>CM033469.1:928417-1559095 GCA_019447015.1 Hymenochirus boettgeri
TGACCGATGATTATAGTGTCATAATATAGGGAATACCGTGACCTATTGTATTACCCCCAGTGTTTAAATTTACATCATAGTAGGGTGTGTTGAACTATGACGACTCCCAGGATATCAGTGATTTACATACCCAGGGATAGTGACCATGATATAGTGTCGTTTAATATAGGGAAAGTGATCTGATATAGTGTCATTTAATATAGGGAATAGTGATCATGATATAGTGTCATTTAATATAGGGAATAGTGACCATGATATAGTGTCATTTAATATAGGGACTAGTGATCATGATATAGTGTCATTTAATATAGGGGATAGTGATCATGATATAGTGTCATTTAATATAGGGAATAGTGATCATGATATAGTGTCATTTAATATAGGGAATAGTGACCATGATATAGTGTCATTTAATATAGGGACAGTGATCATGATATAGTGTCATTTAATATAGGAACAGTGACCATGATATAGTGTCTTTAATATAGGGAACAGTGATCAGATATAGTGTCATTTAATAGGGAATAGTGATCATGATATAGTGTCATTTAATATAGGGAATAGTGATCATGATATAGTGTCATTTAATATAGGGAATAGTGATCATGATATAGTGTCATTTAATATAGGGAATAATGATCATGATATAGTGTCATTATTATAGGTTGCAAAAAACAAAAGTGCACTATGTTACGTTGTTAAAAGAATCACTCCTGTTCATAGACAGGGCAGACTTGTTGCTAGGTAAGAATATTGAGCAGAAGTGGAATGCTTTTAAAGGGATATTTAACGTTTACATTTCTAAATGTATACTTTTAGGGAACAAGTGTAAAAAAATTAGGTCCACTTGGGCCTGGCTTAATTCTCAGTTAAAAGGGAAAAGATATAGGCTTTTTTACATTTTGAAATCAGAGAGAACAGAACAGGCTTTACAGGGAATATAAAAGCTGTAATAAGGAGTGCAAGAAAGCAATTAAACTAGTTTAAACCAACCCCCCCCCCCCCCCCCCATCAGTATTCACTTTAGAGAATCTTTGTCCTTATATCAGGGACTGAAACTATTAATAGCAATAAAGCCCCACAACCAAATAAAATACATCCTCGGATCTTAAGAGAGCTTCGTCCAGTTCTATCTAGAGCACTGTTTCTCACCTTTTCAGATTCACTTTTGTCTATTGATGTGCCGCCGGACTAGAAAAAAGCCAATGTAATACCAATATTCAAAAAAGGTAGTAGTTCACAGCCTGGTAACTATAGACCTGTAAGCCTAATATCAGTGGTAGGGAAGGCGCTGGAAACTTTGTGGGGTCATATCCGTGACTTTATCTCCAGAACAGAACTGTTGGACTAGAAGAAAACAGCATGGACCAGTGCACAATCCCAGTATAAGTAGGCACATAGGAAACAATTTTTCAGTAGGCAAAACTATTTTGAACTTGGCAATCAGTCTATCAACAGAACCAGAATTTCAGAGGTGGACTGCTCTGTTAACAGGACAATGAGGCCACAGGTAAGAGATACATCAAATTTATTTGTGCATATTAATGAAAAACAGGACACAAATCACAGGTGTACTAAAAGGGGGAAAACCAACAGTCTTGCACATTTCACATAGTAAACGCCGTTTCCTCAGAGACCAGATGAAGGAGAGGAAGTTCCCATAGTTTGTCCATTCTTTTATGACCTGCACGGCAGGACATAGGGTTTGAGTACAACGGAAGCATATTTGGGAGCGCACCTGTGCCAGATCTCAGTTTATATCTCCAAGTCCGTCAAGTTACTCACCAGACTTGTGTATGGTTCTACGGACAGACAAAACATTCTTACCATCACAGACTCAGTAAGGACTACAGCCTCCAACACTAACAAAATACTTCATATATTCACAAACTTCTATCAGCAATGCTACTCATCCCAACTCACTCACACATGTAAACAGCTTTAACAGTATCAAGAAGCAATCTCCTTTCCAGCCCTCAACACAAAAAGACAGATAGCTGCTAGAGGAAAATAACATGATAGAGAAGTTATGTGAAGCACGGAGTGCTCTGGCCACAGGAAAGCCCCAAGACCCTCCTTTCTAAACTTCTAAATCACTTGCTTGTGAAGGTTCTCATTCATCCAGGTCATGGTATATCTATAATATTCATTCATTCAGGTCATGGTATATCTGTAATATTCATCCATCCAGGTCATGGTATATCTGTATTATTCATCCATCCAGGTCATGGTATATCTGTAATATTCATCCATCCAGGTCACGGTATATCTGTAATATTCATTCATTCAGGTCATGGTCTATCTGTAATATTCATTCATCCAGGTCATGGTAAATCTGTAATATTCATTCATCCAGGTCATGGTATATCTGTAATATTCATCCATCCAGGTCATGGTATATCTGTAATATTCATTCATCCAGGTCATGGTATATCTGTAATATTCATTATTATCCCTTGAGTAAGGGGAAAAAGTACGGGCAGGTAAGGAGATTAATGATAACAGTAAAAGTGTTTCAGGCGACTACATATACCCAGAAGAACATCCATATTAAGCCAGGGCCCAGGGTCAGGGGGACCTCCATATAACGAAGCAAGGGGATGGCATTCTTATAGAGCTAGGAGGTCAGGGACTCGCCATATTACAGAAAAAGGGGTCTGACACCTCAATTAAGCAAAGGGTCATACACCCCAGTTAACCAGCAAGTGTCAGGCTGCTCCATAAACAGCAAGTGGTCCAGCCGCTCCATATAGACAGTAAGTGCTATAGGTACCCCAGTAGCAAGTGGTCAGGGACCTCCTATAAACAGCAAGTCGTCAGATATCCGTTTGATAACAGCAAGTGGTCATGCACCGATATACCAGGAAGGGTCGTACCACAAGAAATAACGAACAAGCAGAGTGAACCCCTTATATGAAAGCAACAGTCAGGCAACCATGTAACAGCAAAGCGCCAATGCACCCTCATTTAACAACCACAGTAATGCACATCCATGATTACAGAAGGGGCCAGTACCTTCCATATAACAAGCAAGGAGGAACGGACCTCCACCTAACAACAGAGGTATTAGGACAACCCATATAACAGCAAGTGTCGTGACCTCCATAACACGCAAGCGGTTAGCACCACTCCATTTAACAGCAGTGGACCAGGACCTCCTAATTACGCAAGGCAGGACCTTCTATAACAACGAGGGTCAAGGCTCCATTCAACCAAGAGTCAGGGACCTCCATATAACAGCAAGAGGTGCCAGTGACCTCCTATAACAGCAAGGGATCAGGACCTCCATATAACAAAAGTGGTCATGCACTCCATATAACAGAAAGTGGTCAGGCAACTCCATATCACACAAGTGTCGAGGCATCACATACAGTGCACACTCCATATAACAGCAAGTGTCAGGCACCTATAGCAAATGGTCAGGCAGCTCAATGCAGAAAGTGGTCAGCAACTCAATTAACAGAAAGTGGTCAGGCAACTCATATACACAAAAGTGGTCAGGCAACTCCTATATAACGCAAGTGGTCAGGCAACTCCATATAACAACAGTGGTCAGAAACATCCCTACACCAAGTGGTCAGGCCAAACCACATATAACAGCAGTGGTCAGGCAACTCCATATAACAGAAAGTGGGTCAGGCACTCCATAGGAGCGTGGTAGGAACTCATATAACAAAGTGGTCAGGCACTCCTATAACGCAAGTGGTTAGGCAACTCCATATAACACATGGTCAGGCAACTCCATATAACGCCAGTGGTCAGGCAACTCCATATAACAGCAAGTGGTTCAGGCACCTCCATAAACAGCAAGTGGCCAGGCAACTCTATATCAGACATGGTTAGCAACTCCATATAACAGCAAGTGTGTCAGGCACTCCATAACACGCGGTGTCAGGCAATCATATAACAGCAGTGGTCGGCAACTCCATATACAGCAAGTGGCCAGGCACATACTCCATATAACAATTACGTGGTCAGGCAACTCCAATATAACAGCAAGTGTTCAAGCAACTTCCCATATAAACAGCAAGTGGTCAGGCAACTCCATATAACACAGTTGTCAGGCAACTCCATATAACAGCAAGTGGTCAGGCAACTCCATATAACAGCAAGGGGTCAGGCACCTCCATATAACTGCAAGTGGTCAAGCAACTCCCTATAACAGCAAGGGATCAGGCTCCTCCATATATCAGCAAGTGGTCAGGCACCTCCATATAACAGCAAGGGGTCAGGCAACTCCTATATAAAGCAAGGGCAGGCACCTCCATATAACATCAAGTGTCAGCACCTCCATATAAACAGAAAGTGGTCAGGCAACCCCATATAACACGAGTAGTCGGAACTCCATATACAACAGTGGTCAGGCACTCCATAAACAGCATAGTTCAGGCAACTCCATATAACAAAGTGGGTCAGCAAACTCCATATAACACAAGTGGTTGGCAACTCCATATAACAGCAGTATAGGAAACTCCATATAAGCCAGTGTCAGGCAACTCCATTATAACAGCAAGTGGTCGGGCATCCCTATAACAGCAAGTGGTCAGGCAACTCCATAATCCAGCAAGTGGTCATGGACAACTCCTATACAGCACAGTGGTCAGGCACTCCTATAACAGCAGGGTCGGCTCCTCCATATAACAGCAATGGCCAGGCAACTCTATATAACAAAGTGGTCAGGCAACTCCATATACAGCAAGTGTCAGCAACTCCATATAACAGCAAGTGGTCAGGCAACTCATATAACACAAGGGGTCCAGGCCCCTCCATATAACAGCAAGTGGTCAGGCAGCTCCCTATAACAGCAAGGGTGTCAGCTCCTCCATATAACAGCAATGGTCAGGCACCTCCATATAACAGCAAGGGGTCAGGCAACTCCATATAACAGCAAGGGGTCAGCACCTCCTAATAACAGCAAGTGGTCAGGCACCTCCATATAACAGCAAGTGGTCTGCAACTTCAATATAACAGAAAGTGTGTGGCCTTGATCAAGCTTCTGTACTGTTCTCCTTCTTCTTGTCTCTAGGACAGCTTGCTTTCTATTGGCCACTGTGTGTTTTCATGTTGAACTTTTAACTCCCACTGCACATGATAAGTTTGTCGGCAAGCCAGAGTTAAGACATGGAGGAGGTAACAGAGGGGAGGGGGAAGGGGGGAGTGCTGCACAAAGATCTGACACCTAGAAAAAGAAAGTCACTGACAGAGATAGGATTAAGGCAGCACAGAGCACATGAATTTAACTTTGCAAAGGGGCAAAGTGTTTTTTTCACTACAGATGCCCTGTAAGGGACACAAAATTTAAATATAAATAGGGCTATGCACGGTGAGCTGGCATCGCTCTCCTTCTCTAGGCAATGCACTGAACCCATAGCGACTCTCCGTGCATAGCGAATGGTGTTTACCCATTCCAAATCTTTAACGCCACCCGGGTAGAAAGTACTGACTGAGAGTGGTCAGGGCATCTCCATATAACAGAAAGTAGTCAGCCAACTCCATATAACAGCAAGTGGTCAGGCAACTCCATATAACAGAAGTGGTCAGGCATCTCCATATAACAGAAAGTGGTCAGGCAACTCCATATAACAGCAAGTGGTCAGGAAACTCCATATAACAGAAAGTGGTCAGGCAACTCCATATAACAGCAAGTGGTAAGGAAACTCCATATAACAGAAAGTGTCGTGCATCATATAAAGAAAGTGTCAGGCAACTCCATATAACAGAAATGTGTCAGGCAACTCCATATAACAGAAAGTGGTCATGCAATTCCATATAACAGAAAGTGGTCATGCAACTCCATATAACAGAAAGTGGTCATGCAATTCCATATAACAGCAAGTGGTCAGGCAACTCCATATAACAGAAAGTGGTCAGGCAACTCCATATACAGAAGTGGTCGGCAACATATAACGCATGGTCAGAACTCCATATAACAGAAAGTGGGTCAGGCAACTCCCTATAACAGCAAGTGGTCAGGAACTCCATATAACAGAAAGTGGTCAGGCAACTCCATATAACAGCAAGTGGTCAGGAAACACTAACGAACTATGTCGGCAACTCCATATAACAGAAAGTGGTCAGGCAACTCCATATAACAGAAAGTGGTCAGGCAACTCCATATAACAGAAAGTGGTCATGCAATTCCATATAACAGAAAGTGGTCATGCAACTCCATATGCAAAAGTGTCAGGCACTCCATATAACAGCAAGTGGTCAGGCAACTCCATATAACAGCAAGGGGTCAGGCACATCCATATAACAGCAAGTGGTCAGGCAACTCCCTATAACAGCAAGGGGTCAGGCTCCTCCATATAACAGCAAGTGGCCAGGCAACTCTATATAACAGAAAGTGGTCAGGCAATCCCATATAACAGCAGTGGTCAGCAACTCCATATAAACAGCAAGTGGTCAGGCACTCCATATAACAGCAAGGGTCAGGCACCTCATATAACAGCAAGTGGTCAGGCACTCCCTATAACAGCAAGGGGTCAGGCTCCTCATATAACAGCAAGTGGTCAGGCAACTCCCTATAACAGCAGGGGTCAGTCTCCTCATATAACACAAGTGGCCAGGCAACTCTATATACAGAAAGTGGTCAGGCAACTCCATATAACAGCAAGTGGTCAGGCAACTCCATATAACGCAAGTGGTCAGGCAACTCCATATAACACGCAAGGGGTCAGGCACCTCCATATAACAGCAAGTGGTCAGGCAGCTCCCTATAACAGCAAGGGGTCAGGCTCCTCCATATAACAGCAAGTGGTCAGGCACCTCCATATAACAGCAAGGGGTCAGGCAACTCCATATAACAGCAAGGGGTCAGGCACCTCCATATAACAGCAAGTGGTCAGGCACTCCATATAACAGCAAGTGGTCATGCAACTCAATATAACAGAAAGTGTGTGGCCTTGATCAAGCTTCTGTACTGTTCTCCTTCTTCTGTGTCTCTAGGACAGCTTGCTTTCTATTGGCCACTGTGTGTTTTTCATGTTGAACTTTTAACTCCCATCTGCACTGATAAGTTTGTCGGCAAGCCAGAGTTAAGACATGGAGGAGGTAACAGAGGGGAGGGGGAAGGGGGGAGTGCTGCACAAAGATCTGACACCTAGAAAAAGAAAGTCACTGACAGAGATAGGATTAAGGCAGCACAGAGCACATGAATTTAACTTTGCAAAGGGGCAAAGTGTTTTTTTCACTACAGATGCCCTGTAAGGGACACAAAATTTAAATATAAATAGGCTATGCACGGTGAGCTGGCATCGCTCTCCTTCTTAGGCAATCACGGAACCCATAGCGACTCTCCGTGCATAGCGAATGGTGTTTACCCATTCCAATCTTTAACGCCACCGGGTAGAAAGTACTGACTGAGATGTCAGGCATCTCCATATAACAGAAATGGTCAGCAACTCCATATAACCGCAAGTGTCAGGCAACTCCATATAACAGAAAGTGTCAGGCTCTCCATATAATACAAAGTGGTCAGGCAACTTCATATACAGCAAGTGGTCAGGAAACTCCATATAACAGAAATGTCAGGCAACTCCATAAACAGCAAGTGGTAAGGAACTCCATATAACAGAAGTGGTCAGGCACTCCATATAACAAAAGTGGTCAGGCAACTCCATATACAGAAAGTGGTCAGGCAACTCCATATAACAGAAAGTGGTCATGCAATTCCATATAACAGAAAGTGGTCATGCAACTCCATATAACAGAAATGGTATAGCATTCCATATAACAGCAAGTGGTCAGGCAACTCCTATAACAGAAAGGTCAGGCAACTCCATATACAGAAGTGGTCAGGCAACTCCATATAACAGCAAGTGGTCAGGAAACTCCATATAACAGAAAGTGGTCAGGCAACTCCCTATAACAGCAAGTGGTCAGGAAACTCCATATAACAGAAAGTGGTAGGCAACTCCATATAACAAGAGTGGTCAGGAAACTCCATATAACAAAGTGGTCAGGCAACTCAATAACGAAAGTGGTCAGCAACTCCATATAACAGAAAGTGGTCAGGCAACTCCATATAACAGAAAGTGGTCATGCAATTCATATACAGAAAGTGGTCATGATCATAGCAGCAATCAGCAATCATATAAAGAAGTGGTCAGGCAACTCCATATAACAGCAAGTGGGTCAGGCACTCCATATAACAGCAGTGTCAGGCAACTCCCTATAACAGCAAGGGTCAGGCACTCCCATATAACAGCAAGTGGCCAGGCCAACTCCATATAACAGAAGTGGTCAGGCAACTCCATATAACAGCAAGTGGTCAGGCAACCTCATTAACAGCAAAGGCAAGTGTCAGCAACTCCATATAACAGCAAGGGGTCAGGCACCTCCATATAACAGCAAGTGGTCAGGCAGCTCCCTATAACAGCAAGGGGTCAGGCTCCTCCATATAACAGCAAGTGGTCAGGCAACTCCCTATAACAGCAAGGGGTCAGGCTCCTCCATATAACAGCAAGTGGCCAGGCAACTCTATATAACAGAAGTGGTCAGGCACTCATATAACAGCAGTGGTCCAGGCAACTCCATATAACAGCAAGTGGTCAGGCAACTCCATATAACAGCAAGGGGTCAGGGCACACTCCATATACAGCAAGTGGTCAGGCAGCTCCTATAACAGCAAGGGGTCAGGCTCCTCCATAACAGCAAGTGGTCAGGCAACCTCCATATAACAGCAAGGGGTCAGGCAACTCCATTTAACAGCAAGGGGTCAGGCACCTCCATATAACAGCAAGTGGTCAGGCACCTCCATATAACAGCAAGTGGTCATGCAACTCAATATAACAGAAAGTGTGTGGCCTTGATCAAGCTTCTGTACTGTTCTCCTTCTTCTGTGTCTCTAGGACAGCTTGCTTTCTATGGCCACTGTGTGTTTTTCATGTTGAACTTTTAACTCCCACTGCACATGATAAGTTTGTCGGCAAGCCAGAGTTAAGACATGGAGGAGGTAACAGAGGGGAGGGGGAAGGGGGGAGTGCTGCACAAAGATCTGACACCTAGAAAAAGAAGTCACTACAAGAATAGGATTAAGGCAGCACAGAGCACATGAATTTAACTTTGCAAAGGGGCAAAGTGTTTTTTTCACTACAGATGCCCTGTAAGGGACACAAAATTTAAATATAAATAGGGCTATGCACGGTGAGCTGGCATCGCTCTCCTTCTCTAGGCAATGCACTGAACCCATAGCGACTCTCCGTGCATAGCGAATGGTGTTTACCCATTCCGAATCTTTAACGCCACCCAGGGTAGAAAGTACTGACTGAGAGTGGTCAGGCATCTCCATATAACAAATGTGTCAGCAACTCATATACAGCAAGTGGTCAACTTCGTGGTCAGCAACTCCATATACAGAAAGTGTCAGGCAACTCCATATAACAGCAGCAGTGGTCAGGAACTCCATATAACAGAAAGTGGTCAGGCAACTCCATATAACAGCAAGTGGTAAGGAAACTCCATATAACAGAAAGTGGTCAGGCAACTCCATATAACAGAAAGTGGTCAGGCAACTCCATATAACAGAAAGTGGTCAGGCAACTCCATATAACAGAAAGTGGTCATGCAATTCCATATAACAGAAAGTGGTCAGGCAACTCCATATAACATAAGTGGTATGCAATTCCATATAACAGAAAGTGGTCAGGCAACTCCATATAACAGAAAGTGGTCAGGCAACTCCATATAACAGCAAGTGGTCAGGAAACTCCATATAACAGAAAGTGGTCAAGCAACTCCCTATAACAGCAAGTGGTCAGGAAACTCCATATAACAGAAAGTGGTCAGGCAACTCCATATAACAACAAGTGGTCAGGAAACTCCATATAACAGAAAGTGGTCAGGCAACTCCATATAACAGAAAGTGGTCAGGCAACTCCATATAACAGAAAGTGGTCAGGCAACTCCATATAACAGAAAGTGGTCATGCAATTCCATATAACAGAAAGTGGTCATGCAACTCCATATAGCAGAAAGTGGTCAGGCAACTCCATATAACAGCAAGTGGTCAGGCAACTCCATATAACAGAAAGTGGTCAGGCAACTCCATATAACAGAAAGTGGTCAGGCAACTCCATATAACAGCAAGGAGTAAGCACCTCCATATTAAAGAAGGGGTCAGTGACCTTCATATAACAGCAATGGGTCAGGAACCACCATATAAACGCAAGGGGCCAGTGACCTCCCTATAAAGCAAGGGATGAAACACCTCCATATTACAGCAAGCAGTCACGCAACTCCATACACCAGGAAGAGGGTCGGGACCTCCATATTACAGCAAGCAGTCAGGCCCTCCATACTACGCAAGCGGGTCCAACTCCATAACAACAAGCGGTCAGGCAACTCCATACACCAGAAGGGGTCAGGGACCTCCATATTACAGCAAGCAGTCAAGGCACCTCATATAACAGCAAGCGTTCAGCAACTCCATATAACAACAAAGCGGTCAGGCAACTCCATATACCAGGAAGGGTCAGGCACCTCCATATAACAGCAAGCGTCAGGCAACTCCATATACAGGAGAAGTCAGGGAACTCCATTATCAGGAAGGGGTCAGGGACCTCCATATTACAGCAAGGGGACAGGGACCTCCATAAAACAGCAAGTGGTCAGAGACCTCTATATAAAAGCAAGGGGTCAGGGAGCTCCATATAACAGCAAGCTGTCAGGAAACTCCATATACCAGAAATGGATCAGGGACCTTCATATAACAGCAAGCAGTTAGGCATCTTCATTTAACAGCAACAAAAAGTGACAGGTACCTCCATATAACATTGAGGAGACAGGGACCTCTATATAACAGCAAGTGGTCAGTGTACATCTATATAACACAAGGGGTCAGGGACCTTCATAAAATGAAAGGGGTCAGGGATCTCTATATAACAGCAAGTGGTCAGGGAACTCCATATAACAGCAAGGGGTGAGACACCTCCATATAACAGCAAATGGTCAGGCACTCCATATAACACTGCACAGCACTCAGGAAACTCCATATACCAGGAATGGATCAGGAACCTTCATATAACAGCAAGCAGTTAGGCATCTTCATTTAACAGCAACAAAAAGTGACAGGTACCTCCATATAACATTGAGGAGACAGGGACCTCTATATAACAGCAAGGGGTCAGGTACCTCTATATAACAGCAAGGGGTCAGGTACCTCTATATAACAGCAGGGGTCAGGTACCTCTATATAACAGCAAGGGGTCAGGTACCTCTATATAACAGCAAGGGGTCGGTACCTCCATATAACAGCAAGGGGTCAGGTACATCTATATAACAGCAAGGGGTCAGGTACCTCTATATAACAGCAAGGGGTCAGGTACCTCTATATAACAGCAAGGGGTGAGACACCTCCATATAACAGCAAATGGTCAGGAATGGATCAGGGACCTTCATATAACAGCAAGCAGTTAGGCATCTTCATTTAACAGCAACAAAAAGTGACAGGTACCTCCATATAACATTGAGGAGACAGGGATCTCTATATACAGCAAGGGGTCAGGTACCTCCATGTAACACAAGGTGACAGTGACCTCTGTAATAACAGCAAGGGGTCAGGACCTTTATATAACAGCAAGGGGACAGGGACTTCTATGTAACAGGAAGTGACCAGGGACCTCCATATAACAGCAAGGAATAAGGGACTCTATACACCAAGCATAACAGCAAGGGATCAGGACCTCCATATAACAGCAAAGGGTCAGGACCTCCATATACAGTAAGGGATCAGGGACCTCGAAAAACAGCAAGGGATCAGGGACCTCCATATAACAGCAAAGGTCAGGGACCTCCATATAACAGTAAGGGATCAGGGACCTCGATAAAACAGCAAGGGGACAGGGACCTCTATATTACACAGCATTCAGGGGATTCATATAACAGCAAGCAGTCAGAAACTCCCATATGACAGCAAGCAGTCAGGCAACTCCATATAACAGCAAGTGGTCAGGCAACATAATACACCAGGAAGGGGTCAGGGACCTACATATTACAGCAAGAGGTCAGTGACCTTCATATAACAGCAAGTGGTCAGTGAGCTCCATATAACAGCAAGGGGTCAGTAACCTCCATATACAGCAAGGGTCGGGGACCTCCTATAACAGCAAGGGGCCAGTGACCTCAATATAACAGCAAAGGGTCAGGACCCTCCATATAACAGCAATAGTCTGTGACCTTTATATACAGCAAGGGGTGAGACACCTCCATATAACTGCAAGCAGTCAGGCAACTCCATATAACAGCAAGCGGTCAGGAAACTCCATATACCAGGAAGGGGTCAGGGACCGTCATATTACAGCAAGGGGTCAGGAACCTCCATATAACAACAGGTGACAGGGACCTCATATAATAGCGAGGGGCCAGGGACCTCCATATAACAGCAACAGATCTGAGACCTCAATATAACAGCAAGGGATCAGGGACCTCCATATAGCAGCCAAGGGTCAGGGACCTCCATATAACAGCAAACAGTCAGTAACTTCCATATAACACAAGCAGTCAGGCAACTCCATATAACAGCAAGCGGTCAGGCAACATAATACACCAGGAAGGGTCAGGACCTACATATTACAGCAAGAGGTCAGTGACCCTTCTATAACAGCAAGGGGACAAGGACCTCATGTCATAGCAGGTGTCAGTGACCTCTGTATAACAGCAAGGGTCAGGGACCTTTATATAACAGCAATGGGACAGGGACCATGTAACAGCAAGTGATCAGGACCTCCATAACAGCAAGGGGTCGGGACTCCTATAAACAGCAAGGGTCCAGGACTCCATATAACAGCAAGGGTCAGGGACCACTCCATATAACAGCAAGGGGTCAGGGACCTCCATATAACAGCAGGGGTCCAGGGACCTCCTATAACAGCAAGGGGTCAGGGACCTCCATATAAACGCAAGGGGTCGGACCTCCATATAACAGCAGGGGTCGACCTCCTATAAGCAAGGGTTAGGGACCTCCATATAACAGCAAGGGATCAGGGACCCTCCATATAACAGCAAGGGGTTAGGACCTCCATATAACAGCAAAGGGTCAGGGACCTCCATATAACAGCAGGATCGGTACCTCCTCCATATACCAGCAAAGGGTCAGTGACCTTCATATAAAAGCAAGGGACAGGGGCCTCCATGTAACAGCAAGGGGTCAGGGACCTCCATAAACAGCAAGTGATCAGGTACCTCTTTATAACAGCAAGGATCAGGGACCTCCATAATTCAGCAAGGAGTCAGGGACCTCCATATAACAGCAAGTGGTCAGTTGACCTTCATATAAAGCAAGGGGACAGGGACTCCATATAACAGCAAGTGGTCAGTGACCTTCATATAAAAGCAAGGGGACAGGGACCTCCATATAACAGCAAGTGGTCAGTGACCTTCATATAAGAGCAAGGGGACAGGGACCTCCATATAACAGCAAGTGGTCAGTGACCTTCATATAAGAGCAAGGGGACAGGGACCTCCATATAACAGCAAGGTGTCAGGGACCTCCATATAACAGCAAGTGGTCAGTGACCTTCATATAAAAGCAAGGGGTGAGACACCCCTTCCAAATACCAGGAAGGGGTCAGGGACCTACATATAACAGCAAGGTGACAAGGACCTCTATATAGCAGCAAGGCATTAGAGACCCCCATATAACAACGAGGTGTCAGGGACCTCCATATAACAGCAAGGGGTTATGGACTGCCATTACAGGATGGAGCCCAGTACAATATAGACCCCCCAATACAACATTGTCTGCCAACACAATATGCCCCCCCAGCCCATTACAGAATGACCCCCAATACAGGATGGACCTTCTCCCCCCAACAATTTGTACAGTGGTTGCATATAAAGACTATATCAAAAAAGTATGACGGGACCATATATTGTCTTCCATCAGAGAATATCAATTTGCACTCATTCTTCCCATATTACAAGTTTCCTAGACTGGTGCTCATGGGCTTTTCAGATGCCATTTATTCTCAAGTATTCTTTTCTATATCATTTACTCTGACCTGTGTTTTACCTTTTATGTTTAGTATTTAACTATTTAAATTACTGTATTTTTATGCACTGTAACCTTCAATCAATATATAATATAATATATATGAATCATTTAACGGTTAATTGTCCTATTCTGAGTATATCCCAAAATATGTGTGGATAACCTTTTTCTCACAGGATGTTTTAATTTAGAGTGTGAATAACCTCATAGATATATTACCTATTCATTCCGCTGTCTCAGAATGTGGTGGCAACCTTCATAAGTATTGAGAAATATTATGTGTGCTATATAGCTTTGTTTACTATCCCTCCTTGTCCCTCTGTGGTATTGATTTGTCGGTTACATTTTCTGATAACTGATAGGTAGATAAGCGGACGGACTGGAGGGTCCAGACAGGCATGATCTGGTTATGGGATTTCAGTTACCCTGGCATAGATTGTAAGGGAACTGCCAGCACCTCAAAAAGTATCAAATTCTTAAATTTGCTATATGAGCATTTTCTTTCACAAATGGTAGAAGTTCCTACTAGACAGAATGCGTTGTTGGATCTGGTGATATCTAATAACCCTGAGCTCGTTTTGGAGATGAAGGTAATAGGAAGCTTAGGGAATAGTGATCATGATATAGTGTCATTTAATATAGGGAATAGTGATCATGATATAGTGTTATTTAATATAGGGAATAGTGATCATCAGTGGCGTATCTACGTTAAAACATTCGGGGCACGTGCCCCGGATGTTTTGCAAAGTGCCCCGAATGTTTTCCTGACTTGTGCCCTAGTTCCGGACTCCCCGGCGACTCCGTCGGCGCGATGACGTCACGCGCACGCCGGCGCGATGACGTTCACGCGCGCGACGGCGCAGAACATACAGACGGCCTCTGCTCTCCCGGCCTTCTCTACTAGATGATAGCAGCGTTAGATAGCAGCGTTAGATAGATAGAGTAGATAGCAGAGTTAGATAGCAGAGTTAGATAGATGATAGTATAGAATAGATACAGAGTTAGATAGTCAGAGTTAGATAGTTAGATAGAGTAGATAATAGATATGAACGTTATATAGATAGATAGTAGCAGAGTTAGATATATGATGCAGGTGTGTGAGTTAGTAGTATGATAGAGATGATGATGTGATAGATAGATAGATAGATAGATAGATAGATGATAGATGTAGAAGAGTTATATGATAGCAGAGTTAGATAGTGATGTATAGATAGATAGATGCAGAGTTAATAGATGATAGATAGCAGAGTTATAATAGATGATAGATAGCAGGTTAGATAGATAGATAGATAGCAGAGTTAGATAGATAGATTAGATAGCAGAGTATAGATAGATAGACAGGTTAGATAGATAGATAGCAGATTAGATAGATAGATCCAGAGTTAGATAGATAGCAGAGTTAGATAGATAGTATATAGATATATAGTATAGATAGATAGATAGCAGAGTTAGTATAGATAGATAGATAGATAGATAGATAGCAGAGTTAGATAGACAGATAGCAGAGTTGATACGATAGATAGATAGATAGATAGATAGCAGAGTTAGATAGATAGATAGATAGATAGATAGCAGAGTTAGATAGATAGTAGCGATAGATAGCAGGGTTTAGATAGATAGTAGCGAGTTAATATAGATAGATAGATAGATAGATAGCGAGTTAGATAGACGATAGCAGAGTTAGATGATAGATATAGATGATAGATAGCAGAGTTGAGATAGATAGATAGTAGATAGATAGATAGTACAAGTTAGATGATGATAGATAGATAGCAGGTTAGATAGCTAGATAGCAGAGTTGATAGATAGCAGAGTTAGATAGATGCAGAGTTAGATAGATAGATAGATGCAGATAGATAGATAGATGATAGCAGAGTTAGATAGATAGGATAGCAGAGTAGATAGATAGATAGCAGAGTTATAGATAATATAGAGAGTATTAGATAGAAGCAGAGAGAGAGAGGGACAGATAGATAGATAGCAGAGTTAGATAGATAGATAGCAGAGTTAGTAGTAGATAGATAGATAGCAGAGTTAGATAGATATATACAGAGAGAGATGGACAGCTAGATAGGGGCAGAGGTCCATGTAAAGGTACAAGAGGTCTCCCTGGCCAAGGTATGGCAAAGCGACTGACTACACTGAACACAACAGTAAGTTTTAAAATTACCAGATTGCTACCAGTATAAATGATATGCCATTTTACTGTGCCTTTGTGTCATAATTTGTGTCTCTCTATCCATCTCTATCTCTGTCTGTCTATTTCACTGTCTTTCTGTCTGTTTATCACTATCGGGCTGTGTGTCTATGTTTGTGGTTTATCTATCTGTCTTCCTGTGTCTTTTTGGCCATCTCATTAAGTACTTAGTGGTGTGGCCTAATTGGGGCGGAGAAAGGGGCGTGGCCTAAAAATTTTGCGCCACGCTGCGCGCGCTCTTAGTGCCCAGGAGTGCCCCGGATCTTCTTAGACCCTAGATACCCCTGGTGATCATGATATAGTGTCATTTAATATAGGGAAAGTGATCATGATATAGTGTTATTTAATATAGGGAATAGTGATCATGAATAGTTCATTTAATATAGGGAAAGTATCATGATATAGTGTCATTAATATAGGAATAGTGCATGATATGTGTCATTTAATATAGGGAATAGTGACCATATTAGTGTCATTTAATATAGGGAATAGTGATCATGATATAGTGTCATTTATATAGGGAATAGTGATCATGATTAGTGTCATTTAATATAGGGAATAGTGATCATGATATAAGTGTCATTTAATATAGGGAATAGTGACCATGATATAGTGTCATTTAATATAGGGAATAGACCATGATATAGTGTCATTTAATATAGGGAATAGTGACCATGATTAAGTGTCATTTAATATAGGGAATAGTGACATGATATAGTGTCATTTAAAATAGGGAATAGTGACCATGATATAGTGTCATTTAATATAGGGAATAGTGATCATGATATAGTGTCATTTAATATAGGGAATGCATGTATAGTGTCATTTAAATAGATGTCATGATATGTGTCATTTAATATAGGGAATAGCGACCATGATATAGTGTCATTTAATATAGGGAATAGTGATCATGATATAGTGTCATTTAATATAGGGATAGTGATCATGATATAGTGTCATTTAATATAGGGAACAGTGACCATGATATAGTGTCATTTAATATAGGGAATAGTGACCATGATATAGTCATTTAATATAGGGAATAGTGATCATGATATAGTGTCATTTAATATAGGGAACAGTGACCATGATATAGTGTCATTTAATATAGGGAATAGTGACCATGATACAGTGTCATTTAATATAGGGAATATGACCATATATAGTGTCATTAATACAGGGATAGTGACCATGATATAGTTCTTTAATATAGGGACCAGTGATCAGATATTGTCATTTAATATAGGAATAGTGATCATGATATAGTGTCATTAATATAGGGAATAGTGACCATGATATAGTGTCATTTAATATAGGGAACAGTGATCATGATATAGTGTCATTTAATATAGGGAATAGTGATCATGATATAGTGTAATTTAATATAGGGAATAGTGATCATGATATAGTGTCATTATTATAGGGAATAGTGACCATGATATAGTGTCATTTAATATAGGGAACAGTGATCATGATATAGTGTCATTTAATATAGGAACAGTGACCATGATATAGTGTCATTTATTAGGGAACAGTGATCATGATATATGTCATTTAATATAGAATAGTGATCAGATATAGTGTCATTAATATAGGGAACAGTGATCATGATATAGTGTCATTTAATATAGGGAATAGTGATCATGATATAGTGTCATTTAATATAGGGAATAGTGATCATGATATAGTGTATTTAATATAGGGATAATGATCATGATATAGTGTCATTATATGGTTGCAAAAAACAAAAGTGCACTATGTTACGTTGTTAAAAGAATCACTCCTGTTCATAGACAGGGCAGACTTGTTGCAGTAAGAATATTGAGCAGAAGTGGAATGCTTTTAAAGGATATTTAACGTTTACATTTCTAAATGTATACTTTTAGGAACAGTGTAAAAAAATTAGGTCCACTTGGCCTGGCTTAATTCTCAGTTAAAAGGAAAAGATATAGGCTTTTTTACATTTTGAAATCAGAGAGAACAGAACAGGCTTTACAGGGAATATAAAAGCTGTAATAGGGAGTGCAAGAAAGCAATTAAACTAGTTTAAACCAACCCCCCCCCCCCCCCCCATCAGTATTCACTTTAGAGAATCTTTGTCCTTATATCAGGGACTGAAACTATTAATAGCAATAAAGCCCCACAACCAATAAAATACAATCCCGGATCTTAAGAGAGCTTCGTCCAGTTCTATCGAGCACTGTTTCTCACCTTTTCAGATTCACTTTTGTCTATTGATGTGCCGCCGGACTAGAAAAAAGCCAATGTAATACCAATATTCAAAAAGTAGTAGTTCACAGCCTGGTAACTATAGACCTTAAGCCTAATATCATGGTAGGGAAGGCGCTGGAAACTTTGTGGGGTCATATCCGTGACTTTATCTCCAGAACAGAACTGTTGGACTAGAAGAAAACAGCATGGACCAGTGCACAATCCCAGTATAAGTAGCACCATAGGAAACAATTTTTCAGTAGGCAAAACTATTTTGAACTTGGCAATCATTCTATCAACAGAACCAGAATTTCAGAGGTGGACTGCTCTGTTAACAGGACAATGAGGCCACAGGTAAGAGATACATCAAATTTATTTGTGCATATTAAGAAAACAGGACACAAATCACAGGTGTCTAAAAGGGGGAAAAACCACAGTCTTGCACATTTCACATAGAAAAAGCCTTTTCCTCAGAGACCAGATGAGAGAGGAAGTTCCCATAGTTTTGTCCATTCTTTTATGACCTGCACGGCAGGACATAGGGTTTGAGTACAACGGAAGCATATTTGGGAGCGCACCTGTGCCAGATCTCAGTTTATATCTCCAAGTCCTTCAAGTTACTCACCAGACTTGTGTATGGTTCTACGGACGACAAAACATTCTACCATCACAGACTCAGTAAGGACTACACCCTCCAACACTAACAAAATACTTCATATATTCACAAACTTCTATCAGCAATGCTACTCATCCCAACCACTCACAATGTAAACAGCTTTAACAGTATCAAGAGCAATCTCCTTTCCAGCCCTCAACACAAAAGACAGATACTGCTAGAGGAAAATAACATGTAGAAAGTTATGTGAAGCACGGAGTGCTCTGGCCACAGGAAAGCCCCAAGACCCTCCTTTCTAAACTTCTAAATCACTTGCTTGTGAAGGTTCTCATTCATCCAGGTCATGGTATATCTATAATATTCATTCATTCAGGTCATGGTATATCGTAATATTCATCCATCCAGGTCATGGTATATCTGTATTATTCATCCATCCAGGTCATGGTATATCTGTAATATTCATCCATCCAGGTCACGGTATATCTGTAATATTCATTCATTCAGGTCATGTCTATCTGTAATATTCATTCATCCAGGTCATGGTAAATCTGTAATATTCATTCATCCAGGTCATGGTTATCTGTATATCTCCATCCAGGTCATGGATAATCTGTAATATTCATTCATCCAGGTCATGGTATATCTGAATATTCATTCATCCAGGTCACGGTATATCTGTAATATTCATCCAGGTCATGGTATATCTGTAATATTCATTCATCCAGGTCATGGTATCTGTAATATCCATTCATCCAGGTCATGGTATATCTGTAATATTCATTTATCCAGGTCATGGTATATCTGTAATATTCATTCATCCAGGTCATGGTATATCTGTAATATTCATCCATCCGGGTCACAGTATATCTGTAATATTAATCCATCCAGGTCATGGTATATCTGTAATATTCATTCATCCAGGTCATGGTATATCTGTAATATTCATCCATCCAGGTCATGGTATATCTGTAATATTCATTCATCCAGATCATGGTATATCTGTAATATTCATCCAGGTCATGGTATATCTGTAATATTCATCCATCCGGTCATAGTATATCTGTATATTCATTCATTCAGGTCATGGTATATCTGTAATATTCATTCATCCAGTCACGTATATCTGTATATTCATCCATCCAGTCATGGTATATCTGTAATATTCATTCATCCAGGTCATGGTAATTCTGTAATATTCATTCATCCAGGTCATGGTATACTGTTAATTTCATTCATTCAGGTCATGGTATATCTGTAATATTCATTCATCCAGGTCACGGTATATCTGTAATATCATCCATCCAGGTCATGGTATATCTGTAATATTCATTCATCCAGGTCATGGTAATCTCTGTATATCATCATCCGGTCATGTATATCTGTAATTTCATTCATCAGGTCATGGTATATCGTAATATTCATTCATCCAGGTCACGGTATATCTGTAATATTCATTCATCCAGGTCACGGTATATCTGTAATATTCATTCATCCAGGTCACGTATATCTGTAATATTCATTCATCCAGGTCATGGTATATCTGTAATATTCATTCATTCAGGTCACGGTAATAGCTGTAATATTCATTCATCCAGGTCATGGTATATCTGTAATATTCATTCATCCAGGTCACGGTATATCTGTAATATTCATTCATCCAGGTCATGTATATCTGTAATATTCATTCATCCAGGCCATGGTGTATCCGTAATATTCATCCCTTCAGTTATGGTATATCTGTAATATTCATCCATCCAGGTCATGGTAATCTGTAAATCATTCATCAGGTCATGGTATATCTGTAATATTCATTCATCCAGGTCATGGTATATCTGTAATATTCATTCATCCAGGCTGGTGTAATCTGTAATATCATTCATCCAGGTCATGGTATATCTGTAATATTCATCATCCAGGTCACGGTATATCTTTAATATCCACATCCGGTCATGGTATTCTGTAATATTCTTCATGCAGGTCATGGTATATCTGTAATAGTCTTCATCCAGGTCATGGTATATCTGTAATATTCATTCATTCGTTCATGGTATATCTGTAATATTCATTCATCCAGGTCACGGTATACTGTAATATTCATCCATCCAGGTCATGGTAATCTGTAATATTCATTCATCCAGGTCATGGTATATCTGTAATAGTCATTCATCCAGTCAGGGTATATCTGTAATATCATTCATTCAGGTCATGGTATATCTGTAAATATTCATTCATCCAGGTCACGGTAAATCTGTAATATTCATTCATCCGGGTCACGGTATATCTGTAATATTCATTCATCCAGGTCACATGTGAAAAGATAACACTAGGGGATGCTTAAGTGCATAGTGAATGTTATCTGCTTAGGGCCTTGGCCGTCATGCAGTGTTTTGTAAGTTAAGACTCAATACATTTTATTTATTTTATCTACACCAGATGCTCAGTGTTTTCCTGGGAACCTTAAACTTTTATATTTCGGCTCTAAGCTGTAACTCAGGACCTCTCACTTTTATAGTGTTTCCCAAACACACCTCCAAGTTGATTGGTTCTAGATACTTCCTAAATCTTGATTGGATCTTGGGGATCCCAGACCAATCAGATTTTTGTGGGTGGGTTAAAAGATACTACAAATAATGAATGTTCAGTAAGTGGTCCAGTTTCAGTTTAGTATTTCATCTGTGAAATGTGATGTCTTTGTACTAAGGCTATGAACTGGAAACGTAGCCCTTTGTAGCCTTAGACTCAGATGGCTCTCAGTTTAGTTATAGTATTTGGGGTAGTATATAAGATAAAAAAGTATGATTTCTACAAACTAGACCAACAGCAAAAGGGCCTCCGGCACCATCAGGGACTTTTAAAGAGTACTAGTGCTGGGTTGTCACTCCAAGTCACAGCCAGTGACCAAGGCAAGATAAAGCAAATCTAGTAACGCCACACAGTCTACAGTGAACAAAACTAATAGTGTATTCAAAACATGACACCTTCATCAGGACATTGTTTGTTCACGTTAAGACTGCGCTACTTGATATTGCTTTATCTCAACAGCATAATCAGAGTAACGAGCTATGGTATTGGAATATTGCTTCAATATTCACCAGAACAATCTCCATGATAGAAATAGGGATTCGATTTCCAATACTGTTTAGAGAGTGACATGGCAATTAAAGGGATATCAGAAAAACACATGTAGCAAAGCTGGTCTAATAATGCAGTGGAAAAACCAACAGCAAAGTTTCACTTTGCTTCATGGCGGTGCAGGGTATAATTATAGTTGATGTTTGTTTCATTAAGTAACTGTAGAAATTCATGTTGAAATATTTATTTGCATTCTTATATTTCTCAGCCCACAGGTATCAAACAAGAAAGCCATATTATGATGGTTCATGATTAATGAAGATTTTAAAAGTCACAATCTGTTACCGAACCTGACCCTGGGATTACAAATATATACGATTCCGTGGGGATCCTGGGAAGCGTGAGGAGCGTTTCCAGATTATTATCCGGTACCAGAGAAACGGTTCCCAATTACTCCTGTATGGAAATTAGAAAGATTGCTGGAATTATTGGGGATCTCACCTCTGAGCACAAACATTACCCATTGCCCAGAAACAAGTCTGTGCACTGGATATCCCCAGGTACTGACAGATCATTTATAGGTTAATAAGAGTCACATGACCAAAAAGGATCATTCCCTGGAGAATCAACAAGATTCAAGATTGGAATAGGATAGTAATAATTATGTTTTTCGTCAATATCTGAAGCAAGGGTCACTGAGGGCAGGAAAGCGGTGGCCCCCCCTTGTCTACTTAGTGCTCCTGTCATTGCACTACGAACTAGTAAAAACTCTTTAATGTATGCCTTGAAATGCATTTATTTTTAAAATTTGCTAACAAAGAAGTAAAGGTGTGCAGCCCTCCCCATCCATTATTTTCTGATTTCAAGCCTCTCTCTGCTCCAATTAGCATGCTGTGAAGGGGGCGTAACAATTCGCCTGCCTCTAAACTGTCATTAAAGCTTTTCAGGGGAGAAAACACCCCTCACCCCCATGATCAGCTTTTGTTTATGTAGGCTGTATCCTAGCACATGACAGTTCAGTGTTTGACTGGCAGCAGAGGAGGGAGAGAGGTTGTAACAGAAAACAGACGTCTGGAGACAGGCTTTTAGCACCTCATCTTTGCTGTGTGATCTAAGGGAAGACAGCACGCTTGTAAATGGTAAGTTATTTCAGCTCTGGAAGTGGGTGGACATGTTAAGGGGGTGATCGGTGGTGTATGTTTATGTATATTGTGTCCTTTAATCTTCCATAAAGGCAGACCAAAAGGCCACAATAGTTGCTACTATTTATTAGGCACTCACCACATTTTATCTTTGGTGCTCAAGCAAATAGAACCACATTGGATGTTCTATTAAAGGTAGAATAGGAAGTGAGGAAATAACCCCACAACAAAAGACAATCATAGTAAAGAACCAATAGAAAACAACAGTAGTGGATTTAAATACCTTGAACATTGGGGATTTAGGTGGGCTCATAGATAATAGTGCTTTCCTTCTACTTGCAGGTCCAGTGGTGAAAAATCTAAAGTTCAACACAAGAAAATAAAAATTCTGCGTGTGGGCTATGGACGACAAACAGGTACTGCAAGGAGGCCAAAGTTTTGAAAGAAAGTCTATTCCCTATTATAGACATAGATGTCTTAACAGTAGCCCTATCATTTAGCTTATCTATAGGCTACCCACAATGAAAGGACTATCCCTTAAGCAGACATTAATATCTGAAAAAATGAAAGGTAAAGTAGAATTAAAGTAAAGACAGGAAATATTTACATTATTTTCAACCCCATGGGTTAAGGGTTTTAAGTTTTAGCCACAGAGTTCGGTTTCTTTTGCAGTAGGGTTTGGTAATATCACCACCACAGGATGTGGTTTCATGACCCAGAACTAACCATTTTAGTTGAGGTATGGTTATGACTTGTTCCGCGAATGTATGGAAACAGTAGTTTCAGAATATGGTCTGATTTTGAAAGTAAGAAGGTAGCCCGTGTCATGTATCTGTGTTTGTTACTGGGGCCAGACTGTTCCTATCTAGCCTTTTGCGCAGGGACCTTTACATTGTATGAAATGTGAGTATTACAGGTGGCATGTTTCCTCTTAATTTCATTTGGTGACGTGCTTGGGTGGCACATACTGAGTCGCCCTTGATGAGGAGTACAGGGCCAATAGTACCCTACTCTTTTGTTACCCGGAATGGCTGTTTGTCTTGTAAAGTAGTTTTCGGTGGACAAGGATGTCATGTATGGACAAACCCCTGGTGTAGCTGGAAAAGATGAGGATTGTGAAAGAGTTACCATATTTCTGGCCCCGTGTGAGTATCAGCCGAATCTATGAATTATTTCTCATTCCTGTTTTACCTGTTAAATAGACATCCAAATGTGTGGTGTTAACACTTGAAAAGGGTTGAGCCAAAAATCATGAGTGTGTAGTGCACGAATAAATGATAACCATATGGCCTTTGGTCTTTACTATGGAATATTAAATAGCGTTTGTTTTTCTTCTTTAAGACAAGCACATTTCTCAAAACACCATGGTTGATATTTAAAGGACAAACTAGAGTGTCCAACTTCAATTCTTTTACATACCTCCTACATTTACCTATACTTCCCCTCCCCCAACAGTTCTTTTCCATCCGTCACCCTATTGTAGACCTGTGAATGACAGGTATCGTACGCCCTCCTACTGTGAATTATCATATCCTTCAGTCTTCGCTGTGTGGCAAGAAATTTACCATATCCCTCTAATTATAACAGTTACAGCGCTTGCCCACAGGTAAGAGTAAACAGGACACATGTAGTGGGCAGATCAAGAAAAAAAGTCTAAAGACGTCTATAATATTCCTCATTAAAATTATACATATATTATTGTACCTGTCATAAGTTGTAGGGCAGGGTTGTGGAAGGGTTAATAAGTGTTTTGTTTTTTTCCCTCTATTCATGTCTCTTGCACTGATTTAGTGTGGGGCTGGGGCTAATCTAGGTTAAAAATAAAAGCACATGGTTGGATTAAGTGGTTTGCAAAAATGACAAAAGTAAGTTTCCTGTGAGTGGAAATGGACTGAGTGAAAACTGATAAAGTGATTTTATAAGGACATAGAAAAAGGACAAACTAACAAAGTTGGTGTTGTATGATATTGTGCACTTATTTACTCACTGTATTAGAAGCGTACTATGCAATGTGCATCCTGCCAACATGTATAGGACCTGGAGCAGAGTTCAGGAGACCTTTGTCTGGTGTCAGGTGAGTGGGTTGCCCATTTGGAATCTGAGGTGGAGAGTCTAAGAGGGTAGCTTGCAGCATTGACAGGTGATTGCAAATACGGAGACTGCAGGCATCGCTTGGGCAGTCTAGAGGTTGGCTGGAGCAAGGTGAGGGGGGAAGTAGTTGGTAGTTTTGGTATGGTTACAAGGGAGTAGGGGATGGAAATGTAGGGTTGCTTATCCCAGCTTCCCATTCAACAGATTTGCCATCTAGGTGAGAAGTGGAGGAGGGTACACTGAAGAAGTGGAGGAGGACAGCTCAGAATTAGCGTGTTGCAGAGGGGAGCACCCAGGGGTATGCCCATCTCTAATACAAGGGAGGATAAACTTAGGATCAGGAAATGTAGGCAGGTAGTTAGTTGTAGGGACTCCAGTATAAGGAGGTAGATAGGTAATTCTGCCCAGACCCTACTGCCAAACTGTGTGATGCGGTGGGCTAGGTCGGCATATGGTGGATTGTATGACAGGATTATGGGTGGGCTAAGTGTGACCCAACAGGTAAGTTTATAAGAAACATTTCAGTGTCCAGGACAAATTTAACCCTTTAGGTACTAGGGTATCTAAAAACCTAAATCCAATAGCTCTCTCGCTGTAGGAGAACCTAGTACTTCATCTCTTCTCCACAGTATTTGGTAAGATGTTCCGGTCGGTATCAACGATTTAGCCTGTGATTATGAGTATGTCTCTTCCATTGCGTGTCTGGATACAGAGGGTGCATAATAGTTCCTATCTTAAAGTTTTTAAAACCCCTTTTGTTCTTTTTAGCATTATTTGAATGGTCTGCTAGTACCCAAAACCACAGGCATTTCATATGCATGGGGCTATCTTTCAGTTTAATTGGTGTGCCCCTTGAGGATTGCATCACCGGTTGGTTCCCCTTCTTATAGATTGTAACAGCATATACAGTTAACCTGGATATGTACCTATTTATGGTTGATTTAGGAACATTTCGGGGGGACATATAATCTGCTGAGCATAATTGTCTTTAAAGGGGAAAACTGGTCGTCATTAAAATGAGCCATCAACCACCTCTCTAGGCTCACAGCCCAGGCTATACAGAAATGGATGACCAGAAGAAAATTAAGGGTGGGACATTCTAAGGATTCTCCTGCACAGCTCCACTGGCGAGCACAGCCTAGACTCCCTCAGTGTGTGAGGAGACAGGAAGTTCCTCCTCCTCTTGCTGTGGAAGGAGCTTGCAGAGAATAGTAAGGGAATATACAGACTTCTGTCTCACTATGTGAAAAAAAAAGTGGGTGGGGCCACCATCACCAGCGAGTGGGCGAGGCACAACACCCACCGGACTGTGAGGGCCCACATGGTGATGTAGGGAATGGCCAAGGGGGCCTGCCGCTGGAGGGCCATGGGGGGTTCCATGAGTGGGAGGGACCAGGGGGGCTGCAAGGGGAGGAGACACAGGGCAGATTGATGACAGGTTTCAGAGCGGAAGCAGGAAGTGCAGGGGACCGGTGATGCTGGGATGATGCCCTATCACACACAAAAATGTGTAAATATCTTCAAAAAAAATGCAAAATAAATATGGAAATAATTGCCCCAAAAAACTCTCAGGAGAGCAATTCTATCAATTACCTAAGGCATTTTTGGACCACAGTTCCTCTTTAATGGTTTTGACCCTTTGCGTAACTAAAAAGGGGGGGTTTCTTTAAAGAGATGGCCCATTTTGCTAATCTGGCCAATATTGGCAGACACTTTTTCTATTTCCTTCACTTTGGGTGCTGATGCGGCTCAAAATGGTAATCTCCCTTTTGTTTGTGCTCTTTATGTATGGGTTAGGTCTGGCCATGTGGATTCGTCTTACTTGAAAAACCTTAGTGAGTTTGCATTTGCAATAGCCTTTTATAGGAACTTGTTTACTAATTAGGCCTGCCTCCATGATGTTTGTCATTTGGACAAAAATTCTCCTTGCTCTAATAAGCTGTCCTCTAGGAATTGCATTTCACTTGGCTTATGGAAGCCTGCGTGATCGACATAATTTGTTCCTATCGGTCGGTAGGTGTGAAAATAGAGAAGTCTGCCGTTTCAGTGATTTTTAATTTCAATCAAACATCCAGTAACGAGATTGGAACTATCAATATCCATAAGTGGATTAATTTGTAGGTGCATTTGATTGCTCCTGTACCATAGTGCCAAACTCATCTTATAACCCACTCTACAGACCAGGATATCATCTACATATCGAAAGTATTTGAATAACCATCGGTTTGTACTTTGATCCAGGAATAGCTTATTTCTATTAAAGACGAAAATATGTATATGAAGGGAGGGCTACTGAAGACCCATTACTGGTTCCTGACTCTGCCATAGTAGTTTTAGTCAAACCTGAAATTGTTCGTTTTAAGAACCAATATTAGGACAGTTTATCAAAAAGACACTAGCCGGTGGTGGATGGTTAGTTTAAAGAAGAACCCTATAACTTGAGATAGTCGAGACAAGTATAAGTAAAGATACCTTTTTTTACCTGAAAAATAAGTAAAAACTGATGGAAACTTCAGTTTAAGCGAGGGTTAGAAATTATGACCACTAATGCCTTCTATAACGGATGTTTTGGGGTTGCCCTTTAATGGCAGCAGGAATCACTCATTTAAGACCAAATACTAGTACAGTAACCCCAATTCCTTGGCACCTCCAGATGTTTGTAAACTCACAACTCCAAAAGAATGCTTTGGTTCAAGGAAAGTTTAATTAAGCTTACCATCATTTTACATTCTTTCTGAGGCCCCCATATCATTGAAAATGGCACTCTGACCCCCATATTGTAAGAGCACTCTGACCCCCAAATAATAAAGGGCACTCTGAACCCAATAGTAGTAAAGGGCAAACTCTGGCCCCCATATAGTTTAAAGGCCATCTGGCTCCCCAATAGTAAGACACTATGGCCACCCATATAGTAAAGGGACTCTGGCCCCCATATTAGTAGAAGGCACTCTGGCCCCCCATATAGTAAGGGCTCTCTGATCCCCATATAGAAAGGGCACTCTGGTCCCCATACAGTAGGGACAGACAGTAAAGGTACCATACAGGAGAACAGACAGTAAAGGTCCATACAGTGGAAAAAAGCCAGTAAAGGCCCCATACATGAGGGCAGAAAGTAAAGGACCCATACAGTGAGAACAGACAGTACAGACCCATACAAGTGAGAAACAGGACAGTAAAGGGTTCCCATACAGTGAGAACAGACAGTAAAGGTCCAATACAGTGGAACGAACAGTAAAGTCCCATACAGTGAGAACAGGACAGTAAAAGGTCCATTACAGTGAGAACAGACAGTTAAGGTCCCATTAGTGAGAAAAGACAGTTAAAGGTCCCATACAGTTGAGAACAGGACAGTCAAGGTCCATACAGTGAGAACCCAGACAGTTCAGGTCCCTCAGTGAGAAAGAACAGTAAAGGACCCATAAAATGAGAAAGACAGTAAAGGGCCCGTACAGTGAAACAGGACAGTAAGGTCCCATACAGTGAGAACAGACAGTAAAGGTCCCGTACAGTGAGAACAGCAGTTAGTAAAGGTCCCGTACAGTGAGAACAGACCATTGACATAAAGGTCCCGTAAGTGAGGTGAGAACAGACAGTTAAAGGTCTCGTACCAGTGAGAAAGACCCTAAAGTCCCGTACAGTGAGGAACAGACAGTAAAGGTCCCCGTACAATGAGAACAGGAAGTAAGGTCCCGTACAGTGAGAAACAGACAGGTAAAGGTCCCTCAGTGAGAACGGACAGTAAAGGTCCCGCTACAGTGAGAACAGACTGTAAAGGTGACCATACAGTGAGAACAGACAGTAAGGGTCCCATACAGTTGAGAACAGAACGTAAAGGGTCCCGTACAGTGAGAACAGACAGTAATGGTCCTACAGTTTGAGAACAGACAGTAAAGGTCCCGTACAGTGAGAATGGACAGTAAAGGTCCCGTACAGTGAGAACAGACAGTTGTAAGGTCCATACAGTTGAGGAACAGGCCAGTAGGTCCCGTAAACAGTGAGAACAGACAGTAAAGGTCACGCCCCATACAGTGAGAAAAGACAGTAAAGTCCCGTACAGTGAGAACAGACAGAAGGTCCCATACAGTGAGAAAACCCGAAACAGCAGCAGACAGTAAAGGGTCCCGACAGTGAGAACAGACAAAAGGTCCAGTTACAAGGTGAGAACAGCAGTAAGGTCAGTCGATGAGAACAAAACAGTACAGGTCCCGGACAGTGAGAACAGACAGTACTGGTCCCGTACAGTGAGAATCAGACAGTAAAGGTCCCGTTACAGTGAGAAAAGACAGTAATGGTCCCAACAGTGAGAAACAAACAGTTAAAGGTCCCGTACAGGAGAACAGACAGGTAAAGGTTCACGTACAGTGAGAAACAGACAGTCCAGTCCATACAGTGAGAAACAGATAGTAAAGTGCCATAAGTGAGAACAGACAATAAAGAGTCCAGGAACATGAGCAACAGACATAATGGTCCCATACAGGAGAGAACAGAAAGTAAAGGTCCATTACGTTGAGAAGGGGACAGTAAAGGTCCCGTACAGTGAGAAACAGATAGTTAAAAGGTCCCGTTACAGTGAGAACAGACAGTGTAAAGGTCCCAACAGTGGAACAGACCATAAGGGTCCTCCCGTTACAGTGAGAACAGGCAGTAAAGGTTAACCCATCGGAAGGTTTAACTAAAAAACTCCACTACAGGGGATCTGTAAATATGTACAGTGGGCTCATCTAATCCATGCTCAGTAATTAGTTGTGACAGTACTGGATCTAAGTGAACTGGGAAGGTAATGTGCAACTTGATATAAGGTAACGTAATGTGTCACTGCTTTCATACCTTTGCTTTTTTCATGCAACAATATCATGCCTAAATCAATGGATTCTTATTCACATCAAGGTGTCCGGGGTCCACTAATGGAACTGTGGCAGACCCTGCTGTTCTATTAAAGGAGAATCGTGGTTGAATTCAGTTAGATCAATGCACTTGAGTTTAGTTCCCTCCTGGGACATTTCCCCTCTAGCATATCCGACTGGCTCTCCTCAATTCGAATGACTAGTACAGAATCTTTGGCACATTTTACCCGTAGGGGAAAATCCCATTCAGCATAATCCACAGCCCAGGTTGTTAAGGGCTGATTGGTAGTGGATAGATAGGTGTTATAGGGAACGACGCCCAGGGTAGAGTGTCAAAAACAGCATTGTACATGGCAGATCTAGTTGGTGTCAAAACCCCCCTCCCAACCTCTAGTTAGGCTTGGTTTTCTTTATTTTCACATATAAGGTCACACAAAAGGCTGATGTTCACAACATATAACACGGATAACACATCTGACTTATATTGGTTAATTAAATTAACTTACACATATCTTTAGTGTTTCTTTTCAGACATTCTCTTTCTCTCCACTGTTAGAAATTGGTTGTTTGTCCTATGAGATCCATGTAAACTGTTACCTCATACTACATGACATGAAAGCAGGCCCGAGAACTATTTCCTCTGCCAACTCGATCAGTCACAAACCAGTTTTGACCAGAAAACTCACAAGCTATCCACCCTTCTGCTGGTTTCCTTTTCAACCAAACTTTCATCTCCTCTATAAGGCAATGTACACAGTTCCCATTAATGCAGTCTCAGATTATCATCCACTGTTTGCATTTTTTCTCTTAAAGGCTTGGGCCCATGCATTTAGGGGGTGGTATCGAGACTTTCTTATCTGGTCTTTAAATTGGACCAAGGAGAGGCAAAACTTAGTAAAATGAACATTCTTTTATAACAAGTTCTAACTAAAACAATTTAACCCCGCTCTTACATGCAAGAAAGTGTGTATGCCCCCTCTAGTGGTCATAATAGGAACTGTCGGTATAGTTTCCCTGTTGGATTAAAGGCCCATACAAGGCGAAATAAATTTAATCGGGCAATGGGTTGGTTTGAAAAAATACCTATTAGACATTAAAATGGCATGAAATATTACTGATAAAAATAGATACTGAATTACTTAATTAATTTATTCAATTAATAAGACTATACAATTGGGAGACTTAAAAATTAATGACTGATAAACGCTAATGCTAAGGCAGGTATGAACGTTCGGTCACCTACATTGACCCTTTCTCAAGATAACCCTCTTTTATTCCACCATCTATTTATACATAATGGTTACAAGCACCACCTCCTGGCAAACAAATAAAATCAATATATATAACAATTAAAAACGGATCCATATCCGATTCAATGTAGCATAATCAACAAAGGTTTCTAACATCATATTCGAGTCATTCATTCCCTTGGGGTATGGGGTATCCACTGTCTCATCCATTTAGCTTCCTTAGTAGCAAAGCTTTGTTTTAGCCCCTCTCTCCTTTCTGAACTCACCTCAGTCAATATTTGGACCCTTAACTGTGACACAATGTGCCACTTCCACCACAAATATTTTGCTTACCGGCTCTCCATTTTTTTATTCTAATATCGGACTTGTGCTCACTAGCCTCCCTGAAATTTCGTGTCGTTCTGTCCTATTATAATTTACCACACAGTCATTTAAGGAATATATGATATTAGTGGATAGAACAAGTAAAATAGCCTCTGATATGTATTATTATAACACCCTTCATATGATGAACAACGTATCTCCTTTGATGCATCCTTACACATGGTTACGTGACAAGCACAGAATAATTCCTTTCAAACTTGTAACCCTCCAAGTTGGTTTGACTTCCTCGATGTATATTTCTATGGAACCGACATCTGCTCTCACTAGATGGTTTTAATTGTACTGACCTCTTGTATGATATGAAGTGGTAGTGATAGTTAGGATTTCGATTAAGCTCATTGTGTATTCGTTCTTTCAAAGGACCAAAAAATACCATTCCACACCTTCACCCGGAAGACCACGTCTCGTGTTTATTATGTAGTTAGTGAAGCATGGAAACCAGATCTTCTATTTTAGACAATGTGGGGCCAAACCAATATCTGGAATTCTTACACTAGAGGTCTGGTGGGGGGGGTTACAAAGAGTAGTCAACCTCAAGACAAAGCATAGCTTTAAAATAAATATTATTGTATTTGAAAATGTAAGGCATGAATCAATATTATATTGTTAACATGGGAAGGTAGGCCCTATTAAAAAGATAACCCAATATGGAGGCCTTATTCCATTGGTCAGGGGTGTTCATTATATCTTGGGAAATATGTATTTACAACACAGGTCATGTTTGATATTGTAGGAGTCCATAATTATTACAGGAGAGGATATGTCTATATCCCAGTACATGTACATCAATGTACATCAATCTGCCTAACTGAGGGGGAAACGAATTGTTTGAGACAAGTCGAAATCTGGAATTCCTGGACACTCCCACATCATGTATGACCAAGGAGGATTATTACTTTAATGGGCTTAAAAAAACTATGCCAGTGTCTTTTCAAGTGTCTTTTATTTCTTTCTCATTCCGTCATAGATGGTGCGAAGGATATTCATGTAAAGTTCCGTTTTCATGATCTATTGTTTATGTTTTGTTGTTAGTAATTCCTTTTCTGTCAATTCCCCTTATGTGTTCTTGTGTGTTCTTTAACTCTTTTTTTTTTTGTAATTTTTTTTGTCAGGTTTTCCGATTGTTAGTCATATATTTCAGTTTTTGTGCAATTTCTCCTTAGTGTGTTTAAATTGGTTTGGGGGGATATTTCCAACTCTTTAATTGTCCCATAGGATGAAGGATTGCTGTCCACATCTTTGTGGTGAGTGAGGTCTTTATATCTTTAGTTCTATACACAGTTCAGATCTAAAAATACTATTCTTCCATATGTAATTGTGTGTGTACAACTGAGATTTATGTTGTTTTTGTTAATCCATTGTGTAAAAAGGGTTAGCTCTTCCATTGTTTCTTCCCGATATTAAAAAAATATCATCAATAAATCTCTTTCATAAAAAAAGGTTATTTTTAAAACTACTTTTAAAAAACACTTTCCCCATATTGCCATAAAAAGGTTTGCATGCTTGGTGCAAATTTCATGGCTATTGTTGTGCCTTGTCATTGGATAATACTTTCCTTGAAATATAAAAAATAATTAGGGTTAAAATGAATGAATACTGTTTATTAAAAAGTCTCTTTGCTCTTCTTGCATCCCTATATCAGCCTTTAAAATATTTTTTATACTTTCTAGTCCATTCGTATGTTTGATATTTAGTATAAAGTGAAGTTACATCTATGGTTTTTTAGGTTATAGTGGGTGGAGTGTTTTTTGTATAGGATTCAGTTTCAGTCACATAGTTGTAGAAAAGTGGTCTATATACTGAGAGATTGTGGGTCAGGGATTATCCTAGATATGATCGGTCTGCAAGGAGAGATTGGTTTATTTTTATGTGTTTTGGGTAGTGGTAAGGTTAGAAGGTTGCGTCACAGATGTTTGGTAGTTAAAAGTTTTTTTTCTTTTTGGCTTAATATGCCCTTTTCAAAGGCTGCTTCTATCGATTTGTTATTACTTCCAGGTTGTTGGGTGGGGGGGTCTTGGGGTAGTATACAGAATGTTTTTTCATCTCCCACATACTCTTAATGCTTCCTTATATAATAATTTTCATTTTGGTCACTATGGCCCCCTCCTTTATCTGAGGTTGAAAATCAACTCATCATACATCTTTTAGGGCATTTATTTCTGTAATTGAAAGATTTTCTTTTTTTGTCATTTGTTGCCATTTATTGAAATGCTTCAATGAGTTTTCCTTTTGATTGGGTGGGTCCAGAATTTGGATTTCTTTGTCCGTTCCATATGCCTGAATGGATCTGTGTTTCCTGTTTCTCTAGTGGCTAGTTTTTCTGTGGAAGTTGACATAAATATCTCTTTAAGGTCAGTGACCTACACATTTTTTTTAAATCTATTAATAAGTCAAAGTGGTTTATTTTTCTATTTGGGATTGGTTTCAGTCCTTTCTGTAATAATGATATTGTTGTGCTGTGAGTTGCTTATTGCTTAGGTTGAAGATACCTTCTTGTTATTTTCACAGAGAGTTCTCGGTTTTCCTCTATATTCAATCTTCGTCTCTTCTTTTTGGGTTGTTTTTTACTGCTCCTTTTCATTGTCTTTCGGTTTGGATAAATTTCTAAAAATTATTTTTATTTTGTTGTTGATGGGAGTTGTGATTTACCATGACGGTCTTTTTGGAGTTATTTTTCTTGTACCTTGGTCTCTTCTAATGTTATTTTATTTGGTTGTTGCGGGTCTCAATATTTTAAAGGGCAATTATAGTGAGAAAATTGTTTTTTTAAATTCTCTAATGTATCCTCTTAAGTCATCCCAACTACCAGGGTACCTTTAGTTTCTTTAAATTCTTCATAGTCCCCGAGATATAAGCCTTTGAATATGCTGTGATTGTAGGAGCTGCTACACCTCATCTGTCACTCAAAGGCACACACCACACAATCCAAAGCTCCCATGCAGTACTGTCACACACTCCCTCATCACACTTTAAGTACTATGGCAACACAAAGTCAAATGCTTGTAGTGCTAAAACACAATCAATAAACCATAAACCCAGCAATATGAGCATAACTCACTATAAAAAATATCTGTTTTATTCAATTAGATCAACTGGACTTGAAGTTTAGTTCTTGAAGACGGTTCGCTAGTCATCCGACTGGCTTTTCAATTCAGAATGACTTGTACAAGAATCTGTGGCAATTATGTACCCTGGAAAATCCCAATTAGCATATCACAGCCAAGTGTTAAGGTCGTGATTGCATAGTGGCTAAGAGGTGTTATAGGAACGCCGAGGGTGGTAAGGTGTCAAAACAGCATTGTACATGGCAGACAGATGGTGTCGAACCCCCCACCTCTATGTTAGGCTTTGTTTCTTTATTTTCACATAAATGGCCTCCTTAACACCTCTCTGAACCAGTCACGTTCCTTTGCCAACATGTTAACATTACAATCTTCAAAGGTATGTCCTTATCCTTAAGATGCAGGTACACGGCTGAGTCCTGACCCGAGGAATTGGCTCTTCTGTGCTGGGCCATACGTTGATGCAGTTGCTGTTTGGTCTCCCCCACATACAAATCAGAGCATTCTTCACTGCACTGCACTGCGTATATGATGTCACTTTTCTGTGTTTCGGTATTGGGTCTTTCGGATGTCTGCCATGTACAATGCTGTTTTGACACCTTACTCTGGGCGTTCCTATACACCTCTTGCCACATATCTAATCACGCCCTTAACACTTGGCTGTGATATGCTAATTGGGATTTTCCAGGGTACATAATTGCCACATTCTTGTACAAGTCATTCTGAATTGAGAAAGCCAGTCGGAGACTAGTCTTCAAGAACTAAACTTCAAGTCCAGTTGATCTAATTGAATACAACAGATGTATACCATGACCTGCATGAATGAGAACCTTCACAGTCATATATAAAACAGACCCTCCACCCCAAAAAAAATCTTATAACATACAAAAATAGTGACTCAAATGGAACACTAATACAGTATATATTATAATACAGTAATACCGATATATAATATACAGTATATATAATAAACTAATACAGTATAAAATACAGTAATACAGACTATATACCAAACAAGACATACAGTGCAATCTATGAAATATACAGAATAAAGCAAATGAAATTATCAGGATAACAAGCAGTTGACTGTATTTGTGAAGGTCTCACTACAGCTGCTGCTACACGGACTCACTGTCTTCAGTGATTATGATCTTAAGCAGGGGGAGAGATATGAACTTTAGGTACAAAAATAAATAACAATTAGCAACTTAGAGAACAGGCAGAGTTCGTAACTTACTTGTAAAGAATCTCAGCACCAGTTGTTCTCTCTCCCCTCTGCCCCTCCCTTTAGCATATTGCTACCCTTTCTTCCATACTTTGCTTGCTTGCACATTCTAGCTCTGGAAATGAGGGGTCCAACAGGATGTCAGCACTTCATTTTAAAGTCCTTTCAACTGAGCATGCCCGGACTTTTCATACAGCCCTTTACTGCTTGAGGGGGACTAGACTGAGAGGGGAGGGGGACTACACAGCTTGGTACAACCTTCTGCCAGTGTGAAGAAACAAAGTCACACAGCTATACTAAGTGATCTTACATTGATATAGACAAAGTTTTTTTTCACTATAGTTTGCCATTTAATGATGTGTATCGAGTATGGTTCCAGTGTCCAAGAGTTCGTGTGATGTTAATTGAGGGGTATGGGGTTGGTATATTTATCCATTGATGTATGGTTTGATGTATTTTGGAATCAGTATTATGAGGTGCTGGTTATGTGTATAATGATTTAGGTTGTTTGTTTCTGTGTTCCAAAGAGGCTGTTTTTTTCTGTGTTATGGTATCTTTGTTTATCTTGGTAACTTTTTTGTTTATTATTAATAATTCCTTGTTTATCGTACCTATTCAGGAAATGGAAAATAAAAAACAAAAGAAAAGAAGAGGAAACCTTACAATTACAGAGAGAAAAGCCCTAGAAGACCTAAAAGATGATGATAAAGGAGGGAGCAAAAAGATATTACAGGAAGCATTATGATATTGGGTGATGAAAAAACATACTGTATGCTACCCCAAGACCCCACAACAACATACCTGGAAGAGCATAAACAAATCACCAACATCCTGTGACACCAACATTTTACCACCTACCATACATAAAAAAGAAACCAATCCTCCTGGCAGTCTGATCACATCTGGAAATAAACCTGAGCAACAATATCTCTCAGTATATAGACCCCTTTCTACAAACCCTATGTGGACTGAAACGAATCCTACACAAGAGACTCCACCCATATCATAAACCTAACAAAGGACATACAGTTCAAAAGAGAAACTAATACTATGTACCAAGAATAACTAATCTAATTTGTGAAAAATAGATTACCCCCAATTTAATCCAATACTTCGTCAGAGAAGTTTGCCAATTCAGGTAATTAGTGATGTGCCAAAGAGGTGATTCTTGGACGGGGTTTTTAATTGTAGAACTTGTAGAATTTAATTTGTAGGCCTTTGCCCCAGGCCCAGAGAAAGGAAGTAAGGAGGTTATTAGGTAAGGAGGTTATTAGGGTATTAGTATGTTGAATATAACATACTATGCTGTAATGTTGTATAATAAACTTGGAGAGTATGATGGTTTGATTAAATATTTTTCACATGAGATTAAGAGGGAAACTGTTTCCATTTAGTGGTCTGTCTCTCACCATGCAAAGCAGGGGGAGTATCCTTTCCATGATATTTGTGGGCATTTGGTAATAATAATTCCTAGATACTTGAACTCTGAGATTATAGGGGCTATATTCTGTGCAAATGGAGGAAATTAACATCCAAAGGCAGATATATGATTTACTCCAATTGACAAATTGGTCTTATGAGCAATCTAAGTTATGTGTCAAGATCAGCTATGTACAGATCCATGTATCTGGATACATAATTAGTAATGATGTGTGGGAGCCAAGGTTAAAACCAGTTATTTCTGAGTGAGCCTGATTGGATGCCAAAGGTTCTATAGCTAAAGCAAATAGGTAAGGGGATCCCGTCTGGCAACCCTGTCTGGTTCTTGGCTAGTAAAGGGAGGAGAGCAGAACCATTAACTTGTATAGCTGCTTTAAGATGCACATACAAAATATAACTTATTTAATTTAGTTGGGAAGAAAACCAAACAGTCTCAAAGCACTCCAAAAGGTAGGACCATCGAATGAATGAGTCAAATACCTGTGTATACCTAGGGCCATCACCCGGGGCCATCAAGTGCCCGCATTGTCATGATCAACATTAAGATGTGGTAGTATTTTCCTAATACTTACTGATGTGGATTTGCCGAGGATAAAACTGATTTGATCAGTGGGAATGATGGAAGTGATTTAGAATCCCTGTCTGCTTTTAAACCAAACAACACACTGAGCAGCAAATTGGTACATCCGAAAGACCCAATACCAAAAAACACAAGAAAAGCGACATATATACGCAGTGCATTGCAATGAAGAATGCTTGATTGTATGTGGGGGAGACCACCAAAACAGCATGCATCAAAGTATGGCCAGCACAGAAGAGCCAATTCACGCTCAGGACTCAGCCGTGTCCGTACCTGCATCTTAAGGATAAAGACATACTTTGAAGTTGAATGTTAACATATTGGCAAAGGAACGTGACTGGTTCAAGAGAAGGTGTAAGGAGGGCCATTTATGTGAAAATAAAGAAACCAGCCTAAATAGAGGTGGGGGGTTCGACACCCAACTGTCTGCCATGTACAATGCTGTTTTAACACCTACTCTGGGCGTTCCTATAAACACCTCTTAGCCACTATGGCAATCACGCCTAACACTGTGGCTGATGATATGCTAATTGGGAATTTCCAGGGTACATAATTGCCACAGTTCTGTACAAGTCATTCGAATTGAGAAAGCCAGTCGGATGACTAGCCAACGTCTTTAAGAAACTAAACTTCAAGTCCAGTGATCGAATTGAATCAACAGAGAATACCATGACCTGGATTAAAGAACTATTAAAGATTACAGTGACCTAATGAATGAATATTACAGATATATCGTGACCTGGATGAATGACTATTACAGATATACATGACTGGATGAATGAATTTACGAGTACCGACCAAAATCAGTAATGACCTGGATGAATGAATATTTACAGATATACCATGAACCTGATGAATGAATATTACAGATCTATAACCATGAACCTGGATGGTGAATATTACAGATATACCATAACCTGAGGATATGAATATTACGGATTTACACATGACGGATGAATGAATATTACAGATATACCATGACCCACCCTGGCGGTCAGGCAACTCCATATAACAACAAGCGGTCAGGCAACTCCATATACCAGGAAGGGGTCAGGCACCTCCATATAACAGCAAGCGGTCAGGCAACTCCATATACCAGGAAGAAGTCAGGGAACTCCATATATCAGGAAGGGGTCAGGGACCTCCATATTACAGCAAGGGGACAGGGACCTCCATAAAACAGCAAGTGGTCAGAGACCTCTATATAAAAGCAAGGGGTCAGGGAGCTCCATATAACAGCAAGCTGTCAGGAAACTCCATATACCAGAAATGGATCAGGGACCTTCATATAACAGCAAGCAGTTAGGCATCTTCATTTAACAGCAACAAAAAGTGACAGGTACCTCCATATAACATTGAGGAGACAGGGATCTCTATATAACAGCAAGGGGTCAGGTACCTCCATGTAACAGCAAGGTGACAGTGACCTCTGTATAACAGCAAGGGGTCAGGGACCTTTATATAACAGCAAGGGGACAGGGACTTCTATGTAACAGGAAGTGACCAGGGACCTCCATATAACAGCAAGGAATAAGGGACCTCCATATAACAGCAAGCATATAACAGCAAGGGATCAGGGACCTCCATATAACAGCAAAGGGTCAGGGACCTCCATATAACAGTAAGGGATCAGGGACCTCGATAAAACAGCAAGGGATCAGGGACCTCCATATAACAGCAAAGGGTCAGGGACCTCCATATAACAGTAAGGGATCAGGGACCTCGATAAAACAGCAAGGGGACAGGGACCTCTATATTACAGCATTTCAGGGGATATTCATATAACAGCAAGCAGTCAGGAAACTCCATATGACAGCAAGCAGTCAGGCAACTCCATATAACAGCAAGTGGTCAGGCAACATAATACACCAGGAAGGGGTCAGGGACCTACATATTACAGCAAGAGGTCAGTGACCTTCATATAACAGCAAGTGGTCAGTGAGCTCCATATAACAGCAAGGGGTCAGTAACCTCCATATAACAGCAAGGGGTCGGGGACCTCCATATAACAGCAAGGGGCCAGTGACCTCCATATAACAGCAAAGGGTCAGGGACCTCCATATAACAGCAAGTAGTCTGTGACCTTTATATAACAGCAAGGGGTGAGACACCTCCATATAACTGCAAGCAGTCAGGCAACTCCATATAACAGCAAGCGGTCAGGAAACTCCATATACCAGGAAGGGGTCAGGGACCGTCATATTACAGCAAGGGGTCAGGGACCTCCATATAACAACAAGGTGACAGGGACCTCCATATAATAGCGAGGGGCCAGGGACCTCCATATAACAGCAACAGATCTGAGACCTCAATATAACAGCAAGGGATCAGGGACCTCCATATAGCAGCCAAGGGTCAGGGACCTCCATATAACAGCAAACAGTCAGTAACTTCCATATAACAGCAAGCAGTCAGGCAACTCCATATAACAGCAAGCGGTCAGGCAACATAATACACCAGGAAGGGGTCAGGGACCTACATATTACAGCAAGAGGTCAGTGACCTTCATATAACAGCAAGGGGACAAGGACCTCCATGTCATAGCAAGGTGTCAGTGACCTCTGTATAACAGCAATGGGTCAGGGACCTTTATATAACAGCAATGGGACAGGGACTTCCATGTAACAGCAAGTGATCAGGGACCTCCATATAACAGCAAGGGGTCAGGGACCTCCATATAACAGCAAGGGGTCAGGGACCTCCATATAACAGCAAGGGGTCAGGGACCTCCATATAACAGCAAGGGGTCAGGGACCTCCATATAACAGCAAGGGGTCAGGGACCTCCATATAACAGCAAGGGGTTAGGGACCTCCATATAACAGCAAGGGATCAGGGACCTCCATATAACAGCAAGGGGTTAGGGACCTCCATATAACAGCAAAGGGTCAGGGACCTCCATATAACAGCAAGGGATCAGGTACCTCCATATACCAGCAAAGGGTCAGTGACCTTCATATAAGAGCAAGGGGACAGGGGCCTCCATGTAACAGCAAGGGGTCAGGGACCTCCATATAACAGCAAGTGATCAGGTACCTCTTTATAACAGCAAGGGATCAGGGACCTCCATAATTCAGCAAGGAGTCAGGGACCTCCATATAACAGCAAGTGGTCAGTGACCTTCATATAAAAGCAAGGGGACAGGGACCTCCATATAACAGCAAGTGGTCAGTGACCTTCATATAAAACATTATAAGAGCAAGGGGACAGGGACCTCATATAACAGCAAGTGGTCAGTGACCTTCATATAAGAGCAAGGGGACAGGGACCTCCATATAACAGCAAGGTGTCAGGGACCTCCATATAACAGCAAGTGGTCAGTGACCTTCATATAAAAGCAGGGGTGATGAGACACCCTTCCAAATACCAGGAAGGGGTCAGGGACCTACATATAACAGCAAGGTGACAAGGACTCTATATAGCAGCAAGGCATTAGAGACCCCCATATAACAACGAGGTGTCAGGGACCTCCATATAACGCAAGGGGTTATGGAATGCCATAAGGATGGAGCCCAGTACAATATAGACCCCCCAATACACACATGTTGCCAACACAATATGCCCCCCCAGCCCATACAGAATGACCCCCAATACAGGATGGACCTTCTCCCCCAACAATTTGTACAGTGGTTGCCATAATAAAGACTATATCAAAAAAGTATGGACGGACCATATATTGTCTTCCATCAGAGAATATCAATTTGCACTCATTCTTCCCATATTACAAGTTTCCTAGACTGTGCTCATGGGCTTTTCAGATGCCATTTATTCTCAAGTATTCTTTCTTATATCATTTACTCTGACCTGTGTTTTACCTTTTATGTTTAGTAATTTAACTATTTAAATTACTGTATTTTGTATGCACTGTAACCTTTCAATCAATATATAATATAATATATAGAATCATTTAACGGTTAATTGTCCTATTCTGAGTATATCCCAAAATATGTGTGGATAACCTTTTTCTCACAGGATTGTTATAATTTAGGAGTGTGAATAACCTCATAGATATATTTACCTATTCATTCCGCTGTCTCAGAATGTGGTGGCAACCTATCATAAGTATTGAGAAATATTAAGTGTGTGCTATATAGCTTTGTTTACTATCCCTCCTTGTCCGCTCTGTTGTATTGATTTGTCGGTTACATTTTCTGATAACTGATAGGTAGATAAGCGGACTGGACTGGAGGGTCCATGACAGGCATGATCTGGTTATGGGGGATTTCAGTTACCCTGGCATAGATTGTAAGGGAACTGCCAGCACCTCAAAAAGTATCAAATTCTTAAATTTGCTATATGAGCATTTTCTTTCACAATGGTAGAAGTTCCACTAGACAGACAGAATGCGTTGTTGGATTGGTGATATCTAATAACCCTGAGCTCGTTTTGGAGATGAAGGTAATAGGGAGCTTAGGGAATAGTGATCATGATATGTGTCATTTAATATAGGGATAGTGATCATGATATAGTGTTATTTAATATGGGAATAGTGATCATCAGTGGGCGTATCTACGTTAAAACATTCGGGGCAGTGCCGGAGTTTTGCAAAGTGCCCCGAATGTTTTCCTGACTTGTGCCCTAGTTCCGGACTCCCCGGCGGACTCCGTCGGCGCGATGACGTCACGCGCACGCCGGCGCGATGACGTCACGCGCGCGACGGCGCCGAACATACCGACGGCCTCGCGCTCCCGGCCTTCCTACTAGATAGATAGCAGCGTAGATAGCAGCGTTAGATAGATAGATAGATAGCGAGTTAGATAGCAGAGTTAGATAGATAGATAGATAGATCTAGATAGCAGAGTTAGATAGCAGAGTTAGATGTTAGATAGATAGATAGATAGAGGAGCAGAGTTATATAGATAGATAGATAGCAGAGTTAGATAGATAGATAGATAGACAGAGTTAGTAGATAGATAGGAGAGTTAGATAGATAGAAGACAGAATTAGATAGATAGATAGCAGGTTAGATGATAGATAGCAGAGTTAGATAGATAGATAGATAGAAGATAGATAGTAGATAGATAGCTAGATGATAGCAGAGTTAGATAGATAGCAGAGTTAGATAGATAGATAGATAGATAGGATAGATAGATGATAGATGGATAGCAGAGTTAGATGGATAGCAGAGTTAGATAGATAGATATAGATAGCAGAGTTAGATAGATAGTAGATAGCAGAGTTAGATAGATAGATAGACAGATTTAGATAGATAGCAGAGTTAGATAGATAGATAGCAGAGTTAGATAGATAGCAGTAGAGTAGATAGATAGATAGATAGATAGATAGATAGATAGATCGATAGCAGAGTTAGATAGATAGATAGATAGATAGAAGATAGCAGAGTTAGTAGAAGATCAGAGTTAGATAGATAGATAGATAGATAGATAGAGCGTTAGATAGATAGATAGATAGATAGATAGCAGAGTTAGATAGATAGATGATAGATAGCAGGGTTAGATAGATAGTAGCAGAGTTAGATAGATAGATAGATAGATAGATAGCTGAGTTAGATAGACGATAGCAGAGTTAGTTAGAAGATAGATAGATAGATAGATGATAGACAGAGTTAGATAGATAGATAGATAGATAGATAGATTAGAGATAGCAGAGTTAGATAGATAGATAGATAGATAGAGGGTTAGATAGATAGATAGCAGAGAGTTAGATAGATAGCAGAGTTAGATAGATAGCAGAGTTAGATAGATAGATAGATAGCAGAGTTAGATAGATAGATAATGATAGCAGATGATAGATAGATAGATAGCAGAGTTAGATAGATAGATAGCAGGAGTAGATAGAGAGTTAGATAGATAGATAGCAGAGAGAGAGAGGGACAGATAGATAGATAGCAGAGTTAGATAGAAGATAGCAGAGTTAGATAGAAGATAGATAGATAGCAGAGTTAGATAGATAGATATACAGAGAGAGAGGGCAGCTAGATAGGGCAGAGGTCCATGTAAAAGGTACAAGAAGGTCTCCCTGGCCAAAGGTATGGCCAAGCGACTGACTACAACTGAACAAAACAGTAAGTTTTAAAATTACCAGATTGCTACCAGTATATATGATATGCCAGTTTACTGTGCCTTTGGGTCATTAATTTGTGTCTCTCTATCCAAATCTCTATCTCGTCTGTCTATTTCATATGTCCTTCTGTCTGTTTATCACTATCGGGCTGTGTGTCTATGTTTGTGGTTATTATTATCTGTCGTCTGTGTCTTTTTGGCCATCTCATTAAGTAATTAGTGGGGTGTGTCCTAATTGGGGCGGAGAAAGGGGCGTGGCCTAAAAATTTTGCGCACGATGCGCGGGCGCATGGAGTGCCCAGGAGTGCCCGGATCTTCTTAGACCCTAGATAAGCCCCCTGGTGATCATGATATAGTGTCATTTAATATAGGGAAAGTGATCATGATATAGTGTTATTTAATATAGGGAATAGTGATCATGATATGTGTCATTTAATATAGGGAATAGTGATCATGATTATGTGTCATTTAATATAGGGATAGTGACCATGATATAGTGTCATTTATATTAGGGAATAGTGCCATGATATAGTGTCATTTATATAGGGAATAGTGTCATGATATAGTGTCATTTAATATAGGGAATAGTGTCATGATATAGTGTATTTAATATAGGGAATAGTGATCATGGTATAGTGTCATTTAATATGGGAATAGTGACCATGATATAGTGTCATTTAATATAGGGAATAGTGACCATGATTATAGTGTCATTAATATAGGGAATAGTGACCATGATAATGTGTCATTTAAATAGGGATAGTGATCATGATATAGTGTCATTTAAATAGGGAATAGTGACCATGATATAGTGTCATTTAATATAGGGAATAGTGATCATGATATAGTGTCATTAATATAGGGAATAGTGATCAGATATGTGTCATTAATATAGGGAATAGTGACATGATTATAGTGTCATTTTATATAGGGAATAGCGACATGATATAGTGTCATTTAATATAGGGAATAGTGATCATGATATAGTGTCATTAATATAGGGATAAGTGATCATGAATAGTGTCATTAATATAGGGAACAGTGACCATGATATAGTGTCATTTAATATAGGGATAGTGACCATGAATAGTGTCATTTAATATAGGGAATATTATCATGATATAGGTCATTTATATAAAGGGAACAGTGACCATGATATAGTGTCATTAATATAGGGAATAGTGACCATGATACAGTGTCATTTAATATAGGGAATAGTGACCATGTATAGTGTCATTTAATACAGGGAATAGTGACCATGATATAGTGTCATTTAATATAGGGACAGTGACATGAGATAGTGTCATTTAATTAGGGAATAGTGATCATGATATAGTGTCATTATATAGGAATAGTGACCATGATATAGTGTCATTTAATATAGGGAACAGTGATAATGATATAGTGTCATTTAATATAGGGATAGTGATCATGATAAGTGTAATTAATAGGGAATAGTGATCATGATATAGTGTCATTATTATAGGGAATAGTGACATGATATGTGTCATTTTAATATAGGGAACAGTGATCATGATATAGTGTCATTTATATAGGGAACAGTGACCATGATATAGTGTCATTAATATAGGGAACAGTGATCATGATATAGTGTCATTTATATAGGGAATAGGATCATGATATAGTGTCATTTAATATAGGGAACAGTGATCATGATATAGTGTCATTTAATATAGGGAATAGTTATCATGATATAGTGTCATTTAATATAGGGAATAGTGATCATGATATAGTGTCATTTAATATAGGGAATAGTGACCATGATATAGTGTCATTTATAGGTTGCAAAAAACAAAAGTGCACTATGTTACGTTGTTAAAGAATCATCCTGTTCATAGACAGGGCAGACTTGTTGCTAGGTAAGAATATTGAGCAGAAGTGGAATGCTTTTAAAGGGATATTTACGTTTACATTTCTAAATGTATTTTTAGGGAACAGTGTAAAAAATTAGGTCCACTTGGGCCTGGCTTAATTTCGTTAAAAGGGAAAAGATATAGGCTTTTTTACATTTTGAAATCAGAGAGAACAGAACAGGCTTTACAGGGAATAAAAAGCTGTAATAAGGAGTGCAAGAAGCAATTAAATAGTTTAACCAACCCCCCCCCCCCCCCCCCCCCCCCCATCGTATTCACTTTAGAGAATCTTTGTCCTATATCAGGGACTGAAACTATTAATAGCAATAAAGCCCCACAACCAAATAAAATACATCCTCGGATCTTAAGAGAGTTCGTCCAGTTCATCTAGAGACTGTTTCTCACCTTTTCAGATTCACTTTTGTCTATTGATGTGCCGCCGGACTAGAAAAAAGCCAATGTAATACCAATATTCAAAAAGGTAGTAGTTCACAGCCTGGTAAATATAGACCTGTAAGCCTAATATCGTGGTAGGGAAGGCGCTGGAAACTTTGTGGGGTCATATCCGTGACTTTATCTCCAGAACAGAAATGTTGGAATAGAAGAAGAAACAGCATGGACCAGTGCACAATCCCAGTATAAGTAGGCACATAGGAAACAATTTTTCAGTAGGCAAAACTATTTTGAACTTGGCAATCAGTCTATCAACAGAACCAGAATTTCAGAGGTGGACTGCTCTGTTACAGGACAATGAGGGCCACAGGTAAGAGTACATCAAATTTATTTGTGCATATTATGAAAAACAGACACAAATCACAGGTGTACTAAAAGGGGGAAAAACCAACAGTCTTGCACATTTCACATAGTAAACGCCGTTTTCCTCAGAGACCAGATGAAGGAGAGGAAGTTCCCATAGTTTGTCCATTCTTTTATGACCTGCACGGCAGGACATAGGGTTTGAGTACAACGGAAGCATATTTGGGAGGCACCTGTGCCAGATCTCAGTTTATATCTCCAAGTCCGTCAAGTTACTCACACGAGATGTGTATGGTTCTACGGACAGACAAAACATTCTACCATCACAGACTCAGTAGGACTACAGCCTCCAACACTAACAAAATACTTCATATATTCACAAACTTCTATCAGCAATGCTACTATCCCAACTCACTCACACAATGTAAACAGCTTTAACAGTATCAAGAAGCAATCTCCTTCCAGCCCTCAACACAAAAAGACCGATAGTGCTAGAGGAAAATAACATGATAGAGAAGTTATGTGAAGCACGGAGTGCTCTGGCCACAGGAAAGCCCCAAGACCCTCCTTCTAAATTCTAAATCACTTGCTTGTGAAGGTTCTCATTCATCCAGGTCATGGTATATCTATAATATTCATTCATTCAGGTCATGGTATACGTAAATTCATCCATCCAGGTCATGGTATATCTGTATTATTCATCCATCCAGGTATGGTATATCTGTAATATTCATCCATCCAGGTCACGGTATATCTGTAATTCATTCATTCAGTCTGTCTATCTGTATATTCATTCATCAGGTCATGGTTAAATCTGTAATATTCATCATCAGGTCATGGTATCTATCGTAATATTCATCCATCAGGCATGGAATCTGTATTCATTAATCCGGTCATGGTAATCTGTAATATTCATTCATCCAGGTCACGGTATATCTGTAATATTCATTCATCCAGGTCATGGTATATCTGTAATATTCATTCATCCAGGTCATGGTATATGTAATATCCATTCATCCAGGTCATGGTATATCTGTAATATTCATTTATCCAGGTCATGGTGTAATCTGTAATATTCATTCATCCAGGTCATGGTAATCTGTAATATTCATCCATCCGGGTCACCGTATATCTGTAATATAATCATCCAGGTCATGGTATATCTGTAATATTCATTCATCCAGGTCATGGTATATCTGTAATATTCATCATCCAGGTCATGGTATATCTGTAATATTCATTCATCCAGATCATGGGATATCTGTAATATTCACTCCAGGTCATGGTATATCTGTATATTCATCCATCCAGGTCATAGTATATCTGTAATATTCATTCATTCAGGTCATGGTATATCTGGAATATTCATTCATCCAGGTCACGGATAATCTGTAATATTCATCCATCCAGGTCATGGTTATATCTGTAATATTCATTCATCCAGGTCATGGGTATATCTGTAATAGTATTCATCCAGGTCATGGTATATCTGTAATTCATCATTCAGGTCATGGTATATCTGTAATATTCATTCATCCAGGTCACGGTATATCTTAATATTCATCCATCCAGGTCATGGTATATCTGTAATATTCATTCATCCAGGTCATGGTATATCTCTGTAATAGTCATTCATCCAGGTCATGGTATATCTGTATATTCATTATCAGGTCATGGTATATCTGTAATATTCATTCATCCAGGTCACGGTATATCTGTAATATTCATTCATCCAGGTCACGGTATATCTGTAATATTCATTCATCCAGGTCACGGTAATCTGTAATATTCATTCATCCAGGTCATGGTATATCTGTAATATTCATTCATTCAGGTCACGGTATAGCTGTAATATTCATTCATCCAGGTCATGGTATATCTGTAATATTCATTCATCCAGGTCACGGATATATGTAATATTCATCATCCAGGTCATGGTATATCGTAATATTCATTCATCCAGGCCATGGTGTATCCGTAATATTCATTCCTTCAGGTTATGGATATCGTATCTATCCATCCAGGTCATGGTATATTGTAATATTCATTCATCCAGGTCATGGGATATCTGTAATATTCATTCATCCAGGTCATGGTATATCTGAATATTCATTCATCCAGGTCTTGGTGTATCTGTAATATTCATTCATCCAGGTCATGGTATATCTGTAATATTCATTATCCAGGTCACGGTATATCTGTAATATTCATCCATCCAGGTCATGGTATATCTGTAATATTCATTCATGCAGGTCATGGTATATCTGTAATAGTCATTCATCAGGTCATGGTATATCTGTAATATTCATCTCAGGTCATGGTATATCTGTAATATTCATCATCCAGGTCACGGTATATCTGTAATATTATCCATCCAGGTCATGGTATATCTGTATATTTCATTCATCCAGGTCGGATATCTGTAATAGTCATTCATCCAGGTCATGGTATATCGTAATATTCATTCATTCAGGTCATGGTATATCTGTAAATTATTCATTCCAGGTCACGGTATATCTGTAATATTCATTCATCCAGGTCACGGTATATCTGTAATATTCATTCATCCAGGTCACGGTATATCTGTAATATTCATTCATTCAGGTCACGGTATACTCTGAATATTCATTCATCCAGGTCATGGTATATCTGTAATATTCATTCATTCAGGTCACGGTATAGCTGTAATATTCATTATCCAGGTCATGGTATATCTGTAATATTCATTCATCCAGGTCACGGTTATATCGTAATATTCATTCATCCAGGTCATGGTATATCTGTAATATTCATTCATCCAGGTCCTGGTGTATCCGTAATATCATTCCTTCAGGTTATGGTATACTGTAATATTCATCCATCCAGGTCATGGGATATCTGTAATATTCATTATCCAGGTCATGGTAATCTGTAATATTCATTCATCCAGTCATGGTATATCTGTAATATTCATTCATCCAGGTTTGTGTATCGTAATATCATTCATCCAGGTCATGGTATATGTAATAGTCATTCATCCAGGTCACGATATATCTGTAATATTCATTCATTAGGTCACTGTATATCTGTAATATCTTTATCCAGGTCATGGTATTTCTGTTGTATCAATTGATCAACTGGACTTGAAGTTTAGTTCTTAAAGACGTTGCTAGTCATCCGACTGGTTTCTCAATTCAGAATGACTTGTACAAGAATTGTGGCAATTTGTACCCTGGAAATTCCCAATTAGCATATCACAGCCAAGTGTTAAGGGCGTGATTGCATAGTGGCTAAGAGGTGTTATAGGAACGCCCAGAGTAAGGTGTTAAAAACAGCATTGTACATGGCAGACAGTTGGTGTCGAACCCCCCCACCTCTATAGGCTTGGTTTCTTTATTTTCACATAAATGGCCTCCTTAACACCTCTCTTGAACAGCACGTTCCTTTGCCAATATGTTAACATTACAACTTCAAAAGTATGTCCTTATCCTTAAGATGCAGGTAACGGTGAGTCTGAGCAGATGAATGGCTCTTCTGTGCTGGGCCATACTTGTTGATGAGTTGCGTTTGGTTCCCCCACATACAAATCAGAGCATTCTTCATTGCACTGCACTGCGTATATGATGTCGCTTTTCTTGTGTTTTGGTATTGGGTCTTTGGATGTACCAATGTTGCCTCAGTGTGTTGTTGGTTTAAGCAGAAGCAAGGGATTCTAAATCACTTCCATCATTCCACTGATCAAATCAGTTTTATCCTCGGCAAATCCACATCAGTAAGTATTAGGAAAATACTAACACATCTTAATGTTGATCATGACAATGCGGGCACATTGATGGCGGGTGATGGCCCTAGGTATACAAAAGGTATTTGACTCATTCGAATGGTCCTACCTTTTGGAGTGCTTGAGACTGTTTGGTTTTCTTCCCAACTAAATTAAATAGTTAATATTTTGTATGTGCATCTTAAAGCAGCTATACAAGTTAATGGGTTCTGCTCTCCTCCCTTTACTAGCCAGAAGAACCAGACCGGGTTGCCAGACAGGGATCCCCTTACCTATTTGCTTTAGCTATAGAACCTTTGGCGATCCAACTCAGAGCTCACTCAGAAATAACTGGTTTTAACCTTGGCTCCCACACATCCATACTAAGTATGTATCCAGAAACATGGATCTGTACATAGCTGATTCTGACACATAACTTAGATTGGCTCATAAGACCAATTTGTCAATTGGAGTAAATCATATACTGCCTTTGGATGTTAATTTCCCTCCCTTTGCACAGAATATAGCCCCTATAATCCAGAGTTCAAGTACTAGGAATTATTATTACCAAATGCCCACAAATATTCATGGAAAGGAATACTCCCCTGCTTTGCATGGTGAGAGACAAGACCACTAAATGGAAACAGTTCCCTCTTAATCTCATGTGAAAAATTAATTTAATCAAAACCATCATACTCTCCAAGTTATATACACATTACAGCATAGTATGGTATATTCCAACATACTAATACCCTAATAACCTCCTTACCTAATAACCTCTTACTTCCTTTCTCTGGGCTGGGGCAAAGGCCTACAAATTAAATTCTACAAGTTCTACAAATTAAAAACCCCCCAAGAATCACCTCTTGGCACATCACTAATTACCCTGAATTGGCAAACTTCTCTCTGACGAAGTATTGGATTAAATTGGGGGTAATCTATTTTTCACAAATTAGATTAGTATGTCTATGGTACATAGAGATAGTTCTCTTGAACTGTATGTCCTTTGTTAGGTTTATGATAGGGTGGAGTCTCTTGTGTAGGATTCAGTTTCAGTCACATAGGGTTGTAGAAAGGGTCTATATACTGAGAGATATTGTTGCTCAGGGATTTTATTCCAGATGTGATCAGACTGCCAGGAGGATTGGTTTCTTTTTTATGTATGGTAGGTGGTAAAATGTTGGTGTCACAGGATGTTTGGTGATTTGTTATGCTCTTCCAGGTTGTGTGTGGGGTCTGGGGTTAGGGTAGCATACAGATAGTTTTCATCACCCAATAATCATAATGCTTCCTGATATAATCTTTATGCTCCCTCCTTATCATCAATCTTTTAGGTTATTTCTAGGGCTTTTCTTGTAATGTAAGGTTTCCTCTTCTTCTTTTGTTTTTTATTTTCCATTTCCTGAAAATAGGTACGATAAACAAGGAAATTATTAATAATAAACAAAAAAGTTACCAAGAGATAAACAAGATTACCATAACACAGAAAAAACAGCCTCTTTGGAACACAGAAACAAACAACCTATAATCATATACACCATAACAAGCACCTCCTCAATAATACTGATTCCAAAATACATCAAACCATCATCAATGGATAAATATAACCAACCCCATACCCCTCAATTAACATCACACGAACTCTACTGGAACCACTGGAACCATACTCGATACACATCATTAATGGCAACTATAGTGAAAAAAAAAACTTTGTCTATATACAATGTACAGACTCATTAGTATATGCTGTGTGACTTTGTTTCTTCACACTGGCAGAAGGTTGTACAAGCTGTGTAGTCCCCCTCCCCTCTCGTCTAGTCCCCCTCAAGCAGTTAAAGGGCTGTATGAAAAGTCCGGGCATGCTCAGTTGAAAGGACTTTAAATGAAGTGCTGACTCCTGTTGACCCCTCATTTCCAGAGCTAGATTGCAAGCAAGCAAAGTATGGAGAAAGTAGCAATATGCTAAAGGAGAGGGGCAGAGGGGAGAGAGAACAACTGGTGCTGAGATTCTTTACAAGTAAGTACTGAACTCTCCTGTTCTCTAAGTTTTGCTAATTGTTATTTATTTTGTACCTAAAGTTCTATCTCTCCCCTGCTAAATCATAATCACTGAAGACAGGAGTCCGGTGTAGCAGCAGCGTAGTGAGACCTTCACAAATACAGTCAAACTGCTTGGTATCTGATATATTTCATTTGCTTATTCTGTATATTCATAGATTGCACTGTATGTCTGTTTGGTATATAGTCTGTTTACTGTATTATATATACTGTATTAGTTTATTATATATACTGTATATTATATAGTCGGTTTATTATGTATTATATATATACTGTATTAGTGTTCCATTTGAGTCACTATTTTGTATGTATATAAGATTTTTTTTTGGGGGTGGAGGGTCTGTTTTATAGTGACTGTGAGTTCTCATTCATGCAGGTCATGGGAATCTGTTGTATTCAATTAGATCAACTGGACTGAAGTTTAGTTCTTGAAGACTAGTCATCCGACTGGCTTTCTCAATTCAGAATGACTTGTACAAGAATGTGGCAATTATGTACCCGGAAAATCCCAATTAGCATATCACAGCCAAGTGTTAAGGGCGTGATTAGATAGTGGCTAAGAGGTGTTATAGGAACGCCCAGAGTAAGGTGTCAAAACAGCATTGTACATGGAGACATCCGAAAGACCCAATACCCGAAACACAAGAAAAGTGACATCATATACGCAGTGCAGTGCAGTGAAGAATGCTCTGATTTGTATGTGGGGGAGACCAAACAGCAACTGCATCAAAGTATGGGCCAGCACAGAAGAGCCAATTCCTCGGGTCAGGACTCAGCCGTGTGTACCTGCATCTTAAGGATAAAGGACATACCTTTGAAGATTGTAATGTTAACATGTTGGCAAAGGAACGTGACTGGTTCAAGAGAGGTGTAGGAGGCATTTATGTGAAAATAAAGAAACAAAGCCTAAATAGAGGTGGGGGGGTTCGACACCATCTGTCTGCATGTACAATGCTGTTTTGACACCTTACCCTCGGGGTTCCTATAACACCTCTTAGCCACTATGCAATCACGACCTTAACACTGGCTGTGTGATATGTAATTGGGATTTTCCAGGGTACATAATTGCCACGTTCTTGTACAAGTCATTCTGAATTGAGAAAGCCAGTCGGATGACTAGCGAAACGTCTTCAAGAACTAAACTTCAAGTCCAGTTGATCTAATTGAATAAAACAGATATGTTTTATAGTGAGTTATGCTCATATTGCTGGGTTTATGGTTTATTGATTGTGTTTAGCACTACAGCATTTGACTTTGTGTTGCATAGTACTTAAAGTGTGGATGATGAGGGAGTGTGTGAAGTACTGCATGGGAGTTTGGATTGTGTGGGTGTGTGCCTTTGAGTGACACGATGAGGTTGTAGCAGCTCCTACAAATCACAGCAATTCAAAGGCTTATATCTCGGGGACTATGAAGAATTTAAAAGAAACTAAAGGTCCCTGGTAGTTGGGATGAACTTATAGGATACATTAGAATGAATTTAAAAAAACAATTTCACTATAATGGCCCTTTAAAATATGAGACCCGCAACAACCCAAATAAAATAACATTTAGAAGAGACCAAGGTACAAGAAAAAAATAACATACCAAAAGGACCGTCATGGATAAATCAAACCCCACAACAACAAAATAAAAATAATTTTTTGAAATTATCCAAAACCTGAAAGACAAATGAAAAGGAGCAGTAAAAAACAACCCAAAAAAGAAGAGACGAAGATGAAATATAGGAGGAAAACAGGAAAGAACTCTCTGTGAAAATAAAAGAAGGTATCTTCAACCAAGCAATAAGCAACTCACAGCAACAATATCATTATTAAGAAAGGACTGAAACCAATCCCAAAATGAAAAATAACCACTTTGACTTATTAATAGATGTAAAAAAAAATGTGTAGGTCACTGACCTTAAAGAGTATTTATGTCAACTCCACAAAAAACTAGCCACTAGAGAACAGGAAACACAGATCCATTCAGGCATATGGAACGGACAAAGAAATCCAATTCTGACCCACCAATCAAAGGAAAACTCATTGAAGCATTTCAATAAAGGCAACAAATGACAAAAAAGAGAAAATCTTTCAATTACAGAAATAAATGCCCTAAAAGATGATGATGAGTTGATTTCAAACTGCTAAAGGAGGGGGCATAGTGATCCAAAATGAAAATTATTATATACAGGAACATTAAGAGTATTGGGAGATGAAAAAACATTACTGTATACTTACCCCAAGACCCACCACAACATACCTGGAAGAGTATAACAATCGATAGAAGAGCCTTTGAAAAGGGCATATTAAGCCAAAAGAAAAAAAACTTTTTAACTACCAAAACATCTGTGACGCAACCTCACACCTACCCAAAACACATAAAAATAAAACCAATCTCCTTGCAGACCGATATATCTAGGATAAATCCCTGACCCACAATATCTCTCAGTATATAGACCACTTTTCTCAAGCCTATGTGACTGAAACTGAATCCTATACACAGAAAACTCCACCCACATCATAAACCTAACATAAACCATAGATGTAACTTCACTTTAACTAAATCAAACAACTACGAATGGACTAGAAAGTATAAAAAATATTTTAAGGCTGATATAGGGATGCAAGAAGAGCACAAGAGACTTTTTAATAAACAGTATTCATTCATTTTAACCCTAATTATTTTTTATTTCAAGGAAAGTTATCTACAATGACAAGGCACAACAATAGCCATGAAATTTGCACCAAGCCATGCAAACCTTTTTATGGCAATATGGGGAAAAGTGTTTTTTAAAAGTAGTTTTAAAAAACCGTTTTTATGAAAGAGATTTATTGATGATATTTTTTTAATATCGGGAAGAAACAATGGAAGAGCTAACCCTTTTTACCACAATGGATTAACAAAAACAACATAAATCTCAGTTGTTACACACACAATACATATGGAAGAAATAGTATTTTTAGATCTGAAACTGTGTATAGAACTAAAGAGTATAAAGACCGCACTCACCACAAAAGATGTGGACAGCAATCCTTCATCCTATGGGACAATTAAGAGTTGGAAATATCCCCCACAAACCAATTTAAACAACTAAGGAGAAATTGCACAAAAAACTGAAAATAATGACTAACAATCGGAAAAACTGACAAAAAAAGATTACAAAAAAAAAAGAGTTAAAGAACACACAAGAAAACAATAAGGGGAATTGACAGAAAGGAATTACTAACAACAAAAACATAAAAAATAGATCATGAAAACAGGAACTTTACATGAATAGCCTTCCGCACCATCTATGACGGGAATGAGAAAGAAATAAAAGAACTCTTGAAAAGGAATGGATAGTTTTTTTAAGCCCATTAAGTAATAACTCCTCCTTGGCTATACATGATGTGGGAGTGTCCAGGAATGTCCAGATTACGACTTGTCTCAAACATTCGTTCCCCCTCAGTTAGGCAGATTGATGTACATTGATGTACATTGTACTGGGATATAGACATATCCTCTCTGTAATAATTATGGACTCCTACAATATCAAACAATGACCTGTGTGTTAATACATATTTCCCAAGATATTAATAACCCCCTGACAATGGAATAAGGCCTCCATATTGGGTATCTTTTTAATAGGCCTACCCTTCCCATTACAAAATAATATTGATTCATGCATTACATTTTCAAATACAATAATATTTATTTTAAAGTATGCCTTTTCTTGAGGTGACTTCTTTGTAACCCACCAGACCTCTAGTGTATAGAATTCCAGATATTGGTTTGGCCCCACATTGTCTAAAATAGAAGATCTGGTTCCATGCTTCACTAACCCTAATATAAACACGGAGACTGGTTTGGGAGGGTGGAATGGTATTTTATTGGTCCTTTGAAAGAACAATACAAATAGTTAATCAAAATCCTAACTAGTCACTACACACTCATATCATACAAGAGGTCAAGTACAATTATAAAAACCATCTAGTGAGAGCAGATGTCGGTTCCAGTAGAAATATTACATCGAGAAGTCAAACCAACTTGGAGGGTACAAGTTTGAAAGGAACTTATCTTGTGCTTGTCACGTAACCATGTAATGGATGCATCAAAGGAGATACGTTGTATCATCATATGAAGGGTTTATAAAATACATATCCGAGGCTATTTTACTTGTCTATCCACTAATATTCATATATCCTTAAATGACTGTGTGGTAAATTATAAATGGACAGACGACACGCAAATTCAGGGAGAGGCTAGTGAGCACAAGTCGATATTAGAATAAAAAAATGGAGAGCACGGTAGCAAAATATTTGTGTGGAAGTGGGCACATTGTTGTCACAGTTAAGGTTCCCAAATATTAGATGAGGTGAGATCAGGAAGGAGGAGAGGGGCTAAAAACAAAGCTTTGCTACTTAAGGAACTAAATGGATTAGGAAGCTGATACCCATACCCCAAGGGAATGAATCTCGAATATGATGTTAGAAACCTTTGTTGATATGCTACATTGATCGGATAGGGATCCGTTTTTAATTGTATATATATTGATTTATTTGTTTGCCAGGAGGTGGTGACTTGTAACCATTATGTATAAATAGATGGTGGAATACAAGATGGTTTATTTGAGAAAGGGTCAGTAGTGACCCGAACGTCATACCTGCCTGTTAGCATTAAGTTTTCAGTCATTAAGTTTATAAGTCTCATCCAATTGTATAGTCTTATTAATTAATTAAATTAATAAGTAATTCATATCTATTTTTATCAGTAATAAGTATCATGCCATTTGTATGTCTAATAGTATTTTTACAACCAACATTGCCCGATTTAAATTTATTCTGCCTTGTATGGGCTTTTATCCAACAGGGAAAACTAACCGACCAGTTCCTATTTATGACCATAGAGGGCAATACACACTTTTTGCATGTAAGAGGGGGTTAATATTGTTTTAGTTAGATTGTTATAAAAGAATGTTCATTTACTAAGTTTTGCTCTCCTTGGTCCAGTTTAAATGACCAGATAAGAATCTGATACCACCCCTAAATGCATGGGCCCAAGCCTTTAAGAGAAACAAAGCAAATCGATGGTGATAATCTGAGGACTGCATTAATGGGAACCTGTGTACCATTGCTTATAGAGGAGATGAAAGTTTGGTTGAAAAGGAAACCAGCAGAAGGGGTGGATACTTGTGAGTTTTCTGGTCAAAACTGGTTTGTGACTTATGAGTTGGCAGAGGAATAGTTCATGGGGCTGCTTTCATGCTCATGTAGTATGAGGTAACAGTTATAATGTGATCTCATAGGGCAAACACCAATTTCTAACAGTGGGAGAACAGAGAATGTCTGAAAAGAACCACTAAAGATATGTGTAAGTTAAATTTAATTAACCAATATAGTCAGATGTGTATCTCTTTATATGTTGTGAAACATCAGCTCTTTTGTAGTGACCTTATATGTGAAAATAAAGAAACCAAGCACTAAATAGAGGTTGGGGGGGGGTTTTGACACCAACTATGCCATGTACAATGCTGTTTTGACACCTTACCCTGGGGCGTTCCTATTAACACCTTTAGCCATACCAATCACGCCCTTAACACCTGGGCTGTGTGATTATGCTAATTGGGATTTCCAGGGTACCAAATGCCAAAGATTCTGTACTAGTCATTCTGAATTGAGGAGAGCCAGTCGGATATGATAGAGAAATGTCTCCAGGAACTAAAACTCAAGTCAGTGATCTAACTGAATTCAACCGATTCTCCTTTAAGTATAACGCAGGGTCTGCCACCATTCCATTAGTGACCCCGGACACCTGATGATGAATAAGAAATCCTTAGGATTTAGCATGATATTGTTGCATGAAAAAGCAAAAGGTATATAAAGCATTACATTACCTACCTTATATAAAGTGCACATTACCTTCCCTGTTCTTAGATCCAGTAACTGTCACAAATAATACAGATCATGGTAGTTAAGAGGAGCACCACGGTACATATTACAGATCCCCTTTAGTGGAGTTTTACCTGGCCGATGGGTTGACTTTACTGTCTGTTCTCACTGTACGGGACCCTTACTGTTGTTCTCACTGATGGGACCGTTACTGTCTGTTCTCACTGTACGGGACCTTACTATTGTTCTCACTGTACGGGACCTTTACTGTCCGTTCTCACTGTATGGGACCTTTACTGCTGTTCTCACTGTATGGGACCATATGGTCTGTTCTCACTGTACTGGACCTTATTGTCTGTTGCTCACTGTATGGCACCTTTTACTATCTGTTCTCACGTATGGGACCTTTACTGTAGGTTCTCAATGTACGTCATCCAGGTCACGGTATATCTGTAATATTCATTCATCCAGGTCATGGTATATCTGTAATATTCATTCATCCAGGTCATGGTATATCTGTAATATTCCATTCATCCAGGTCATGGTATATCTGTAATATTCATTATCCAGGTCATGGTATATCTGTAATTTCTTCATCCAGGTCATGGTATATCTGTAATTTCATTCCATCCGGTCACGTATATCTGTAATATTAATCCACCAGGTCATGGTATATCTGTAATATTCATTCATCCAGGTCATGGTATATCTGTAATATTCATCCATCCAGTCTGTATATCTTGTATATTCATTCTCAGATCATGGTATATCGTAATATTCATCCAGGTCATGGTATATCTGTAATATTCATCCATCCCAGGTCATAGTATATCTGTAATATTCATTCATTCAGGTCATGGTATATCTGTAATATTCATTCATCCGTCACGGTATATCTCTAATATTCATCCACCCAGGTCATGGTATATCTGTAATATTCATCTCCAGGTCATGGTATCTGTAATAGTCATTCATCCAGGTCATGGATATCTGTAATATTCATTCTCAGGTCATGGTATATCTGTATATTCATTCATCCAGGTCACGGTATATCTGTAATATTCATCCATCCAGGTCATGGTATATCTGTAATATTCATTCATCCAGGTCATGGTATATCTGTATAGTCATTCATCCAGGTCATGGTATATCTGTAATATTCATTCATTCAGGTCATGGTATATCTGTAATTTCATTCATCCAGGTCACGGTATATCTGTAAATATTCATTCATCCAGGTCACGGTATATCTGTAATATTCTTCATCCAGGTCACTTATATCTGTAATATTCATTCATCCAGGTCATGGTATATCTGTAATATTCATTCATTCAGTCACGGTATAGCTGTAATATTCATTCATCCAGGTCATGTATATCTGTAATATTCATTCATCCAGGTCACGGTAATTCTTAATATTCATTCATCCAGGTCATGGTATATCTGTAATATTCATTCATCCAGGCCATGGTGTATCCGTAATATCATTCCTTCAGGTATGGTATATCTGTATATTCATCCATCCAGGTCATGGTATATCTGTAATATTTTCATTCATCCAGTCATGGTATTCTGTAATATTCATTCATCCAGGTCATGGTATATCTGTAAATTCATTCATCCAGGTCTTGGTGTATCTGTAATATTCATTCATCCAGGCATGGTATATCTGTAATTTCATTCATCCAGGTCACGGTATATCTGTAATATTCATCCATCCAGGTCATGGTATATCTGTAATATTCATTCATGCAGGTCATGGTATATCTGTAATAGTCATTCATCAGGTCATGGTTATCTGTAATATTCATTCATCAGGTCATGGTATATCTGTATATTCATTCATCCGGTCACGTATATCTGTATTTTCATCCTCCGGTCATGGTATATCTGAATATCTTCATTCATGGTCATGTATATCTGTAATGTCATTCATCCAGGTCATGGTATATCTGTAATATTCATTCATTCAGGTCATGGTATATCTGTATATTCATTCATCCAGGTCACGGTATATCTGTAATATTCATTCATCCAGGTCACGGTATATGTAATATTCATTCATCAGGTCGGTAATCTGTAATTCTTAGGTCACGTATCTTAATATTCATTCTCCAGGTCATGGATATCTGTAATATTCATTCATTCAGGTCACGGTATAGTCTGTAATATTCATTCATCAGGTCATGGTATATCTGTAATATTCATTCATCCAGGTCACGGTATATCTGTAATATTCATTCATCCAGGTCATGGTATATCTGTAATATTCATTCATCCAGGTCATGGTGTATCCGTAATATTCATTCCTTCAGGTTATGGTATATCTGTATATTCATCCATCCAGGTCATGGTATACGGTAATATCATTCATCCAGGTCATGGTATATCTGTAATATTCATTCATCCAGGTCATGGTATATCTGTAATTCATTCTCCAGGTCTGGTGTATCTGTAATATTCTTCATCCGTCATGGTATATCTGTAATAGTCATTCATCAGGTCACGATATATCTGTAATATTCATTCATCTAGGTCACTGTATATCTGTAATATTCATTTATCCAGGTCATGGTATATCTGTTGTATTCAATTGATCAACTGGACTTGAAGTTTAGTTTCTTAAAGACGTTTGCTAGTCATCCGACTGGCTTTCTCAATTCAATGACTTGTACAAGAATCTGTGGCAATTATGTACCCTGGAAATTCCCAATTAGCATATCACACCAAGTGTTAAGGGCGTGATTGCATAGTGGCTGAGAGTGTTATAGGAACGCCCAGAGTAAGGTGTTAAAACAGCATTGTACATGGCAGACAGTTGGTGTCGAACCCCCCCACCTCTATTTAGGCTTGGTTTCTTTATTTTCACATAAATGGCCTCCTTAACACCTCTCTTACCAGTCACGTTCCTTTGCCAATATGTTAACATTACACTTCATTAAAGTATGTCCTTTATCCTTAAGATGCAGGTACACGGCTGAGTCCTGAGCCGATGAATTGGCTCTTCTGTGCTGGGCCATACGTTATGCAGTTGCTGTTTGGTCTCCCCCCACATACAAATCAGAGCTTTCTTCATTGCACTGCACTGCGTATATGATGTCGCTTTCTTGTTGTTTTGGTATTGGGTCTTTCGGATGTACCAATTTGCTGCCTCAGTGTGTTGTTTGGTTTAAAGCAAACAGGGATTCTAAATCACTTCCATCATTCCCACTGATCAAATCAGTTTATACCTCGGCAAATCCACATCAGTAAGTATTAGGAAAATACTAACACATCTTAATGTTGATCATGACAATGCGGGCATTGATGGCCCGGGTGATGGCCCTAGGTATAAAAGGTATTTGACTCATTCGAATGGTCCTACCTTTTGGAGTGCTTGAGACTGTTTGGTTTTCTTCCCAACTAATTAAATAAGTTAATATTTTGTATGTGCATCTTAAAGCAGCTTACAAGTTAATGGGTTCTGCTCTCCTCCCTTTATACTAGCCAGAAGAACCAGACAGGGTTGCCAGACAGGATCCCCTTACCATTTGCTTTGCTATAGAACCTTTGGCGATCCAACTCAGAGCTCACCAAGAATAACTGGTTTTAACCTTGGCTCCCACACATCATTACTAAGTATGTATCCAGATAACATGGATCTGTACATAGCTGATCTTGACACATAACTTAATTGGCTCATAAGCCTTTGTCAATTGGGTAAATCATATATACTGCCTTTGGATGTTAATTTCCCTCCATTTGCACAGAATATAGCCCCTATAATCTCAGAGTTCAAGTATCTAGGAATTATTATTACCAAATGCCACAAATACATGGAAAGGAATACTCCCCCTGCTTTGCATGGTGAGAGACAGACCACTAAATGGAAACAGTTCCTCTTAATCTGTGAAAAATTAATTTAATCAAAACCATCATACTCTCCAAGTTATTATACACATCAGCATGTATGTTCTATATTCCAAACATACTAATACCCTAATAACCTCCTTACCTAATAACCTCCTTACTTCCTTTCTCTGGGCCTGGGGCAAAGGCTACAAATTAAATCTACAAGTTCTACAAATTAAAAAACCCCGTCCAAGAATACCTCTTTGGCACATCACTATTACCCTGAATTGGCAACTTCTCTCTGACGAAGTATTGGATTAAATTGGGGGTAATCTATTTTTCACAAATTAGATTAGTTATGTCATGGTACATAGTATATAGTTCTCTTTGAACTGTATGTCCTTTGTTAGGTTTATGAATTGGGTGTCTCTTGTGTAGATTCAGTTTCAGTCACATAGGGTTGTAGAAAGGGGTCTATATACTGAGAGATATTGTTGCTCAGGGATTTTATTCCAGATGTGATCAGACTGCCAGGAGGATTGGTTTCTTTTTATGTATGGTGTGGTAAAATGTTGGTGTCACAGGATGTTTGGTGATTTGTTATGCTCTTCCAGGTATTTTTGTTGGGGTCTTGGGGTAGCATACAGTATGTTTTTCATCACCCAATAATCATAATGCTTCCTGTATATAATCTTTATGCTCCCTCCTTTTCATCATCTTTTAGGTCTTCTAGGGCTTTTCTCTCTGTAATTGTAAGGTTTCCTCTCTTCTTTTTTTGTTTTTTATTTTCCATTTCCTGAAATAGGTACGATAAACAAGGAAATTATTATAATAAACAAAAAGTTACCAAGAGAAAACAAAGATTACCATAACACAGAAAAAACAGCCTCTTTGGAACACAGAAACAAACAACCTATAATCATTATACACATAACAAGCACCTCAATAATACTGATTCCAAAATACATCAAACCATCATCAATGGATAAATATAACCAACCCCATACCCCCTCAATTAAACATCACACAACCTCTACTGGAACCACTGGAACCATACTCGATACACATCATTAAATGGCAACTATAGTGTGAAAAAAAAAACTTTGTCTAATACAATGTACAGATCACTTAGTATATGGTGTGACTTTGTTTTCTCACCTGGCAGAAGGTTGTACCAACTGTGTAGTCCCCCTCCCCTCTCAGTCTAGTCCCCCTCAAGCAGTAAAGGGCTGTATGAAAAGTCCGGGCAGGCTCAGTTGAAAGGACTTTAAATGAAGTGCTGACATCCTGTTGACCCCTCATTTCCAGAGCTAGATTGCAAGCAAGCAAAGTATGGGAGAAAGTAGCAATATGCTAAAGGGAGGGGCAGAGGAGAACACCTGGTGCTGAGATTCTTTACAAGTAGTTACGGAACTCTGCCTGTTCTCTAAGTTTGCTAATTGTTATTTATTTTTGTACCTAAAGTTCATATCTCTCCCCCTGCTTAAGATCATAATCACTGAAGACAGTGAGTCCGTGTAGCAGCAGCTGTAGTGAGACCTTCACAAATACAGTCAAACTGCTTGTTATCCTGATATATTTCATTTGCTTTATTCTGTATATTTCATAGATTGCACTGTATGTCTTGTTTGGTATATAGTCTGTATTACTGTATTATATTACTGTATTAGTTTTATTATATTACTGTATTATATATAGTCGTATTACTGTATTATATATATATACTGTATTATGTCCATTTGAGTCACTATTTTTGTATGTATATAAGATTTTTTTTGGGGTGGAGGGTCTGTTTTATAGTGACTGTGAAGGTTCTCATTCATGCAGGTCTGGTATATCTGTTGTATTCAATTAGATCAACTGGACTTGAAGTTTATTTCTTGAAGACTAGTCATCCGACTGGCTTTCTCAATTCAGAATGACTTGTACAAGAATGTGGCAATTATGTACCCTGGAAAATCCCAATTAGCATATCACAGCCAAGTGTTAAGGGCGTGATTAGATAGTGGCTAAGAGTGTTATAGAACGCCCAGAGTAGTGTGTCAAAACAGCATTGTACATGGCAGACATCCGAAAGACCCAATACCGAAACACAAGAAAAGTGACATCATAACGCAGTGCAGTGCAGTGAAGAATGCTCTGATTTGTAGTGGGGGAGACCAAACAGCAACTGCATCAACGTATGGCCCAGCACAGAAGACCAATTCTCGGGTCAGGACTCAGCCGTGTACCTGCATCTTAAGGATAAAGGACATACCTTTGAAGATTGTAATGTTAACATGTTGCAAGGAACGTGACTGGTTCAGAGAGGGTGTTAAGGAGGCCATTTATGTGAAAATAAAGAAACAAAGCCTAAATAGAGGTGGGGGGGTTCGACACCATCTTTCTCCATGTACATGCTGTTTTGACACCTTACCCTCGGCGTTCCTATAACCCCTCTTAGCCACTATCAATCACACCTTCACTTGGCTTGTGATATGCTAATTGGGATTTTCCGGGTACATAATGCCACATTCTTGTACGTCATTCTAATTGAGAAGCCAGTCGATGACTAGCGAAACGTCTTCAGAACATAACTTCAAGTCCAGTTGATCTATTGAATAAAAACAGATATGTTTTTATAGTGAGTTATGCTCATATTGCTGGGTTTATGGTTTATTGATTGTTTTTAGCACTACACATTTGACTTTGTGTTGCACATAGTACTTAAAGTGTGGATGAGGGAGTGTTGTGACAGTACTGCATGGGAGCTTTGGATTGTGTGGTTGTGTGCCTTTGAGTGACAGAGGAGGTGTAGCACTCCTACAAATCACAGCATATTCAAAGGCTTATATCTCGGGGACTATGAAGAATTTAAAGAACCTAAAGGTACCCTGGTAGTGTGGATGACTTATAGGATACATTAGAATGAATTTTAAAAAAACAATTTTCTCACTATAATTGCCCTTTAAAATATGAGACCCCCAACAACCAAATAAATAACATTTAGAAGAGACCAAGTACAAAAAAAATAACATACCAAAAACCGTCATGGATAAATCACAACTCCCATCAACAACAAAATAAAAATAATTTTTTAGAAATTTATCCAAACCTGAAAGACAAATGAAAAGGACAAAAAACACACCCAAAAAAGAGACGAGATGAAATATTGAGGAAACAAGAAAGAACTCTGTTGAACATGATTCCACTTCATCGGCCTAGCGCTAGGTACACGTCCCGAGGTCGGCTCTGCGGTCGCCTGCCTGTCGCAAGTAAAGCCTCACAGCACACAACATTCGACCATTCATCTATTCCCTACTTAAAGTCAGACTGAACCAACTGTCCAATATATGAAAAAAAACCCATTTTGCTACTCTTATAAGTCTTATGTAAACCCAAAAGTGTACGTGTGTCCACTGCCCTTGTGAAGAGATAGCAACCTTTATAGTCTCTCTTCTTGCGTCCTCCCTCGTCTATCTCGTGCTCATGCCACCAGCCCGTCCATCTTCCATCGCCTTACATCGTTTCTGCGTCTCTGGGCTCTCCCCCCTTAACAAGCTCCTTCATATTCGACCGTCCACCCAACATTACACCACGCGTAAGTAACTTCTCTCTCGAACATTGAAGCTTTAATTCATGGAACAAATTTGGATCAACAAAAGAAGAAATCTTTGAAAATGACAGAATAAAATGTCCTCTTCCCTCTCTATGAGATTTGATCCCACTTTGCATTTTTGTCATTTCTCCTCCAACCTGCAGCTTCAATTGCTGCAGTAGGGTGTTCACGCACTAGATAAATGAAATTATGCTATTTATTGTTCTACCAGAGGAGCAAGTTCCACATGAAGGATTGGGAGGCTCCCCAGACCTATAAAAACATTACTGTATACCTACCGCCTCCCCCTCCAAGACGCCCATCCACCACATCCGTGGAAGAGTAGAATACAAATCCTGATACCGCATCTACCCTGTCATTTGCCCTGCTTGCCCGCGTTACCCTCTTATCTGTTGAAAAGGGCTATATTAACCAAAGAAAAAAATATCCTTTTTACAACTAACAAACAATCCCCCATAAATAAACATCCTCCGTTGCAGACCGATCATATCTCTCGATAAAATCCTGACCCGCCGACCAATATCCTCTTCAGTATGTATAGAGGCCACTTTCTACATCCGTATTGTCGACTGATGTCGCCCAACCTTGAATCGGTATATCTGTAATATTCATTCATCCAGGTCACGGTATATCTGTAATATTCATTCATCCAGGTCATGGTATATCTGTAATATTCATTCATTCAGGTCACGGTATAGCTGTAATATTCATTCATCCAGGTCATGGTATATCTGTAATATTCATTCATCCAGGTCACGGTATATCTGTAATATTCATTCATCCAGGTCATGGTATATCTGTAATATTCATTCATCCAGGCCATGGTGTATCCGTAATATTCATTCCTTCAGGTTATGGTATATCTGTAATATTCATCCATCCAGGTCATGGTATATCTGTAATATTCATTCATCCAGGTCATGGTATATCTGTAATATTCATTCATCCAGGTCATGGTATATCTGTAATATTCATTCATCCAGGTCTTGGTGTATCTGTAATATTCATTCATCCAGGTCATGGTATATCTGTAATAGTCATTCATCCAGGTCACGATATATCTGTAATATTCATTCATCTAGGTCACTGTATATCTGTAATATTCATTTATCCAGGTCATGGTATATCTGTTGTATTCAATTAGATCAACTGGACTTGAAGTTTAGTTCTTAAAGACGTTTGCTAGTCATCCGACTGGCTTTCTCAATTCAGAATGACTTGTACAAGAATCTGTGGCAATTATGTACCCTGGAAATTCCCAATTAGCATATCACAGCCAAGTGTTAAGGGCGTGATTGCATAGTGGCTAAGAGGTGTTATAGGAACGCCCAGAGTAAGGTGTTAAAACAGCATTGTACATGGCAGACAGTTGGTGTCGAACCCCCCCACCTCTATTTAGGCTTGGTTTCTTTATTTTCACATAAATGGCCTCCTTAACACCTCTCTTGAACCAGTCACGTTCCTTTGCCAATATGTTAACATTACAACTTCAAAAGTATGTCCTTTATCCTTAAGATGCAGGTACACGGCTGAGTCCTGAGCCGATGAATTGGCTCTTCTGTGCTGGGCCATACGTTGATGCAGTTGCTGTTTGGTCTCCCCCACATACAAATCAGAGCATTCTTCATTGCACTGCACTGCGTATATGATGTCGCTTTTCTTGTGTTTTGGTATTGGGTCTTTCGGATGTACCAATTGCTGCCTCAGTGTGTTGTTTGGTTTAAAGCAGACAGGGATTCTAAATCACTTCCATCATTCCCACTGATCAAATCAGTTTTATCCTCGGCAAATCCACATCAGTAAGTATTAGGAAAATACTAACACATCTTAATGTTGATCATGACAATGCGGGCACATTGATGGCCCGGGTGATGGCCCTAGGTATACAAAAGGTATTTGACTCATTCGAATGGTCCTACCTTTTGGAGTGCTTGAGACTGTTTGGTTTTCTTCCCAACTAAATTAAATAAGTTAATATTTTGTATGTGCATCTTAAAGCAGCTATACAAGTTAATGGGTTCTGCTCTCCTCCCTTTATACTAGCCAGAAGAACCAGACAGGGTTGCCAGACAGGGATCCCCTTACCTATTTGCTTTAGCTATAGAACCTTTGGCGATCCAACTCAGAGCTCACTCAGAAATAACTGGTTTTAACCTTGGCTCCCACACATCATTACTAAGTATGTATCCAGATAACATGGATCTGTACATAGCTGATCTTGACACATAACTTAGATTGGCTCATAAGACCAATTTGTCAATTGGAGTAAATCATATATACTGCCTTTGGATGTTAATTTCCCTCCATTTGCACAGAATATAGCCCCTATAATCTCAGAGTTCAAGTATCTAGGAATTATTATTACCAAATGCCCACAAATATTCATGGAAAGGAATACTCCCCCTGCTTTGCATGGTGAGAGACAAGACCACTAAATGGAAACAGTTCCCTCTTAATCTCATGTGAAAAATTAATTTAATCAAAACCATCATACTCTCCAAGTTATTATACACATTACAGCATAGTATGTTCTATATTCCAAACATACTAATACCCTAATAACCTCCTTACCTAATAACCTCCTTACTTCCTTTCTCTGGGCCTGGGGCAAAGGCCTACAAATTAAATTCTACAAGTTCTACAAATTAAAAACCCCGTCCAAGAATCACCTCTTTGGCACATCACTAATTACCCTGAATTGGCAAACTTCTCTCTGACGAAGTATTGGATTAAATTGGGGGTAATCTATTTTTCACAAATTAGATTAGTTATGTCTATGGTACATAGTATATAGTTCTCTTTGAACTGTATGTCCTTTGTTAGGTTTATGATATGGGTGGAGTCTCTTGTGTAGGATTCAGTTTCAGTCACATAGGGTTGTAGAAAGGGGTCTATATACTGAGAGATATTGTTGCTCAGGGATTTTATTCCAGATGTGATCAGACTGCCAGGAGGATTGGTTTCTTTTTTATGTATGGTAGGTGGTAAAATGTTGGTGTCACAGGATGTTTGGTGATTTGTTATGCTCTTCCAGGTATGTTGTTGTGGGGTCTTGGGGTAGCATACAGTATGTTTTTTCATCACCCAATAATCATAATGCTTCCTGTATATAATCTTTATGCTCCCTCCTTTATCATCATCTTTTAGGTCTTCTAGGGCTTTTCTCTCTGTAATTGTAAGGTTTCCTCTTCTTCTTTTGTTTTTTATTTTCCATTTCCTGAAAATAGGTACGATAAACAAGGAAATTATTAATAATAAACAAAAAAGTTACCAAGAGATAAACAAAGATTACCATAACACAGAAAAAACAGCCTCTTTGGAACACAGAAACAAACAACCTATAATCATTATACACATAACAAGCACCTCAATAATACTGATTCCAAAATACATCAAACCATCATCAATGGATAAATATAACCAACCCCATACCCCTCAATTAACATCACACGAACTCTACTGGAACCACTGGAACCATACTCGATACACATCATTAAATGGCAACTATAGTGAAAAAAAAACTTTGTCTATATACAATGTACAGATCACTTAGTATATGCTGTGTGACTTTGTTTCTTCACACTGGCAGAAGGTTGTACCAAGCTGTGTAGTCCCCCTCCCCTCTCAGTCTAGTCCCCCTCAAGCAGTAAAGGGCTGTATGAAAAGTCCGGGCATGCTCAGTTGAAAGGACTTTAAATGAAGTGCTGACATCCTGTTGACCCCTCATTTCCAGAGCTAGATTGCAAGCAAGCAAAGTATGGGAGAAAGTAGCAATATGCTAAAGGGAGGGGCAGAGGGGAGAGAGAACAACTGGTGCTGAGATTCTTTACAAGTAAGTTACTGAACTCTGCCTGTTCTCTAAGTTTGCTAATTGTTATTTATTTTTGTACCTAAAGTTCATATCTCTCCCCCTGCTTAAGATCATAATCACTGAAGACAGTGAGTCCGTGTAGCAGCAGCTGTAGTGAGACCTTCACAAATACAGTCAAACTGCTTGTTATCCTGATATATTTCATTTGCTTTATTCTGTATATTTCATAGATTGCACTGTATGTCTTGTTTGGTATATAGTCTGTATTACTGTATTATATATACTGTATTAGTTTATTATATATACTGTATTATTATATAGTCGGTATTACTGTATTATATATATATACTGTATTAGTGTTCCATTTGAGTCACTATTTTTGTATGTATATAAGATTTTTTTTGGGGTGGAGGGTCTGTTTTATAGTGACTGTGAAGGTTCTCATTCATGCAGGTCATGGTATATCTGTTGTATTCAATTAGATCAACTGGACTTGAAGTTTAGTTCTTGAAGACTAGTCATCCGACTGGCTTTCTCAATTCAGAATGACTTGTACAAGAATGTGGCAATTATGTACCCTGGAAAATCCCAATTAGCATATCACAGCCAAGTGTTAAGGGCGTGATTAGATAGTGGCTAAGAGGTGTTATAGGAACGCCCAGAGTAAGGTGTCAAAACAGCATTGTACATGGCAGACATCCGAAAGACCCAATACCGAAACACAAGAAAAGTGACATCATATACGCAGTGCAGTGCAGTGAAGAATGCTCTGATTTGTATGTGGGGGAGACCAAACAGCAACTGCATCAACGTATGGCCCAGCACAGAAGAGCCAATTCCTCGGGTCAGGACTCAGCCGTGTACCTGCATCTTAAGGATAAAGGACATACCTTTGAAGATTGTAATGTTAACATGTTGGCAAAGGAACGTGACTGGTTCAAGAGAGGTGTTAAGGAGGCCATTTATGTGAAAATAAAGAAACAAAGCCTAAATAGAGGTGGGGGGGTTCGACACCATCTGTCTGCCATGTACAATGCTGTTTTGACACCTTACCCTCGGCGTTCCTATAACACCTCTTAGCCACTATGCAATCACGACCTTAACACTTGGCTGTGATATGCTAATTGGGATTTTCCAGGGTACATAATTGCCACAGATTCTTGTACAAGTCATTCTGAATTGAGAAAGCCAGTCGGATGACTAGCGAAACGTCTTCAAGAACTAAACTTCAAGTCCAGTTGATCTAATTGAATAAAACAGATATGTTTTATAGTGAGTTATGCTCATATTGCTGGGTTTATGGTTTATTGATTGTGTTTAGCACTACAGCATTTGACTTTGTGTTGCACATAGTACTTAAAGTGTGGATGAGGGAGTGTGTGACAGTACTGCATGGGAGCTTTGGATTGTGTGGGTGTGTGCCTTTGAGTGACAGATGAGGTGTAGCAGCTCCTACAAATCACAGCATATTCAAAGGCTTATATCTCGGGGACTATGAAGAATTTAAAGAAACTAAAGGTACCCTGGTAGTTGGGATGACTTATAGGATACATTAGAATGAATTTTAAAAAAACAATTTTCTCACTATAATTGCCCTTTAAAATATGAGACCCCGCAACAACCAAATAAAATAACATTTAGAAGAGACCAAGGTACAAGAAAAATAACATACCAAAAGACCGTCATGGATAAATCACAACTCCCATCAACAACAAAATAAAAATAATTTTTTAGAAATTTATCCAAACCTGAAAGACAAATGAAAAGGAGCAGTAAAAAACAACCCAAAAAGAAAGAGACGAAGATGAAATATAGGAGGAAAACAGGAAAGAACTCTGTGAAAATAAAAGAAGGTATCTTCAACCTAAGCAATAAGCAACTCACAGCACAACAATATTCATTATTACAGAAAGGACTGAAACCAATCCCAAATAGAAAAATAAACCACTTTGACTTATTAATAGATGTAAAAAAAAATGTGTAGGTCACTGACCTTAAAGAGATATTTTATGTCAACTTCCACAGAAAAACTAGCCACTAGAGAACAGGAAACACAGATCCATTCAGGCATATGGAACGGACAAAGAAATCCAAATTCTGACCCACCCAATCAAAAGGAAAACTCATTGAAGCATTTCAATAAATGGCAACAAATGACAAAAAAGAGAAAATCTTTCAATTACAGAAATAAATGCCCTAAAAGATGATGATGAGTTGATTTTCAAACCTGCAGATAAAGGAGGGGGCATAGTGATCCAAAATGAAAATTATTATATACAGGAAGCATTAAGAGTATTGGGAGATGAAAAAACATACTGTATACTACCCCAAGACCCCACCACAACATACCTGGAAGAGTATAACAAATCGATAGAAGCAGCCTTTGAAAAGGGCATATTAAGCCAAAAAGAAAAAAAACTTTTTAACTACCAAACATCCTGTGACAGCAACCTTCTACCACCTACCCAAAACACATAAAAATAAAACCAATCCTCCTTGCAGACCGATCATATCTAGGATAAATTCCCTGACCCACAATATCTCTCAGTATATAGACCACTTTCTACAAGCCTATGTGACTGAAACTGAATCCTATACAAGAAACTCCACCCACATCATAAACCTAACATAAACCATAGATGTAACTTCACTTTATACTAATATCAAACATACGAATGGACTAGAAAGTATAAAAAATATTTTAAAGGCTGATATAGGGATGCAAGAAGAGCAAAGAGACTTTTTAATAAACAGTATTCATTTCATTTTAACCCATAATTATTTTTTATTTCAAGGAAAGTATTATCTACAATGACAAGGCACAACAATAGCCATGAAATTTGCACCAAGCCATGCAAACCTTTTTATGGCAATATGGGGAAAAGTGTTTTTTAAAAGTAGTTTTAAAAATAACCTGTTTTTATGAAAGAGATTTATTGATGATATTTTTTTAATATCGGAAGAAACAATGGAAGAGCTAACCCTTTTTACACAATGGATTAACAAAAACAACATAAATCTCAGTTTTACACACACAATACATATGGAAGAAATAGTATTTTTAGATCTGAAACTGTGTATAGAACTAAAGAGTATAAAGACCTGCACTCACCACAAAGATGTGGACAGCAATTCCTTCATCCTATGGGACAATTAAAGAGTTGGGAAATATCCCCACAAACCAATTTAAACAACTAAGGAGAAATTGCACAAAAACTGAAATATATGACTAACAATCGGAAAACCTGACAAAAAAAGATTACAAAAAAAAAAAGAGTTAAAGAACACACAAGAACACATAAGGGGAATTGACAGAAAGGAATTACTAACAACAAAAACATAAAAAATAGATCATGAAAACAGGAATTTACATGAATATGCCTTCCGCACCATCTATGACGGGAATGAGAAAGAAATAAAAGACATCTTGAAAAGACACTGGCATAGTTTTTTTAAGCCCATTAAAGTAATAACTCCCTCCTTGGCTATACATGATGTGGGAGTGTCCAGGAATGTCCAGATTTACGACTTGTCTCAAACATTCGTTCCCCCTCAGTTAGGCAGATTGATGTACATTGATGTACATTGTACTGGGATATAGACATATTCCTCTCCTGTAATAATTATGGACTCCTACAATATCAAACATGACCTGTGTGTAATACATATTTCCCAAGATATTAATAACTCCCCCTGACAATGGAATAAGGCCTCCATATTGGGTATCTTTTTAATAGGCCTACCTTCCCATTTACAAATATAATATTGATTCATGCATTACATTTTCAAATACAATAATATTTATTTTATAAGTATGCCTGTTCTTGAGGTGATCTCTTTGTAACCACCAGACCTCTAGCTGTATAGAATTCCAGATATATGGTTTGGCCCCACATTGTCTAAAATAGAAGATCTGGTTCCATGCTTCACTAACCCTAATATAAACACCGGAGACTGGTTTCAGGGTGGAATGGTATTTTTATTGGTCCTTTGAAAGAACTAATACAAATAGTTAATCAAAATCCTAACTAGTCACTACACACTCATATCATACAAGAGGTCAAGTACAATTAAAAACCATCTAGTGAGAGCAGATGTCGGTTCCAGTAGAAATATTACATCGAGAAGTCAAACCAACTTGGAGGGTACAAGTTTGAAAGGAACTTATCTGTGCTTGTCACGTAACCATTGTAATGGATGCATCAAAGGAGATACGTTGTATCATCATATGAAGGGTTATAAAATACATATCAGAGGCTATTTTACTTGTCTATCCACTAATATCATATATTCTCTTAAATGACTGTGTGGTAAATTATACATAGGACAGACGACACGCAAATTCAGGGAGAGGCTTAGTGAGCACAAGTCCGATATTAGAAATAAAAAATTGGAGAGCCCTGTAGCAAAATATTTTGTGGAAAGTGGGCACATTGTGTCACAGTTAAGGTTCCAAATATTAGATGAGGTGAGATCAGGAAGGAGGAGAGGGGCTAAAAACAAAGCTTTGCTACTTAAGGAAGCTAAATGGATTAGGAAGCTGGATACCCATACCCCCAAGGGAATGAATCTCGAATATGATGTTAGAAACCTTTGTTGATATGCTACATTGATCGGTATATGGATCCGTTTTTAATTGTATATATATTGATTTTATTTGTTGCCAGGAGGTGGTGCTGTAACCATTATGTATAAATAGATGGTGGAATACAAGATGGTTATATTTGAGAAAGGGTCATGTGACCCGAAACGTCATACCTGCCTGTTAGCATTAAGTTTATCAGTCATTAAGTTTATAAGTCTCATCAATTGTATAGTCTTATTAATTAATTAAATTAATTAAGTAATTCATTATCTATTTTTATCAGTAATAATTATTCATGCCATTTTATGTCTAATATGTATTTTTCAACCACATTGCCCGATTTAAATTTATTTCTGCCTTAGTATGGCCTTTTATCCAACAGGGAAACATAACCAGACCAGTTCCTATTTATGACCACTAGAGGGCAATACACACTTTTTGCATGTAAGAAGGGGGTTAATATTGTTTTAGTTAGACTTGTTATAAAAGAATGTTCATTTTACTAAGTTTTGCTCTCCTTGGTCCAGTTAAAATGACCAGATAAGAAATCTGATACCACCCCTAAATGCATGGGCCACAAGCCTTTAGAGAGAACAAATGCAAATCAGATGGTATAATCTGAGACTGCATTAATGGGACATGTGTACATTGCTTATAGAGGAGATGAAAGTTTGGTTGAAAGGAAACCAGCAGAAGGGGTGGATACCTTGTGAGTTTTCTGGTCAAAACTGGTTTGTGACTTATGAGTTGGCAGTAGGAATAGTTCATGGGCGTGCTTTCATGCTCATGTAGTATGATGTAACAGTATAATGTGATATCATAGGGCAAACACCAATTTCTAACAGTGGAGAACAGAGAATGTCTGAAAAGAACAACTAAAGATATGTGTAAGTTAAATTTAATTAACCAATATAAGTCAGATGTGTTATCCTGTTTATATGTTGTGAACACATCAGCCTTTTTTGTAGTGACCTATTATGTGAAAATAAAGAAACCAAGCCTAAATAGAGGTGGGGGGGGGTTTTGACACCAACTATCTGCCATGTACAATGCTGTTTTGACACCTTACCCTGGGCGTTCCTATAACACCTCTTAGCCACTATCCAATCACGCCCTTAACACCTGGCTGTGATATGCTAATTGGGATTTTCCAGGGTACATAATTGCCACAGATTCTTGTACTAGTCATTCTGAATTGAGAGAGCCAGTCGGATGACTAGAGAAATGTCTCCAGGAACTAAACTTCAAGTCCAGTTGATCTAACTGAATTCAACCGATTCTCCTTTAAGTATAACATGCAGGGTCTGCACCATTTCCATTAGTGACCCCGGACACCTGATGTGAATAAGAAATCCTTAGATTTAGCATGATATTGTTGCATGAAAAATAGCAAAAGGTATATAAAGCATTACACATTACCTTACCTTATATAAAGTGCACATTACCTTCCATGTTCCTTAGATCCAGTAACTGTCACAAACTAATTACTGATCATGGTAGTTAAGAGGAGCACCACGGTACATATTACAGATCCCCTTTAGTGGAGTTTTTACCTGTCCGATGGGTTGACCTTTACTGTCTGTTCTCACTGTACGGGACCCTTACTGTCTGTTCTCACTGTATGGGACCTTTACTGTCTGTTCTCACTGTACGGGACCTTTACTATCTGTTCTCACTGTACGGGACCTTTACTGTCCGTTCTCACTGTATGGGACCTTTACTGTCTGTTCTCACTGTATGGGACCATTACTGTCTGTTCTCACCTGTACGGGACCTTTATTGTCTGTTCTCACTGTATGGCCCTTACTTATGTTCTCACTTTGGAACCTTTACTGTCTGTTCTCACTGTACGGGACCTTACTTCTGTTTCCACTGTACGGGACCTTTACTGTTTTGTCTCACTGTATGGGACCATTACTGTCTGTTCTCACTGTACGGGACCTTTACTGTCTGTTCTCACTGTACGGGACCATTACTGTCTGTTCTCACTGTACGGGACCTTTACTGTTTGTTCTCACTCTACGGGACCTTTACTGTCTGTTCTCACTGTACGGGCCCTTTACTGTCTGTTCTCACTGTACGGGACCTTTACTGTCTGTTCTCACTGTATGGGACCTTTACTGTCTGTTCTCACTGTACGGACCTTTACTGTCTGTTCCACTGTACGGACCTTACTGTTCGTTCTCACTGTACGGACCTTTACTGTCTGTTCTCACTGTATGGGACCTTTACTGTCTGTTCTCACTGTACGGGACCTTTACTGTCCATTCTCACTGTACGGGACCTTTACTGTCTGTTCTCACTGTATGGGACCATTACTGTCTGTTCTCACTGTACGGACCTTACTTCTTACTCTGTTCTCACTGTAGGGACCTTTACTGTCTGTTCTCACTGTATGGGACCTTTACAGTCTGTTCTCACTGTACGGGACCTTTACTGTCTGTTCTCACTGTATGGGACCTTTACTGTCTGTTCTCACTGTACGGGACCTTTACTGTCTGTTCTCACTGTACGGGACCTTTACTGTCTGTTCTCACTGTACGGGACCTTTAGTGTCTGTTTCCACTGTACGAGACCTTTACTGTCTGTCTCACTGTACGGGACCTTTAATGTCTGTTCTCACTGTACGGGACCTTTACTGTCTGTTCTCACTGTACGGGACCTTTACTGTCTGTTCTCACTGTATGGGACCTTTACTGTCTGTTTTCACTGTACGGGCCCTTTACTGTCTGTTCTCATTTTATGGGTCCTTTACTGTCTTTTCTCACTGTATGGGACCTTAACTGTCTGTTCTCACTGTATGGGACCTTTACTGTCTGTTCTCACTGTATGGGACCTTTACTGTCTTTTCTCACTATATGGGACCTTAACTGTCTGTTCTCACTGTATGGAACCTTTACTGTCTGTTCTCACTGTATGGGACCTTTACTGTCTGTTCTCACTGTATGGGACCTTTACTGTCTGTTCTCACTGTATGGGACCTTTACTGTCTGTTCTCACTGTATGGGTCCTTTACTGTCTGTTCTCACTGTATGGGTCCTTTACTGTCTGCCCTCATTGTATGGGGCCTTTACTGTCTGTTCTCACTGTTCTCACTGTATGGGACCTTTACTGTCTGTCCTTACTGTATGGGACCAGAGTGCCCTTTACTATATGGGGATCAGAGAGCCCTTTACTATATGGGGGCCAGAGTGCCCTTTACTATATGGGGGGCCAGAGTGCCCTTTACTATATGGGGGGCCAGAGTGTCCTTTACTATATGGGAGCCAGAGTGCCCTTTAATATATGGGGGCCAGAGTGCCCTTTACTATATGGGGTCAGAGTGCCCTTTATTATTTGGGGGTCAGAGTGCTCTTTACAATATGGGGGTCAGAGTGCCATTTATGATATGGGGCTCAGGAGAATTGTAAATGATGGTAAGCTTAATTAAACATTTATTGAACCAAAGCATGCTTGGAGTTGTAGTTTACAAACATCTGGAGTGCCAAGGAATTGGGGGTTACTGGTACTGTATTTGGTTCTTACTGTATGTGAATTCTGCTGTCCATTTAAAGGGCAACCCACAAAACAATACGTTATCAGAAGGCAGTAGTGGTCATAATTTCTACCCTCGGCTTAAACTGAGTTAATCAGTTTTTACTTATTTTTCAGGTAAAAAAAGGTATCTTGACTTATACTTGTATCGACTTATACTCAAGTATATAGGGTTCTTCTTTAAACTAACCATCCACACCGGCTAGTGTACTTTTTGATAAACTGTCTAATATTGGTTCTTAAAAAGAACAATTTCAGGTTTGACTAAAACTACTACTGGCAGAGTCAGGGAACCAGTATGGGGTCTTCAGTAGCCCCTCCCTTTATAAATATTTTTACGTCTTTAATAGAAAATAAGCTATTCCTGGATACAAAGTACAAACCTGTGGTTATCAAATACTTTCGATATGTAGATGATATCCTGGTACTGTAGAGTGGGTTATAAGATGAGTTTGGCACTATGGTACAGGAGGCAAATCAAATGCACCCTACAATTAAATCCACTTATGGAATATCTGATAGTTCCATCTCTTTACTGGATGTATTGATTGAAATTAAAAATCAGAAACTGCAGACTTCTCTATTTTCAAAACCTACCGATAGGAACAAATTATTGAGATCATGCAGCTTCCATAAGCCAGTTAATGCAATTCCTAGAGGACAGCTTATTAGAGCAAGGAGAATTTTGTCAAATGACAAACAATACATGGAGGCAGGCACTAAATTAGTAAACAAGTTCCTATAAAAGGCTATTGCAAATGCAAACTCACTAAGGTTTTTCAAAGTAAGACGAATCCCATGGACAGACCTACCCATACATAAAGAGCACCAAACAAAAGGGAGATTACCATTTGTGAGCCAATACAGCACCCAAAGTAAGGAAATAGAAAAAGTGGTCTGCAAATATTGGCCAAGATGACAAAATGGGCCATCTCTTTAAAGAAACCCCCCTTTTTAGTTACCAAAGGGGCAAAACCATTAAAGAGGAACTGTGGTCCAAAAATGACTTTAGGTAAATTGATAGGAATTGCTCTCCTGAGAGTTTTTGCAATTTATTTCCATTATTTATTTTGCATTTTGTTTTGAAGATATTTACATTTTTGTGTGTGATAGGGCATCAGCATCACCAGGTCCCCTGCACTTCCTGCTTCCTGCTCTGAAACCTGTCAGTCAATCTGCCCTGTGTCTCCTCCCCTTTGCAGCCCCCCTGGTCCCTCCCACTCATGGACCCCATGGTCCCTCCAGCTGCAGGCCCCCCTTGGCCCATTCCCTTACAGCACCATGTGGGCCCCGCACAGTCGTGGGTGTTGTGGCCTCGCCCACTCGCTGGTGATGTGGCCCCACCCACTTTTTTTTTCACATAGTGAGACAGAAGGGCTGTATATTCCCTTACTATCTCTGCAGCTCCTTCACACAGCAGAGAGGAGGAGGAACTTCCTGTCTCCCTCACACACTGAGGGAGTCTGAGGCTGTGCTCGCCAGTGGCACTGTGCAGGAGAAGCCTTAGGAATGTCCCACCCATTAATTTTCTGGTCAGTCATTTCTGTATATCTTGGGCTGTGGAGCACGTAGAGAGGTGGTTGATGGCTCATTTTAAATGACGACAGTTCCCCTTTAAAGACCAATTATGCTCAGCAGATATATATGTCCCCCCGAAAATGTTCCTAAATCAACCATAAATAGGTACATATCCATGTTACAACTGTATATGCTGTACATCTATAAGAAGGGGAACAACGGTGATGCATCCATCAAGGGGCACACCAATTAAACTGAAAGGATATGCCCCATGCATATGAAATGCCCATGTGGTTTTGGGTACGTAGCAGACCAATCAAAGAATGCATAAAAGAACATAAAAGGGGTGTTAAAAACTTTAAGATAGGAACTAGTTATGACACCTCTGTATCCAGACACTGCAATGGGAAGAGACATACTCATAATCAGCTAAAATCGTTGATACCGGAACACGTACCAACACCTGTGGAGAAGGAGATGATACTAGGTTACTCCTACAGAGAGAGAGCTATTGGATTAGGTTTTTAGATACCCTAGTACCTAAAGGGTTAAATTTGTCCTGGACACTGAAATGTTTCTTATAAACTTACCTGTTGGGTCACACTTAGCCCCACCCAATAATCTGTCTATACAATCCACCATATGCCGAACCCTAGCACCAGGCAGGCATCACACAGTTTGGCATGTAGGGTCTTGGCAGATTACCCTATCTACCTTCCTTATAATGGAGTCCCCTAGCACTACTACCTGCCTAGCATTCCTGATCCTAAGTTTATCCTCCCTTGTATTAGAGATGGCATACCCATGGGTGCTCCCCTCTGCATACACGCTAATTCTGAGCTGTCCTCCTCCACTTCTTCACCTAAGATGGCAAATCTGTTGGAATGGGAAAGCTGGGAAGAAGCAACCCTACATTTCCATCCCCTACTTCCCCTTGTAACCATAACAAAACTACCTCCCCCCTCAACCTTTCCAGCCACCTCTATACTGTCCCAAGCGAGTGCCTGCAGTCTCCCAGATTTGCCAATCCCTGCAATGCTGCAAGCTACCCTCTTAGACTCTCCACCTCAGATTCCAAATGGGCAACCCACTCACCTGACACAGACAAAGGTCTCCTGGAACGTCTGCTCCAGGTTCCTATACATGTGGCAGGATGCACATTGCATAGTACCTTCTAATACAGTAGAGTAATAATGCACAATATCAGCACACACCAACTTTGTTTAGTTGTCCTTTTTCTATGTCCTTAATAAAAAGGTACTTTATACAGTTTTCACTCAGTCCATTTCCACTCACAGGAAACTTACTTTTGTCAGTTGCAAACCACTAATCCAACCAATGTGAATTTTATTTAACTAATTAGCCCCAGCCCCCACACTAATCAGTGCAAGAGACATGAATAGAGGGAAAAAAACAAAACACTTATTAACCCTTCCACAACCTGCCTACAATTATGACAGGTACAATAAATAATATGTATAATTTTAATGAGGGAATAGTAGAGACGTCTTAGAACTTTTTTCTTGATCTGCCACTACATGTGTCCTGTTTACTCTTACATGTGGCAGCGTCTGTACTGTTTATAATTAGAGGGATATGGTAATTTACTTCACAGCGAAGACTGAGGATATGATAATTCACAGTAGGAGGGCGTGACTATACCTGTCATTCACAGGTCTACAATATGGGTGGACGGATTGGAAAAAGAAACATGTTGGGGGATGGGGGAATTATAGGTAAATAGTAGGAGGTATTTAAAAGTTTGAATTTGGACACTCTAGTTGTCCTTTAAATATAACATGTGTTTGAGAAATGTGCTTTGTCTTAAAAAGAAGAAAAACACGATATTAATATTCCATAAAGTAAAGACCAAAGGCATATGGTTAATCATTTATTAGTGCACTACACACATCATGTTTTGTGTGCTCAACCCTTTTTCAAGTGTAACACAACCACATTTGGATGTTCTATTTAACAGGTAAAACAGGAAGTGAGAAAATAATTCATAGATTCTGGCTGATACTCACACGGGGCCAGAAATATGGTAAACTCTTTCACAATCCTCATCTTTTCAGCTACACCAGGGGTTGGTCCATACATGACATCCTTTGTCCATCCGAAACTACTTTACAAGACAAACAGACATTCCTGGGTAAAAGAAGAGTAGGTACTTTGCCCTGTCACTCCATCATCAAGGGCGACTCAGTATGCCACCCAAGCAAAGGTCACAAAATGAAATTAAGAGGACATGCCACCTGTAATACCTCACATTTCATACATGTTGAAAGGTCCCTGCGGCAAAGGCTATATAGGACAGTCTGCCCGCAGTATCAAACACAGAATCAGGGAACACGGGCTACATTCGTAATTTCAAACCAGACTCATATTCTGAAACTACTGTTTCCAGACATTTCTCGGAACAAGGTCATAACCATACTCAACTAAAATGGTTAGTTCTGGGAGTCATTAAACCACATCCCTGTGGGGGTGATATTACCAAAACCCTACTGCAAAGGGAAACCTAACTCTGTGGATAAAAAACTTAAAACCCTTAAACCCATGGGGTTGAATAATAATGTAAATATTTCCTGCTTTAATTTAATTCTAATTTACTCTTCATTTTTTTCAGATATTAAATGTCTGCTTAAGGGATAGTCCTTTCATTGTGGGTAGCCTATAGATAAGCTAAATGATAGGGCTACTGTTATGACATCTATGTCTATAATATGGAATAGACATTTCCTTTTAAAACTTTGCCTCCTTGCAGTAACTGTTTCTCCATAGGCCCACACAGGGCAGAATGTTTTATTTTCTTGTGTTGAACTTTAGATTTTCACCACTGGACCTGCAAGTAGAGAGAAAGCACTATTATCTATGAGCCACCTAAATCCCCAATGGTCAAGGTATTTAAATCACTGTGTGTTTTCTATTGGTTCTTTACTATGATTTGTATTTTTTGTAGGTGGGGTTATTTCCTCACTTCCTATTCTACCTATTAAATAGAACATCCAAATGTGGTTCTATTTGCTTGAGCACCCAAAATGATGTGTGTAGTGCAATAATAAATGATTAGCAACTATATGCCTTTTGGTCTGCACTTTATGGAATATTAAAGGACAACAATATAAAATAAAACAATATCACCCCCATTACATGTCCACACTTCCAGCAGCTGAAATAACTTACATTTACAGCCGTGCTGTCTTCCCTTAGATATCACACAGCAAAGATTAGTGCTAAAAGCCTGTCTCCTAGACGTCTGTTGTCTGTTACAACCTCTCTCCTCCTCTGCCAGTCAAACAAACTTGAACTGTCATGTTGCTAGGATACAGCCTACATAAACAAGCTGATCAATGGTGGGTGGAGGGGTGTTTTCTCCCATGCAAGCTTTGAATGACAGTTAGAGGCAGGCAGAATTGTTACGCCCCCTTCACAGCATGGCTAATTGGAGGCAGAGAGAGGCTTGAAATCAGGAAAATAATGGATGGGGAGGGCTGCACACCTTTACTCTTTGTTAAGCAATTATAAAAATAAAATGCATTAAGGCATACAGTTAATAGTTTAATAGTTCGTAGTGCAATGACAGGAGCACTAGGAGACCAGGGGCCACAGCTTTCCTGCCCTCAGTGACCCTTGCTTCAGATATTGACGAAAAACATAATCTATTACTATCCTATTTCCCAATCTTGAATCTTTGTTGATTCTCCAGGGATATGATGCGTTTTGTGTCATGTGACTCTTATTAAACCTATAAAATGATCTGTCAGTACCTGGGGATATCCATACAGACTTGTTATCTGGGCAATGGGTAATGTTGTCTCAGAGGTGAGATCCCCAATAATTCCAGCAATCTTTCTATTTCCCATACAGGAGTAATTGGGAACCGGTTCTCTGGTACCGGATAATATCTGGAAAACGCTCCTCACGGCCTTCCCAGGATCCCCACAGGAATCGTATATATTGTATCCCAGGGTCAGGTTCGGTAACAGATGTGAACTTTTAATATCTTCAATTAATAAATGAACCATCATAATATGGCTTTCTTGTTGATACTGTGGGCTGAGAAAATAAATAATGCAAATAAATATTTCAACATGAATTTCTACAGTTACATTAATGAAAACAAACATCAAATATAATCTATACCCTGCACCTGCCATGAAGCAAAGTGAAACATTTGCTGGTTGGTTTTCCACTGCAGTTATTCAGACTCAGCTTTGCTACATGTGTTTCTGATATCCCTTTAATTGCCATGTCACTCTCTAAACAGTATTGAAATCGAAATCCCTATGTTCTATCAATGGAGATTGTTACTGGTGAAATATTGGAAGCAGATATTCCAATACATCAATAGCTCTGTTACTCTGATTTGCTGTTGAGATAAAGCAATATCAAGTAGCGCAGTCTTAACAGTGAACAAACAATGTCTGATGAAGGTGTCATGTTTGAATAAACTATTAGTTTGTTCACTGTTAAGACTGGTGTGCGTTACTAGATATTGCGTTATCTGGACTTTTGGTCACTGGCTGTGACTTGGTAGTGACACCCAGCACTAAGTACTCTTTAAAGTACCTGATGGTGCAGGAGGCCCATTTTGCTGTTGGGTACTTAGTTGTAGAAAATCATACTTTTTTATCTTAGATACTAACAGCCAAATACTGAGAACTAAACTGAGAGCCATCTGAGCTAAAGGCTACAAAGGGCTACTTTTCCAGTTCATGCCTTAGTACAAAGACATAACATTTCAGATGAAATACTAAACTGAAACTAGGACCACTTACTGAACATTCAGTATTTGTAGTATCTTTTAAACCCACCCACAAAATCTGATTGGTCTGGGATCCAAGATCCAATCAGATTTAGGATTGTATCTAGACCAATCAGACTTTGGAGGTGTGTTTGGGAAACACTATAAAAAGTGAGAGGTCTGAGTTACAGCTTAGAGCCGAAATATAAAAGTTAAGGGTTCCCAGGAAAACACTGAGCAGTCTGGTGTAGATAAAATAAAGAAATGTATTTGAGTCTTACTTACAAAACACTGGACACGCCAATGCCTAAGCAGATAACATTCACTATGCACTTAAGCAATCCACTATTGTTATCTTTTCATCATAAATTTCTGAGTAAAAATAATCAAAATAACACACAACATAAAACTGACTTCCTATTTACAATTTTTAACATTAGCAAAAACATAAATATAAGTACAATCTGACTATGGAAGCCTCTGCATCCATACTCATTTGCTTCCTATCGGCCAACACATATACATACATTCTTGCACATACCAACCTCACACATTCCATCTCATCCACCTCACTCTTTTTGAATACACACAAATTCCTCACATCCCACAAAGCTTCCTTCACACAACATAATATCAACCACAACATCCTCGCTTTCATTCTTTCCAACTTACACTGCCCAAACACCATCATGCTCACAGTTAACATTTCCATACCTGTCAAACCTCTGATAATCCCTTGCATTCTCTTCCATACACCTTTCGCATATTAAACTCCAAAAGTACATGCAACACATTCTCACATCCACCACAACCATCCCTGGGGCATACCTCACTCTCCACCAATCATCTCCTACGCTGAAACACTTGTTGGCAAACACCCATGCACACTCATCCATGCAACATCTCTCTGTCTATTCACCAAACACTTATCATCTATTCTCTTCCACACTTTTTCACTTTCACACTTATTCAATCCACCAATCATTTTCATCTCTTCCAAAGCTTCTACCTTTCTCACAACAGTCTTACCCTCACACCATTCATTCACCATCACATTCTCCAACCCATTCCTTCTAATACATCTCTCAATCCTCACACAAAACCATGCTGAACCCAGAACCTTCTCTGGCCATTAAAGGTCCCAAATACATTACACTTATTTTCTCCTGGAGACACATAAGAGCAATAACGTTCTAAAAAGATTTTACCTCATCGTTGCTCACAAAGGGGTTATACATATGTACTGTTAGTGGCACTCTATTCCTAAACTCATTGATGGTAATGGTAATATCCTTGAGATCCGAATGAGTTGCCTTTTCTTTGCTACACTGGTAGCCGGTTCGTAACTCACTTGCATTACGAAAGGTAACGTCATAATAACCTTGCATTATTAACACTTGAACACAGAAAATACTAGAACAAACCATTCCCAAAGCTTCTTCAATGACTTTGCGTTGAATAGATGCCAAAGTCGACACTTCCTTTTTATAGGAGTAGGAGCTCCTCCCAAATTAACCCATGATAGCAAAAATTTCATGTGCAGGGAGAACCCACAATATATAAAGCAAATACACATATATACAATACATAAAAAATATACAGAATAAAAGTCGATATTAAGTACTAGACTCACAGTAAATGGTAGTACCAAATGGTAAAGAGATATAAGTCAAATTCATGGCTAGCATAAACATGCAAACTGAATAAGATTTGGAGAATGAGTAATTACACAAGTACCCAGAAAATATGTACAAAGTAACATTACACATCTCATTGGATTGATAAGTTACCTCAGGGTGATCGGGAGTTCCTATGTTCCCCTTCCTCAGATAAACTTGAGGAAGGGGAAGTCATATCGCCCAAAACGTTGTATGTTTTTTGCTCAATAAAACACTGAAAATGAAGTAATGTGCTCCTCCAACTTATTTGCATTGCCGTTTTGCTGTGGCCCTTGAGGTGGAGGGCTGGGAGGATTGCACCTATTAATTGAAGGCCATGCCAAAGGGGGTGTGCTTGAGTGTACTCTATTGGAATTATTTGTATTTGCTTTATATTGTGGGTTCTACCTGCACATGAAAATGTTTGCTATCATGGGTTAATTTGGGAGGAGCTCATACTCCTATAAAAATGAAGTGTCGTCAGTATGCGTCATGCCTCTGATGAAGTGCTTAATAGCACAAAATGCGTCAGGTATTGGCATGTCCAGTGTTTTGTATGTAAGACTCGAATAAAAATTGTTATTTTATCTACACCAGACTGCTCCGTGTTTTCCTGGGAAGCTCTGCCTTACCTTTTATATTTTGGCTCTGAGTGTCGGCCTTAGCAAAGGGCCTTGGGCGTTGACGCACCCAGGCTATCATCGAACATTGGGGAGTGGACCCTACTGTTACACATTGTTTGAGTATCCTGGACTGCTCAATCCACCCTAAGCGCTGAGGACTGGGGCTTTGCCCACCCGTTCCTACCCTATACCTAAGTAGGTTCCATTAAATTTATCTACACACCAATTGTGCTTTGTTGTTTGAGACTTTTTTCTATATATGTTTATAATATAACTGAGTTACAGCTTAGTATAGTCTCAGCAGCTATACTGGCATGTCATGGAATTGTGCTTAGATATAAGTACTGCAAGCCATTTGCTGTAAGTCTAGTGTACCTGACTCGTCTTCGGCCATGGTGACTTTCCATTTGTTCTTGTTTATTGTACTGTATTTATTGACAATTCCATTTCAAAGATGTCCTTTTTGTACACAGGATTCTCAAATTGCACTGCATTTTGCAAATGAGGCCTTACCAATGCTTTGTAAAAAGGGAGAATTACATTTTCCTCCCTTGAATCCACACCTCTCTTTATACAAGACAATACCATGCTGGCTCTGGCTGTTGCCGCCTGGCACTGCTTGTTACCTTTGTTATCCACCAAAACTGTGGGCACCCGGCTGTGAACGACTACCCTTTTTGAATATTGGAATAACATCAGCCTTTTTCCAAATCAGAGGCACACCACCGGACATGAGGGAATCAGCAAAAATAAGAAACAATGGCCTAGATAAAACTGAACTTAGCTCCTTAAGTACCCGAGGATGTATTTTATCCGGTCCAGTAGATTTACTAATATTAACCTTATTTAGTTCTTTCTGTACCATATCCTCGGTTAACCAAAGTGAACTTGAATCTTGTATACCTTTATTGCTACTATACTCTATGATATCTGTACTTGGATCTTCTATAGTGTATACAGAGGGAAAAAAATTATTCAAGACATTTGCTTTATCGCCATCCTCCGTAACTAACTTATCCTCATTAATTAATGGTGCCACATTCTCAGTCCTCATCTTCTTACTATTAATATACTTAAAAAAATGTTTAGGCTTAGTGATGCTTTCTTCAGCTATCCTAACTTCATTATTAATTTTAGCTATGTTATACAGTATATCTATATGTATAAACATAGAAAAGATAATCAATGCACATTCCTAGACCCCATACAATATCATATTATCTGTATATACGGTATATCTATATATATAAACATAGAAAAGATAATCAATGCACATTCCTAGACCCCTACAATATCATATTATCGTATATACAGTATATATATATATTATATATATATATATATATAATATATATATTATATATATATATATAACATGAAAGATAATCAATGCACTTCCTAGACCCCATACAATATCATATTATCTGTATATACATATCTATATTATATATAAATATATATAACAATAGAAAAGATAATCATGCACATTCCTAAACCCCATACAATATCATATTATCTGCATATACAGTATATCTATATAATAAACATGAAAAGATAATCAATGCACATTCCTAGGTCCCATCAATATCATATTATCTGTATATACAGTATATCTATATATTACATAGAAAAGATAATCAATGCACATTCCTAGGTCCCATACAATATCATATTACTGTATATACAGTATATATATATATAAAATAGAAAAAGATAATCAATGCACATTCCTAGGTCCCATACAATATCATATTATCTGTATATACAGTATATATATATATATATAACATAGAAAGATAATCAATGTACATTCCTAGGCCCCATACAATATCATATTATCTGTATATACAGTATTCTATATATATAAAATAGAAAAGATAATCAATGTACATTCCTAGGTCCCATACAATATCATATTATCTGTATATACAGTATATCATATATAAACATAGAAAAGATAATCAATGTACATTCCTAGCCCCATACAATATCATATTATCTGTATATACAGTATATCTATATATATAAACATAGAAAAGATAATCAATGTACATTCCTAGGTCCCATACAATATCATATTATCTGTATATACAGTATATCTATATATATAAACATAGAAAAGATAATTAATGTACATTCCTAGGCCCCATACAATATCATATTATCTGTATATACAGTATATCTATATATATAAACATGAAAAGAATCAATGTACATTCCTAGGTCCCAACAATATCATATTATCTGTAATCAGTATATATATATATATATATAAACATAGAAAAGATAATCAATGCACATTCCTAGACCCCATCACAATATCATATTATCTGTATATACAGTATATCTATATATATTATATAATATATATATATTATATATATTATATAAACATAGAGAGATAATCAATGCACATTCCTAGACCCCATACAATATCATATTATCTGCATATACAGTATATCTATATTATAAACATAGAAAATAATCAATGCACATTCCTAGACCCACACAATCTCATATATCTTCATATACAGTATATCTATATATATAAACATAGAAAAGATAATCAACGTACATTCCTAGGTCCTATACAATATCATATTATCTGTATATACAGTATATCTATAATATATAAACATAGAAAAGATAATCAATGCACATTCCTAGGTCCCATACAATATCATATTATCTGTATATACAGTATATATAATATATAAACATAGAAAAGATAATCAATGTACATTCCTGGCCCCTACATATCAATATTTATCTGTATATACAGTATATCTATATATATAACACATAGAAAAGATAATCAATGTACATTCCTAGGTCCCATACATATCATATTATCTGTAATACAGTATATCTATATAATAACATAGAAAAGATATTAATGTACATTCCTAGGCCCCATACAATATCATATTATCTGTATATACAGTATATCTATATATATAAACATAGAAAAGATAATCAATGTACATTCCTAGGTCCCATACAATATCATATTATCTGTATGTATATATATATATATATATATATATATAAACATAGAAAAGATAATCAATGTACATTCCTAGGCCCCATACAATATCATATTATCTGTATATACAGTATATCATATTATAAACATAGAAAAGATAATCAATGTACATTCCTAGGCCCCATACAATATCATATTATCTGTATATACAGTATATCTAATATGTATAAACATAGAAAAGATAATCAATGTACATTCCTAGGTCCCATACAATATCATATATCTGTATATACAGTATATCTATTATATAACATAAAAGATATCAATGTACATTCCTAGCCCCATACAATATCATATTATCTGTATTACGTATATCTGTATTATATATTATATATAACATAGAAAAGATAATCAATGCACATTCCTAGGTCCCATACAATATCATATTATCTTGTATTACAGTATATATATTATATATAACATAGAAAAGATAATCAATGTACATTCCTAGGCCCCATACAATATCATATTATCTGTATATACAGTATACTATATATATAAACATGAAAAGATAATCAATGTACATTCCTAGGTCCCATACAATATCATATTATCTGTATATACAGTATATCTATATATTATAAACATAGAAAGAAATAATAATGTACATTCCTAGGCCCCATACAATATCATATTATCTGTATATACATATATCTATATATTAACATAGAAAAGATAATCATGTACTTCCTAGGTCCCATACTATCATATATTCTTATATACAGTATATCTATATATATATAACATAGAAAGAATATTATGTACATTCCTAGGTCCCATACAATATCATATTATCTGTATATACAGTATATCTATATATAAACATAGAAAAGATAATCAATGTACATTCCTAGGTCCCATACATATCATATTATCTGTATATACAGTATATAATATATATATATAACATAGAAAAGATAATCAATGCACATTCCTAGACCCCATACAATATCATATTATCTGTATATACAGTATATCTATATTATATATATATAATATATATATATATTATATAAACATAGAAAAGATAATCAATGCACATTCCTAGACCCCATACATATCATATTATCTGCATATACATTATATCATATATATAAACATAGAAAATAATCATGCACATTCCTAGACCCCATACAATATCATTTATCTGCATATACAGTATATCTAATATATAAAACATAGAAAAGATAATCACGTACATTCCTAGGTCCCATACATATCATATATCTGTATATACAGTATATCTTATATATATAACATAGAAAAGATAATCATGCACATTCCTAGGTCCCATACAATATCATATATCTGTATATACAGTAATATATATATATATATACACTAGAAAAGATAATCAATGTACATTCCTAGGCCCCATACATCTCATATTATCTGTATATACAGTATATCTAATATATAAACATAGAAAAGATAATCAATGTACATTCCTAGGTCCCATACAATATCATATTATCTGTAATACAGTAATCTATATATATAAACATAGAAAGATAATTAATGTACTTCCTAGGCCCCATACATATCATAAATCTGTATATACAGTATATCTATATATATAAACATAAAAAGATAATCATGTACATTCCTAGGTCCCTACAATATCATATTATCTGTATATACAGTTTATATATATATTATTAACATAGAAAAGATAATCAATGACATTCCTAGGCCCCATACAATATCATATTATCTGTATATACATTATATCTATATATATAAACATAGAAAAGATAATCAATGTACATTCCTAGGCCCCATACAATATCATATTATCTGTATATACAGTATATCTATATGTATAAACATAGAAAGATAATCAATGTACATTCCTAGGTCCCCATACAATATCATATTATCTGTATATACAGTAATCTATATATATATAAACATAGAAAGGATAATCAATGCACATTCCTAGGTCCCATACAATATCATGTTATCTGTATATACAGTATATCTATATATATAACATAGAAAAGATAATCAAGGCACATTCCTACCCCATACAATATCATATTATCTGTATATACATTATATCTATATATATAAACATAGAAAGAATCAATGCACATTCCTAGGTCCCATACAATATCATATTATCTGTATATACAGTATCTATATATATTAAAACATAGAAAAGATAATCAATGCACATTCCTAGGTCCCATACAATACATATATCTTATATACATGTATATATATATATTTATAATATAAACATAGAAAAGATAATCAATGTACATTCCTAGGCCCCAAACAATATCATATTATCTGTATTATACAGTTATCTATATATATAACATAGAAAAGATTCATGTACATTCCAAGGTCCCATACAATATCATATTATGAGTATATCAGATATCTATATAATAAACATAGAAAAGATAATTATGTACATTCCTAGGCCCCATACATATCATATTATCTGTATATACAGTATATCTATATGTATAACACTAGAAAAGATAATCAATGTACATTCCTAGGTCCCATACAATTCATATTATCTGTATATACAGTATATCTATATATATATAAACATAGAAAAGATAACAATGTACATTTCCAGCCCCATACTATCATATTATCGTATATACAGTATATCTGTATATATATATAATATATATATAACATAGAAAAGATAATCAATGCACATTCCTAGGTCCCATACATATCATTTATCTGTATATCCAGTATATCTTATATATAAACATGAAAAGATAATCAATGCACATTCCTAGGTCCCATACAATATCATATTATCTGTATATACAGTATATCTATATATATAAACATAGAAAAGATAATCAATGCACATCTCTAGGTCCCATACAATATCATATTATCTGTATATACAGTAATATCTCTCTATATACATAGAAAGATAATCAATGTACATTCCTAGGTCCCATACAATATCATGTTATCTCTATATACAGATATATCTATAATATATACATAGAAAGATAATCAATGTACATTCCTAGGCCCCATACAATATTATATTATCTGTATATACAGTATATCTATATATATTAACATATAAAAATAATCAATGTACATTCCTAGGCCCCATACAATACATATTATCTGTATATCGTATATCATATATATAAACATAGAAAGAGTAATCAATGTACATTCCTAGGCCTCCAATACATATTTATCTGTATATACATATATCTATATATATATAAACATAGAAGATAATCAATGTACATTCCTAGGTCCATACAATATTTATTATCTGTATATACAGTATATCTATATATATAAACATAGAAAAGATAACCAATGTCATTCCTAGGCCCCATACATATCTATTATCTGTATATACAGTATTCTATATATAATAACACATAGAAAAGATAATCAATGTACATTCCTAGGCCCATACAATATCATATTATCTGTATATACATATTCTATATATATAAACATAGAAAAGATATCAATGCACATTCCTAGGCCCCATACAATATCAATTATCTGTATATACAGTATATCTATATATATATTAAACATAGAAAAGATAATCAATGCACATTCCTAGGCCCCATACAATATCATATTATCTTTATATACAGTATATCTAATATATATACATAGAAAAGATAATCAATGCACATCCTAGGCCCATACAATATCTATTATCTGTTTATACATTATATCTATATATAAACATAGAAAAGATAATCAATGTACATTCCTAGGCCCCATACAATATCATATTATCTGTATATACATATATCTAATATATAAACATAGAAAAGATAATCATGTAATTCTAGGCCCCATACAATATCATATTATCTGTATATACAGTATATCTATATATATAAACATAGAAAAGATAATCAATGTACATTCCTAGGCCCCATACAATATCATATATCTTGTATATACAGTATTCTATAATATATAACTAGAGAAGATAATCAATGCACATTCCTAGGCCCCATACAATTCATATTATCTGTATATCAGTATATCTATATATAAAACTTAGAAAAGATAATCAATGTACATTCCTAGGTCCCATACCAATATCATATTATCTGTATATACAGTATATCTATATAATAACTTAGAAAGATAATCAATGTACATTCCAGGCCCCATACAATATCTATTATCTGTTATACAGTATATCTATATATATAAACATAGAAAAGATAATCATGCACTTCCTAGGCCCCATACAATATCATATTATCTATATACAGTATATCTATATATATAAACTTAGAAAAGATAATCAATCTACATTCCTAGGTCCCATACATATCATATTATCTGTATATACAGTATATCTATATATAAACATAGAAAAGAACCAATGCACATTCCAGGCCCCATACAATATCATATATCTGTATATACAGTATATATATATATATTAACCATAGAAAAGATAATCATGTACATTCCTAGCCCATACAATATCATTATCTGTATATACAGTATATCTATAATAATAAACAGAAAAGATAATCAATGTACATTCCTAGGCCCATACAATATCATATTATCTGTATATACAGTATATCTATTTAATATAAACATAGAAAGATAATCAATGTACATTCCTAGGTCCCATACATATATTTATCTGTATATACAGTATATCTATATATATAAAACATAGAAAAGATAACCAATGTACATTCCTAGGCCCCATACAATATCATATTATCTGTATATACAGTATATCTATATATATATATAAACATAGAAAAATAATCAATGTACATTCTAGGCCCCTACAATATCATATTATCTGTATATACAGTATATCTATATATATAACATAGAAAAGATAATCAATGCACATTCCTAGGCCCATACAATATCATATTATCTGTATATACAGTATATCTATATATATATTTAAACATAAAAAGATAATCAATGCACATTCCTAGGCCCCATACAATCATATTATCTGTATATACAGTATACTATATATATAAACATGAAAAAGATAATCAATGCACTTCCTAGGCCCCATACAATATCATATTATCTGTATATACAGTATACTATATATATAAACATAGAAAGATAATCAATGTACATTCCTAGGCCCCATACATATCATATTATCTGTATATACATTATATCTTATATATATAACATAGAAAAGATAATCAATGTACATTCCTAGGCCCATACAATATCATATTATCTGTATATACAGTATATCTATATTATAAACTAGAAAAGATATCAATGTACATTCCTAGGCCCCATACATATCATATTATCTGTATATACAGTATATATCATAATATATATAAACATAGAAAAGATAATCAATGCACATTCCTAGGCCCCATACATATCAATTTATCTGTATAAACAGTATATCTATATATATAAACTTAGAAAAGATAATCAATGTACATTCCTAGGTCCCATACAATATCATTTATCTGTTATATACAGTATATCTATATATATAAACATAGAAAGATAATCAATGTACTCCTAGGCCCCATACAATATCATTTATCTGTATATACAGTATATCTATATATATAAACATGAAAATATCAAATGCACATTCCTAGGCCCCATACTATCATTTATCTGTATATACATATATCTATATATATAACTTAGAAAATAATCAATGCACATTCCTAGGTCCCATACAATATCATATATCTGTATTACAGTATATCTATATATATAAACTAGAAAAGATAACCAATGCACATTCCTAGGCCCCATACAATATCATTATCTGTATATACAGTATATATATATATATAAAACATAGAAAGATAATCAATGTACATTCCTAGGTCCCATCAATATCATATTATCTGTATATACAGTATATCTATATAATAAACATAGAAAAGATAATCAAGTACATTCCTAGGCCTCCCATACAATATCATATTATCTGTATATACAGTATATCTATATATAATAAACATAGAAAAGATAACCAATGCACATTCCTAGGCCCCATACAATATCAATTACTGTTATACAGTATATATATATATATAACATAGAAAGATAATCAATGCACATTCCTAGGTCCCATACAATATCATATTATCTGTATATACAGTATATCTATATATATAAACATAGAAAGATAAATCAATGTACATTCCTAGGCCCCAACAATATCATATTATCTGTATATACAGTATATCTATATATATAAACATAGAAAGATAACCATGCACATTCCTAGGCCCCATACAATATCATATTATCTGTATATACAGTATATATATATATATAAACATAGAAAAGATAATCAATGTACATTCCTAGGCCCCATACAATATCATATTATCTGTATATACAGTATATCTATATATATACATAGAAAAGATAATCAATGTACATTCCTAGGCCCCATACAATATCATATTATCTGTAATACTGTATATCTATATATAAACATAGAAAAGATAATCAATGTACATTCCAGGCCCCATACAATATCATATTATCTGTATATACAGTAATTCTATATATTATAACATAGAAAAGATAATCAATGTACATTCCTAGGTCCCTACAATATCATATTATCTGTATATACAGTATATCTATATATATACATACATAGAAAAGATAATCAATGTACATTCCTAGGCCCCATACAATTCATGTTATCTGTTACAGTATAATCATATATATAAACATAGAAAAGATATCAATGTACATTCCTAGGCCCCATACATATCATATTATCTGTATATACAGTATATCTATATATATATAAACATAAAGATAATCAATGTACATTCCTAGGCCCCATACAATATCATGTTATCTGTATATACGGTATATCTATATATAAACATAGAAAAGATAATCAATGTACATTCCTAGGCCCCATACAATATCAATTATCTGTATATACAGTATATCTATATGTATAAACATAGAAAGATATCAATGCACATTCCTAGGCCCCATACAATATCATATTATCTGTATATACAGTATATCTATATATAATTAAAACATAGAAAAGATAATCAATGACATTCCTAGGCCCCATACAATATCATATTATCTGTATAACAGTTATCTATATATTACATAGAAAAGATATCAATGTACATTCCTAGGCCCCATACATATCATATATCTGTAATACAGTATATCTATATATATAAACATAGAAAGATAATCAATGTACATTCCTAGGCCTCATACATATCAATATATCTGTATATACAGTATATCATATATATATATAAACATAGAAAAGATAATCAATGCACATTCCTAGGCCCCATACAATATCATATTATCTGCACACTGTCATCCATTATAAACAATGGGGTACCTTGACGCAGTGGCGGCGCTACACTGGGGCACATTGGGGCTGGGCCCCAGTTGACAAATGTAGTGCCCCCCAAGTGCCCCCCTTCCATGTTCCAAAACTTAGCTCCCAACCGTCCCCGTTTCCCATGCCCGCGGTAAGGTAACTTGCAGTTAAAGAAACGAAGTACATTTCATTGGGAGGGATTTCCGGCCGTGTAAGCCTCTAGGTTAGCGGTTGATGAAAGACCATGCAGAGCCTGCAGTGAGTAGCCTCACTCCCTTGAAGTTCTGACTGACTGGGTTACGCTGGGCAGAGCCAGACGAGGTTTCCAGATCCGCTCCCATAGGAGGTAAGGAAACGGAAGAGACACTACACTAGAAGCAGAGAGGTCAGAACAGCAAGCAGAGCAGCACGATGTATTAACACACTGACCATATAAATCATTGTGCTCTGCTTGCTGTTAAAGGTTCGTGCTCTGAGCTTCTGTGTGTGATGCGGTGCCTGCCCTCATGTGACAGTGATTTCTGTGAGTCCACTGCCCTCTGCCCATTTTAAAATGTAACCCCCCCTGACTCCACACAGAGCCTCACAACAATGGTCTATCAGTGTGTATTTGCATTGTGTCAACTGCATGTGTGTATGTCTGTATGTGTCAGTATGTCTGTATGTGTATCAGTATGTCATATCTTTAGATTCAAGTGCACTCATCCAATATACCATATTACTATATCCAGGTGCCTCCAGGTCACACAGCTCCCATTCACTATGTGTAGTGTTATAACTCCAAATTCCAATATAACTCCTGGGCGCACTGTTGTTTGTGAAATTAAATCACTCTTTATTCAACGTTTCGACGTCTCACAGGACTTAGATGTCCTGATGAAGACGTCCTGCGAGACGTCGAAACGTTGAATAAAGAGTGATTTAATTTCACAAACAACAGTGTGCCTAGGAGTTATATTGGAATTTGGAGTTGTATCAGTATGTCTGTATGTGTCAGTGCATGTGTGTGTCAGTATGTCTGTATGTGTCAGTGCATGTGTGTGTCAGTATGTCTGTATGTGTCAGTGCATGTTGTGTCAGTATGTCTGTATGTGTCAGTGCATGTGTGTGTCAGTATGTCTGTATGTGTCAGTGCATGTGTGTGTCAGTAGTCTGTATGTGTCAGTATGTCTGTATGTGTCAGTGCATGTGTGTGTCAGTATGTCTTTATCTGTCAGTGCATGTGTGTCAGTATGTCTGTATGTGTCAGTGCATGTGTGTGTCAGTATATCTGTATGTGTCAGTGCATGTGTGTCAGTATGTCTGTATGTGTCAGTGCATGTGTGTGTCAGTATGTCTGTATGTGTCAGTGCATGTGTGTCAGTATGTCTGTAAGTGTCAGTGCATGTGTGTGTCAGTATGTCTGTATGTATCAGTGCATATGTGTCAGTATGTCTGTATGTGTCAGTGCTTGTGTGTGTTAGTATGTCTGTATGTTTCAGTGCATGTGTGTGCCAGTATGTCAGTCTGAATGTGTCAGTGCATGTGTGTATGTCTGTATGTGTCAGTGCATGTGTGTCAGTATGTCTGTGTCAGTGCATGCGTGTGTCAGTATGTCTCTGCATGTGTGTCACAGTGTGTCAGAATATCAGTCCTTGGTTGTATGTGTGTCCATATATGTGGATGTTAATGTGTGTGTGTCAGTATGCCAGTGCAAGTTTGGATGTCGTATGTGTGGGTAAGCATATGTGTATCTGCATGTATGCCAGTGTATGTGTGTAGCATAATCTATATATCTCCATATCTATCTGTCTATCACTCTATCTATCATCTATAGACAGACAGATATAGATATATAGATAGAGATAGATAATAAGGTAGATAGATGATAGATAGATAGATAGATAGATAGATAGATAGATAGATAATAGATAGATAGATAGACAGATAGATATATAGAGATAGATAATAAGATAGATGAAGGATAGATAGATAGATAGATGATAGATAGATAGATAGATAGATAGATAGATAGATAGATAGATAGAAGGATAGATAGATAGATAGATAGATGGATGATAGATAGATAGATAGATAGATAGATAGATAGATAGATAGATAGATAGATAGATGGATAGATAATAGACAGATGGGTAGATAATAGACAGATGGATAGATAGATGATAGATAGATAGATGATAGATAGATAGATAGATAGATAGATAGATAGATAGATAGATAGAGATAGATGGTAATAGCTGTTTTGTACACCTTATATTATACTGACAGATTACTGGTGTTTTTTTAATGTGCCCCATTTGTTAGCCTTTGTGCCCATGTTGTGCCCCTGGAAAATTCTGGAGCTGGAGCCGCCACTGCCATGACGTGGTTGGAAGGCTTTTCATTCATGTGATCACAGTAATGTATACTAAAACCCCTTTGTTTATAAACTCTTTTTACCTTCTAACATTCCTATATTTAAGAAGGTACACTTTTCCTTTAAAGAAAGTAATATTGATGCAGCTGACAGGGAGAGCTAGAAAAATTCACACTGCAACAGTGTGAGGTTTTCAGTGTGAATCAGTGAATCTCTCTGCACCACCCAGCGTGTTCTGTGATTTGAATATTTTTAATTTAATTTATTCATGAATAATAGGGGTGACACTAGTGCAGAAATTGAACACAATGGTGGCTTCAGCTTTATGGAACCAGTAAAACCTAAAGTCAGTTTATAGAAAAAAGAGAGGCACATGAGAAGAATCTTCCATGCTGAGAATATTTATGAGACAAGTAATTTATTAACTAGTTACTGATGATAGTACCAATTGTGTATAACATCTGTGACACCATCTCATTATTGTATACAGGATATCCAGGAATCATCGGGAATAAGGCCATATACACTACCAATAGAGAACTGGGAAAGGGTCCAAGGGAGAGGCAATAGAGGATTCCTCTAGGGGGATATATGGTACATCACAAACACCACATATTGTATTGGTTGGGGGAAAGTTCAGTATTGGGCGACAAAAATAACGTCCATTTCACAGGGTAAAATGTCAGAATTTATCCCCTACAGAATGCTGTGGTACCAGGCAGTGCACTGAGTAGTCTCTGTTGTGCTTTCCTAGGCAGGTAATAGGAATATAATAAGGAGGCCAAATACTGAATAAAGGGACAGACTCACCTTGTATAAAGTTTGATTAAATATGAATTAACTACAAGTTAAAGGGGAACCATTGAGCTTAAATGGTCAGCTTCCTACCTTTAAAATGAGCCGTCAACCACTTCTCTATGTGCTCCACAGCCCAAGATATACAGAAATGACTGACCAGAAAATTAATGGGTGGGAGGCTGACATGTGACATTCCTGAGGCTTCTCCTGCACAGTGCTGCCGGCGAGCACAGCTTCAGACTCCCTCAGTGTGTGAGGGAGACAGGAAGTCCCTCCTCCTCTCTGCTCTGTGAAGGACCTGCAGCTGCAGAGAAGGTAAGGTACAGCCCTTCTCTCTCACAGTGTGAAAACAGGCAGAGTTCTCACTCTGCCTGAAAAGGCTGTTTCCACAGAGTTTTGGGGTGGGGGGTGTCAGAGTGGCCCACAGCAATTGGGGGGCTTAGGCACCCAAGAGTGGGTGGGGCTTAGGCACCCGAGCATGGGTTGGGCTTAGGCAACCACAAGTAGTTGGGGCTTAGACATCCGTGAGTGGGCAGGGCCACGGCACCTATGAGTGGGCGGGGCCACATGGGCTGTAAGGGAATGGGCCAAGGGGGACTGCAACTGGAGGGAACATGGGGTCCATGAGTGGGAGGGACCAGGGGGGCTGCAAAGGGGAGAAGACACAGGGCAGATTGACTGATAGGTTTCAGAGCAGGAAGCAGGAAGTGCAGGGGACCTGGTGATGCTGCTGCCATATCACACACAAAAATGGAAATATCTTCAAAACTAAAAAAAATAAACAATGGAAATAAATTGCAAAAACTCTCAGGAGAGCAATTCCTATTAATTTACCTAAAGTCATTTTTGGACCACAGTTTAAATTGAAAAAATGATAATTAAAAGTGGCATTATACGAGGGATAGCCAAAAAACATACGGATATCGCCCAAATCATCAAAGACACACTACACAATCTAATACCGGATGAATCAGAGGAAAGGTTTGAATGGGACAGAGCCCATTGAGCACTATCCAAACCAGCTATCAAGGGGGCACCAAGAGACATAATAGTAAGACTCCATTATTATAGCACCAAAGAAAGAATAATGGCAGTGGCTCAGATGAGTCAAGACCTCACACACGCAGGTAAACCCTACAAAATCTTCTCCGACCTATCCCCAATCACACTCCAGAAAAGGAGAGACCTCAAACCGGTGGTAGACATCCTCAGATCCCACTTGATACCATACCGATGGGGATACTCATGAAAACAAACAATACTCTGTTGAAACAAACCAGAAAGGCCTGAAACTAAGTTTACACCTGGGACTTATAGAAAATATACCACAAGGAATGTCATGACACCTTTCAAAAAAAGGCTCCAGAGGAATTGGATCCCTGTAGCAGCCAAACAACGAAAGGCAGCCAAAGCATTAAACTTTGACTCAGAAATTGGACAACACACACCTGCTAAAAACATTGCCTAATGATACTCTTCGTCCCCTTACCTTTTCCATCTTTGCCTATACCTGCTCAGAAGACATAGACCTGATGGGAAAACCCAATAATAGCACAGATTACAAAATGAAGGATATTACCCTGTCTACCAGGACAAAAACAGAAACCCCATATAAATATAGGGAGTGGGGACATGGCGACTCCACAAAATGCAATGCCCAGAAAACCTGGGAGGACACTTTGCATTTAAAAGACCCGAACTGGATAACTTGGGCATAAGTGGGAAATAACCCACACAGGTTAATAAGGTTATTTACATTTTGTTAGTAGTTATAACAACCTTAGGATATGTAAGTACAACAACTTATCCAAAAAACAAAAGTTTAATTTCTAATGTTAAAATTGAAATGATGGTGGGAGGAGGGGGGAAAACAACAAGATTATAACTGAAACGCATTACCTAAAAAACAAAAAGGTATTCCCTAATGTGATATTTGAAATGTTTGGTGGGAGGAGGGGGGGAAATAACAAGATTATAACTGAAACGCATTACCTAAAAAACAAAAAGGTATTCCCTAATGTGATATTTGAAATGACTGGTGGGAGGAGGGGGGAAATAATAAGATTATAACTGAAAAGAATACCTAAAAACAAAAAGTATTCCTCACTGTGATATTTGAAATGATGGTGGGAGGAGGGGAGGAAATAACAAGATTATAACTGAAACGATTACCTAAAAAAAAAAGGTATTCCCTAATGTGATATTTGAAATGACTGGGGAGGAGGGGGGAAATAATAAGATTATAGCTGAAAGCTTTACCTAAAAAAACAAAAAGGTATTCCCTAAGTGATATTTGAAAGTTTGGTGGGAGGAGGGGGGAAATAACAAGATTAAACTGAAACGCATTACCTAAAAAACAAAAAGGTATTCCCTAATGTGATATTTGAAAGTTTGGTGGGAGGAGGGGGGGAAATAACAAGATTATAACTGAAACGCATTACCAAAAACAAAAGGTATTCCCTAATGTGATATTTGAAATGTTTGGTGGGAGGAGGGGGGGAAATAACAAGATTATAACTGAAACGCATTACCTAAAAAACAAAAAGGTATTCCCTAATGTGATATTTGAAATGACTGGTGGGAAGAGGGGGGAAATAACAAGATTATAACTGAAACGCATTACCTAAAAAACAAAAAGGTATTCCCTAATGTGATATTTGAAATGACTGGTGGGAGGAGGGGGGGAAATAACAGATTATAACTGAAAAGCATTACCTAAAAAACAAAAAGGTATTCCCTAATGGGATATTTGAAATGTTTGGTGGGAGGAGGGGGGGAAATAACAAGATTATAACTGAAACGCATTACCTAAAACAAAAAGGTATTCCCTAATGTGATATTTGAAATGTTTGGTGGGAGGAGGGGGGGAAATAACAAGATTATAACTGAAACGATTACCTAAAAAAAAAAAGGTATTCCCTAATGTGATATTTGAAATGTTTGGTGGAGGAGGGGGGAAAAACAGATTATAACTGAAACGCATTACTAAAACAAAAAGGTATTCCCTAATGTGATATTTGAAATGACTGGTGGGAGGAGGGGGAGGGGGAAATAAAAGATTATAACTGAAACGCATTACCTAAAAAACAAAAAGGTATCCCTAATGTGATATTTGAAATGATGGTGGGAGGAGGGGGGGAAATAATAAGATTATAACTGAAACGCATTACCTAAAAACAAAAAGGTATTCCCTAATGTGATATTGAAAGTTTGGTGGGAGGAGGGGGGGGAAATACAAGATTTATAACTGAAACGATTACCTAAAAAACAAAAAGGTATTCCCAATGTGATATTTGAAATGACTTGGTGGGAGGAGGGGGGAAAAACGAATATAACTGAAACGCATTACCTAAAAAACAAAAGGTAATTGAAATGACTGGTGGGAGGAGGGGGGAAATAATCAAGATATAACTGAAACGCATTACCTAAAAAACAAAAAGGTATTCCCTAATGTGATATTTGAAATGACTGGTGGGAGGAGGGGGGAAATAACAAGATTATAACTGAAAAGCATTACCTAAAAAACAAAAAGGTATTCCCTAATGGGATATTTGAAATGTTTGGTGGGAGGAGGGGGGGGAAATAACAAGATTATAACTGAAACGCATTACCTAAAAAACAAAAAGGTATTCCCTAATGTGATATTTGAAATGACTGGTGGAGGAGGGGGGAAATAACAAGATTATAACTGAAACGCATTACCTAAAAAACAAAAAGGTATTCCCTATGTGATATTTGAAATGTTTGGTGGGGAGGAGGGGGGAAATAACAAGATATAACTGAAACGCATTACCAAAAAACAAAAAGGTATTCCATATGTGATATTTGAAATGTTTGGTGGGAGGAGGGGGGAAATAACAGATTATAACTGAAACGCATTACCTAAAAAACAAAAGGTAGTTTCCCTAATGTGATATTTAAAATGACTGGTGGGGAGGAGGGGGAAAATAACAAGATTATAACTGAAACGCATTACCTAAAAAAACAAAAGGTATTCCCTAATGTGATATTTGAAATGACTGGTGGGAGGAGGGGGGGAAATAAAAGATTTAACTGAAAAGCATTACCTAAAAAACAAAAAGGTATTCCCTAATGTGATATTTGAAATGTTTGGTGGGAGGGAGGGGGGGGAAATAACAAGATTATAACTGAAACGCATTACCTAAAAAAACAAAAGGTATTCCCTAAGTGATATTTGAAATGTTTGGTGGGAGGAGGGGGGGAAATACAAGATTATAACTGAAACGCATTACCTAAAAAACAAAAAGTATTCCCTAATGTGATATTTGAAATGTTTGGTGGGAGGAGGGGGGGAAATAACAAGATTATAACTGAAACGCATTACCTAAAAAACAAAGGTATTCCCTAAGTGATATTTGAAATGACTGGTGGGAGGGAGGGGGGAAATAACAAGATTATAACTGAAACGCATTACCTAAAAAACAAAAAGGTATTCCCTAATGTGATATTTGAATGTTGGTGGGAGGAGGGGGGGAAATAACAAGATTATAACTGAAACGCATTACCTAAAAAACAAAAAGGTATCCCTAATGTGATATTTGAAATGACTGGTGGGAGGAGGGGGAAATAACAGATTATAACTGAAACGCATTACCTAAAAAACAAAAAGGGTTATTTGAAATGACTGGTGGGAGGAGGGGGAAATAATAAGATTATAACTGAAACGCATACCTAAAAACAAAAAGGTATTCCCTAATGTGATATTGAAATGATGATGGTGGGAGGAGGGGGGGAAATAACAAGATTATAACTGAAACACATACTAAAAAACAAAAAGGTATTCCCTAATATGATATTTGAAATGTTTGGTGGGAGGAGGGGGGGAAATAACAAGATTATAAACTGAAACGCATTACCTAAAAAACAAAAAGGTATTCCCTAATGTGATATTTGAAATGATGGTGGAGGAGGGGGGAAATAATAAGATTATAACTGAAACGCATTACCTAAAAAAACAAAAAGGTATTCCCTAGTGATATTTGAAATAACTGTGGGAGGAGGGGGGAAATAAAAAGATATATAACTGAAACGATTACCTAAAAAACAAAAGGTATTCCCTAATGTGAATTTGAAATGTTTGGTGGGAGGAGGGGGGAATAATAAGATTATAACTGAAACGTATTACCTAAAAAACAAAAAGGTTATTTGAAATGACTGGTGGGGGAGGAGGGGAAATAATAAGATTATAACTGAAACGCATTACCAAAAACACAAAAGGTATTCCCTAATGTGATATTTGAAATGACTGTGGGAGGAGGGGGGGAAATAACAGAATTATAACTGAAACGCATTACCTAAAAACAAAAAGGTTATTTGAAATGAACTGGTGGCGGAGGGGGAAATAATAAGTTATAACTGAAACGCATTACCTAAAAAACAAAAAGTTTCCCTAATGTGATATTTGAAATGACTGGTGGGAGGAGGGGGGGAAATACAAGATTATAACTGAAACGCATTACCAAAAAACAAAAAGGTATTCCCTAAATGATATTTGAAATGTTGTGGGGGAGGAGGGGGGAATAACAAGATTATAACTGAAACGCATTACCTAAAAAACAAAAAGGTATTCCTAATGTGATATTTGAAATGACTGGTGGGAGGAGGGGGGAAATATAAGATTATAACTGAAACGCATTACCTAAAAACAAAAAGGTATTCCCTAATGTGATATTTGAAATACTGGTGGGAGGAGGGGGGAAATAAAAAAGATTATAACTGAAACCATTACCTAAAAAACAAAAGGTATTCCTAATGGATATTTGAAATTTTTGGTGGGAGGAGGGGGAAATAAAGATTATAACTGAAACGATTACCTAAAAACAAAAAGGTTATTTGAAATGACTGGTGGGGAGGAGGGGGGGAAAATAATAAGATTATAACTGAAACGCATTACCTAAAAACAAAAAGGTATTCCCATGTGATATTTGAAATGACTGGTGGGAGGAGGGGGGGAAATAACAGAATTATAACTGAAACGCATTACCTAAAAAACAAAAAGGTTATTTGAAATGACTGGTGGGTGGAGGGGGGAAATAATAAGATTATAACTGAAACGCATTACCTAAAAAACAAAAAGGTATTCCCTAATGTGATATTTGAAATGACTGGTGGGAGGAGGGGGGGAAATAACAGAATTATAACTGAAACGCATTACCTAAAAACAAAAAGGTATTCCCTAATTGATATTTGAAATGTTGGTGGGAGGAGGGGGGAAATAACAAGATTATAACTGAAAGCATTACCTAAAAAAAAAAAAGGTATTCCTAATGTAATATTGAAATGACTGGTGGGAGGAGGGGGGAAATAATAAGATTATAACTGAAAGCATTACCTAAAAAACAAAAGGTATTCCCTAATGTGATATTTGAAATAACTGGTGGGGGAGGGGGGAAATAAAAGATTATAACTGAAACGCATTACCTAAAAAACAAAAAGGATTCCCTATGGGATATTTGAAATGTTGTGGGGGAGGGGGGGGAAATACAAGATATAAACTGAAACGATTACCTAAAAACAAAAAAGGTATTCCTAATATGATATTTGAATGTTTGGTGGGGAGGAGGGGGGAAATAACAAGGATTTAACTGAAACGCATTACCTAAAAAACTAAAAGGTATTCCCTAATGTGATATTTGAAATGTTTGGTGGGAGGAGGGGGGAAATAATAAGATTATAACTGAAACGCATTACCTAAAAAACTAAAAGGTTATTTGAAATGACTGGTGGGAGGGGGGGGGAAATAATAAGATTATAACTGAAACGCATTACCTAAAAAACAAAAAGGTATTCCCTAATGTGATATTTGAAATAACTGGTGGGAGGAGGGGGGAAATAACAAGATTATAACTGAAACGCATTACCTAAAAAACTAAAAGGTATTCCCTAATGTGATATTTGAATTTTTTGGTGGGAGGAGGGGGGAAATAATAAGATTATAACTGAAACGCATTACCTAAAAAACAACAGGTATTCCTAATGTGATATTTGAATGTTTGGTGGAGGAGGGGGGGAATAAACAGATTATAACTGAAAACGCTTACCTAAAACAACAAGGTATTCCCTAAGGTGATATTTGAAATGTTGGTGGAGGAGGGGGGAATAACAAGATTATAACTGAAAACGCATTACTAAACAAAAAGTTATTCCCTAATGTGATATTTAAAATGATGGTGGGAAGAGGGGGAAATAACAAGATTATAACTGAAACGCATTACCTAAAAAACAAAAGGTATTCCCTAATGTGATATTTGAAATGATGGTGGAGGAGGGGAAATAACAAATATAACTGAAACGCATTACCTAAAAAACAAAAGGTATTCCCTAATGGGATATTTGAAATGTTTGGTGGGAGGAGGGGGGAAATAACAGAGTTTAACTGAAACGCATTACCTAAAAACAAAAAGGTATTCCTAATGTGATATTTGAAATGTTGGTGGAGGAGGGGGGAATAACAAGATTAAACTGAAACGCATTACCTAAAAACAAAAAGGTATCCCTATGTGATATTTGAAATGTTGTGGGAGAGGGGGAAAATAACAAGATTATAACTGAAACGCATTACCTAAAAAACAAAAAGGTATTCCCTAATGTGATATTTGAAATGACTGGTGGAGGAGGGGGGAAATACAAGATTATAACTGAAACGCATTACCTAAAAAACAAAAGGTATTCCCTAATGTGATATTTGAAATGATGGTGGGAGGAGGGGGGAAATAAAGATTATAACTGAAACGCATTACCTAAAAACAAAAAGGTATTCCCTAATGTGATATTTGAAATGTTTGGGTGGGAGGAGGGGGGGAAATAACAAATTATAACTGAAACGCATTACCTAAAACACAAAAGGTATTCCCTAATGTGATATTTGAATGATGTGTAGGAGGGGAAATAACAGAATTATAACTGAAACGCATTACCTAAAAAACAAAAAGGTAATTGAATTACTGGTGGGAGGAGGGGGGAAATAAAGATATACTGAAACACCATTACCAAAAAACAAAAGGTATTCCCAAAATGTGATATTTGAAATGACTGGTGGGAGGGGGGGAAATAACAAGATTATAACTGAAAAGCATTACCTAAAAAACAAAAGGTATTCCCTAATGGGATATTGAAATGTTTGGTGGGAGGAGGGGGGGAATAAACAGATTATAACTGAAACGCATTACCTAAAAACAAAAAGGTATTCCCTAATGTGATATTGAAATGACTGGTGGAGGAGGGGGGAAATAACAAGATTATAACTGAAACGCATTACCTAAAAAACAAAAAGGTATTCCCTAAATGTGATATTTGAAATGTTTGGTGGGAGGAGGGGGGAAATAACAAGATTATAACTGAAACGCATTACCTAAAAAACAAAAAGGTATTCCATAATGTGATATTTAATGTTTGGTGGGAGAGGGGGGGAAATAACAAATTATACTGAAACGCATTACCTAAAAACAAAAGGTATTCCCTAATGTGATATTAAAATGACTGGTGGGGGAAGGAGGGGGAAATAACAAGATTATAACTGAAACGCATTACCTAAAAACAAAAAGTATTCCCTAATGTGATATTTGAAATGACTGTGGGAGGAGGGGGGAAATAAAAGATTATAACTGAAAAGAATTACCTAAAAAACAAAAAGGTATTCCCTAATGTGATATTTGAAATGTTTGGGAGGAGGGGGGGAAATAACAAGATTATAACTGAAACGCATTACCTAAAAAACAAAAAGGTATTCCCTAATGTGATATTTGAAATGTTTGGTGGGAGGAGGGGGGGAAATAACAAGATTATAACTGAAACGCATTACCTAAAAAACAAAAAGGTATTCCCTAATGTGATATTGAAATTTGGTGGAGAGGGGGGAAATAACAAGATTATAACTGAAACGCATTCCTAAAAACAAAAGGTATTCCCTAATGTGATATTTGAAATGACTGGTGGGAGGAGGGGGGGAAATAACAAGATTATAACTGAAACGCATTACCTAAAAAACAAAAAGGTATTCCCTAATGTGATATTTGAAATGTTTGGTGGGAGGAGGGGGGAAATAACAAGATTATAACTGAAACGCATTACCTAAAAAACAAAAAGGTATTCCCTAATGTGATATTTGAAATGACTGGTGGGAGGAGGGGGGAAATAACAGAATTATAACTGAAACGCATTACCTAAAAAACAAAAAGGTTATTTGAAATGACTGGTGGGAGGAGGGGGGAAATAATAAGATTATAACTGAAACGCATTACCTAAAGGTTTCCCTAATGTGATATGATGTTGGGGGTGGGGAAGGGGGAGGTATCGTTTAACTGAACCATCCTAAAAAACAAAAGGTATTCCCTAGTATTGAAATGTTTGGTGGAGGAGGGGGGGAATAACAAGATTATAAATGAAACGCATTACCTAAAAACAAAAAGGTATTCCCTAATGTGATATTTGAAATGACTGGTGGGAGGAGGGGGGAAATAATAAGATTATAACTGAAACGCATTACCTAAAAAACAAAAAGGTATTCCCTAATGTGATATTTGAAATAACTGGTGGGAGGAGGGGGGAAATAAAAAGATTATAACTGAAACCATTACCTAAAAAACAAAAGGGTATTCCCTAATGTGATATTTGAATGTTTGTGGTGGGAGGAGGGGGAATAATAAATTATAACTGAAACTATTACCTAAAAAACAAAAAGGTTATTTGAATGACTGGTGGGGGAGGGGAAAATAATAGATTATAACTGAAACGCATTACCAAAAAACAAAAAGTATTCCCTAATTTGATATTTGAAATGACTGGTGGAGAGGGGGGGAAATAACAGAATTATAACTGAAACGCATTACCTAAAAACAAAAAGGTATTTGAAATGACTGGTGGGGAGGGGGAAATAATAAGATTATAACTGAAACGCATTACCTAAAAAACAAAAAGGTATTCCCTAATGTGATATTTGAAATGACTGGTGGTGAGGAGGGGGAAATAACAGATTATAACTGAAACGCATTACCTAAAAACAAAAAGGTTCCCTAATATGATATTGAAATGTTGGTGGGAGGAGGGGGGAAATAACAAGATTATACTGAAACGCATTACCTAAAAAACAAAAAGGTATTCCCTATGTGATTTTTGAAATGACTGGTGGGAGAGGGGGGGAAATAAAAGATTATAACTAAACGCATTACCTAAAACACAAAAGGTATTCCCTAATGTGATATTTGAAATAACTGGTGGGAGGAGGGGGGAAATAAAAAAGATTATAACTGAAACGCTTACTAAAAAACAAAAGGTTTCCTAATGGATATTTAAATTTTTGGTGGGAGGAGGGGGGAAATAATAAGATTATAACTGAAACGTATTACCTAAAAAACAAAAAAGGTTATTTGAAATGACTGGTGGGGAGGAGGGGAAAAATAATAAGATTATAACTGAAACATTACTTAAAAAACAAAAGGTATTCCCTAATGTGATATTTGAAATGACTGGTGGGAGGAGGGGGGGAAATACAGAATTATAACTGAAACGCATTACCTAAAAAAACAAAAAGGTTATTTGAAATGACTGGTGGGGGGAGGGGGGAAATATAAATTTAACTGAAACGCATTACCTAAAAACAAAAAAGGTATTCCCTAATGTGATATTTGAAATGACTGGTGGGAGGAGGGGGGGAAATACAAATTATAACTGAAACGCATTACCTAAAAAACAAAAGGTATTCCTAATTGATATTTGAAATGTTTGGTGGGAGGAGGGGGGGAAATAACAGATTATAACTGAAACGCATTACCTAAAAAACAAAAAGGTATTCCCTAATGTAATATTTGAATGACTGGTGGGAGGAGGGGGGAAATAATAAGATTATAACTGAAACGCATTACCTAAAAACAAAAAGGTATTCCCTAATGTGATATTTGAAATAACTGGTGGAGAGGGGGGAAATAAAAAGATTATAACTGAAACGCATTACCTAAAAAACAAAAAGGTATTCCCTAATGGATATTTGAAATGTTTGGTGGGAGGAGGGGGGAATAACAAGTTATAACGTGAAACGCATTACCTAAAAACAAAAAGGTATTCCCTAATTGATATTTGAAATGTGTGGGAGGAGGGGGGGAAATACAAATTATAACTGAAACGCATTACCCTAAAAAACAAAAAGTATTCCCTAATGTGATTTTTGAAATGATGGTGGGAGGAGGGGGAAATAATAAGATTATAACTGAAACGCATTACCTAAAAACAAAAGGTATTCCCTAATGTGATATTTGAAATGACTGGTGGGAGGAGGGGGGAAATAATAAGATATAACTGAAACGCATTACCTAAAAACAAAAAGGTATTCCCTAATGTGATATTTGAAATACTGGTGGGAGGAGGGGGGAAATAACAAGATTATAACTGAAACGCATTACCTAAAAAAAAAAGGTATTCCCTAATGTGATATTTGAATTTTTGGTGAGGAGGGGGGAAATAATAATATATAACTGAAACGCATTACCTAAAAAACTAAAAGGTTATTTGAAATGACTGGTGGGAGGGGGGGGGAAATAATAAGATTATAACTGAAACGCATTACCTAAAAAACAGAAAGTCACCACCCAGCACTATGACTGAAATGTTCAGTGGGAGGAAGAGGGGAAATCACAAGGTTATGATTGAAATGTTTTATCTAGGAAACAAAATACCATTACCAAGTGTTATGACTGAAATGTTTGGGGGGAGGAGGGGGGGGAAATAATAAGGATATGATCGAAATGTCTTACCAAAAAATCTAAGTCATTCTCTATTGTTATGGTTAAAATGTTCAGTTGGAGGAAAGGGGAAAATAATAAGGATATGATTGAAATGTCTACTTTAAAAAACAACAATCATTCCCCAGTGTTATCTCCAAAATGTCTGGCGGGAGGAGGGAGGGAAATAATATGGTCAATGTATTACCCAACAAAAAAAAAATAATTCCCCAGTGTTACACCTGAAATGTTCGATGGAAGGAGGGGGGAAATAAGAAGGTTGGGCTTGTCTAAAAATAATAAAATATCCCCACATACTATGATTGAAATGTCTAGAGGAAAAGGGAGGAGAAATAACAATATTAAGATTAAAATGCCCCACCCAAAAAACAAAAATTTGTTTCCTAACAACATGATTGAAATGTATGGCAGGAGGGAACTTAACTATGTCCCAATAAAAATATCTGTTGAGAGAGAGAGGGGAACTAAAAGGTCGGATAAAAGGGAGGAAAAGGCCAAGAAATTCAATAGGAGGGGAAGGGTAACCATAACACCCCACAGGAAAAAGGGGAAAATCAAAACTTTGAACGGGAAGGGCGGGAGAACCAATGCATCTGATAAGAAAGAAAGGGAAAACGATATACCCAATAAGGGGGGAAGAGAATCTAAAACGTGTAACAGGAGGAAAGCTAAAATAATGAATAAGAGGAAAGATGGGATCAAAACAAATACCAACATTGTTTTTATAGCAATAAGGAAAAAAGGGAACACCAATGAAAAGGAAAAGAAGTTAACAAGCCCCTATGAATGTGATGTATACATATATAATGATGATAAACAAATATGACAAACAAACAAACTGTTTTGCTTTGAATTGTATATCTCACAATGTTAAAGGTTTTAACAGCAGCCAAAAAAGGTGGTTAGCCTTTCAGAACTACAAAATATGGTCCCCACAAATAATATTCATACAAGAAACGTACTTCACCAAAAACTCCTACCCAACATACATACATAAACCATACAAAAGGATAGAAACAGCCTCAGGAAACACTAAAAAATGTGGGGTTACAACCCTGTTCCACAACGCCCTACAAATACCAATCGAAAAAATATGGAAGGACGAGGAGGGCAGATATCTAATCATTAAATGCCTCATATATGATAAACTATTCACCTTAGCAAATATTTATTTGCAACATATCAGGCAACATACTGAGGGAGAACTAATAATCGCAGGGGACTTTAACATCCCATTTGATCCCATATGGGACAAATCAAACACAAATTCCAATGAAGCAAAAAACAATTAACAAAAATTAAAACCATGCTACACGAAATGGGACTGACGGATATCTGGAGAGAGAAAAATTTTAACGCAAAGGAATACACGTACTACTCACCCGCACACAAATGCTACTCCCGGCTAGATTATATCTGGGGCACAAACCAATTCCTCCAAAGAACACAAAGAGCAGATATACACCCATGCACCTGGTCAGATCATAATTTAATTCATATTACATACAAATGGACACATAAAACACATAGGCCCTTTACATGGAAAGCAAACATAAGCCTACTGAGCAGACCAGAATTCAGAACCAAAATAGAAAATGATCTAAAACAATACTTTGAATCTAGTGACACAAACGATACAACCATACCCTGGATTTGGTTAGCCCACAAGGCATACATAAGAGGATCCTTCATAAAACACACAGCTACAAATTACAGAACATTCCTAACACATTACAAAAACCTGGAAACCCAAATCCACCTATTTGAAACTTAAATGGCAACACAACCAGACAACATAACATACACACAACTACGAACCATAAAACAACAAATGCAAACTCTACTGAATGAAAAAAATTTAAAACTATGAAATACAACCACCAATTCCTATACCAAAAAATGAATAAACCTGAATATGCTAAATGCTAAGACCCCCAGCCCAAAACAACACTCACAAATATGACACAACACAAATACGAACAAAAAATGTTCAAATAACATCTAACCTATCCAAAATCTACAATATGCTCCAAGAATTCTACACACACCTATACAAACACCCTAATTCAGTAACAAAAGACACCAATAAAATTTCAAAATTCCTACAATCCCTTCCGATTCCCAAACTAGACAATAACATGCAAATCCAACTAAGCAAACCAATCACACAAGAAGAAATAGAAACTGCACTAAAATCATCACACACCTCCTCAGCACCAGGACCTGATGGGCTTCCACTAACATATTACAACAAATTTAAACACATCCTGATCCCATACCTAACCAAATTAGGAAACCACCTTATGGAAGGCAAACAAATACCATCCAAACTAAATTTAGCAAAAATAACACTAATCCCAAAACCAGGGAAATCACCCCTTCTAATAACAAAATACAGGCCCGTATCGTTATTGAATAACCATAAAAACTCATCGCAAAAGTCCACGCTGACAGACTACACCACATCCTCCCAAACCTGATTGATGGGGACCAGGTAGGATTTGTAAAGGGTAGGCAAGCCCCTGATAATATAAGGAAAGTCTGCAATTTAATTGAACATGTAAACAAGACCAAACAATTAACCTACATATTAAGCTTCGATATAGAAAAAGCTTTCGATAGCTTCAGCTAGCCATACCTATTCACTCTAATACAGCAATTTCCAAAACCCTTTTGCAACCTACTACATCAATACTATCAAAACCCCATAGCCTACCTAAACCTACCCTCTGACGAAACTACAACCATACAAATTGCAAGGGGCAGGAGGCAAGGATGCCCACTCTCCCCCACCCTCTTCGTCTTGGCAATGGAGCCCATAGCCATAGCATTAAGGAACAACACAAGCATCAAAGGTATCCTGATAGACAACCAAGAACACAAAACATGTCTATTTGCAGACGACCTCCTTATGACTATAACATCACCATTAACCTCCTTACCCAACCTATTACTTCAACTAAACAGCATCCAGACAATAACAGGCCTAAAACTTAATAAAGACAAAACTGAAACACTACACCTGAACACCCCCAGACCACTATGCAAACTATTACAAATTAACTTTAACCTACCAACAGACTCACCATACTTCAACTATCTAGGGATAAAAATTACTCCAGAACTGAACCAAATACACAAACAAAACTACACACCCCTAATAACACAATTAATGAAAGATATGGACAGGTGGAACACACTAAACATATCATGGCTCGGACGCATTAACACCATCAAAATGAACCTTTTACCAAGGCTACTCTATCTGTTGTAGATGTGTTCCAACCTGGGTAACAAAACAATCACTCTCCCATATCCAACTTAGGATATTCCGCTTTATATGGAAGGACCAAAAAGCTAAAATATCCCCAAAAAAATTGATAACAGCCAAAGCATGGGGCGGCCTGGGGATACCAGACCTACATAAACATTTTTTAGCAGCCCAATCAACATTTGTATATTCCTGGCAAAACACAATCAACCCACCCAAATGGACCCAAATCAAAAATGCATATCATTATACCACTACATACGACATCCCTTATATGGGTAAAACACCCAAAACACTTCAACCTATCAAAAACCCTATCCACAATACAATTATCCCACAAAATCTGGAAGAAACTAGATCCAGATAAAAAAAATCCCCCCCCAATATCAAAACTTATCCCTATAACATACAGCCCAGCCTTCCCCCAGCATATAAAAACCAATTTGTAAAATGGATTCAACTAGGTACCTTTAGATGCTCTCACTTCCTAAACGGAAACAAGAAATAATACCTGAAAACCAAATCACACCGAGAATCAGGTTCCAACACCAACAAATAAAAAACTACATATACACTATACAGATTTAGAAAGGCTAAACAACTATCCACATAACACTAAAGGACGATTATCACAAACATACAAACTACTTATCTCGAACACAGATAACGAAAAACCTAAACACATACTACAATGGGAGAGTGATCTACAGACGACCCTGGAGTGGTCAGACTGGTGTGAATTATTTGAAGTGATCAACAAAGAAAGTATAAATGTCTCTCTAAGGGAAACAGCCCTCAAAGTGTTTTTCAGAGCATATAAGGTACCAGTAGTGATCAATACAATGTTCCGAAATATACATGATGATTGCATCAGAGGCTGTGGCCAGAAAGGTACATTTTACCACACATGGTGGGAATGTACAGTAACAGTAGATTTTTGGAAAAGACTTTTCCAAATTACATCAGCCCAAGTGGGAATAATACGGCTGACTCCAGACCCAATGGTAGCCCTATTGGGGGCTACATGGCGAAAACCAATACTATCTATTAATAGTCATTACCAGGTTAAATGATATAATAATGTATATGTCACAAGATACATTACCACTCTTCCACAAAGTGTGGCACACATGGCTACAAGGCCCCCATGCTCAACACATACAGTTCAACTACTAAGATTATAAACCCCCGAACACTTTGCCCACTCACACAATCCCACAAAACACAAAAACAATCCACCAAACTAATGATCAACACAGGTTTACAGTTAAGATATGTTTTATTTTGTTTAAATTTTCTCTTTTATTTTTTTGATGTTAAATTGTATTATAAAGAACTGACAGGGTTATTCAATAAAAGTTCTTATCGTTTAAAATGGTGCTAATTTTGCCCCAACCAATCAGATGTTAGCTTTCAAATGTTAAATAAGATCTGATTGGTTGGGGCAAAATTAGCACCATTTTAAACGATAAGAACTTTTATTGAATCTCCCTGTGAGTTCATTATTAAAGTAGCCACTACTAGCATCGCCATGCCGAAGCTACACAGATCCAATTGAAGGAGATAACGCCACAAAAAAGAACCACAAAGAACAGAAAATGCTATAACATTTATCAACGTTCAATATACATTACATATTTGTGTAAACTGTTCAACAAATCATATAATGTGATGTAAATTTTATATGGTTCTGACAATAAAATTCTTTGAATCTAAAATTGCCATTAAAGGGCATGGATACTGTAATAACAGTGTAATGTTATAAGCGCATTGCGATGCCGTCACAGGGCCACACACTTGGTGCGACATCATTGGATGTGCACATGCATTGACGTCACATGCGCCCATGCATCACATAGTCACGGGATTCTCTAACCAACATAATGTTCGTAAGTTGCAAATCTCGAGGGGTGGAACTAAAAATGGTAATACATTGGAGGAGGGAGGCCTGGAAGATCACGGTAAAAGTTAGGGTCTGTAAGGTTTCTATAAAATAAACTTATATTTAAAGGCAAACCTATACAATGAGCCTAACTGGTTATTACAGTATACATGCCCTTTAAGAAAAATATATACAATTCAAATAGGACAGCACATAAAAATTACCAAATATTAGATGCAAAGGTGCTGAACCAAATATCACTGTAATGCCAAATATCTGTAATATTAGAATTTTATTTTGCTCTCCTAGTTGTATGTTAATAACATATAGACAGATCCTCACAATGTTACACAAATCAGTCAAATATTAATGTGACAGGAAATTTACTAATATATCTGCTGGAGGAAGGTGCGGTGTCTATAGTTTATTTATGACTGAAGGTCCCATATACTCTCCATGATGGGTGGACACTGGAAAAATCTAAAACAAAAACAAAAAAACAAAAATCTAAAAGACATGTAGGACTTATTTGAATGTGTTTAGAGAATCAGTTAACATAATATTCTCATTCACATGGAAGATCCATTCATATTGTTTAAGATGAAATGTTTTTTGGTCAAATCTAAAGAGGTTCCTTCTAGTCTTTCATTTACTCCTATGAGAGAAAAGATCCCCTGATAATTGGCTCTAATTCCCACTAACATATTTCTATAGCATAATCACATCTTGAAAATGTTTTAATAATTTATTAAAATTTAAATAATCTTTGTTCATAATACAAATTCTTCATCCTGTTATCTGCTTAGTTGCACATCTCTGTACTCTTTCTAATTTGTTAACCTTACATACTCGAGTATAAGCCGACCCGAGTATAAGCCGAGGGTAGAAATTACATTACTTCCTTCTGATTCTGTATTATTTTAAGGCATTAGTTGCCGTTTAAATGGATAGTAGAATTCCCATACAGTAATCCCATATACTAATAGTCAAATCCAGAATGGCTATTATTGTATAGGTCTACTGTATGGGCATTCTGCTGTCCATTTAAAGGGCATCTAAAGCCTCAAAACAATACATAATCACAAGGCAATATTTTTAACAATATATATCATCCTCCTGATTCTGTATTGTTTTGAGGCATTTGTTGTCTTTTAAATGGACCAGTAATCCCATACAGTAACTATAATACATTTCCACTGTAGATGTTTGGAAACTACAACTCCCAGCATGCTTTAGTTGCTGGGAGTTGTAGTTTCCAAACATCTATAGTGTAGAAGGTATTGGGGGGTTACTGTATGGCATACTGTCCCCCCCAGAGCCTCCCACCAGTTCTGCCAGAAGGCAGAGAGATGCGTTTGCGGCTGACTCTTGTATAAGCTGAGGATTGATTTTCAGGTTTTTTCCAAGCATGAAAACCTCTGCTTATACTCGAGTATTATATGGTTTATCCTTTCTGTGGGCTGGTGCCCAAAACTGCACTACATGGTCAATGTGAAGTCATACAGGGATTTACAGAGACAGAATTATGCCCTGCTCCTTTGACTCCTTCTTATACAGGAAAGAATTTGATTTTCTCAATCAGATACTGCATGACAATCCTTAGAGCAGGGTTTCTAAAGGGTGTGCCGGGGTACACTGGTGTGACTTCAAAGAGCCAGAGGTGTGCCTCAGGATTTTGGTAGTGGAAATATTTTCACCAGTAAAACTTATTTTTGTTATTTTGCACTGTAAAATTATACATAAAATGTCAACATAGTGCAGTGTAATGTTGCACCACATTGATCTGAATACAATAAACACTGCAAAGTGTAGGAAATATGGATAAGTACAACTTTTTGTGCCTCGAGAAAAATGTGTTACCATGTGTGCTATGATTTGGAAAGTTTGAGGACTACTGTCTTATAGTTACCAAGTCTATTGTCCACAACAACAGCCAAGTCCTTCTCTTCATGTGGCCAATGTATATTTACCAATGTGTGGCTGATGATTTGGAAGTTTGAGGATACTGTCTTTAGTTACCAAGTCTATTGCCACAACAACAGCCAAGTCCTTCTCTTCATGTGCCAATGTGTTACCATGTGTGATAGATTTGGAAAGTTTGGGACATGTCTTATAGTTACCAAGTCTATTGTCCACAAAACAGCCAGTCCTTCTCTTCATGTGCCAATGTGTTACCAGTGTGATATGATTTGGAAGTTTGAGGACCACTGTCTTATAGTTACCAAGTCTATTGTCCACAACAACAGCCAAGTCCTTCTCTTCATGTGCCAATGTGTTACCATGTGTGATATGATTGGAAAGTTGAGGACCACTGTCTTATAGTTACCAAGTCTATTGTCCACAACAACAGCCAAGTCCTTCTCTTCATGTGCCAATGTGTTACCATGTGTGATATGATTTGGAAAGTTGAGGACCACTGTCTTTGAGTTACCAAGTCTATTGTCCACCAACAGCCAGTCCTTCTTTTCATGTGCCAAGGTGTTACCATGTGTGATTGATTTGGAAAGTTTGAGGACCACTGTCTTATAGTTACCAAGTCTATTGTCCCACAACAACACCAAGTCCTTCTCTTCATGTGCCAATTGTTTACCATTGTGCTTATGATTTGGAAAGTTTGAGGACCACTGTCTTATAGTTACCAAGTCTATTGTCCACAACAACAGCCAGTCCTTCTCTTCATGTGCCAATGTGTTACCATGTGTGCTATGATTTGGAAAGTTTGAGGACCACTGTCTTATAGTTACCAAGTCTATTATCCACAACAACAGCCAAGTCCTTCTCTTCATGTGCCAATGTGTTACCATGTGCTATGTTTGGATAAGTTTGAGGACCACTGTCTATAGTTACCAAGTCTATTGTCCACACAACACGCCAAGTCCTTCTCTTCATGTGCCAATGTGTTACCATGTGTGTATGATTTGGAAAGTTTTAGGACCACTGTCTTATAGTTACCAAGTCTATTTCCACAACAACAGCCAAGTCCTTCTCTCATGTCCAATGTGTTTACCAAGGTGTGCATGATTTGGAAAGTTTGAGGACCACTGTCTTATAGTTACCAAGTCTATTATCCACAACAACAGACAAATCCTTCTCTTCATGTGATAATGTGTTACCAAGTGTGCTATGATTTGGAAAGTTTGAGGACCACTGTCTTAGAGCTACTAAGTCTATTGTCCACAATAACACCCAAGTCTTTCTCTTCATGAGCTAATGTGTTACCAAGTGTTCTACGATTTGGAAAGTTTGAGGACCACAGTCTTAGAGCTACCAAGTCTATTGTCCACAATAACAGCCAAGTCCTTCTCTTCTTGAGTCAACTCCTAACTATCCCATTTAGGGCATAACAAGTACTTCTGTTGTTTTTACCCAAATGCATTGGGTTTTGCATTTTTAACATTAAATCTGATTTGCCACTTTGTAGCCCAATCACCAATTTTATGTTAATCAGTCTGTAAGGTGAAAACATCCATCACTGAGCTCATAATCCTGCACAATTTAGTATTATCGGCAACCACAGAGATTGTACTATCAGTGCCCATTACTAGGTCATTTATTAATAGGCTATCTTTACTCTAAAAAAACAAATTTTCAAAAAGTATATCTTTAGATACAGCAAGTTGTCACTGCTTCAAAACTTTTTTCAGATTTAAATCTGAGCTGTAGATTCTGAGAAATCATCATTTAAAAATACAGCATTTACAGGAAAATACCTGTCACTCCACAAGCAGAAATTATACTATGTGACCACTTTGCCTGCCAGCACACTTTCTGCAACATTTAAGAGAATCAGCAGAGAAGAGAAGACAGGAGGAGGGACGGGGAGGTTTGTAAGAGCAGTGTACATGGTGAGACTGTGCAGAACTTATAAGTGTCAAAGACACTACAAGAAGGCAGTGAGTAAGGGAGGGTGGAGACAATTAGGAGCACCCACTAAACATTAATAATTTAATGACAAAGCAAGCACAGATAAATATGTGAGTACCATCATTTTACTTCTCTTAAATTGTATTTTCAGATAATGTAAAGTTGTTTCAGTGAGTATTGTGACCCGTTAATAGAGTAAAGAGTTCCAGACTTAGGTCAGACCCCTGAGGATTATAACAGTGGTCCAACTAGAAAATGTTACAGTAATAAACACTTAAGCCAATTCTTTATCCAAATAATAGAAATGTCAAGACCATTGATTTATAATTTATATAATAAGCTTCTATGAGGTACCATGTCAAAGGATTTTACAGAATCTTAATAATTCACATCCACTGACAGACAGCTGGCATTCAAGACTCAGAGTGGGAAACCCCCATTCGCTATACAATGAGAGACGCAATATCAGTGCATTGCCTAGAGGAGGCGATAGAGAGTGATAATGTCTCACCGTACATAACCCTATGTTATCTCTTAATCTCCCTTCTTGAAGATTTCCCAGCACAGACGTCAAACTGACAGGCCTATAATTACCTGGCTAGAAACGGGTCCTTTTTTGAAGGATCAGCAGTCATTTGAAACAAAACCAGATATTAAAGTCGAACTGTGGTTGCTAATTTTATTTTCTAAATTTGTTCCTAAGGTTGCACTTACATCTCTGGCATCCTATTGGTCTCGGTATTTTACTTAAGTCCCCTTGATTACTTGTCCATTTGCTCCTCCATTTTTCAGGTCCTGGGAGCAGACATGTTTGTTATGGGCTGCGCCCATACTAGGATCCCTCTCTTTAAAGGGTATGTCCACTCCAAAAACTCAAAATTGATATGTTATTGGCCACAATTCTATCTTTAAAATCAGCCATCCACCATCAAAATCCGTTCAGCCAATTTGAAGATACAGGCCTTTTTCAGAAAAGGAGCAGCTCACTGTAATCCAATCCAAGACTTCAGCCTCCCAAGATTATATCCTTAAAACAAGCCACCCCCCATCAAAATCCGTTCAGCCATTTTTAAGATACATACATTTTTATACCATGCTTTTTGCAGACCAGGAGCAGCTCACTGTAATCTGATGTCACCTTTCCCGTGCCTTTTGCCTCCCTTGGTGCTCCCCCTCTCCTACCATCTGTATCCATCCTCGGTCCCCCTGCATCCTAGCGTTTAATCCTTTTTGGGTTTGATAGAGGACCCCTGGCCAGACCCAAATGCCAGATTATTTTTGAAAAATAAAAAGTTTGCAGCCTTACTTACAGCCCTTTGTTCCCGCATTGCTTTCTCGTGATGTCATCTGTGGCCCACATCTGTGCCAATCACAGACGTTGCTGACATCACAAGAAAGGCTGTGCTTACTACTGATGAGAGGGAGGAGCAGCTATTAGAGTGGAGTCTGGCAGTCTCCCATCCTTCATTTTCTGATCATTCATTTTTATGTAGGTGGCTATAAAAGTAGTGACTTAGCCTTTCTTTTAGGATAAACTTGATTTCATGCCACAGTTCCCCTTTAATGATTACACAATCTAATTTTCATGCTGGTTCATGTACAATTTTGGACAATAGATTCTCATTCAGAAATTTAATAGCACTCAATCTGTCTCCCCCCTTGAAAATTGTGTGATACCTTCTTGTGTTGGGATTCTCAGTGATATTTACTGGTTGGTTTGCAAGACAAAGTAACATTTTAAGCAATAACCCCAAGCTCACAAAATGCTCCTTAAAGGGTATGTCCATCAAAAATTTTACTTTCTTTCTAACTGATTTACTGAAGAACAGGAGGTAGATGCACTATCTCTTACCTCCTGTTCTTCAGTAAATCTTGCAGGAGAGGAGGAGACACTTACCAGGATCGTTCCAGCCCGTGACAGAGCCGTGGCCGAAATCCCCAATGCCTCGACACTTCCAATCTCCTTCGCACAGTGTGTGCATGCATGCACAGTGCATAGGACTGGAGAATTTCGTCCATAACTCTGTCAGCGATCCCTGTAAGTGTCTCCTCCTCTCCTGCAAGATTTACTGAAGAATGGGAGGTAAGAGATTTACCTCCTGTTCTTCAGTAAATCAGTTACAAGAAAAGTAAAATTTTTGATACACATACCCTTTAAATTTGTATCATCTAAATTTAACATCCATCACCATAACCTTAGTGGTTATAGGAAATGTAACTTACTTCAAACACGCCTTTAGCATATTATTGTAATTTACAAATTCTATGTTAATATAGCCTGTCATCACTCCTCCAATTATAATATCTCCATCCTGGAAATGATCGTATTCTACAAGCATTTTACTAATCTCCAGGTGACAGGCAGGGTTGATAGACTGATCCACGGATGTACAGGGTGTCACACATAGAATTATCATATAGATCAGCACATTTACATGATAAATATAACCCACAACTCCCAGCATTGCAGTGACAGAGAGAACAATAAATCTCAGTCTTGTGAAATTTAATACATCATTATCCCGGCAGTTATCAGTACAGAGAGTCACAGGGGATAGAGGATTCAGCTTCATCTGTAGATCAGTGTAAGGGAATCAGCTAATCCAACATCATTATATAGCGGACAGAGAATGAACATAGACACAAGCACTGGGGATATGAGTTCAGAGTTAGTTCTGAAAATAAACTAAATAGTTAAATAATTACTGACTAACCCCAACCATAAAATCCCACTGCAATTCACTGTTCAGTATAAAATCCCCGGTGCCATTTCTTCTTATAGAAATAATATCAGTAAAAGTTGTGAATAAATTCAATGTTTTAATCCTTTTCATTACAAACCAGTTTTGTCCTTTCTGTGCCAGAAGAAAGTTCAGGATTTTGTGCTTATACATTTAGGGACATTTTAAATAAAAGGCAAAGGGCAACCAAAGCCTCTTATTTTGATGTAAATCCAGGAAATCTCCCGTTCTAACTTGGTGTTTGTGCTTTATTTCCCAGCATTGCAGAATAACACAATGTGGTCACTGACCATTCTCCATAGTTGCCCAGTCCTAAGAAAAGACAGGGACTTGTTATAGCAGGTCACTGCCACTAGTAGTCGCTAGCCAGCCTTCCTATAGTCCAGATTAATCAAGCGATCATGTGACTGAGGTCAGAAGGCTCGGACAGACAGTGCCCATATACACAGTTATCTCATATATTTCTTCAGGGGTTTATATTACCATTTATGTCATTTACTGAAGTATTGTTTTATAGTTTATTGGTGTTTTGGGTGAGGATTTTATATATACAAATTGGGTTATGTTCTCCTTTATATAACAATATTACAGACTATAGCCCTTTCAATGCCAGCATATTTTCCAAAATCATTGCTGTCTGCTACAAGCTGCCAAATGCTGTCAGGAAGGGAGTCAGCTTCATATGCAGTTGCAAGGGCTGCAACTTTGGGGAGTGTGCTCATTAGGGGGACTTTAATTACCCTGACATTGATTGGTGTAGTGTACTCATTATGGGGGACTTTAATTACCCTGACATTGATTGGTGGAGTGTGCTCATTATGGGGGACTTTAATTACCCTGACATTGATTGGTGTAGTGTACTCATTATGGGAGACTTTAATTACCCTGACATTGATTGGTGTAGTGTGCTCATTATGGGGGACATTAATTACCCTGACATTGATTGGTGTAGTGTGCTCATTATGGGGGCATTTATTACCCTGACATTGATTGGTGTAGTGTACTCATTATGGGGGACTTTAATTACCCTGACATTGATTGGTGTAGTGTGCTCATTATGGGGGGACATTAATTACCCTGACATTGATTGGTGTAGTGTACTCATTATGGGGATGACTTTAATTACCCTGACATTGATTGGTGTAGTGTACTCATTATGGGAGACTTTAATTACCCTGACATTGATTGGTGTAGTGTGCTCATTATGGGGGGACATTAATTACCCTGACATTGATTGGTGTAGTGTGCTCATTATGGGGGACTTTAATTACCCTGACATTGATTGGTGGAGTGTGCTCATTATGGGGACTTTAATTTCCCTGACATTGATTGGTGTAGTGTACTCATTAGGGGGGACATTAATTTCCCTGACATTGATTGGTGTAGTGTACTCATTATGGGGGACTTTAATTACCCTGACATTGATTGGTGTAGTGTACTCATTATGGGGATCTTTAATTACCCTGACATTGATTAGTGTAGTGTATCATTAGGGGGACTTTAATTACCCTGACATTGATTGTGTGTGTAGTGCTCATTATGGGGGACTTAATTACCCTAACATTGATTGGTGTAGTGTACTCATTATAGGGGAGTTAATTACCCTGACATTGATTGGTGTAGTGTACTCATTATGGGGACTTTAATTACCCTGACATTGATTGGTGTAGTGTATTCATTATGGGGGACTTTAATTACCCTGACATTGATTGGTGTAGTGTGCTCATTATGGGGGACTTTAATTACCCTGCCATTGATTGGTGTGGTGTACTCATTATGGGGGACTTTAATTACCCTGACATTGATTGGTGGAATGTACTCATTATGGGGGACTTTAATTACCTTGACATTGATTGGTGTAGTGGCTCTTAGTGGGATTTAATACCCTGACATTGATTGGTGTAGTTTACTCATTATGGGGGACTTTAATTCCCTGACATTGATTGTGTGTAGTGTACTCATATGGGGGACATTATTTCCCTGACATTGATTGGTGTGTAGTGTACTCATTATGGGGGACTAATTACCGCATTGATTGGTGTAGTGTACTCATTATGGGGAACTTTAATTACCCTGACATTGATTGGTGTAGTGTGCTCATTATGGGGGACTTTAATTGCCCTAATATTGATTGGTGTAGTGTACTCATTATAGGGGAGTTTAATTACCCTGACATTGATTGGTGTAGTGTGCTCATTATGCGGGACTTTAATTACCCTGACATTGATTGGTGTAGTGTACTCATTATGGGGGACTTTAATTGCCCTGACATTGATTGGTGTAGTGTGCTCATTATGGGGGACTTTAATTACCCTGACATTGATTGGTGTAGTGTACTCATTATGGGGGACTTTAATTACTCTGACATTGATTGGTGTAGTGTGCTCATTATGGGGGACATTAATTACCCTGACATTGATTGGTGTTGTGTGCTCATTATGGGGGACTTTAATTACCCTGACATTGATTGGTGGAGTGTGCTCATTATGGGGGACTTTAATTTCCCTGACATTGATTGGTGTAGTGTACTCATTATGGGGGACATTAATTTCCCTGACATTGATTGGTGTAGTGTACTCATTATGGGGGACTTTAATTACCCTTACATTGATTGGTGTAGTGTGCTCATTATGGGGGACTTTAATTACCCTAACATTGATTGGTGTAGTGTATCATTATAGGGGAGTTTAATTACCCTGACATTGATTGGTGTAGTGTGCTCATTATGCGGGACTTTAATTACCCTGACATTGATTGGTGTAGTGTACTCATTATGGGAGACTTTAATTGCCCTGGCATTGATTGGTGTAGTGTGCTCATTATGGGGGACTTTAATTACCCTGACATTGATTGGTGTAGTGTACTCATTATGGGGGACTTTAATTACCCTGACATTGATTGGTGTTGTGTGCTCATTATGGGGGACTTAATTACCTGACATTGATTGGTGGAGTGTGCTCATTATGGGGGACTTTAATTTCCCTGGCATTGATTGGTGTAGGTAACTCATTATGGGGGACATTAATTCCCTGACATTGATTGGTGTAGTGTACTCTATTATGGGGGACTTTAATTACCCTGACATTGATTGGTGTAGTGTACTCATTATGGGGATTTTTAATTACCCTGACATTGATTAGTGTAGTGTACTCATTATGGGGGACTTTAATTACCCTGACATTGATTTGTGTAGTGTGCTCATTATGGGGGACTTTAATTACCCTGACATTGATTGGTGTAGTTGTAATCATTATGGGAGACTTAATTACCCTGACATTGATTGGTGTAGTGTGCTCATTATGGGGGACATTAATTACCCTGACATTGATTGGTGTAGTGTGCTCATTATGGGGGACTTTAATTACCTGACATTGATTGGTGTAGTGTCTCATTATGGGGGACTTTAATTACCCTGACATTGATTGGTGTAGTGTCTCATTAGGTGGGGACATTAATTACCCTGACATTGATTGGTGTAGTGTACTCATTATGGGGGACTTTAATTACCCTGACATTGATTGTGTAGTGTACTCATTATGGGGACTTTAATACCCTGACATTGATGTGTAGTGTAGCATTAGGGGGACTTTAATTACCCTGACATTGATTGTGTGTAGTGCTCATTATGGGGGACTTTAATTACCCTGACATTGATTGGTGTAGTGTGCTCATTATGGGGAGTTAATTACCCTGACATTGATTGGTTTTGTAGTTGTACTCATTATGGGGGACTTTCTTTAATTACCTGACATTGATTGGTGTAGTGTATCTCATTATGGGGGACTTAATTACCCTGACATTGATTGTTGTTAGTGTGACTCATTATGGGGGACTTTAATTACCCTGCATTGATTGGTGTTGTACTATTATGGGGGACTTTAATTACCCGACATTGATTGGTGGGATTACTCATTATGGGGGACTTTAATTACCTGACATTGATTGGTTAGTGACTCATGGGGATTTAATACCCTGACATTGATTGGTGTAGTTTACTCATTATGGGGGACTTTAATTCCCTGACATTGATTGTGTGTAGTGTACTCATTATGGGGGGACTTATTTCCCTGACATTGATTGGTGTGTAGTGTACTCATTATGGGGGACTAATTACCTGCATTGATTGGTGTAGTGTACTCATTATGGGGGACTTTAATTACCCTGACATTGATTGGTGTAGTGTGCTCATTATGGGGACTTTAATTCCCTAATATTGATTGGTGTAGTGTTACTCATTAGGGGATTTAATTACCCTGACATTGATTGTTGTGTAGTGTGCTCATTATGGGGACTTTAATACCCTGACATTGTTGGTGTAGTGTACTCATTATGGGGACTTTAATCCCTGACATTGATTGGTGTTGTGCTCATTATGGGGGACTTTAATTACCCTGACATTGATTGGTGTAGTGTACTCATTATGGGGGACTTTAATTACTCGACATTGATTGGTGTAGTGTGCTCATTATGGGGGACTTATTAATACCCTGACATTGATTGGGTTGTGTGCTCATTATGGGGGACTTTAATTACCCTGACATTGATTGGTGGAGTGTGCTCATTATGGGGGACTTATTTCCCTGACATTGATTGGTGTAGTGACTCATTATGGGGACATTAATTTCCCTGACATTGATTGGTGTAGTGTACTCATTAGGGGGACTAATTACCCTTACATTGATTGGTGTAGTGTGCTCATTATGGGGGACTTTAATTACCCTAACATTGATTGGTGAGTGTATCATTATAGGGGAGTTTAATACCCTGACATTGATTGGTGTAGTGTGCTCATTATGGGGACTTTAAACCCGACATTGATTGGTGTAGTGTACTCATTATGGGAGACTTTAATTCCCTGACATTGATTGGTGTAGTGTGCTCATTATGGGGGACTTTAATTACCCTGACATTGATTGGTGTAGTGTGACTCATTAGGGGGACTTTAATTACCCTGACATTGATTGGTGTTGTGTGCTACATTATGGGGGACTTAATTACCTGACATTGATTGGTGGAGTGTGCTCATTATGGGGACTTTAATTTCCCTGGCATTGATTGGTTGTAGGTGTATCATTATGGGGGACATTAATTCCCTGACATTGATTGGTGTAGTGTACTCTATATGGGGGACTTTAATTACCCTGACATTGATTGGTGTAGTGTCTCATTATGGGGATTTTTAATACCCTGACATTGATTAGTGTAGTGTACTCATTATGGGGGACTTTAATTACCCTGCATTGATTGGTGTAGTGTACTCATTATGGGGGACTTTAATTACTCTGACATTGATTGTGTGTAGTGTGACTCATTATGGGGGACATTAATTACCCTGACATTGATTGGTGTTTGTGCTCATTATGGGGGACTTTAATTACTCTGACATTGATTGGTTGTAGTGTTGCTCATTATGGGGGACTTTAATTCCCCTGACATTGATTGGTGTAGTGTACTCATTATGGGGGACTTTAGTTTCCCTGATATTGATTGGTGGAGTGTACTCATTATGGGTGACTAATTACCCTGACATTAATTGGTGGAGTGTACTCATTACGGGAGACTTAATTACCCTGACATTGATTGGTGGAGTGTACTCATTATGGGGGACTTTAATTACCCTGATATTGATTAATGTAGTGTACTCATTATGTGAGACTTTAATTACCCTGACATTAATTGGTGTAGTGTACTCATTATGGGGGACTTTAATTACCCTGACATTAATTGGTGGAGTGTACTCATTATGGGGGACTTTAATTACCCTGACATTGATTGGTGGAGTGTGCTCATTATGGGGGACTTTAATTACCCTGACATTGATTGGTGGAGTGCACTCTTTATGGGGGACTTCAATTACCCTGACATTAATTGGTGGAGTGTACTCATTATGGGGGACTTAATTACCCTGATATTGATTGGTGGAGTGTACTCATTATGGGGGACTTTAATTACCCGACATTGATTGGGTGTAGTGTACCATTATGGGGATTTTTAATTACCCTGACATTGATTGTGTATAGGTACTCATTATGGGGGACTTTAACCCTGACATTGATTGGTGTAGTGTACTCATTATGGGGACTTAATTACTCTGACATTGATGGTGTAGTGTGCTCATTATGGGGGACATTATTACCCTGACATTGATTGGTGTTGTGTGCTCATTATGGGGGACTTTAATTACTCTGACATTGATTGGTGTAGTTGTGCTCATTATGGGGGACTTTAATTACCCTGACATTGATTGGTGTTGTGTGCTCTTATGGGGGACTTTAATTACCCTGACATTGATTGGTGGAGTGTGCTCATTATGGGGGACTTTAATTTCCCTGACATTGATTGGTGTAGTGTACTCATTATGGGGGACATTAATTTCCCTGACATTGTGGTGTAGTGTACTCATTATGGGGGACTTAATACCCTTACATTGATTGGTGTAGTATGCTCATTATGGGGGACATTAATTACCCTGACATGATTGGTTGTTGTGTGTCTCATTATGGGGGACTTTTATTACCCTGACATTGATTGGGTGTGTATTCATATGGGGGACTTTAATTACCCTGACATTGATTGGTGTAGTGTGCTGATTATGGGAGACTTTAATTACCCTGACATTGATTGGTGCAGTGTACTCATTATGGGGAGTTTAATTACCTGAACATTGATTGGTGTAGTGTACTCATTATGGGGGACTTTAATTTCTGACATGTGATTGGTGTAGTGTACTCATTATGGGGGACTTTAATTATTCTGACATTGATTGGTGTAGTGTACTCATTATGGGGGACTTTAATTACCCTTACATTGATTGGTGTAGTGTACTCATTATGGGGGACTTTAATTACCCTGACATTGATTGGTGTAGGTGGCTCATTATGTGGGACTTTATTACCCTGACATTGATTGATTGTGTGTAGTTTACTCATTATGGGGGACTTTAATTCCCTGACATTGATTGGTGGAGTGTAACTCATTATGGGGGACTTTATTCCCGACATTGATTGTATGTTGGTGTAGTGTACTCATTATGGGGGACTTAAATTACCCTGACATTGATTGGTGTAGTGTATCATTATGGGGGACTTTAATTACCCTGACATTGATTGGTGTAGTGCTCATATGGGGGACTTTAATGCCCGAATATGATTGGTGTAGTGTACTCATTATAGGGGAGATTATAATTACCCTGACATTGATTGGTGTAGTGTGCTCATTATGCGGGGACTTTAATTACCCTGACATTGTATGTTATGTAGTGTAGTGTACTCATTATGGGGACTAATTAATCCCTGAATTGATGTTGGTGTAGTGTGCTCATTATGGGGGACTTTAATTCCCTGACATTGATTGGTGTAGTGTACTCATTATGGGGACTTTAATTACTCTGACATTGATTGGTGTAGTGTGCTCATTATGGGGACTTTATTACCCTGACATTGATTGGTGTATGTGTGCTCATTATGGGGGGACTTTAATTACCCTGACATTGATTGGTGGAGTGTGCTCATTATGGGGGACTTTAATTTCCCTGACATTGATTTTTGGTGTAGTGTACTCATTATGGGGGACATTAATTTCCTGACATTGATTGGTGTGTAGTTACTCATTATGGGGGACTTTAATTACCTACATTGATTGGTGTAGTGTGCTCATTATGGGGGACTTTAATACCCTAACATTGATTGGTGTAGTGTACTCATTATAGGGGAGTTTAATTACCCGACATTGATTGGTTGTGTGTGGCTCATTATGCGGGACTTAATAACCCTGACATTGATTGGTGTAGTTTACTCTATTGGGAGACTTTAATTGCCTGGCATTGATTGGTGTAGTGTGCTCATATGGGGGACTTTAATTACCCTGACATTGATTGGTGTAGTGTACTCATTATGGGGGACTTTAATACCCTGACATTGATTGGTGTTGTGTGCTCATTATGGGGGACTTTAATTACCCTGACATTGATTGGTGGAGTGTGCTCTTATGGGGACTTTAATTTCCTGGCATTGATTGGGTGTAGTGACTCATTATGGGGGGACATTAATTTCCTGACATTGATTGGTGTAGTGTACTCATTATGGGGGACTTTTAATTACCCTGACATTGATTGGTGTAGTGTACTCATTATGGGGATTTTATTACCCTGACATTGATAGTGTAGTGTACTCATTATGGGGGACTTTAATTAACCCTGAATTGATTGGTGTAGTCGTATCATTAGGGGGAATTAATATGACATTGATTGGTGTAGTGTGCTCATTATGGGGGACATTAATTACCCTGACATTGATTGGTGTTGTGTGCTCATTATGGGGGACTTTAATTACTCTGACATTGATTGGTGTAGTGTGCTCATTATGGGGGACTTTAATTACCCTGACATTGATTGGTGTTGTGTGCTCATTATGGGGGACTTTAATTACCCTGACATTGATTGGTGGAGTGTGCTCATTATGGGGGACTTTAATTTCCCTGACATTGATTGGTGTAGTGTACTCATTATGGGGGATTAATTTCCCTGACATTGATTGGTGTAGTGTACTCATTATGGGGGACTTTAATTACCTTACATTGATTGGTGTAGTATGCTCATTATGGGGGACATTAATTACCCTGACATTGATTGGTGTTGTGTGCTCATTATGGGGGACTTTTATTACCCTGACATTGATTGGTGTAGTGTATTCATTATGGGGGACTTTAATTACCCTGACATTGATTGGTGTAGTGTGCTGATTATGGGAGACTTTAATTACCCTGACATTGATTGGTGCAGTGTACTCATTATGGGGGAGTTTAATTACCCTGACATTGATTGGTGTAGTGTACTCATTATGGGGGACTTTAATTTCCCTGACATTGATTGGTGTAGTGTACTCATTATGGGGGACTTTAATTACTCTGACATTGATTGGTGTAGTGTACTCATTATGGGGGGACTTTAATTTCCCTGACATTGATTGTGTGTAGTGTACTCATTATGGGGGACTTTAATTACTCTGACATTGATTGGTGTAGTGTACCATTATGGGGGACTTTAATTACCCTGAAATTGATTGGTGTAGTGTACTCATTATGGGGGACTTTATTTACATTACCCTGACATTGATTGGTGTAGTGTACTCATTATGGGGGACTTTAATTACCCTGACATTGATTGGTGTAGTGTACTCATTATGGGGGACTTTAATCACCCTGACATTGATTGGTGTAGTGAAATTGCCATCACAGAAAAAGGCGATGAGTTCCTGAATTTGCTGCAGGATAATTTTCTCTCACAGGTGGTTGAGGTTCCTACTAGAAAAGGAACTCTGTTGGATCTGGTAATATCTAACATTGTGGAGGTTATTATAGAAATAAAGGTAGCTGGAGGCTAAGGGAATAGTGACCATGAAATAGTGTAATTTAATGTGTGTTATTGAAAGAAAAGTGTGCTGGGTTAACAAAGACTTTTAATTTCAGGAAACCAAATTTTTCCAGTGTCACGAACACCAGTTTGCTGCGCAAATGATGTGACCAATCAGTCTGTACTGACACCACCATGCTCATGGTTCAGCCCAGACGGGCTGAAACGCATAGGTGTATCAGGCCTACCCTTTGTTTGTTTAATAAAATAGTTGTTTTACCCGTGGAGTGCTGCGGATCTTTTTGAAATATTTTATCCATTACTGGAGCACCCCGGTGGATGTCTATTGGACGAAGTGCAGGAGAAGTCTTAAACTATATATATATATATATATATATATATATATATATATATATATATGTGTGTGTGTGTGTGTGTGTGTGCTGTCTAAGGTTTTAATCCAATACAGTTCTCTTTGTAATAAAAGTTTAGATCTGTCTCCTCTTCTGGTTGGCTGTGGAACATGATCAATAGCCATAAAATGGAACGTGGAAAGTGTATGTCTCTTTTCGGGAAAAGGTGTAGCAACCGGTTTAACATTCTTTCCATCCCTGTATGCAGTATTGATGGCTAAACGGTGCCCATCCATCCTAAGCCTAAAGGTGGCCATACACCAGCACCAAATGAGTGGTAGAATATGTGATAGGGTATCTAATATCAAACCTCTTACCAGTATGAGGCTGTGCAAAGGAAGTTCCTGTGGTAAAATGTATGTGTGTAAAATGTATATCTGTGTATTCATTTTATTATAATACATTTTACAAAAATATTTAAATAAAAAATTATTTTAAATTAATAAATAATTTTACATTTAGAATATACACTCAATAAAGGAAAAGGGTGTCTGACATCTTCTTTGACCTTTATTAAATAATAATATATGTACTTGTCTTTTATTTCTTTTTTAAGTCTTTTGGTTGAGATATCAATGTGTATTGGTGTGGTCAACAGAAAAAAATTAGAAGGCCAGACATTCTTATATGTTTTTCTTGTACAAAAGACTCATGTATTTATTTACAAAAGAGGTCTAATTAATAGGATTAGATCAAGACTATTCTTACAATCTATTTAAACCAGAACATCTGTTGAGGATGGTAAGCCATCATTAACAACACAATAGTTTATCTAGTGCTTAGAGACAAAGCTTTAAAATGTAGCTATTGACAATAACATCTACTATTCAATAACAGTTTAAAGATATCTCAGCCCAATCGTAAATCAAGGCACCCAGCAAGTACAATTGATCATGAATTGCAAAGACAAAAAGTACAAAATAAAATATAATTAGTTTATGATCATTTATTTTTATAAAGACATTTTATATGTCATAACTATATTACCAATTTTTTTTATATGTATCATTATTAAATTAGATTTAAATAAGATATTATCAAGGTTATTCAATAAAAGTTCTTATTGTTAAAAATTGTGCTAATTTTGCCCCAACCAATCAGATGTTATCTTTCAAATGTTAAATAAGATCCGATTGGCTGGGGCAAAATTAGCACTATTTTAAACGAACTATTATTGAATCTATATCTGTTGTATTCAATTAGATCAACTGGACTTGAAGTTTACTTCTTGAAGACGTTTCGCTAGTCAAAACTAAACTAGCGAACTAAACTTCAAGTCCAGTTGATCTAATTGAATACAACAGATATACCATGACCTGTATGAATGAGAACCTTCACAAGCATATTATTGAATCTCCCTGTATATATATAGTTGGTATTTTTGACATTTATTAAAACACCTTTATTTTAAATATAAGCATCTTCGTGTCCTTATATATAATTTTTATAATAATATTACTCCTTTCTACTGATTTAATTAATTTAATATTTATTTTTATAATTTATTTATAAATATATTAATTTATATTGCATTTCTAAATATATATTTGTAATTAATAATCATATTTAATATTAATATTAAGAAATAAATGTAAATAAAATATTATATATTAAATACAGCATCAAGAATTTCTTTCTGTGTTAAGACGACGACAATCAGTGCAAAACACACAAGAATGTTTCATAAGTAATCCTTTAATTAGACTGAAGACTACAGAGGCTACAGTTCAAAAAGTTAAAGGGCGATCAGTAGATCCTCCGTATGAAAATTCAGAAAGTAATTCAGAAAGTAATTCAGAATGCATCGGAAATATTACATGTGGATTTTGTGTTCCTATGATAATTGGGATAGAAATTATATGTTGTCATGATGTTGAACAAATTGCAGAATACATTCCAACCAAAAAAATAATTTCTTCAAAATCAATTGCACAGAATGAGATGAGGTTGAGTGGATGTATAGGAACAAAAACACCCATCTCCAAAGATTACCATATGAATTGGATCTTCTACGGTAATACAATTTTTAATCCTGTTTATTTTGAATAAAATAAAGTTAAATCATGTAATTCTCATGTATTTTCCATATTATATTATGGAAAAATAATTAAAAAAATATTCCACTATACACAATCTATTATTTTTTCATTATATTGATCCTGTAGAGAATAGATACAGTACTTGGCAGTATGTCCAGGACTATCAAACTAGCCATCGCCAGCTAAGACCACTGCTCTATCTCTCAAATCTTCATCAATTTCTTGTTTCTCCATTGTCCAATGACGGTGAATTGTAGGGAATAGATAACAATGGTACTTGTAATAAGTTGATTTCCCAATATATTCTATTCCGAAAAGATCATAATGTTCTTTAACCTTTGTAAAAGAAGAACCACTGAATAATAGAGAAGCAGCCATCAATAAGTTTCCAACTGGAGCACTTTTGATAACAGGTTGTATACACCATTTGAGAGCAATATGATCATCAAGGCATCTCAGTGTAAAAAAACAACCATTGACCCCTCAACATTCTTCTCTATATTTACAATAGGTTGATTACATGGACTGCTGTGATTGAACTGGCAACGAACAAGATGTAAAAGCTTATTTATATTTTCATCAAAAACAATATATTTTCTTTGATACACAAAAGTTTTTTCTTCCATTAGAGTAAAATCCATAGAACTCTCTGAATATAATTGAATCCTATTGTGGCTGATTATCAACTCTATTGAGATATCATTTGAAATGTCAATATTTACTTTGTTGGTTGGCAAAGACAATTCAGATGAAGAAGAAATATTTATATCCTCTGATGTGCCTGATTCAGATATAGTATCCATTTCCACTACAGACTGCATAGCCTTCAGATACCATAGGTCCATAGTAGTGGTCATGGTGGACAGTACTTTCCTTATGCTGTCATCCTTTGTTTGTGTTTCAGTTTTAGGTGTTTCAGTAGTATTTACCTGAATAGTTTTGTCTTTAGTGTTTGACCAGTAATCAGTATTCACTGCTGCATTTGTATTTCACATTTTAAAATCCATCTGTGTAGAAACTGAGACTAAACGTCGTATTATGCTGACAATGCATGAAGATGTTGATAGAATTTCGTCGTCCTCCACTCTTTTTCTTCTTGGTGCCGGCACAGGAATCTGATGGATTGTGGATGAGGCAGAGGAAAGTACAGTAGGAACTGCATTTGGAGCCAGTACTTTCATACTTTCATAATGTACTGGTCATGTGTGAAATGAGCAGAACAAATCCTGTAAATTTTATTCTTCATACTTATCATACATTTTTTATACAGTTTCTTCAAGATTTATGAAATGTTGTCCACTTTGTATCAACCGATTTCTGATACGGTCCTTGTCATAAGGGAATGAATGAAAAAATATGTCCGGATGAATGTGCTTTTGACCACCTTTATGTGGACATCCTTTTATAAAGCAACTGTTCATTGTGCCCTAAAAAATAAATAAGATTAAAATGAATAATATATTAATAACATTACAGTTGTAGATAAAGTATTACATTTACTTTAACATAAAACTCATAAAGATGTAAATGAGAATTAAATTAATTATCTGGACATAAGGACCATACAAACACTAACCACATGTCAGACACTTGACAGAGAGTTACAAGTAAAAGAAGAGACATATTTTCACTTTAAATTTGGATACATGATTTGGTTAAATTCTTAACAAAGATACAATGGTAAACATGCTTTGTAAACAGACCATTGGTAACACAGTTGGCACACAGACTGATACTTTTGGAAATTAATCACAAAATGGGGCCCCTTTTTTTGCAAAAGTCCTTAGAGCGTTCACATCCCCTGCACCCCTGGTAGCAATGCCCCAGAAAATCACACATTGGTCAAAGAAGGCAACAAAATGAAGCCTGACTTAAAACATACAGTAAAAAGACACGCGTGCCACATGCTTCAGAGACACATGGACTATGTGAGGCCACGTAGCGTTATTTAGTTGAAATCTATAAATCATCATCTCAACAATTTCTGTGTATCAAGTTCAATACAAGATTTGTATATTTTTTTTTCCAATCTGAAAAGCTGATAGCGTTATATATACAGTTCTGATTTGAATATGTGATACACCTCCCTCAATACATTTTACCTCAGCAGCTCAGCTAACTATTACATACATGATGAAAATTACCAATTGTGCATTTCTTAAACATGTCTCATCCATTTACCAAATACACACTTGCACGTAACAAATTCTATACCCACATGTGTACATGGCCAACTCTAGGTACCGTATATGCTCGAGTATAAGTCAAATTTTTCAGGCTTTAAAATTAGTCTCAAAACCTAACCTCGACTTATACTCGGGTCATGTCCTAATTTAGATCCAAATTCTGAAATTGCATATAGTAACCAGTAGGTGGTGCTGTGTTAACCTGCATAGAAAGTTACAGAAGCTGATCTGCCTTTACACTTCCTGCTTCCTGTATTCTGGCTGCTGGACTCACTCAACACTGTCACTGGATGCTGTAAATCTGATGGATCTCCTCAGTTTGGGGCAAAAAAACAGCTGCTAGTTCAGTCAGTGCAAATGACAGCTTCAAACTACAAGTCTCAGGTGACATTTTTAACTATTGGGTTCAGAGAGTCCTTTACAATATGAGGGTCAGAGTGCCCTTTACTATATGAGGGTCAGGAGAATTGTAAATGATGGTAAGCTTAATTAAAAGTTTACTGAACCTTGCCGCTCCAGATGTTTAGAAACTGAAACTTCCAGCAACAAAGCATGCTGGGAGTTGTAGTTTCCAAACATCTGGAGTGCCAAGGAATTGGGGGTTACTGGTACTGGATTTGGCTATTACTGTATGGGACTACTGTATGGGAATTCTGCTGTCCGTTTAAAGGGCAACTAAAGCCGGAAAACAACACAGAATTAGAAGGCAGAAGTGGTGATAATTTGTACCCTCGACTTCAATCAGTTTTTACAAATTTTTCAGGTAAAATAGGTACCTCGACTTATACTCGGATCGACTTATACTCGAGTATATACGGTACATATAATAGTCTATTTATATGTAATATGTACTATATAATTGATTTTTTTTTTTTTAAATCTAATTCTATTGATAAATGTATATACTTACAAAATTTAATAGATTGAATGAACTAAAATAAAATGGAGTCAAAATAAATTTGCATTACAGACAAGACAAACAAAAAAAGACAGGTACAATAGAAGGAGTTTTTTTTATTCCCTTTCATCTATGATTTCTAACTTATATAGAATGTACATTGTATAACAACAGAGTAAAATGTCTATAAAATTATATATTAAAAAATATAGCTGTCTAAAATTAATATTCAATATTAATTTATCAAAAAATAAAAAATAACGTATTGAAAAATAATCTGTGCATTTATTTTAGATTAATATATACATTTAATGGTATGAATAATGAGTCCCGCACTCACTCTTTCTGCCCCAGTGCTACTATAAAAAGTCCATATATATATATAATTTTTTTATTTATATTAACATATATATAATTTTTGTATATGTAACATTATATATGTATTAGTTATATTTAGATAAATTTATAAATATATGGATATATATACATATATATTTATTTGGATATATCTTTAAAAATTTTAAATATTTCATTGAAAAATTAAAAACATACAATAAATAAAAAATAAAAAATATAAATACATATAGAATAAATTAAAAATATTAAAAATAATATACATATAAAATAAATTTTAAAAAATTATTTTACATAAAATACATATACAATATATCAATTTTTTTTTAAATAAAATCCATATACAATAAATTAAAAATAGTAAAAATAGGTGTGTGTTATATATATATATATAAGATTACTCAAAGCAAACTCATTTTTTAAGTGAGAAATAAAAGGATATATAAAAAGAATTAAGCTATTTTTATAAAATATATAATTTTTTTAACCTTATATTAACAAAGAATTGCAATTAGATCTGTAGTTGCTGCACTGCCAAAAGCAAAACAAACTGTTCAGATAGGATTGTGAATCTCACTCTGCGATTGGCTGCCTGGTTACCAAGTGGTATCTACATATATCGGATTGGAGGAGGCAGCAGAGGACATTCCATTGTGGCCATTGCCAATACTGATGCATGATTGGCCAGTTCATTGGAAGCACTTAGAGATCCAAATCTCGTTTTTTCAGAGGCGGGTCACTGGAAGGGAGGCGGGAGCGGATGCTTCCGGGTTTCGGGAGGTGTGCTCTACTGCGCAGGACAAAATTCTCCCGGAGGCAGAGGAGGGGGAAGATACGAAATCGGCTATCTAAGCCTCCTAGTGTCCACTTTTTATAACTTCAATGCGTCCATACTTAGCAGCCACAACGATGTGAGAGGAAAGGTAGGATTCTTTTTAAACATCACAAGGTGGGCTATTAATGGTAAATTTTTAGTTTTGGGGTGGACATGCCCTTTAATATTAATATCTCCTACAGACCTATTATAAGACCATTGTGTGTGATACTGATTTACCTGGCCTATCCTCTCATTTATAAATATAGTATTGGTTTATTATTATTATTATTATGAATTTATATAGCGCCAACATCTTCCGTAGTACTTTAAAATTACATGTATACATTCACATCAGGCCCTGCCCCGAAGAGCTTACAATCTAAGCACATTAGCTATAGTCCATTAACTTAGTTTCTAAGGTTCTATAAGAGGTGAAATGTGGCTTTAAAGTTCTGGAATTGCAGTCCCTAACTATATCCATACAGGTCCTTCACTATAAGGCTTAATCATTATTCTGTACATACAAAAAATAGAAGCCTAGTGTACATTCAATAAAACTGCTTATATTTTATTTTACCATTGTAATGTGACTTAAAAAGCCTGCCCTTATGTCTGGATAAATAAAAAGCAATTAGTTCAATATCTTGGCCAAATTTTTTTAAGCCCAGCAACCACTTCACGGTTTGCTTTATTCTGCTGGGTCCTAACTTTTAATCTTTTTACCTTAGTAACTTTTTACCTTCTTAGAAGACGTAATTCTCAAACTTTGTCTTTATATCAGTACCTTCCTTTTATGAGATGGAAGTCCCTGCTGCTCTTTCACTTGCCTTCTTGTGACTTAAGGTGGCCATACACATGCGATTTCCACAGCACGACTGATCCGACTGATCCCCATATGGGCTATGGGGATTGGTTGGCTGTGTGGCCATACACCACACGATTGGATCGGCTCCCTCTACTTAAAGAATAGGGAGTCTATATTGACCGATGGAAATTTTCCATCATTACCGGCCAATCTGAGTGCTGACTACAGTCATTCATCAGCACTCCAATCGGTCAGGAACAGCCCCTACACACTGACAATAATAGGTAAATCCCCAACGGGATTTACCCATTATCGTTTGTGTGCCAAGCCACTATTAGTCACATCTAAATTTAAACCTGTGGCAAATAAATATATATAAAAAAATAATAAGAGGAGGTGGAAATGAATCTCCATATGCAGTTGGCGAAGGCTGCTGGTATGGGGCATGTTTTGATTATGGGGGATTTTAACTACCCTGACATAGATTGAAGTAAGGGAACTGCCAGTACCTCAAAAGGTATAAAGTTCTTAAACTTCCTATATGAGAATTTTCTTTCACAGATGGTAGAAGTTCCTACTAGACAGAATGTGTTGTTGGATCTGGTGATATCTAATAACCCTGAGCTCATTTTGGAGATGAAGGTAATGGGAATCTTAGGGAATAGATATAGTGTCATTTAATATAGGTTGCAAAAAACTTAAGTGCACTGGGTTAACAAAACTTTTTAACTTTAGGAAAGCTAATTTTATGCTGTTAAAGGAATCACTCCTGCTCATAGACTGGGGGAATTGTTTCTAGGTAAAGATACTGAGCAGATGTGGACCACTTTTAAAGGGATATTAAACTATTACATTTCTAAATATGTACCTTTAGGGAACAAGTGTAATAAAATTAGGTCCTCTCCTGCATGGCTTAATGCTCAGGTAAAAAGGGAAATGGGAAAAAATAAAAAGGCTTTTAAAAGTTTGAAATCAGAGGGAACAGAACAGGCTTACAGGGAGTACAAAAGCTGTAATAAAGAGTGCAAGAAAGCAATTAAACTAGCTAAAATAGAAAAAGAAATACGGATTGCCGAACAAAGCAAGTCCAACCCCAAAATGTTTTTTAAGTATATAAATGGTAAAAAGATGAGGACTGAGAATGTGAAACCATTAAATAATAGGTCTGAGATGGTTGTAGAGGATGCCGAAAAGGCTAATCTGCTAAACAGTTTTTTACATCGGTTTTCACTGTTGAGAATCCTTGTCCTTACTGCAAGGATGGTAATAATATGAAGGGGAGAAATGAGTTTTGACATTGGCTAAAGGAAGATATGGTACGGAAACAATTAGACAAAGTTAATATCAATAAAGCCCCAGGACCGGATGGGATACACCCTCAGATTTTAAAAGAGCTTAGTTCAGTTCTGTCTAGACCACTGTTTCTCATCTTTTCAGATTCACATTGGTCTGGGAATGTGCCGCTGGATTGGAATCATATCCTTGACTTTATCTCCAGAGATCATCTTATTAGTAGTAGTCAGCATGGATTTATGGGAAATAGATCCTGCCAGACAAATTTAATTGCTTTTTATGAAGAAGTGAGTAAGAAGTTAGATTCAGGCACAGCAGTGGATGGGGTATACTTGTATTTTGCGAAAGCTTTTGACACTGTGTCACATAGGCGACTAATGTATAAACTGAGGACTGTTGGCCTTGAAAAAACATTTGTTCATGGATAGAAAATTGTTTTTTGGATCGCAAGCAGAGAGTGGTGGTTAATGGAGCTACATCTATGTGGGCTAAAGTTCTAAGCGGAGTTCCTCAGGTTCGGTACTGGGGCCGCTTCTGTTTTATCTGTTTATAAATGACTTAGAAGGGGGCATTGAGAGCAAGGTCTCGGTGTTTGCTGATGACACTAAACTATGCAGAGCTTTGGAAACTTCCAATGATGTGCAAGTGCTGCAAGCAGACCTAGATAGATTATCACAATGGGCAGCAGAATGGCAGATGAGATTCAATGTTGATAAATGTAAGGTGATGCATTTGGGATTTAATAATCCCTGTGGCCCCTACACCATAGATAACTCTGTGTTAATTGCATCTGTAATGGATAAAGATTTGGGGATTCTGGTAGATAACAGACTTAGCTATAGCAAACAATGCCAGGTAGCAACAGCTAGAGCTAGCAAGATATTGTCTTTTATAAAGAGGGGAATAGATTCAAGAGAGAAAGATGTTATTTTCCCTCTTTACAAGGCACTGGTAAGGCCTCATTTGGAATATGTGGTGCAGTTTTGGAATCCATTATACAAAAGGGACATCTTGGAAATGGAAGCAGAGAAGCGCAACTAAATTATAAGGGAAAATGAGCGTCTTGAATATGCAGGCAGATTAGACAAGTTAGGGCTGTTTACATTGGAGAAGCGACGTTTGCGTGGGGATATGATAACCTTATACAAATATATTAATGGGCCATACAATGAACTCTCTAGTGCATTGTTCACTAATAGGACATATCAGAGGACTCATGGACATCCTTTAAGGTTGGAAGAAAAGAAGTTTCATTTTCAGGTTAGGAAAAGTTTCTTTACAGTGAGAACAGTGAAACTGTGGAACTGTCTTCCAGCAGATGTGGTAATGGCAAGTTCATTGAATAGCTTTAAAAAAGGCCTGGATAAGTTTCTAAAACTAAAAAATATTGAGAATTACTGGTATTAATGCATATAGTGTAGTTCTGGTTGGTACAGGGATACTATATAATATTGAGAATTACTGGTATTAATACATATAGATCTGGTTGATCCAGGGATACTTTCCAATTGCCATTTGGAGTCAGGAAGGAATTTTCCCCCTTTTTTGCTGTTTTTTTTTTTTTTTTGCCTTCCTCTGGGTCAATTGTTAGGTAGGGTTAAAAAAATAATAATAAATAAAAAAGAGGGTGCATAGGTTGGACTTGATAAACTTGATGTCTTTATTCAACCTCAATTACTATGTTACTATGTAAGTCTGCCATTAATGAATGGGGATAAGTTAGTGACGGAGAATGACAATAAAGCAAATATAATGAACAATTTTTCCCCTCTGTATACACTATAGAAGATCCAAGTACAGATAGCTTAACATATAATAGCTATAATGGTATAAAAGATGTAATTGAGGATAACAGAAAAAAACTAAGGTTAATATCTAAAGATTATAGATTGAATAAAATGGGTCCTTGTGAATCTAAGTTCAGTTTTATCTAGGTCATATTTTTCTTATTTTTGCAGATTCCCTTATGTTCAGAAATGTGCCTCTGCATTGGATATTCCAAAAGGGTAGTTGTTCACAGTCGGGTAATTACTGGCCTGTAAGTTTAACTTCTGTGGTGGGGAAGTTACTGGAAAGTTTGAAACTGAAATATATCCTAGAGTATGTTTCAAGGACTGACCTTATACGTATTAATCAATATGGATTAAGGAGGAATAGATCTTGTTAAACTAAATTACTTGGCTTTTATGAGGAAGTGAGTAGGAATTTAGCTTATGGCATAGCAGTAGATGTAGTTTACTTGGATTTTGCAAAGGCTTTTGATATAGTCCCCCATAGGCAACTAATGTATAAGCTAAGGTCTATTGGTCTGGGGAGGCACATTTGTACATGGATAGAAAATTGGTTGATGAATAGGAGGCAAAGAGTAGTTTTTTATGGGGCTTTATCAATATGGACTAAACTTAAAAGTAGGGTACCACAGGGTTCTGTGTTGGGGCCACTTCAATTTAATCTGTTTATTAATGATTTAGAAGTGGTATTGTCAGCAAGGTTTCTGTGTTTGCTGACAAAACAAAACTTTGTCGACCATTAGAAACTTCAGTGGATGTGCAATCATTGCAGAGGGATCTAGATAGATTGTCACATTTGGCAGATCAGATTCAATGTTGCTTAATGTGAGGTGATACATTTTGGGCCTAGAAATGTTGACAAGAAACATGTTATACATTTATGACTAGAGATCAAGGGGCCCATGTTACATATAGTACATCCTATATTCATGCCACATCTAAGCAGTCATTGTATCCATCAATTTTGGACAAATAATTTTAAAGGAAATATTATACTTGCTAGAATTGTACTAATTTCTTTCAGTTAAAACTACCCTGTGATCAGTTCTTACTTTGAAACAATAATAGAGGAATTTGTATCTCTTGGTACAATGTAACAGAAAGTACTTGTATTGGTATCAATAGGATCTACTACATACATGTAGAATTACTCTCATTTACATCATAAACTAGGATATGAATAAATTGGGTATTAAATTATACTTTGCATGTGCATTCTAAAAATTCTCTGGAATGCTACAAGTAATAGTAACTTAACCTAAATGAAAGTGTTCATTATAACTAATTATAACCCAATTAAAATCATCTATCAAACATTATGGACTCATCATTAAATTTTCCTAAGTAATAAAATTTACCCATGCCATGGTTAGGTGCATGTGAACATACTCAATAATCAGTCCCATTTATAGCTTTTGAAGTTATTGAATGTAATTGCAATAAGCTGTCCATAGAGCAACAGTTACATACTTATCTTCACCCGATGGAAACCCCTCTCCTGAATATGGTATTAAGGGATAGCTGGGTAATAGATTGAATTTAGATGGTGCAAATTAAGGTAAAGCAATATTGTGGCTTCCCATTATCCACTTGCAGCAATAGTATCCAATACAATGCAAACATTCAATTTGGATATCCTTCCACTTTCACAACTATTGGAGAAGTAGAAAATATCTAAGAAGATTCTTGGGTTACTTGGGTTGTTGATTTCAGATCGTTATTTGGTCATATAACATGATTTTTGCTTAGACATATGGCATTGGATAAAGAATAACCTTGGCAATGGGAATGATATCAGGATTGTATCTAATTGTTTTAAGATAACAAGAAAAATATAGTCCGACCTTAGGAAGTTCGACAAAATATTTTCAAGAGCTTTTCTGATATATTGCTATTGGAGACAACGCTTTCTGTAATTTGAGTCAATTTATATACATTTTGTACACTTCCAATTTAATATTATCAATAACATTACTTGTATCCAGAGTAAAGCACACTTTCTTACTCATAATCATAAACTATTTTCTTTTATAACTCTCTTATTATAAGTAACTTCCTTTTTGGCAGTATTTCTAATAACCATAAAATCACACACTAATACAATCCTACATAGATAAACCTTAAATCCTCTTCCAACAGAGTTATTGTGTACCATAAAGTATTTACACTCAAATAAAACTGATCTAGTTTGCTCCTTATGAACTTTTTAAACACACTTCTCTTGTAAGGTTATTATGAAACACTTGAATATAGAAATATTTTTTTTTTCTATAGACCCAAGAAAATCTATTTGTCTCCCTAAATTACAGCTCCACAACCCACATTTATCTTATAAAAATGTTAAAACAACCAACTTAAATGTAGCAAGCAATGCCAGGCAGCAACAGATAGAGCCAGCAATATATGCAGGGAGATTCAATAAAAGTTCTTATCGTTAAAAATGGTGCTAACATTGCCCCAACCAATCAGATGTTATTTAACATTTGAAAGCTTACATCTGATTAGTTGGGGCAAAATTAGCACCATTTTTAACGATAAGGGGGAGATTCAATACTTCCGATCGCGTAACTTACCTTAGCGCGATCCCGCGATACAATAACTGACGTAAACGGGATTACGTCAATTATTGCATCGCGGGATTGGGCAATGGTAAGGAGCGCGAACTTAACGCTCCACAGCCTTTACCGTTAAGTTTCGCGCTACGAGGAAATTCGGAAATGTCGCTGTGCTCTAAATTCCGTCTAAAACCCACGTTAACCCTAATTTTTTTCGGGTTAACGTGGGTTTTAGATGGAAAAGGGGCATATTGAATCTCCCTGAAGAACTTTTATTGAATAACCCTGATTGTCTTTTATAAAGAGAGGTATGGGTTCAAGGGAGAAAACATTATTCTCCCACTTTATAAAGCATTGGTAAGGCCTCATTTGGAATATGCAGTGCAATTTTGGAATCCTGTGTACAAAAAGGACATCTTAGAAATGGAAAGGGTTCAGAGAAGGGCAACTAAATTAATAAGGGGATTGGGGGAGCTTGAAAATGAAGAGAGACTGGAAAAGTTACAATTATGTATGCTGGAGAAAAGGCGCTTGCATGGGGATATGATTACTGTGTATAAATACATTAACGGGCCATACAATAAACTATCTGGGGCATTGTTCACCAATAGAACATGTCAGAGAAGATGCAGAAAATTTAACCCCATGCTTGCCAGGAAAGTGAACAGCATCTTTCAATGTATAGGTGTGCTGGGGAGAAAAGCTTTCATTTTAAAAATTTAAGGGGGTTATTCAATAAAAGTTCTTATCCTTTAAAATGGTGCTAATTTTGCCCCAACCAATCAGATGTTAGCTTTCAAATCTTACATAAGTTCTGATTGGTTGGGGCAAAATTAGCACCATTTTAAACGATAAGAACTTTTATTGAATCTCCCTATAAGTTTAGTTCTCTTTTAAAAACTTAACAGAGCAATGTATAAATCCCAGATGAAGTCAATATAATTGATAAAATCCTTTTAAATGCATTCTTAAAATAGATTTGGTGATAACAGAACAAAACAAGAAACAGACAGAAGGCTAAAATAAAAACAGTAAAATAAAAAAATAAATAGTAATTAAATATAAATAATAAACAAAGGGCTTTGGCTTAGCTAAAGTGCATAGTGCAGTGTAATTATACTAGGCAATTATACTTTTGCTGCCTTCCTTTACCTATGATTAACAGTTGTGTGTCTGTCCTTATATTTGCAGGGGTCTTCTAGACCTTTTGGCAAACTTTTCAAGCTGCCCCTACAATTGTGCGCTGCTGCTGCTGCAAAAAAAAAGGTCAGCCCTCCAGTTCAGCAGAGACTGTAAGTTCAGTCTTCCAGTTCACAAACACTGTTAGGTCAGCCCTCCAGTTTAGCAGACTGTAAGTTCAGTCTTCCAGTTCACAAACACTGTTAGGTCAGCCCTCCGGTTCAGCAGAGACTGTTAGTTCAGTCTTCCAGTTCACAAACACTGTTAGGTCAGCCCTCCAGTTCAGCAGAGACTGTAAGTTCAGTCTTTCAGTTCACAAACACTGTTAGGTCAGCCCTCCAGTTCACCACACATTTTTAGGTCAGCAATCCAGTTCACTAGAAACTGTTAATTTTCTAGTGTTCAACAAACAAAACTCACATTTTTATTATACACATCTGCACAGCGGCTAGAGGTCTGATAGCTTCCACTTGGAAATCTAGCACCCCTGCCAGATCAGAATTAATTCAAAAGATATGGTGGATATATTCAAATGAATACCTAGCAGCCACTTTAAAAAATAATCTTAAACAGTGGTCTTAAATTTGGTTCTGTTGGGAACTGAAAATGAACCCTAAAACTCTGGAGGAGGCGGGGGCTAACACCTAAGGCGTATGTCTGAGTGTGGGACTCCAAATAGATAAACAAGATAAGTAATAAAAAAAAGTTACTCCCCCTTTTTTCTTTTTTTTTTTTCTTTCACTTTCCTATCTTATGTACAATATGTTTGGTGTGTAAAAACAAAAAATAAGAGTCAAAGACAATGCTCTAATATGTTAAGTTTATTAAAAACATAATAACCACAATGTTGTATAATGAACAATATATTATATAATAATATAATTATATTATTAAAAGGCATGTCCACCCCCAAAACTATAATCCCCCCCTAATGGCCCCATCATGTAGTGTAGTTTAATCCTTACCTCACATCCCAGCTCCATATGGTTCTCCTGTAGTCCCCCCCCAATTCCCAAAAACTGCCCACCAGGAGGATAGCAAGTCCATATAGCACTCTGCCTCCTACCTGGCCTCTGGAGAAGTTTGGTATGCGTACTGCAGCCCTTCTCCCCCTTCTAAACATGGCCTGCAAGCAGAGGGGCGGGACGGCAGTCGCGTCTGTGATTGCTCACCAATCACAGACGCGACTGCCGGTCCCGCCCCTCTGCTTGCAGGCAGCGCGGCGGAGGAAGAGGGGAGTTAAGTAGAGTTTGGGGCACTTTCTAACATAAAATGAAGCGGGTTGGGGCTGGGAGACCAGGGGGAATACTATATCAAAAATTAGTTTTAAGGGTGGACATACCCTTTAAATGAGAACTGTACTGTAAGTTGTTTTTGATTACAATAAAAATGTATTGAACAAAAAAAAACAAAAATCAGCTGACTACAGTACAGTGACCACTCACACTGGCAGCTTACTACAGCTAGTGGTATGGAACTGCGATCTAAATGGATTCTCAGTTCAGTGCCTTACACTGGACTACCAAGGAAGTTCTCTTTGCATGGATAAGAACTCAAGTCTCCTCTCAAGTCTGGGAGTCTGGGGTGGTCTTGCAGGAGTGCGGGAGACCACCCCAGAATCAGGGAGACCCCTGGACGATCCGGGAGGGGTGGGATACCTGCAATTGCTAGTTTAAAATCTCCTCCAACCCCCTAGCTATCTTTCCTTCAAAAAGCTACACCATCATCATTGAGATGCAGTCTATCTCTATTAGAGGCTGTAGTTAACAGAATAGTAAGCCCAGTTCTCTAAAAACCCAAACCCCATCTCTTTACACACCACCCTCTAAGCCATGCATTAATACTTCTAAGCTCCCATTGCCTCCCTAGCATGGCTGCGATAGTAATTCTGAAAACACGACCTTTGAGCCCCACCCAATAATCTGTCTTTATGATCCATCACATATCAAACCCTAGCACCAGACAGGCAACATGCTGTTTGCATGCAGGGTCTTGGCAGCAGATTACCATCTGCCTATCCTTCCTAGCCGCCAGTTCTCCCTCCCTTGTATTAGAGATGGCTGTCCCCCGGGTGTCAAGAAAATGATCCTCTCCATACATGTTACTTCTGCGCCATCATACACATCTTTGCGTAAAAGATTGACTGGCTGGGAGGAAGTGACCCTACCCTTCCCCATCCCCTACTTCCCCTGGTGACCCTCCCATTTTCACCCTCCAGTTTACTGGCCCCTGCCAGTACCTGCATTTCTCCCAAGTTTGCAATGCTGCAAGTTTCCCATTTAGATTATGCAACTCATAGATTCCAAATGGGCAACCCACTCACATCTGACACATACATAGGTCCCTTGGGGTGGCTGCTCCAAGATCCCATACATGCGGCAGGATGCACATTGCATGGCCCCAACAAAACTGTGCATATTAAACAGCAATACGCAGCAACAGCACTACAGAACAACAGCACCACACAACAACCGAAACAGCAATCTAGTTCTTAAACCCTTTATTGTTCTAAACACTTTTTTCTTAATGCACCCCTTAAAAACAAACCCCTTAACAGAAAATCCCTTTAAAATAAAATCGCCCAGAGCTTAAATCGCCCTGCCAGCAGGACTTATATATGAGGTTCAAAACCCAAGACATTACAGTGCTCAGGCAATTTAAACCAATTAGCTACACTCTCATCCAATCAGAGAGAAATGAAACAGATAAAAAATCTTTATTTTGTTTCTTACCACTCCCACAGCATATAAATACAGGTGGAATTCTGCACACAGGTTAAACATAGAAATCTTGTCTAAACCTCCAGTAGAAATAAAAAAGGCATCTAAATATTGTTCTATCACATGCCCTTATTAAAACAGTACCCCTCTGGCATCAATGCCAAAAAACTCAAAGAAACCAATGTAAAATTTTGGGGCTACACTCTCCAGACTAGAGATGGACTTGAACTTTAGGTTTTACAAGTTCAAACAAACTTGGACTATTCATACTCTTGGATTTCAGACATTTTGAACGAGAAATTTCAAATGTTTGAAAGAATTTGTGGAAGAGATACACCCACATGTCCCAAATTCACCACTGACCCCTGTGTATAAATATATAATGAGGACTCAGTACAATCCAATATATTTAGTTGTATTTATTTTCAGATGCCAGACAACATGTTTTAGACCACAAGTGTGAGAAAGGATCCTTGTGGTCCGAAACATGTTATGTGGCACCAGCAAATAAATACTACACCTAAATATATTGGGTTGTACAGAATCCTTCTGTCTGTTTACTGATCTTCTTTACAAAAAGCTTTGATAAAAGACAGCGAGACAGGTGGTTGTGATGTTTTACCCTTCCGCCCGCTTCCCCTTGCACGATGCATACTGCGAGGGTGACAAGTTTTCTTTGCATTATACATACTATGAGGGAGAAAACCCAATGTGGTGTGGGGTATGTCCAGAGGGGCCAACCCTGCCTAACTCCTCAACAATGGTGGCAAACTACCACTTCATCTGAGAATAAATAAATGTTTCCAAAATACTGACTTCCTGTTTGCAGGATCCCTAGTAGAGACCGTTATGGTCTTGCCCTTGACCCACCATCTCATTTGATTCAATTGCTCAGTAGAGATCTGAGCATGTTTGACCCATCCAACAGCCAATCAGTAGAAATTACTGTTTAAAAAATTCCACATTAGAGTGCATTCTGGGAAGAAAAAAGACAGTTACAGAACCTGAAACATCAGTTCACTAATGTCAACAGCAGGGAATAGCAAGGGGTGTTAATTCAACTGATTTTTCAAAATGGAAGAGAATATGTAGAATAATTAGGTATGCATAAAGTAAACTAATAGGGAGATTCTATATTCCTAGCTACACACGGGGAAATTGCCCTGATTATATAGTGACCAGAGATGGCCAAAACTCACCAGTTTCGTACAGTTTTTGGATTCCTGGATCTCGGGAAAATCTTGAAGATCCAAAAACGGAGCAAATTTTTGATTATTATCGAACGTTCAAGGCTATTTTCGATAATCCTTGAATGTTCCAAAATTATAGAAAATCGGCTGTGAAGTTTTGAAATCCGATGATCTCAAATGGAGGGGTTCAGTGTCGGATCCGGGTCCGAGTCGGACCTGGATCCCATCTCTAATAGTGAATGCTGGTCAATTCATCTGCCATATTTCTACTATTACTATCAGTGGGTAACCTGCTAGATAGCTGGACAAAGCAAAGTCATTAGAGTAAATATGCTAATTTTTCTTTAATAATGCCCCAACTTTACTCCAGTCACTATTAAAGCATAAAGTTGTAATAAAACCAATGTCAGCGCTTTTCTGTGTTAAATGTATCTTAGGCTTGGGTTTTGGACTTTTGTATCAAGTTACAAGAGTAAGATTAAATGTGCAGTTCTTTTCACCTTTAGAAACTGCCTCTTGGGGATACCTTGAAGCAATCTCTGAGGATGAGCACTTTGATAGTGAAGGAGAGAATAAGTTGCTGTAGACTAATTTTGCTAATCAACCTGTTGCTATGATTACTTATATGCACATCAATAAAGTCCACTCCCTCAACAGAGACATCCTTAGTTAGAAAAATATCCAGGTTATTGACATTAATTGTAGAGATAAAGGCATTGAGCAGATCAGAGGGACCTTTCCAGAGTATAAATATATTGTCTATACAATCTAACCATAGCTCCTTCTCCTACCAACCCAAACACACTGTAGGTTAACATACAATTGAGCACATTTTGCACCTATTGCTGTCCCTCTGCAGAAATTGTGGAGTACTCTGTCTGGGGGGGTTGATGACCTTACATAAAAATACATATCTCCAAAACTTTTTAAGATAGAATCACGATTTCTTACATTAAAAATCAGCAAATATAGAACACTAACAAACCAGCGTCATTTTGTGTTATGGTTTCTACAGTACAAGTCAGCACAAATGTAGCACCTATAAACCATCCTTGTTTTATATCTATAGGAGGCTGGTGTCCTTTTGACCTTTGTTTAAAAAAATACATCTACTATATAAAGTAGAAATCTTGTATGTATGTAATGTAGGTATGTATGTATGTATGTATGTATGTATAAATGTATGTATGTATGTATGTTATGTATGTATGTATGTATGTATGTATGTGCTGACCTCACAGCCACACCCCTGAAAGCATACACATAATAGTGACACCCTCTGAAGTCCAGTTTGACCAATTAAAAACCTGCACGTCACTTGCAGAGTGTGATTCCCAATTCAGTAACTTAGATGAAGGGCCTGGGCTCTGTGTGCTGCCCGACTTCAACAACACAGTCACAGAGTCTACTTCAGTGACACAACAACAGCATAATGTGTGGCTACACAACTCAGAGAGCTGCACACATAGAAAAACAGCTTCTATAACAGAGGGAACCAGACATTTCCCTTAAGGTCTGTAACACATCACAATTTGCTCCTGGAAGGTTTTTATACCTTTTTATATATAAAAATATAAACCCTGGAAAGACTATGTTACTATTGGAGATATGAATGACATTTATATACAAATATAAACCCTGGAAAGACTATGGGGATATGAATGACCTTTATATACAAATATAAACCCTTGAAAGACACTATTGGTGATATGAATGACATTTATATACAAATATAAACCCTGGAAAGACTATGTTACTATTGGTGATATGAATGATATTTGTATACAAATATAAACCCTGGAAAGACTATGTTACTATTGTTGATATAAATGGCATTTATATACAAATATAAACCCTGGAAAGACTATGTTACTATTGGTGATATGAATAATATTTGTATACAAATATAAACCCTGGAAAGACTATGTTACTATTGTTGATATGAATGGCATTTATATACAAATATAAACCCTGGAAAGACTATGTTACTATTGGTGATATGAATGACATTTATATACAAATATAAACCCTGGAAAGACTATGTTACTATTGGTGATATGAATGATATTTGTATACAAATATAAACCCTGGAAAGATTATGTTACTATTGGTGATATGAATGACATTTATATACAAATATAAACCCTGGAAGACTATGTTACTATTGGTGATATGAATGACATTTATATACAAATATAAACCCTGGGAAATACTGTGTTTAATACTGGTGTATGATGACATTTAATTACAATAGAAAACCCCTGGAAACTATGTTACTATTGGTTTTATGAATCACATTTATATACAAAAATAAACCCTGGAAAGACTATGTTTCTATTGTGGATATAAATCACATTTATATATAAATATTAACCCTGGAAAGACTATGTTGCTATTAGTGATATCAATCACATTTATATACAAATATAAACCCTGGAAAGACTATGTTAATATTGGTGATATGAATGACATTTATATACAAATATAAACCCTGGAAAGACTTTGTTACTATTGGTGATATGAATGACATTTATATACAAATATAAAACCTGGAAAGACTATGTTACTATTGGTGATATGAATGACATTTATGTACAAATATAAACCCTGGAAAGACTATGTTACAATTGGTGATAAGAATGATATTTATATACAAATATAAACCCTGGAAAGACTATGTTACTATTGGTGATATGAATGACATTTATACAGAAATATAAACCCTGGAAAGACTGTTACTATTGGTGATATGAATGACATTTATATACAAATATAAACCCTGGAAAGACTATGTTACTATTGGTGATATGAATGACATCTATATACAAATATAAACCCTGGAAAGACTGTTACTATTGGTGATATGAATGACATTTATATACAAATATAAACCCTCGAAAGACTATGTTACTATGGTGTCATGAATGATCCTTTATATACAAATATAAACCGAAAAACACTATATTACTAATGGTGAAGGAATGACATTATATACAAAGCTACACCCTGGAACGGGTATGTACTCCTGGTGCTCCTTGCCGCCCCTTTCTCCCCTCTACCCCCCTGGACCCGGGCCTCTGGTATATGGTGCTCTTGAATGGCCCTTCTCTCCAATCAACACCGGGAACGGCCTATGTCTTTGGTGCTCGCCTCCATTTCTCTCCCCCTATTCCCACCCTGGCCAGGCCTATGTCTATGGGGCTATGACGACTTTATATACAATATCAACCCTGAAAGACTCTGTTGCTATTGGTGATGAATGACATTAATATACAAATATAAACCCTGGAACGACTATGGTTACTATTGGTGATATGAATGACATTATATCAAATATAAACCCTAAAAAGACTATATTACTAATGGTGAATGAATGATATTTAATACAAATATAAACCCTGGAAGACTATGTTACTATGGTACATAGTAACATAGAACATAGTAATTAAGGGAATAAAGACATTCGTCCATCAAGTCCAACCTATTCATTTTTTTTTTTTTAACCCTACCTAACAGTTGATCCAGAGGAAGGCAAAAAACCCCAGCTAAAAAGGGGGGAAAAATTCCTTCCTGACTCCAAACGGCAATCGGAAAGTATCCCTGGATCAACCAGATCTATATGCTTATACCAGTAATTCTCAATATTTTTTAGTTTTAGAAACTACCAGGCCTTTTAAAGTATTCAATAGAACTTGCCATTACCACCTCGTGGAAGACAGTTCCACAGTTTCACACGTTCTCACTGTAAAGAAACCTCTCCTAACTTGAAGATGAAACTTCTTTTCTTCCAACTTAAAGGATGTCCACGAGCTCTGATATGACCTATTAGTGACAATGCACCAGAGAGTTCATGTATGGGCCATTAATATATTTGTATAAGGTTATCATGTCCCCACGCAACGCCGCTTCTCCAATGTAAACAGCCCTAACTGTCTAATCTTGCCATATTCAAGCCCCTCCATTCCCTTATAATTTAGTTGCCTTCTCTGAACTGCCTCAATTTCCAAGATGTCCCTTTTGTATATGGGATTCCAAAACTGCACCGTATATTCCAAATGAGGCCTTACAGTACCTTGTAAAGAGGGAGAATAATATTTTTCTCTCTTGATTCCATTCCCCTCTTATACAAGACAATATCTTGCTAGATCTAGCTGTGCTACCTGGCATTGTTTTCTACAGCTAAGTCTGTTATCTACCGAACCCCCAAATCTTTTTCCATTACAGAGCACTTAACACCGAGTATTATGGTTATGGTGGCACAGGGATATTAAATCCCAATGCATCACCTTACATTTATCAACATTGAATCTCATCTGCCATTCTGCTGCCCATTTTTGATAATACTAGGTCTGCTTGCAGCACTTGACACATCATTGGAAGTTTCCAAAGCTCTGCATAATTTAGTGTCTCAGCAAACACAGAGACCTTGCTCTCAATGCCCCCTCTAAGTCATTATAAACAGATTAAACAGAAGCGGCCCCGTACAGAACCTGAGGAACTCCGCTTAGAACTTTAGCCACATAGATGTAGCTCCATTAACCACCACTCTCTGTTTGCGGTCCAATAACCAGTTCTCTATCCATGAACAAATGTTTCTTCAAGGCCAACAGTCCTCAGTTTATACATTAGTCGCCTATGTGGCACAGTATCAAAGGCTTTTGCAAAATCCAAATATACCACACAGCTGTGCCTGAATCTAACTTCTTACTCACTTCTTCATAAAAACCAATTAAATTTGTCTGGCATGATCTATTCATAAATCCATGCTGACTACTACTAATAAGATGATCTCTGGAACAAAGTCAAGGATATGATCCCTTACAAAGTTTCCATCACCTTCCCTACCACTGATGTTAGGCTACAGGTCTATAGTACCAGGCTGTGAACGACTACCTTTTTTGAATATGGATAACATTGGTTTTTCCAATCCAGCGGCACATCCCAGACAAAAGCGAATCTGAAAAGTAGACACAGTGGTCTTGCTAGAACTGAACTAAGCTCTTTTAAAATCCTAGGATGCAATCCATTGGTCCTGGCGCTTTATTGATATTAACTTTGTCTAATTGATTCCGTACCATATCCTCTGTTATCCAATGTGAAAACTCCTCATTCCTCCCTGCACATTGTTACAATCCCTACTGTAAGGATTCTCAACAGTAAAAACCGATGTAAAAAAATGGTTTAGCAGATTAGCCTTTCGGCATCCTCTACAACCACCTCAGCTCCATATTTTAATGGTCCCACATTCTCAGTCCTCATTTTTTTACCATTTATATACTTAAAAAACATCTTGGGGTTGGACTTGCTTTGTTCGGCAATCCGTATTTCATTTTCTATTTTTAGCTAGTTAATTGCTTTCTGCAACTCTTTATTACAACTTTTGAAGTCCCTGTAAGCTGTTCTGTGCCTTTCTGTTCAAAATTTAAAAGCCTTTCTTTTTTTCCATTTCCCTTTACCTGAGCATTAGCCATGCAGGAGTGGACCTAATTTTTTTACACTTGTTTCCTAAAGGTACCGATTTGGAAATGTTATTAGTTTAATATCTTTAAATGGTCCATCTGCTCAGTATCTTTACCTAGAAACATCCCCCAGTCTATGAGCAGGGCGATTCCTTTAAAAGCATAAAATTAGCTTTCCTAAAGTTAACAGTTTTGTTGCAGTGCACTTTAGTTTTCTGCAACCATTTAATGACACTATATCATGGTCACCTCCCTAAGCTTTCCATTACTTCATCTTCAAAATGAGTCTGGGTTATTAGATATCACCAGATCCAACAACGCATTCTTCTAGTAGGAACTTCTACCCATCTGTGAAAGAAATGCTCATATAGGAAATTTAAGAACTTTATACCTTTTGAGTGCTGGCAGTTCCATTACTCCAATCATTTCAGGGTAGTTAAAATCCCCCCTAACCAGAACAGCCCATACAGCAGCCTTCGGCAAATGCATATGGAGATTCATTCCACCTCTTCCCGGCATTTGGCGGCTTATAACACACTCCAACAATTAATTTACCTACCTTCTTGCTCTGTACACAGTTCCACCCATAATGTTTCTGCCGCATCGTTTGCTCCCCCATCTATTCCATCTTTTAAATTTGGCTTCAATTCCTGGTTAACATACATACATACTCCTCCTCCTTTCTTATTAACTCGGTCATGTCTAAATAAGGAGTACCCTTCAATATACTGTCCAGTCGTGTGAATCATTAAGCCATGTTCTGCTATACCATTACATCATACCTTTCCTTTAACGCTATTATTTCAAGTTCGCCGGTTTTTTCCAGCCAGATCCTGCATTTGTAACATACATTTTAGATTAAATTGTTTTACTTCCATACATGGTCGTAATGCCTCCTTATCCTCTATGCTCCCCCCTCCTCCTTCTCCTCCCTCCGTTGTGTTACTAGCCCCCAGATCCCTAACTTCTCTGTCTACCCCTGTGTAGTTAAACGTTCCCTCCCCCCCCCATACCTAGTTTAAAATCTCCTCCAACCCCCTAGCCATCTTCTCCCCCAAAACAGTTGCACCATCACCATTGAGGTGCAATCCGTCACTACTAAAGAGCCTGGTGATATGAATGACATTTATATATAAATATAAACCCTGAAAGCTATGTATATATGGTGTAGAATGACATTATATACAAATATAAACTGGAAAGACTATTACTATTGGTGATATGAATGACATTTATATACAAATATAAACCTGGAAAGACTATTTACTATGGTGATATGAATGACATTTTATACAAATATAACCCTGGAAAGACTATGTACTATGTGATATGAATGACTTATATACAAATATAAACCCTGGAAAGACTATGTTACTATTGGTGATATGAATGACATTTATATACAAATATAAACCCTGGAAAGACTATGTTACTATTGGTGATATGAATGACATTATAACAAATATAACCCTGGAAAGACTATTTTACTATGGTGATATGAATGACATTTATATACAAATATAAACCCTGGAAAGATATGTTACTATTGGTGATATGAATGACATTTATATACAAATATAAACCCTGGAAAGACTATATTATGGTGATATGAATGACATTTAAATCAAATATAAACTGGAAAGACTGTTATATTGGTGATTGAAACATTTATTAACAAATATAAACCCTAAAAAGCTATTTAATATGGTGATATGAATGACCTTATATACAAATATAAACCCTGGAAAGACTGAACTGGTGATATGAAAGACATTTATATACAAAATATAAACCCTGGAAAGACTATACTATTGGTGTATGAATGCATTTATATCAAATATAAACCCTGGAAAGATAGTTATATGTGATTGAATGAATGACATTATATACAAATATAAACCCTGGAAAGACTATGTTACTATTGGTGATATGATGACATTTATATACAAATATAACCTGGAAAGACTATGTTACTATGGTGATATGAATGACATTTATATACAAATATAAACCCTGGAAGACTATTTACTTGGTGATATGAATGACATTTTATACAAATATAAACCCTGGAAGACTATGTTTACTGGTTATATGAATGACCTTTTACAAATATAAACCCTGGAAAGACTATGTTACATTGGTGATATGAATGACATTTATACAAATATAAACCTGAAAGACATGTTACTATTGGTGATATGAATGACATTTATATACCAATATAAACCCTGGAAAGATACATTTATGGTGATATGAATGACTTTATTACAAATAAACCTGGAAGACTAGTACTATGGTGAATGAATGACATTTATATACAATATAAACCCTGGAAAGACTATGTTACTATTGGTGATTGAATGACATTATATACAAATATTAACCCTGGAAAGACTATGTTACTATTGGTGAATGAATGACATTTATTACAAATATAAACCCGGAAAGACTATGTACTATTGGTGATATGAATGACATTATATACAAATATAAACCCTGGAAAGACTATTTATTGGTGATATGAAGACATTTATATACAAATATAAACCTGGAAAGACTTGTTACTATTGGTGATAGAAGACATTTATATACAAATATAACCCGGAAAGGACTATGTACTACTGGTTGTAGGAATAACATTTATATACAAATATAAACCCTGGAAAGACTATGTTGCAATTAGTGATATGAATGACATGTATATACAAATATAAACCCTGGAAAGACTATGTTACTATGTTACTATTGGTGACATGAATGACTTTTATATACAAATATAAACCCTGGAAAGACTATGTTGCAATTGGTGATATGAATGACATTTATATACAAATATAAACCCTGGAAAGACTATGTTACTATTGGTGATATGAATGACATTTATATACAAATATAAACCCTGGAAAGACTATGTTGCAATTGGTGATATGAATGACATTTATATACAAATATAAACCCTGGAAAGAATATGTTACTATTGGTGATATGAATGACATTTATATACAAATATAAACCCTGGAATTACTATGTTGCAATTAGTGATATGAATGACATTTATATACAAATATAAACATTGGAAAGACTATGTTGCAATTAGTGATATGAATGACATTTATATACAAATATAAACCCTGGAAAGACTATGTTACTATTGGTGATATAAATTACATTTATATACAAATATAAACCCTGGAAAGACTATGTTACTATTGGTGATATGAATCACATTTATATACAAATATAAACCATTTAAAGACTGTGTTACTATTGGTGATATGAATGACATTTATATACAAATATAAACCCTGAAAATACTATGTTACTATTGGTGATATGAATCACATTTATATACAAATATAAACCCTTTAAAGACTATGTTACTATTGGTGATATGAATCACATTTATATACAAATATAAACCCTGGAAAGACTATGTTACTGTTGGTGATATGAATCACATTTATATACAAATATAAACCCTGGAAAGACTGGTTAATATCGTGTGATATGAATGACATTTATATACAAATATAAACCCTGGAAAGACTGTGTACTATGGTGATATGAATGACATTTTATACAAATATAAACCCTGGAAAGACTATGTTACTATGGTGATATGAATGACATTTATATACAAATATAAACCCTGGAAAGACTATGTTACTATGGTGATATGAATGACATTTATATACAATATAAACCCTGGAAAGACTTGTTACTATGGTGATATGAATGACATTTATATACAAATATAAACCTGGAAAGACTATGTTAATATGGTGATATGAATGACATTTATATACAAATATAAACCCTGGAAAGACTGTGTTATAGGTGATATGAATGACATTTATATAAAATATAAACCCTGGAAAGACTGTGTACTATGGTGATATGAATGACATTTATATCAAAATAAACCCTGGAAAGACTGTGTTTATATGTGATAGGATGACATTAAATACAATATAAACCCTGGAAAGACTGTGTTATAGGTGATATGAATGACATTTATATACAATATAAACCCTGGAAAGAATGTTACTATGGTGATATGAATGACATTTATATACAAATATAACCCTGGAAAGACTTGTACTATGGTGATATGAATGACATTTATATACAATTAAACCCTGGAAAGACTTGTGTTACTATTTCGGTGATATGAAGACATTTATATACAAATATAAACCCTGGAAAGACTGTGGTTACTAGCGGAGACTAAGGCATGACAATGAATGACATTTATATACAAATATAAACCCTGGAAAGACTATGTTGCTATTGGTGATATGAATGACATTTATATACAAATATAAACCCTGGAAAGACTATGTTGCTATTGGTGATATGAATCACATTAATATACAAATATAAACCCTGGAAAGACTATGTTACTATTGGTGATATGAATGACATTTATGTACAAATATAAACCCCGGAAATACTATGTTACTATTGGTGATATGAATGACATTTGTATACAAATATAAACCCTGGAAAAACTATGTTACAATTGGTGATAAGAATGATATTTATATACAAATATAAACCCTGGAAAGACTATATTACTGTTGGTGATATGAATGACATTTATATACAAATATAAACCCTGGAAAGGCTATATTACTATTGGTGATATGAATGACATTTATATACAAATATAAACCCTGGAAAGACTTTGCTACTATTGATGATATGAACAACATTTATATACAAATATAAACCCTGGAAAGACTATGTTACTATTGGTTTTATGAATCACATTTATATACAAATATAAACCCTGGAAAGACTATGTTTCTATTGGGGATATGAATCACATTTATATATAAATATTAACCCTGGAAAGACTATGTTGCTATTGGTGATATCAATCACATTTATATACAAATATAAACCCTGGAAAGACTATGTTACTATTGGTGATATGAATGACATTTGTATACAAATATAAACCCTGGAAAGACTATGTTACAATTGGTGATAAGAATGATATTTATATACTAATATAAACCGCTTGAATAAGGTGGTAGGAATTGTTTGAGTAAACTCAAAGCACTGGATTACTAAAACAAATACTTGTGTTTAAAAAACACTGTTACCTGTGGAGCGGGGGCTGGTAGGAGACAAAGGAAAGGGTTTTTTTTTCTCTCTCTCTCTGATTGGATGGGGGTGTAACTAATTGGTTTAAATTGGCTGAGGCCTGTTGGCTCTGGTTGGTTTTGAACCTCATTTAAGGCCTTTCCCATGAGCGATTAGCTCTGAGCGATTTTCTGTTTTAAAGAGATTTTTCTGTTTTTAAGAGAATTGACAGCGTTAAAAAACTAAAGCGTTTAAAACAAGAAAGTGTTTAAGAACAACACTATTTCTCTGCTGTGTATTGCTGTGTCTCTGCTGTGTATTGCTGTTTAGTATGGACAGTTTTGTTGGGGCCGCGCAATGTGCATCCTGCCGCATGTATGGGATCTTGGAGCAGCCGCCCCAGGGGACCTATGTATGTGTCAGATGTGAGTGGGTTGCCCATTTGGAATCTGAGGTACAGAGTCTAAGGGGTAAACTTGCAGCATTGCAGGACTTGGCAAACCTGGGGGAAATGCAGGTACTGGCAGGGGCCAGTAAACTGGTGGGTGGAGATGGGGCAGATAAGGTGGAGAAGGAAGATAGATTTGTAAGGGTCACCAGGGGAAGTAGGGGACGGAAGGATAGGGGGGGCTTCTTCCCAGCTGGTCAATCCCAACAGATTTGCCATTTTAGGTGAAGATGTGGAGGACGATGGCTCGGAAGCAGCATGTATGGAGCGGGCCCTTCCCTTGAGCACCCAGGGGACGGCCATCTCCATTACAAGGGAGGGAGAACTGGGGGCTAGGAAGGATAGACAGGTGGTAGTGGTAGGGGATTCTATTATTAGAAGGGTATATAGGGTAATCTGTCGCCAGGACCCTGCATGCCGAACAGTGTGTTGTCTGCCTGGTGCTAGGGTTCAACATGTGGTGGATAGTGTAGACAGATTATTGGGTGGGGCTGGGAGTGACCCGGCGGTCTTGGTTCACATTGGTGCCAATGACAAAGTTAGAGGTGGAGGTGAGGTCCTTAAAAATGATTTCCGAGAATTAGGGGCCAAGTTAAAAGCAAGGACCTCCAGGGTAGTGATTTCAGAAATACTACCGCAGCCACGTGCTACTCTAGGGAGGCAACGGGAGCTCAGGAGTATAAATGCGTGGCTAAGAGAGTGGTGTAAGGAGATGGGGTTTGGGTTTTTAGAGAACTGGGCTGACTTTACTATGTTACTATTGGTGATATGAATGACATTTGTATACAAATATAAACCCTGGAAAAAACTATGTTACAATTGGTGATAGAATGATATTTATATACAAAATATAAACCCTGGAAAGACTATATACTGTTGGTGATATGAATGACATTTATATACAAATATAAACTGGAAAGGCTATATTACTATTGGTGAATGAATGACATTTATATACAAATATAAACCTGGAAAGACTTTGCTACTATTGATGATATGAACAACATGTAATACAAATATAAACCCTGGAAAGACTATGTTACTATTGGTTTTATGAATCACATTTATATACAAATATAAACCATGGAAAGACTATGTTCTATTGGGGATATGAATCACATTATATATAAATATTAACCCTGGAAAGACTATGTGCTATTGGTGATATCAATCACATTTATTACAAATAATAAACCCTGGAAAAGACTATGTTACTATTGGTGATATGAATGACATTTGTATACAAATATAAACCCTGGAAAGACTATGTTACAATTGGTGATAAGAATGATATTTATATACAAATATAAACCCTGGAAAGACTATGTTTACTTGGTGATATGAATGACAATTTGTATACAAATATAAACCCTGGAAAAGACTATGTTACAATTGGTGATAAGAATGATATTATATACTAATATAAACCGCTTGAATAAGGTGGTGGTAGGATTGTTTGAGTAAACTCAAAGCACTGGATTACTAAAACAAATACTGTGTTTAAAAAACACTGTTACCGTGGAGCGGGGGGCTGGTAGGAGACAAAGGAAAGGGTTTTTTTTTCTCTCTCTCTCTGATTGGATGGGGGTGTGTGAACTAATTGGTTTAAATTGGCTGAGGCCTGTTGGCTTGGTTGGTTTGAACTCATTTAAGGCCTTCCCATGAGCGATTAGCTCTGAGCGATTTTCTGTTTTAAAGAGATTTTTCTGTTTTTAAGAGATTGACAGCGTTTAAAAACTAAAAGGTTTTAAAAAAGAAAGTGTTTAAGAACAAACACTATTTCTCTGCTGTGTATTGCTGTGTCTCTGCTGTGTATTGCTGTTTAGTATGGACAGTTTTTTGGGCCGCGCAATGTGCATCCTGCCGCATGTATGGGATCTTGGAGCAGCGCCCCAGGGGACCATGTATGTGTCAGATGTGAGTGGGGTGCCCATTTGGGATCTGAGGTACAGAGTCTAAGGGGTAAACTTGCAGCATGCAGGACTTGGCAAACCGGGGGAAATGCAGGTACTGGCAGGGGCCAGTAAACTGGTGGGTGGAGATGGGGCAGATAAGGTGGAGAAGGAGATAGATTTGTAAGGGTCAACAGGGGAAGTAGGGGACGGAAGGATAGGGGGGCTTTTCCCAGCTGGTCAATCCCAACAAGATTTGCCATTTTAGGTGAAGATGTGGAGGACGATGGCTCGGAAGCAGCATGTATGGAGACGGGGCCTTCCTTGAGCACCCAGGGGACGGCCATCTCCATTACAAGGGAGGGAGAAACTGGGGGCTAGGAAGGATAGACAGGTGGTAGTGGTAGGGGATTCTATTATTAGAAGGGTATATAGGGTAATCTGTCGCCAGGACCCTGCATGCCGAACAGTGTGTTGTCTGCCTGGTGCTAGGGTTCAACATGTGGTGGATAGTGTAGACAGATTATTGGGTGGGGCTGGGAGTGACCCGGCGGTCTTGGTTCACATTGGTGCCAATGACAAAGTTAGAGGTGGAGGTGAGGTCCTAAAAATGATTTCCGAGAATTAGGGGCCAAGTTAAAAGCAAGGACCTCCAGGGTAGTGATTTCAGAAATACTACCGCAGCCACGTGCTACTCTAGGGAGGCAACGGGAGCTCAGGAGTATAAATGCGTGGCTAAGAGAGTGGTGTAAGGAGATGGGGTTTGGGTTTTTAGAGAATGGGCTGACTTTTTGTTGGCTACAGGTCTTAGTAGTGACGGATTGCACCTCAATGGTGATGGTGCCAACTGTTTTGGGGGAGAAGATGGCTAGGGGGTTGGAGGAGATTTTAAACTAGGTATGGGGGAGAGGGAACGTTTAACTACACAGGGGTAGATAGAGAAGTTAGGGATCTGGGGGCTAGTAACACAACGGAGGGAGGAGAAGGAGGGGGGGAGCATAGAGGATAAGGAGGCATGTACGACCATGTATGGAAGTAAAACAATTGATAACTAAAATGTATGTTTACAAATGCAAGGAGTCTGGCTGGAAAAAACGGCGAACTTGAAATAATAGCGTTAAAGGAAAGGTATGATGTTAATTGGTATAGCAAGAATCATGGCTTAATGATTCACACGACTGGACAGTAAATATTGAAGGGTACTCCTTATTTAGACATGACCGAGTTAATAAGAAAGGAGGAGGAGTATGTATGTATCTTAAACAGGAATTGAAGCCAAATTTAAAAGATGGAAAGATGGGGGAGCAAACGATGCGGCGGCAGAAAACATTATGGGTGGAATGTGTACAGGAAGCAAGAAGGTAGGTAAATTAATTGTTGGAGTGTGTTATAAGCCGCCAAATGCCGGGGAAGAGGTGGAAATGAATCTCCATATGCAGTTGGCGAAGGCTGTGGTATGGGGCATGTTCTGGTTATGGGGGATTTTAACATACCTGAAATAGATTGGAGTAATGGAACTGCCAGCACCTCAAAAGGTATAAAGTTCTTAAATTTCCTATATGAGCATTTTCTTTCACAGATGGTAGAAGTTCCTACTAGAAAGAATGCGTTGTTGGATCTGGTGATATCTAATAACCCAGAGCTCATTTTGGAGATGAAGGTAATGGGAAGCTTAGGGAATAGTGACCATGATATAGTGTCATTTAATAAGGTTGCAGAAAAACTAAAGTGCACTGGCTAACAAAAACTTTAACTTTAGGAAAGCTAATTTTATGCTTTTAAAGGAATCGCTCCTGCTCATAGACTGGGGGGAACTGTTTCTAGGTAAAGATACTGAGCAGATGTGGACCCCTTTTAAAGGGATATTAAACTATAACATTTCCAAATCGGTACCTTAGGAAACAAGTGTAAAAAAAATTAGGTCCACTCCTGCATGGCTTAATGCTCAGGTAAAAAGGGAAATGGAAAAAAAGAAAAGGGCTTTTAAAATTTTGAAAGCAGAAGGCACAGAACAGGCTTACAGGGACTTCAAAAGTTGTAATAAAGATTGCAAGAAAGCAATTAAACTAGCTAAAATAGAAAATGAAATACGGATTGCCGAACAAAGCAAGTGCCAACCCCAAGTGTTTTTGAAGTATATAAATAGTAAAAAAATGAGGACTGAGAATATGGGACCATTAAATAATGGAGCTGAGGTGGTTGTAGAGGATGCCGAAAAGGCTAATCTGCTAAACCGTTTTTTACATCGGTTTTTTACTGTTGAGAATCCTTACAGTAGGGATTGTAACAATGTGCAGGGAGGAAATGAAGAGTTTTCACATTGGATAACAGAGGATATGGTACGGAACAATTAGACAAAGTAATATCATAAAAGCGCCAGGACCGATGGATTGCATCCTAGGATTTTAAAAGAGCTTAGTTCAGTTCTAGCAAGACCACTGTGTCTCATCTTTTCAGATTCGCTTTGTCGGGGATGTGCCGCTGGATTGGAAAAAAGCCAATGTAATACCAATATTCAAAAAAGGTAGTCGTTCACAGCCTGGTAACTATAGACCTGTAAGCCTAACATCAGTGGTAGGGAAGTGATGGAAACTTTGTTAAGGGATATCCTGACTTTGTCTCCAGAGATATATTAGTAGTAGTCAGCATGGATTATGAGAAATAGATCATGCCAGACAAATTAATTGGTTTTATGAAGAAGTGAGTAAGAAGTTAGATTCAGGCCAGCTGTGGATGTGGTATATTTGGATTTTGCAAAAGCCTTGATACTGTCCCACATAGGCGACTAATGTATAAACTGAGGACTGTTGGCCTTGAAGAAAACATTTGTTCTAGGATAGAGAACTGGTTTTGGACCGAAAAGAGAGTGGTGGTTAATGGAGCTACATCTATGTGGGCTAAAGGTCTAAGCGGAGTCCTCAGGGTTCTGTACATGGGGCCGCTTCTGTTTAATCTGTTTATAAATGACTTAGAAGGGGGCATTGAGAGCAAGGTCTCTGTGTTTGTGATGACACTAAATTATGCAGAGCTTTGGAAACTTCCAATGATGTGCAAGTGCTGCAAGCAGACCTAGATAGATTATCAAAATGGGCCAGCAGAATGGCAGATGAGATTCAATGTTGATAAATGTAAGGTGATGCATTTGGGATTTAATAATCCCTGTGCCACCTACACCATAAATAACTCTGTGTTAAGTGGCATCTGTAATGGAAAAGATTTTGGGGGTTCTGGTAGATAACAGACTTAGCTGTAGCAAACAATGCCAGGTAGCAACAGCTAGAGCTAGCAAGATATGTTTGTATAAAGAGGGGAATGGAATCAAGAGAGAAAAATAATTATTCTCCCTCTTTACAAGGCACTGGTAAGGCCTCATTTGGAATATGCGGTGCGTTGCAGTTTGGAATCCCATATACAAAAGGGACATCTTGGAAATTGAGGCAGTTCAGAGAAGGGCAACTAAATAATAAGGGGAATGAGGAGGGGCTTGAATAGGAGGAGATTAGACAAGTTAGGGTGTTTACATTGGAGAAGCAGCGGTTGCGTGGGGATGATAACCTATACAAATAATATTAATGGCCCATACAGTGAACTCCTGGTGCATTGTTCACTAATAGGTCATATCAGAGGACTCGGGACATCCTTTAAGGTTGGAAGAAAAGAAGTTCATCTTCAAGTTAGGAGAGGTTTCTTTACAGTGAGAACGGTGGTGAACTGTTGGAACTGTCTACTGGTATTAATGCATATAGATCTGTTGATCCAGGGATTACTTTCCGATGCCGTTTGGAGTTCATGGAAAGATAGGAATTTTTTGTACCACTTTTAGCTGGGGTTTTTGCCTTCCGCTGGATCAACGTTAGGTAGGGTAAAAAAAAAAAAAAAAGGAATAGGTTGGACTTGATGGCGAATGTCTTTATTAAACCTTAATTACTATGTTACTATATTACTATGTTACAATATGTAAACCCTGGAAAGGACTATGTTACTATTGGTGATATGATATGACATTTATATACAAATATAAACCCTGGAAAAGACATGTTACTATGGTGATATGAATGACATTTATATACAAATATAAACCCTGGAAAGAAATGTTACTAGGTGATATGAATGACATTATATACAAATATAAACCCTGGAAAGACATGTTACTATTGTGAGTATGAATGACATTTATATACAAATATAAAACCTGGAAAGGACATGTTACTATTGGGATATGAATGACATTTATATACAAATATAAACCCTGGAAAGACTATGTTCTATGGTGGTATGAATAGACATTATATACAAATATAAAACCTGGAAAGACTATGTTACTATTGGTGATATGAATGACATTTATATACAAATATAAACCTGAAAAGACTATTTACTATGGTGATATGAATGACATTTATATACAAATATAAACCCTGGAAAGACTATGTTACTATTGGGGATAGAATGACATTTATATACAAAATAAACCCTGGAAAGACTATGTTACTATTGGTGATATGAATGACATTATATATATAAACCCTGGAAAGACATGTATATTGGTGGTATGAATGACATTTATATACAAAATATAAACCCTGGAAAGACTATGTTACTATGGTGATATGAATGACATTATATACAATATAAAACCCTGGAAAGACTATGTTACTAATTGGTGATATGAATGACATTTATATACAAATATAAAACCTGGAAAGACTGTTACTATTGGTGATATGAATGACATTTATATACAAATATAACCCTGGAAAGACTATGTTACTATGGTGATATGAATGACATTATATACAAATATAAACCCTGGAAAGGACTATGTTACTATTGGGATATGAATGACATTTATATACAAATATAAACCCTGGAAAGACTATGTTACATTGGTGATATGAATGACATTTATATACAATATAACCCTGGAAAGACTATGTTTACTATTGGTGATATGAATGACATTTATATACAAATATAAACCTGGAAAGACTATATTACTATTGGGGGATATGAATGACATTTATATACAAATAAACCTGGAAAGACTATGTTCATGTGATATGAATGACATTATATACAAATTAACCTGGAAAGAATGTTAATGGTGATATGAATGACATTTATATACAAATATAAACCCTGGAAAGACTATGTTACTATTGGTGATATGAATGACATTATTATACAAATTAAACCCTGGAAAGGACTATGTTACTATTGGTGATATGAATGCTATTATATACAAATATAAACCCTGGAAAGACTGTTACTATTGGTGATATGAATGACATTTATATACAAATATAAACCCTGGAAAGACATGTTACTATTGGTGATATGAATGACATTTATATACAAATATAAACCCTGGAAAGACTATGTTACTATTGGTGATATGAATGACATTTATATACAAATATAAACCCTGGAAAGAATATGTACATTGGTGATATGAATGACATTTATATACAAATATAAACCCTGGAAAAGACTATGTTACTATTGGTGATTGAAGAATTATATACAAATATAAACCTGGAAAGACTATACTATTGGTGATATGAATGACATTTTATACAAATAAAACCTGGAAAGACTATGTTACATTGGTGATATGAATGACATTTATATACAAATATAAACCCTGGAAAGACTATGTTACTATTGGTGATATGAATACACTTTATATACAAAATATAAACCCTGGAAAGACTATACTATTGGTGATATGAATGACATTTATATACAAATATAAACCTGGAAAGACTATGTTATATTGGTGATATGAATGACATTTATATACAAATATATAACCCTGGAAAGACTATGTTACTATTGGTGATATGAATGACTTTATATACAAATTAAACCCTGGAAAGACTTGTTACATTGGTGATATGAAAGACATTTATATACAATATAAACCCTGGAAAGACTATGTTACTATTGGTGATATGAATCACATTTATATACAAATTAAACCCTGGAAAGACTATGTTCTATTGGTGATATGAATCACATTTATATACAAATATAAACCCTGGAAAGACTATGACTATTGGTGATATGAATCACATTATATACAAATATAAACCCTGGAAAGACTATGTTACTATTGGTGATATGAATGACATTTATATAAATATAAACCCTGGAAAGACTATGTTCATTGTGATATGAATACATTATATACAAATATAAACCCTGGAAAGACTATGTTACTATTGGTGATATGAATGACATTTATACCAAATATAAACCCTGGAAAGACTATGTACTATGGTGATATGAATGACATTTATATACAAATAAACCCTGGAAAGACTATGTTACTATTGGTGATATGAATGACATTATATACAAAATATAAACCCTGGAAAGACTATGTTACTATTGGTGATATGAATGACATTTATATACAGATATAAACCCTGGAAAGACTATGTTCTATTGGTGATATGAATGACATTATATACAGATATAAACCCTGGAAAGACTATGTTACTATTGGTGATATGAATGACATTTATATACAATATTAAACCCTGGAAAGACTATGTTACTATGGTGAATGAATGACATTTATTACAAATATAAACCCTGGAAAGACTGGTTACTATTGGTGATATGAATGACATTTAATACAAATATAAACCCTGGAAAGATGTGTTACTATTGGTGATATGAATGACATTTATATACAATATAAACCCTGGAAAAGACTATGTTACTATGGTGATATGAAATGACATTTATATACAAATATAAATCTGGAAGACTTTGTACATTGGTGATATGAACACATATATCCAAATATAAACCCTGGAAAGACTGTGTTACTATTGGTGATATGAATGACATTTATATACAGATATAAACCCTGGAAAGACTATGTTACTATTGGTGATATGAATGACATTTATATACAAATATAAACCCTGGAAAGACTGTGTTACTATTGGTGATATGAATGACATTTATATACAGATATAAACCCGTTGGAAGGAGAGGGGGTTGGGTTTTTTAGAGAACTGGGCATGACTTTCTGTTGGCTACAGGCTCTTTAGTAGTCGGATGCACGCTCATGGTGATGGTGCAACGTTTTGGGGGAGAAGATGGCTAGGGGGTTGTGGGAAGAGATTTTCAACAGGTATGGGGAGAGGGGAACGTTGAACTCACAGGGTAGAATAGAGAAGTTGAAGGGACTCCTGGGGGCTAGTACACACACGGCAGGGAGGAGAAGGGGAGGGGGCGGGGGAGCATAAGGTAAGGAGGCATTACGTACCATGTCTATGAGAGTAAACACTTGACTAATCTAAATGGTAATGTTTACAATGCAAGGAGTCTGCTGGAAAAACCGGCGAACTTGAACATAAAGGTTGAAGGAAAGGTATGATGTAAGTTGATAGCAAGACTCATGGCGATATGATCATCTCAACTATGGAAGTAAATATTGAGTGGGTACTCGCCTTATTAAGACATGACCAGTTAAAAAAGAGGAAGGAGGATGTTATGTAGGTCATTAAACAAGGGAATGAGCAAATTTAAAAGATGGAAAGAGTGGTGGGAGCAAAAAACGCATGCGGCAGAAACATATGGGTGGAATGTGTACCGGAAGCAAGCACAAGGTAGGTAAATTAATGTTGGAGTTGTGTTAGTAGCCGCAAAATGCGCCGGGAAGAGGTGGTGAAATGAATCTCCACTATGCAGTTGGCGAAGGACTGCCTGGTATGGTGGCCTGTTCTGTACTGGGGGATTTACTATGAAATCAGAATTTGGAGTAATGGAACGCCATCACCTAAAGGTATAAGTTCTTTTAAATTCCTAATGAGCATTTCTTTCACAGATGGTAGAAGTCCTTCCTCAGCAAAGAATGCGTTGTTGGATCTGGTGATTATCTAAAACCAGAGCTCAATTTTTTGGAGATGAAGGTAATGGGAAGCCTAGGGAAAAGTGACCATGATATAGTGTCATATTGATAGGGTTGCAGAGAAAACTAAAGTGCACTGGCTTAACCAAAAACTTTACTTTAGGAAAGCTAATTTTATGCTTTTTTAAAGGAATCGCTACCTGCCATAGACTGGGGGGGGGGAAACTGTTTCTAGGTAAAGATAGTGAGCAGATGTGGACCACTTTTAAAGGGAATAAAACTAAACATTCAAATCGGTACCTTAGGAAACAAGTGTAAAAAAAATTAGGTCCACTCCTGCATGGCTTAATGCTCAGGTAAAAAGGGAAATGAAAAAAAGGAAAGGCTTTTAAAATTTGAAAGCAGAAGGACAGAACAGGCTTACAGGGACTTCAAAAGTGTAATAAAGATTGCAAAGAAAGCAATTAAACTAGCTAAAATAGAAAATGAAATACGGATTGCCGAACAAAGCACGTCCAAACCCAAGATGTTTTTGAAGTATATAAATAGTTAAAAAATGAGGACTGAGAATATGGGACCATTAAATAATGGAGCTGAGGTGGTTGTAGAGGATGCGAAAGGCTAATCTGCTAAACGTTTTTTACATCGGTTTTACTGTTGAGAATCCTTACAGTAGGGATTGTAACAATGTGCAAGGGAGGAAATGAGAGTTTTCAAATTGGATAACAGAGGATATGGTCGGAATCAATTAGACAAAGTAAATCATAAAAGCGCCAGGACCAGATGGATTGCATCTAGGATTTTAAAAGAGTAGTTCAGTTTCAGCAAGACCACTGTGTCTCATCTTTTCAGATATGCTTTGGTCGGGGGATGTGTGCCGCTGGATTGGAAAAAAACCAATGTAATACCAATATCAAAAAGGTAGTCGTTCACAGCCTGGTAACTAGACCTGTAAGCCAACATCAGTGGTTAGGGAGGTGATGGAAACTTTGGTAAGGGATAATATCTTGACTTGTCTCCAGAGATATCTTATTAGTAGTAGTCAGCAGGATTTATGGAAATAGATCATGCCAGAACAAATTTAATTGGTTTTTATGAAGAAGTGAGTAAGAAGTTAGATTCAGGCACAGCTGTGGAGTGGTATATTTGGATTTTGCAAAGCCTTTGAATGGCCACATAGGCGACTATGTATACTGAGGACTGGTGGCCTTGAGAAGAAAAACATTTGTTCTAGATAGAGAACTGGTATTGGACCGCAAAACAGAGAGTGGTGGTGGTAATGGAGCTACATCTATGTGGGCTCTAAGTTCTAAGCGGAGTTCCTCAGGGTTCTGTACTGGGGCCTTCTGTTTAATCTGTTTATAAATGACTTAGAAGGGGGCATGAGAGCAAGTCTCTGTGTTTGCTGATGAACACTAAATTATGCAGCAGCTTTGGAAACGTTCCATGATGTGCAAGTGCTGCAAGCAGACTAGTGATTATCAAAATGGGCAGCGAATGGCAGACGATGAGATTCAATGTTGATAAATGTAAGGTGATTGCATTTGGGATTTAAAATCCCTGTGCCACCAACCATCAATAAAATCTGTGTTAAGTGCATCTGTAATGGAAAAGATTGGGGGTTCTGGTAGATAAAAGACTTAGCTGTAGCAAACAATGCCAGGTAGCAACAGCAGAGCTAGCAAGATATTGTCTTGTATAAAAGAGGGGAATGGAATCAAGAGAGAAAAATATTATTCTCCCTTTACAAGGCACTGGTAAGGCCTCATTTGGAATATGCGGGTGCCGTTTGGAATCCCATTAACAAAAGGGACATCTTGGAATTGAGGCAGTTCAGGAAGGGCAACTAAATTAATAAGGGGAATGGAGGGGTTGAATAGCAGAAGATTAGACAAGTTAGGGCGTTTACATTGGAGAAGCAGCGGTGGTTGGGGACATGATAACCTATACAATATATTAATGGCCATACAGTGAACTCTCTGGTGCATTTGTTCACTAATAGGTCAATCAGGGACTGGGGACATCCTTTAAGGTTGGAAGAAAAAAGTTTCATCTTAAGTGAGAGAGGTTTCTTTACATGAGAACGGTGAACTGTGGTGGAATCGTTTTACTGGTATTATGCATATAGATCTGGGTTGACCAGGGATACTTCCGATTGCGTTTGGAGTCAGGAAGGATTTTTTTTCCCCTTTTTAAGCTGGGGTTTTTTGCCTTCCTCTGGATAACTGTTAGGTAGGTTAAAAAAAAAAAAAGGGATAGGTTGGACTTTGATGGACGATGTCTTATTCAACCTTATATATGATGTACTATATTACTATGTTACTAGTAAACCCTGGAAAAGACATGTTACTATTTGTGATATGTATGACATATATACAAATATAAACCCTGGAAAGACTGTAATATGGTGATATGAATGACATTTATATACAAATATAAACCCTGGAAAGAATGTACTATTGGTGATATGAATGACATCTATACAACGATAAACCCTGGAAAGACTGTTACTAATTGGTGATATGAATAACATCTATATACAATATAAACCCTGAAAGACAATGTTACTTTGGGTATGAACACATATATTAACAAATATAAACCCTGGAAAGACTATGTGCTATTGGGGTTTAAAGCACATTAATAACAAATATAAACCCTGGAAAACTATGTTACTATTGGTGATATGAATGACATACTATATAAAATATAACCTAAAAAGACTAATTACTAATGGTGATATGAATGAAATTATAAACCAAATATAAACCCTGAAAGACTATGTTACTATGGTGATTGAATGACATTATTTACAAAATAAACCCTGGAAAGACTGATTATAATTGGTGATATGAATGACATTTATATACAAAAGTAAACCCTGGAAAGACTGTTACTATGGTGATATGATGACATTTAACAAATAAACCTGGAAAGAACTATGTTACTATTGGTGATATGAATGACATTTATACAAATATAACCCTGGAAGACTTGTTACAATTGGTGAATATGAATGACATTTATATACAAATATAACCCTGGAAAGACGTGTTACTATTGGTGATATGAATGAACATTATATACAAATATAAACCCTGAAAGATATGTATTATTGGTGATATGAATGACATTTATATACAAATAAACCCTGGAAAGGACTGTTACTATTGGGTATGAATGACACTTTATATACAAATATAAACTGGAAAGACTATGTTACAATTTGTGATATGAATGACATTTTATACAAATATAAACACTGGAAAGACTATGTTACTATTGGTGTATGAATGACATTTATATACAAATATAAACCATGGAAAGACTATTACTTTTGGGGATATGAATGACATTATATACAAATTAACCCTGGAAAGACTATGTTACATTGGTGAATGAATGACTTATATACAAATGTAAACCCGGGAAAGACTGTTACTAATTGGTGATATGAATGACATTTATTACAAATATATAACCCTGGAAGACTATGTTACTATGGTGATATGAATGACATTTATATACAAATAAAAACCCTGGAAAGACTATGTTACATTGGTGATATTGAATGAATATATAACAAATATAAACCCTGGAAAGACTGTTATATTGGTGATATGAAGACATTTATATACAAATATAAACCCTGGAAAGACCTGTTACTTTGGTGATTGATGACATATATACAATATAAACCCTGGAAAGACTATGTTACTATTTGGGAATTATGAATGACATTATATACAAATATAAACCCTGAAAGACTATGTTACATTGGTGATATGAATGACATTTATATACAATAAAAACCCTGGAAAGGACTATGTTACTATTGGGATGTGAATGACATGATATATACAAATATAAACCAGGAAAGATACATTACTATTGGGGATATGAATGACATTTATACAAATATAAACCTGGAAAGACTAGTTACAATGTGATTGAATGACATTTATACAAATATACACCCTGGAAAACTGTTACTATTGGTGATATGAATCACATTTAATACAAAATATAAACCCTGGAAAACTACATTACTATTGAGGCTATGAATGACATTTATAACCATATATAAACCCTGGAAAGACTATGTTGCTATTGTGATATGAATGACATTTTATACAAATATAAACCTGGAAAGAATATGTTGCTATGGTTGATGAATGACATTTATATACAAATATAAACCCTGGAAAGACTATGTTACTATTGGTGATATGATGACATTTATATCAAATATAAACCCTGGAAAGACTATGTTTACTATTGGTGATATAATCAACATTTATATACAAATATAACCCTGGAAAGGACTATGTTGCTATTGGTGCTATGAATCACATTATATACAAATATAAACCCGGAAAGAACTATGTTACTATTGGTGATATGAATCACATTTATATACAATATAAACCCATGGAAAGACATGTTGCTATTGGTGATGAATGACATTTAACAAGATGATAAACCTGGAAGACTATGTTACTATGGTGTTGATATGAATGAATTTATATACAATATAAAACCCTGGAAAATATGGTACTATTGGTGTATGAATACATTTATATCAAATATAAACCCTGGAAAGATCTATGTTACTATTGGTGATATGAATCACTATTTATATACAAATATAAACCCTGGAAAGACTATGTTGCTATTGGTGATATGAATACACATTAATATACAAATATAAACCCTGGAAAAGACTAGTTGCTTTGGTGATATGAATCACATTATATACAATAAACCTGGAAAGAAGATATGTGCTATTGGTGATATGAATGACATTTATATACAGATATAAACCTGGAAAGACATGTTACTATTGGTGATATGAATGACATTTATTAACAATAAAACCCTGAAAGACTATGTTACTATTGGATGAATGACATTTATACACAAAATAAACCCTGGAAAGACTATGTTACTATTGGTGATATGAATGACATTTTATATACAAATTAAACCCTGGAAAAGACTGTGTTACTATTGGTGATATGAAGGACCATTATATACAGATATAAACCCTGGAAAGACTTGTTACTATGGTGATATGAATGACATTTATATACAAATATAAATCCTGGAAAAGACTATGTTTACATTGGTGATATGAATCACATTTATCCAAATATAAACCCTGGAAAGACTGTGTTACTATTGGGATATGATGACATTTCATACAGAATAAACCCTGGAAATACTATGTTACTTTGGTGATATGAATGACATGTTATATACAAATATAAACACCTGGAAAGACTGTGTACTCTTGGTGATATGAATGAATTTATATACAAATATAAACCCTGGAAAAGAATGTTACTATGGTGATATGAATCACATTATATACAAATATAAACCCTGGAAGACTATGTTACTATTGGTGATATGAATCACATTTGATACACAAAATAAACCCTGAAAGACTATGTACTATTGGTGATGAAGAATGATCATTATATACAAATATAAACCTGGAAAGCTTGTTACTATTGGTGATATGAATGACATTTATATACAGATATAAACCCTGGAAAAGACTAATTACTATTGGTGATATGAATGACATTTAATACAGATATAAAACCCTGGAAAAGACTTTGACTATTGGTGATATGAATGACGTTTATATACAGATATAAACCCTGGAAAGACTATGTTACTATTGGTGTATGAATGACATTTATATGACAGATTAAACCCTGGAAAGGACTATGTTTACTATTGGTGATATGAAATCACATTTATATACAAATATAAACCCTGGAAGACTATGCTATACTAGCGTGATATGAATGACATTTTATACAAAATATAAACCCTGGAAAGACTGTGTTTACTATTCGGTGATATGAATGACATTTATACAAATATAAACCCTGGAAGACTATGTTACTATGGTGATATGAATGAATTGTATAACAATATAAACCCTGGAAAGACTATGTTACTATCGGTGATATGAACTGACATTTATATACAATATAAACCCTGGAAGAGTATACTAATGGTGATAGAATGACATTATATACAAATATAAACTGGAAGGCATGTTACTAATGGGTGATATGAATGACATTTATATCAAATATAAACCCTGGAAAGACTATGGTACTATTGGTGATATGAATGACATTTATATCACAAATAAAACCCTGGAAAAAGACGATCAGGCTTATTAATAAAAGTCTTATCGTTTTTAAATGGTGCTAATTTTGCCCAACCAATTAGATGTTACTTTGAAATGTAATAAGATCTGATGGTTGGGCAAAATTGTTAGCACCATTTAAAACTATAAGAACTTTTATTGAAATCTCCCTGTAATTTACTATTGGTGATATCAATGACATTTGGGTATTTGCGGTTATTGTCATGCTAAGCAATTAAAGCAGAGTCTCATGGAATGGGCATTGTCCCAGATATTGCTGTCAAAGCGCACCACAACAATCACGGTCATGCTCATACCTTAACATCAAGCCACGCCCCCAAGATAATGCCATGTCCCAAACATTGCAACCATGCCCCCAATGTTGTGAGCATGCTACCAGATTTTGTGGTCACCCCATCCCAAAAAAACCCAAACCATTATGCTCCAAAACTATACATCATGGCCACGCCCCCAAATATACAGGTAGACCCCAAAATCATGCCCACATCCACAAAAATCCTGGCCATGTCCCAACATCTTAGGCACACTTTGAAAAAACACACCCCAAACTTGACACTCATGCCCACAAACTCATGCCTACATCCCTAAATAGCATTGACCATGCCTACACTTTGAAACAGCATGGCCAGCCCCCAAATTTGGGACCACCAAATGTCATGTGCAAGCCTCTGGACACCACATCACAGACATGCCCCCAGACTGTCCACACCCTAGACGTGTGCTCCACCCAGTGCAACATCGCAGACATGCCCCATCCATCTACTCAAACCAGAACGGTTGGGGGGTATGGACTACCTGGAATACCTGCATTACCTAGACTTAAGCAGCGTCACATCTGCCCGTATGTCACACACCCACATGTCACACACTTCAAGTTATAAGAAAAGCAAGAAAGACTATGGCACTTTCAATTCAGACCAGAAACTAACTTATTGGGATTAATAGTTCTAATGTGGTCCTTATGCACGGTTCCGTTGATAAGTGCAAACAAAGTGACTACTGTTAAGTATGTGCAAAAAAAATGAGCACGCTTAACAAAAACACACCAACGCTCAGAAAGCACAAAAGAGAATGAAGCCCGACTTTAACACGACAAAGAGCCACAGTCACATGATCAGAGACACTGATGCCCATTAGTCCCTCAAGTGCTGTGATATTCGATTGCAATTAAATGTTTCCTTACGGCAAATTATCGACTGTGGTTATGGATCGGTCGGTTACATGGTGGGGGTCCAGCGCAATGTGCCGACAGATACCAATGTGATCTGTCGCCACATTGCGATGGAAATCGCAGTGGTATGGCAACTTTTACTCTATGCTCTTTCTGTGCAGATCAGAAACAGAACTACTGTGACACCTCTATATAAAGTTAGAAAAAACTTTATTAAATACTCAGGGTTACTATCAATAAAAACACTTAAAAAAGAGAATCAAGCTGGCTTGACTATTTAGGACTCAATATATGGCTATAGTGGAGAGCAAACACATGAAGTATCAGTCATAAAGTGCATAGACAAATAAATTGCATAGCTACCAACTCAAGTGTAAATCGTCATCAAACGTCCAGTATAAGTCACTATTAGGGCCGTGAACAAAGAAGACGTTGTTTTGCCCCACTCCTTATGGGGGCTTCCTCATGGCCCAATATGTGCAGAAGCAACGTTTACTCGTGCTCTTTCTGTGCAGATAAAACTCAATCCTGAGTCGCGCGTGTCTGTGTTACTGACGTCCCCAGTTGTAGCACTGTACCTAAAAAAATCAATTACAAAGCCCCCCCACACACACACACACACACACAACTTAAACTCCTACAGCAAAAAAAGAACATTTACTTTGATCCAAGCAGGGATACAGCTCCAGTGCTGTTACCTTCCCATAGAAAGCCGTTTTCCTTCACTATACACAAAATCACTGGGTGATATATTAGCTGTAGTGGGTCACAGATCCCACTCCACTGCACATGCTCATTACTGGTAACGCTAGTTCCCAGTTGTGAAAGGAGGGGGGGAGCATTTAGACATGTGATCTGTCACATGATGGGGCGGGAGATTGCAGCTAACCATTATACAGGCCCCAGGAAGAGGCCCAGTGTGAATTATCTGGTTGGTTTCAACTGTAAAACGCAGGGTTGTCCCCCATAGTAAATAACAGGACTGTGAGGGTACCCGGGAGATAATACAATGTACATTTGTGTCAGTCCAAATAGGGTGACTTGTTTGTTACCCCCGGGAAAATTCACTCCAGAGACCAAATTGATAGAGGCAGGATGCTTATGGTAAAACACACGCGTGGAAGTCCATAGCGTATGACAATTTGCGTTACTAGACTGCTGACACGAGATTTGCTCACTGGTTTATATAGGCAAAATGACATCACAATAAGGAATGCTACATAATCCATAAAATATGGTGGGGTACATTTATGGAAACAAAGGACCAATCACAAGAGGTTATTGAGCCACCTCTACCATTGTAGTGTTTCCATTATGGGTCTCATATTTTTTTAACTCTTCTTGTGTCTCAACTTTCTCCGTTAAACCTTAGATCCTAGACCTTCTCCATAAAAAAATTGTACTCCCAAACTTTCTCCATTATACATGTTATACTCAGAATGTCCTTATTTAACCTTTGTAGTTCTAAACAAAAGCCTTTAGAGCAGGTAGTCCAAATAGCTTAACTCTTTGGACATATTAGTTATTCTCTTATGGGCATTATCATACATTATTATCAAACTATATAGGGACCCTAGGTGACCACTGGCACTCCACCCTCTTGATCGTGATTTACGATCACAAACCATCACCCTACCTTCAGATGACATTGATCCCTGGCAGTACTTTGTGACATGTGCCACCCTTTTGGTGCACATGTGACAGGAAGGAGGAACTAGATTGGGGAAATCACCTCCATTCCCTGCCTCACATTCATCGTCTTGTCCTATCTTAATTAGGGGCAGATGAGGTGAGATGTTACCTTTTGTACAAGGTAAAAATAGTAATAAGTAAAAATGTTCGTTGAATAATGGGTCCCTAATAGTGTCTTTGTATCACCCTAATGTAACATTTTATTATTTACCTTTATATTTAGGTATGGAATATGGTAATTTTTATTTATTTATCTCTCAAGAATTATCATGTAAAGATTTACTTCATATTAGTATAAACTCTCAGTTGAGAGTGGTAGTAGGTGTGTGTTAGTAGGTGTGTGTTAGTAGTGGTGTGTATAGTAGGGTGTTATAGTAGGTGTGTGTGTGGTGTAGTAGGTGTTGTGGTTTTGTAGAGTAGGTGGGTGTTAGTAGGTGTGTTGTGTAGGTGAGGGTTGAGTAGTGTGGTATAGTAGGGTGTGGTATAGTAGGTGTGTGTGTAGTAGGTGTGTGTTAGTAGGTGTGGTGTGGACCATCTTTGGACTCCATATCCTACAGCATTTGACAAGTATTTTAGCCATTATGCAATCAAAATAATCACAATAACAATGGTCAGTAAGAAAGTCACAAAATTTCCAAAAACATTGTGTAGTCAGGATCCAATGTTGTCGAGCCACTTGAAAGGTTCCATCCCTCTTTAGAAATGTCTCTTAATTTTTTTTTTTTGTTCATTTGTTTATTTTATAATTTTTTTTTTTTCCGTTTAACATTAAACAGGGTAGGGATAATGCAAGGTTTAACAATATAACATTGTGGCTATGGAAAATTGGTATTACATTTTTAACATAAACGTTTTACAACATTTGTTGTATCTGTTCCTTTTGTGGTTGGAAGGGTCATAAGCTGTGTGTCCTTGTTTAGCTGTTTCATGTGTTGGCAATTTACTTCACCTTATGCAACGGCTTTAAAGCCTACGGTTTGATAACATTTGTTAGCTAATTTATTAAACACTATTAAACCAGTAACTGATTTAATGCTTATCTGTAACCGATCCAGCACCGCGGTGCGCGCAGTCAATCATTGGTATGTTTAGCGCTTGTTAATGGCCTTTAGGGGGGGCTCATCTGCAGAACCCAGACGTCCCAGACTCCGACCACAGTTTAAATTATTTCTTAAACTGTAAGCCAGGTGTTCACTGTCAGATCCACCATCTACGTTTAATTAGCGTATCTTGGGGACTGGGTTGTTCCAAGTCGCTGCCAGCAGGCTTCTTGCTAGCGGCGCAGATATGGGAAACCAGTTATTGCTTTGCTGTTCAGGTTATTCATAGGTAGGGGAATCGTGCCGTGAAAGGCGAGAGCTCTTTTTAGAAAATAACTTAGACAGTATGGCTTCGGTTTATGTTCCACATCTGTGCTACTTCTGGGCCTGTCCACCAGCAATGAAGTGGTCTGCTGCCGGTCACAACCTCTGAACATATGTTGGGTGAGAGTGTGTTGATGCGTGATATATATGCTGGGGTTTTGTTTACCAATCATATAAAGTTTATATGATTTTTCTTTGGCTATAACATTCGCTGAAACAGTTGTTGATAGTTTTAAAAATGGTTGCCCATTTTGAGTCTCTAGTGTATGTTGGCATCTTTTCTTCCCAGTTTCGCATAGGTTTAATTAGTAGGCTGTTTCTCGTGGCCATAGAATTTTATATAGTGCCCGAAATCCTCCCCGTCCAGAGGGTTAAGTATTAGTTGCTGTAACGTGTGGGGTGGGTTTCACAAGGGTGGTGGTTGATGTTTGGACGATTGTCTAATTGTGGTATTGGAACAGTCATTGGGGCGCAGTTTGTATGTTGGTTTTTGCTGTTTCCCATGGTATTGTATGTCCCGTCTGGTCTTAACATCTTTAATTTTGTTGATTGCCCTTACTCTGCCATTATTTTACAAATATTGGGTCCATTCCCGGAGGGAAATTTGGATTGTAGAATAGGGTGTTAATGGGGAGGAGGTGGATGTTAGTTTTGGGTGGGCTGATACTTCAATCCAGATTTTGAGGGAGGATTTTATTGTCGGGGGGGGGGGGTTGTGTAGGTATTTGGTCCTTGTTTTTTTCGGGAGCCATAGTATTGAGATATCGTGTAGTGGGTGGAAGTATTTCTTTCTAATTTTACCCACCCGGTCGTTCAGCCTCGTCTGTCCATTGTGTAAGTTGTGCGATTCTGGCTGTCTGTAGGATTGGAAGAGGATAGGCAGGGCGAATCCCCCCTCTCGTTTGATCTGGCTAAATATATGATTTTTATCTTGGTCGTTATTTTGCCTATGAATTTGGTCATTGCTTTTTGTAGGGGTTCTAAATCTTTCTTAGGAGGGTGATGGGGAGGGCTCTAAACAGGATAGGATTTTCGGAAGGAGGGGACATTTTTTATGCATTAATCTTCCTATTAGAGATAGTGAGTAGGAGGTCCATGTATCTAGGAGTTTACTTAATTTGTTGATGTTGTGTATAGTTGTGGTGAATAGTGTCTTGTGTATAGTGAGATAGTTGCACACACCAGATATTGAGTGTGGTTTTAGCTTTTTGAATTTGAAGTTTGAATGAGTGTTTCGCTTAAGGTTGGGGATTGTTCATATTATGGGTTGATTGGATTGGTTTATTTTCATTCCTGAAACTTCTCCGAAGTTTCTAGGAGTATTATATAGGGTTGGGAGCGAGATTAGTGGTTGGGGTTATAGACAGTAGCGTTCGTCGGCAAAAGATTATTTTGTGTTCTGAGTGCTTGGATTGTATTCCGGGATTTCCGATTCGCTCTATTATTGTGCTAGCGGCTCTATACAGAGGGCGAAAAGAAGTGGGTGACATGACAGCCCTGTTCGTTCCATGTGGATCTGTATGAGTTCGGAGGGGGTAGCCCATGTTGTGTACAGGGCTATAGGGTTGTTGTATACTCGAGTATTGCTGTAGTCTAGAGGGATGGGGGACCATATTTTGTGTAATATTCTCTGTAAGTGGTCCATTTGACCTTGTCGAAAGCCTTTTTCAATTCGAGTGATAGGAAGAGGGTGGGGTGTTTTGAATTGGGCTATAGCATTAGGTTAATATTTTTTCTGAGTTGTGCTGTGGTGTCTCGTCTAGGTATAAAGCCTGTTTGGTCATGGTGTATTAATTGTGGGAGGATAGTGTATAATCTGTTAGCGAGTTTTAGTGTTTTTTTAGTCAGTGTTTATAAGGGATAGGGGGATAGTTTGTTGGTTGTGTTGTGTCTCTATTGCTTTGGGATCACGATTATGGTGCTTCTAAATGTCCGTTTGGAAATCCTCCTCACCTCTTCATATACCGGTTGAATAGGTTAATAAAATGAGGTGCTAGGGTTCGTTGAATAACTTGTAGTAAAGGTTTGAGTAACCATCTGGGCCTGGGGATTTTTCTGGCGGGAAGCTTTTGATTGCTCTTGTGAATTCTTCTATTGTGATGGAGTCTGTGTAGTGTTAAATGTCTCTTAATTTTGTTGTAAACTGTCCACTTAGCAAGATGAGCAAGTACTGGGTCATTGGAATCCTCAATCCAGTGCAACCTTCCACACCATTAGAAACACACACCGCTTGAGCTGCTAGGAGGTTAGTCCATGCCATTCTGTTCTGTAAGGCTACTTCCTGCCCTGTGAAAGTTCATCATTAATAACCCGTTATAGCACTGGTAGTTTCATTAACAATCCCATTCATATTTCAGCAATAATATTTAAAATGTTAGCAAGTTTCATCCCACAGCGTCTATGGTGGAAACCACATCCAGCTTTATCTGCATCACTGAAAAGCTCCCTTTTCACTATGTCATGTTTGTTTGTAGATTTGTCCCTTCTGAGAGGGTGTACTGTATGTATTATAACTGGTGTTGGGACCAGTGATAATGTATTTATCCTCACCTTATGGCGGGAGGAACTACAGTTCCTAGTGTACTGTGTACTTCTACCCGCCTCACATTGATAGCCATGACTTGCTTTATTTCTACAAATGAAATAGAGCCTTTGTTTTAATACTATTGGGACGAGTGTCTGCATGTAGTGTCATTATGTATTGAAGACATGTTATATTGTCCTGACATCTATCGTTACATGAATAGTTACTATATGGTCTAAGGAGTGTCCTAATGTGACTTTACACAATATAAGTCACAATTACTTATCCCTAAGTACCCTGCAGTATGGTGTAGGTAATTATTTGTGCTTTATTGAAATCCTGTGGGGGTTGACTGTGATCATGAGAAAATTTTAAACCCACTGTGGTTCATGTGCTGTCCTGCTATCTGTTAAAGATGTCCCTCTGTAGGAATTAGTCTTATGGAATGTTCATCCACTATGACTGTGGAGAATGTACATAATCTATTGTATCTAAACTTCCGTGTTCGTAGTATTCTCCCAGTTCCTGTATGTATTCTCCCATGTCCGATGTAGTTCTCCCATGTTCCTGTTGTATTCTCATGTCCTATATTTATTCTCCCCCTAGAAGATCCTGTTCCCTGATAATGGACAAGCGATTTCTATTTCATAGCTCCCTTATAGTAAGTGGCGTGTAAAGTCCGTACTGTACAGGAGCATGGTGATATTAGAGACATGTATTCTCCTATGGTTAGTTTCATGATATATTATTTTTGGAGGACAAAAAACTTCTGACAGTGATGGATACAGATATATATTAGTGATGTATACAGATATATGGTGTTGATGTATACAGATATATATTAGTGATGTACAGGTCCGATTCATCGGATTCACGGATTCAACGGATTCCATGACTCCAAAGTTTTAAAAAAAAAAGGATCACATAATTTATCACCCACAAATCTACACTGTCTATATACAACAAACTTCTCTTTAACTTGGATTCTTTTCAAACTTTCCTTATTCCTATTTAGACTACTTCTTTTCATGTTCTCCCTTCTATATTAAATTAGATCACATTACTTTCTAAACTTTCCTTATTCCTATTTATGACTATCTTTTTTCATGTTTCTCCTTCATATTAAATTAGATACACATTACTTTCGGTAAACTTTCCTTATTCCTATTTATGATATCTTCTTTCATTTTTCCTTCTATAGAATTTAGAACACAGTACTTTTGTAAACTCCTTATTCATATTATGACTCTTTCTTTTCAGTTTCTCCTTCTATATAAATTAGATACACATTACTTTCTGTAAACTCTTATTCCTATTTATGACTCTTTCTTTTCACTGTTTTCCCTCTATATGAATTAGATACACATAAATTCTGAAACTTTCCTTATTCCTATTGATGACTCTTTCTTTTCGTTCTCTTCTATATGAATAGATAACATTACTTTCTGTAAACTTTCCTTATCCATATGAACTCTTTCTTTCACGTTTCTCCTTCTATATAAATTAGATACACATTACTTTGTTAAACTTTCCTGTATTCCTATTTATGACATCTTTCTTTTCAGTTCCTTCTATATGAATTAGATACACATTACTTTCTGTAAACTTTCCTTATCCCTATTTATGACACTATTCTTTCATGTTTCTCCTTATATAAATTAGATACACATTACTTTCTGTTAACTTTCCTTATTCCTTTTATGACTATCATTTTTTCATGTCTCCTATATAAATTAGATACACATTACTTTCTGTAAAATTTTTTATCCTATTATGACTCTTTCTTTTAAGTTTCTCCTTCTATAAATGAGATACACATCTTTCTGTAAACCTTTCCTTATTCCATTTTATGATTCTTTCTTTTCATGTTTCTCCTTCGATATAAATAGATAACATTACTTTCTGTAAACCTTTCATTTTAACATACTTTCCAACCCTATGTTAATAACACAGATTTATCTAAAACCATTTAAAAATGACACTATATTCACTTGTATAACCAAGGGGTAGTTGTTAAAGAAACAGATCAGCTGCTTTGCTGGCGCTACCAAAAAAGTGGTGATATTACAGCGATAGCCTCGTCAGGTGAAGTGGTGTAGGATTTCATTTTAGTTTAACAAAACATTGGCAATGTGTTTCTTATCTAAAGGGAGAGAGTGCGCTGTGTATATGGTGGCTGTGGTGTCTCTATTGAGATGTGTTGTCTATATATTTACTTTCTATGTGTACCCATCTGAGACAAATCATATGTCTGGAATGATATGAATATAGGGTTTCACCTGCCAACCTGGTCATCTCACTCCATTGTAGTTCTGTAGTAGGTACACATTATCATGACTACTAACTATATTTCCCATCTTAAATGTGACTTGAAAGAAATTATTCTCGATCACTATGGCGTTCTCTTCCCCTACACCCAGAGAGCATGTACCTCTCTCTCGAAAGAGCTCTTATATAAGGACCTTCCTAAAATACGTACTGGCCAGCACATTTTTTAAATACCCAGGTGAAAAAAGACCCTATACAGTCTCTCAACACCTTCTTCCATGTTGGAGGACTACCGTGATTAAAATTTTTCCCTCACAGTCACAATATAAGGGCATTAAAATAGTGGGAGATTTGAAAAGGCTGCAGGTTATTAGAAAAATAAACCCCAAGGCAACAGATAATTTTACTTGTTTGATTTGATTCTATCCACATGGATGTTGTGTGATCTGAGCAGTGGCTGTGTTACCCCCCCTGTACACTGAAATGTTTACAGCTTTATACAGACACAATATACACTTCCACATAGCATTATAGTGCATTGTGTATTCAATTAGATTAACGGGACTTGATCTAATTGAATACAAAAATAATACCATGGCCTGGATGAATGAGAACCTTCACAGCATTATATTGCGTACAATGGCTTTCCATAGCAAAGGATTATAACAATTCTAATATAAGTTTCCCTTGTTTAAATCAGGGTAATGTTATTATATTGAAAATAGAACTATTTTCTCATTCATCTGGTGAAAGAAAAGACTGTCACATTTGGAACAATAGGTTGTATTTAACTATACAGCTGTAACAAATTATGGTTCTTGCTCTAACTTCAGACTTTCAAAAATAAACCCTTCTTAAACAACAACAACTTCAACATCTACACAAAATTGATATAACTTTCCTGAATATTTCAAACAATAACAAATTTAGTTTGACAATTACAATTAAACTAACAGAATTATTCTCAGTATTGTCCATTGCATGAAACATAAAAAAATGAGTATTACTAGACAAACAATTCACATTCCAGTTCACAACAAGTTGTTTAGTGTAAGACAGACAAGACAACATAAACCCAGAGTGATATTCACCTGTCCGAAGGTTAAGTTTCAATAGAGGTCTCAGGCCAACGGGGATTGATTTTGATAGACAAAGTCGGAAATAGACGCCACCAAAAAAGTCGACCAATGATTGTGAATATTTGCCTACCAACCATTCATCGTCTGTCTTTGAGAACCGTCCATTGGACTGTACCCTTAAAGAAAATATCCCAGCGGTGCCTCCATTTAAACGTCAGACCGAATAGGGTACCTTGTTTTTTTACCCCGGGAAATATCACTCCAGAGACCCAAATTGATAGAGGCAGATTCCTTTATGGTAAACAACGCGTGGAAGTCCATAGATGCATGGGGAATGCGTTACTAGACCTGCTTACAGAGATTTGCTCACTGGTTTATATAGGCAAACATGACATTCACAATAAGGAAATGCTAATAATCCATAACATATGGTGGGCGTTACATCATGGAAACAAAGGACCAATCACAAAAGGGGTATTGAGCCACCTCCACATTGTATGTGTTTTCCATTATGGGCTTTATTTTCTTAACTTCCTGTGTTTCTAAAACTTCTCCGTTTTAAACCTAGATTCCTAGACCTTCTCCATCAAAAATTGTACTCCCAAACTTTCCCATTATACATTGTACTCTAGAATGGCCTTATTAACCTTCGTAGTTCTCAACAAAAGCCTTTAGAGCCTGGTAGTCCAAATAGCTTTAACTCTTGGACACTATTAGTATTCTCTGATTAGGGCATATCATACATTATTATCAACTATTATTAGGGAACCTAGGTGACACATGTCAATTTGTATGGGGATTCAGGGCTGCTGTACATTGTGTTGCTGTCATTTCTTCTCAGTGTGAAGAATTACAGGGAAGAGTTTTTGCTGGTGGGTCAGGAATCAGTCCTCATGACTTTTTTACTCAGAGACATCTCAGAGCGAAACAGGGATACTTACAGCACAGAAGTTCGTGAAGGAACTTGGACCCCCAGTAGTCCGCGCAACAAGAAGCGCTCTAAGAGAGGCAGAAGGAGAGATCCCAGAGCCCAAGAGTCAGACCCATCTGCACCACAGGAACAGATAGGTATAATCATCTGACGACGCGGAATACTTCGATGTTAAGGATAGCCATACTACGAATGTTATGATTTTATCTTCTATGACCCTATCCACTTTGGAATTAAAAGTGTTGAATCGAGGCCTGACTTTCGTCCCTTCACCTCTATGGATAAATTGGAGACTCTGTAGATATCGACAAATTCATCAGAAAATTAACATTAAGGCGGACTATTTGATACACAAGCCACCTTAGTACATGATGAGTTTAACCATGATAATACACCATAAATGTTATTTTGATAAACCCTTCCTTTTCAGGTAATCAATAACGATGCGAGATACTAGTCTGTACCGTCACTCACATCTCAGACTGACCCTAGTGAGGGTGCAATGGACATTTGGATCCAATTGATTGTATGAAGATTGAGACTAGTGATCTATATCGCGGTTCTAAAAATTACTATGGTAAACACATTCAGGGTTAAAGAAAAAATCCAACTTTTTACCCTTTCATAGCAAAAGTGTGTGATTATGCATTCATATAGACTGGTGGGAGAGAACAGATCTTTGAATTATGCCAAAAACTCCGGCAATATGAGTGCCTGGAACGTAGAGCCATGAAGTTTGGTAGATTAATAAGACATAGTTATAACACCCTTCTGACAAAGGGGGCTCGGTAGTTACTTAGAACTTCATATTACATTACATTCTGAAGCAGAATGCCAATTAAAGGACAAGTCCACATATCATATTTACAAAACGACACCTACTTCTATTACTCTAAATTATTTTGGAACTCTTAGAAGGCAAACGAGAAACGGTCATTACCTCTGATTAATTTGAATATGAATGTGAATAAGCCAGTACTCCTATTTTTCACGGGTTTCCTAAAGTTCATAAAAGCAAGATGTATAGTTAATTACCCTGTGTATTCGGATTACCCAGTTACATCGACATATGACCGATATCATAAATAAATAAGTGAGATCACATGGAAACCCACTTATAAATGGCTAACAATCTATTGTGACTTCCCTGTATTTGTCCATACACAACATCATAAGGGTATTGAGGCCATTAAATTCTGGCTATGAGCACCACTGGATTACCCTCACAGAAAAATTAATTTATTCTGTCTTGTTTAGATTTTCTTCTAACTACACATTTTTTATGTTTGATACCCGTATTATTTACAGTGCAAAGGGGCTGCGAGGGGGCAAAATTCGCTCCCCAGTATGCCAGCCTATATGGGCTTTTGGGAATCCAAATACATTTATCATGATGACAATATGTTGTTCACAATATAGTGAAAATTTTCACATATGATGACATCATTATTATCTGGGAAGACTCCAATGAATGAACATAGAGACTTTTTACAATATTGCAACAATATGGATTCTGATATTAGATTTACATATAGTCACAACTGCATGTGAAATAGAATTTCTAGATGTCAAATTCTTTATCAGTGATTATCATATAATACAAAATTGTATCGAAAACCTATTTCCCGTAACACTTATTACATGCTCTTCTGCATCCACATACCACTTTATGAAGTATCCCGTACAGTCAATTCATCAGACTTCGTCGCATAAGTCCAACATGGGAGAATTTCATTCAGAGGCTATGGACTATGGGATAGACTCTATTCAGAGGCTAAATTTCAGGATATCAAAAAGATGTATGATGAAGGCTGTTCTCCTTAATTAGAGATGACTTACTGTATTACCAGAATTAATATTCTAAAAAAATAAGACTTTTAAACAAAAATCATCGGCCGTTTCGCGTACATGACACTTTACTTCACTACACAAAGCTATAAGTGAGACATATGTGTCTAAATATTGGGGCTTCTCTAAATATTGGGGCATTCTCCTGGGTGATCCTGTTCTGGGCAGTCTTTATCTCAGAGGCCTAATTTTTCTTTCCGAGAGCTTGAAGCATGGTCCTAGGTACTTAGCCTATTTAGATCATATCTCTAACAATACGGTGGTTATCACGAAAGGGTGCTTTAGATGCAATATGTTAGGTGTATGCATCAAATTATAAACAATCTAAGTATTAAAAGTACATCACTACGAAGGGTATACTATATATTTTGTTTGCAACATTGGAAGACTAAGGGAAATGTCTATATGGCCACATGCTTTTGTGCCTTCAATACATTGGAAAACGATTAGACCTTTCAGTCGACTGTTACTGAACTTATGAACGCCATACCTAAATTCGATGACTGTCTGCCATAGCCAAACATGTGGCTTTGGAACATTTTGGCCAAGACAGACATCTCCTTTCAAGCTAACGACATCTGTAAGAGAGATGTCAGGAAGGAGAAATAGATCGGAAGCTTCTGAAGAAAGAAAGCTAAATGGATTTATACAATGAAAACAATACCCTCAGGGTCTCAATAGGGACTTCGGAATTGTCAGCCTTTTGGACTTAACAACATATATATCTGATTTGATCTGGATATGTTACGCTTCATACACATATCCTTCCCTATTTATATGAAAAGGAGTAAGTTCAGTTTTCTCCCATATCGGAAGTAGCATTTACGATATTGGGTTTACTAATTGGAAATGTGTATGAGCATATACCTTATTCTATGGCAACGACTTATTTTGGGGTGTTATGAGTAGGTATAAATTATATATATATATTTTTTATCATATTCTCTTACATACAATACTTTTCTATTTTTATTATTTATATATTTGCTCATAGGAGACACTGCAATTTTTACTTTTATTGGCTATATATGTCACCAGTATATCTACTATTTAATAGACTATTATTATCTTAGACTATCTCTGTTACGTATTGTGTGCCCTTAGGATACATTCTAACAACATTTATATATTAAGTTACCTTGCCGGGTTTCATAGTTATATATATTACATTATCTAACTATTAACATCGTAGATAGTGCTATCATACTTTTACCAGACTAGCAGTTTTCTTTATTATTGTAGAATTTACTGCTATGCTGTGCACTATAATGATCTGTACTCTATGAGGTAGTACAATCTTATTTTATATATTTTATGTGCATTGACAAAAGTGAATAAGAAATTAATATTGAATCCCCTAAGAATTTTATGTTCTCTGCTCTCCTAATGTTTCCTTTTTCCTGTTAACCTGTGGTGTTTGTATCTCTTTTTCTAACGTTATTGCATATATGGGTATCACATGTGTAAACCTCCCTTTTGTAGTTCCTTAAATAGGACTTAAATTCATTGGTGGTTTGCTCTTGAGAAGGGGACTTACGTCACGAAACGCGTCAGCACCACCTGTGCTCCTCGAGTTTGTCTCTCAAGTCTGTAACCAGTGTTATGTGTATTGGTGGTATCTTCGTTAATAAAGGAATGATATTAAGTTAACTGATAGCGTTGGAGCCTGCTTACCCGATCTTGTTTTGGTTTCAGGATAGACATACCATAATACTCGAGTATAAGTCGAATTCTCAGGCTTTAAAATTGGCCATAAAACCAACCTCGACTATACTGGTCAAGTCCTAATTTAGATCCAAATGTTGCAATTGTGCCTGGTAACCAGTAGGTGGCGCTGTGTTAACCTGCATAGAAAGTTAACAGGAGCGTGTTCTGCTTTACAATCCTGTTCTCTGTAGTCTGGCGCTGGACTCAATCAGCAATGTCACTGACCATCGGATGCTGTAAATGGGATGGGTCTCCTCAGTTTGGGGCAAAAAATGGTGTAGTTCCCATGCAAATGACAGCTTGAAAATACAACTCTCAGGTGACACTTGGGGTATGAGAATTGTAAATGATGGTAGCTTAATTAAAAGTTTATTGAACCTTGCCACTCCACATGTTTAAAAACTACAATTCCCAGCAACCAAAGCATGCTGGGAGTTGCAGTTTCAAACATCTGGAGTGCCAAGGATGGGGTTTACTGGTACTGATTTGGGCTATTAATTTATGGGATAATATATGGGAATTCCGCTGTCCATTTAAAAGGATCTTAAGGCACAAAACAATACTAATTCGGAAGGCAGTAGTAATCATAATTTGACTACCTTGGATTATCTTGAGTCATCAGGTTTTACTAAATTTTTAGGGTAAATAGGTACTTAGACTTATACTCAATGACTTATACTCCAGTATATACGGAACCATTATCAGGGTTATTCATAAAAGTTCTTATCGTTTAAATAGTGCTAATTTTGCCCACAACCAATCAGGATGTTAGCCTTGAAATGTTACTAAGTCTGATTGGTTGGGGCAAAATTAGCACCATTTTAAATGATTAAGAACTTTATTGAAATCTCCTGTATATGTGTTAATGGGTTAGTGAGAGGGAGCATATTTGTGGGCTATGGAGGTTCAGGTGTGGGGCTCAGAGAAGCACATGTGTTTACTACAGGGGTTCAGGTGTGTGAGGCTAAGGGAAGACATGGTGTTTGGCTATGGGTGTTCAGGTGTGAGACTCAGCCAAGCAACATAGTGGGCATGTGGGTTCGGTGTGTGGGGGCTCAGGTAAGCACAAGGTGTTGGTATGTGGGTTCAGGTGTGTGAGCTAGGTAACTCAAAATGTGTTGTCTATGGGAGGTTGGTGTTGGGCCCAGGGGAGCACTGGTTTTGACTATAGAGGTTAGAGAGGCACCATGTATGGACAATGCGTTCTTGTGTGGGGGGTCAAGGAGCGCATGGTATTGGCAATTGGGGGTTTAGGTCTGTGGGCAGGTAAGCACAAGGTGTTGGCAAGGGGTGTTCAGGTGTGAGACACAGCGAAGCACATGTTGGTGGATTGTGGTTCAGGTGTGGTGAGGCTAAGGAAAGCACATGGGTTGGCTATGGCGGGTTCAGGTGAGAGGTTCAGAGGTTGAGAAGTGCATGGTATGGCAATAGGGTTTCAGTGTGTCTGTGCTCAGGGCAAGCACATGGTGTTAGCAATGGGGGGATAAAGGTTGTGTGAGACATGGAAAGCTCATGGTGTGGAGTATGTGGGCTGGGAGATGGTATTGGCAATAGGGTTCAGGTGTGGGGGGGGCAGAGAAGCACATGGTTTGGGTATAGAGGCTTAGGGATCATATGGTATGACAATGGGTTTCTGGTGTGTGGCTCAGGGAAGCTGGTATTGGCAATTGGGGTTTAGGTGGTGGGGCTAGGTAAGCCACAGGGTTGGGCTATGGGTGTTATGTGTTGAGACTCAGCAAAGCACATTCAGGGTTATTCAATAAAAATTCCTATTGTTTAAAAATGGTGCTAATTTTGCCCCAACCAAAGGGGCGGCGCGTGCGTGAGAAGCGGGAAGAAGGTGAATGAACCTGGCAGTAGAGTTAAGGATTGTTTGAAGGGGTGCCAGTCGGTTGCTTGGTAGACCAACCAGGGGTGACAGTAGTCCACCCCGAGGAGATGATAAGGGCATGAACTAGAATTTATGGTAGCGTTCTGTGAAAGAAAGGGCGAATGTTGAGATGTTTGAGCTGTAACAACAGGAGTTGGACAGGGGTATTGTGGTGTGTGTTTTAAAGGAAAGTTCGGTTACTCCAGGCATTGCACGTGAGGGTTGGGGAGATTGGTTATGTCATTGATGTGGAATAATGTTAGGTAGGGGGGTTGATCGAAGGGGGGGAAAATGATAAGGTCAGGGTTATCCATGTTGAGTTTGAGGAAGCGAGGGAGGACATAAAAGCAGAGATCGCATTTAGGCAGTCGGGACCCGGGATGTCAGAGCAACGAGGTCAGGGAAGAGTGTAAATTTGGGTATCATCAGCATACAGATGGTTATTGGAATCCAAAGGAACTAATGAGCTGGCCTAAAAGGGTTAATGGAAAGAGAATAGGGAGAAGTACTGAGCCTTGCGGTACCCCCACAGGGGAGGAAGAGTGGTGGAGTTGGAGCCAGGTGGGATGCTGAATGTCCTACCTGAGAGGTAGGAGGATAGCCAAGAGAGTGAAGAACCCTGGAACCTAGGGAGGATAAGATGTGAAGCAGTAAAGGGTGTCCACTGTATCAAAGGTGCAGGACAGGTTACCGCAGAATAAGTGGGAATGTGGCCCTTAGATTAGCATTAAGCAATCGTTAGCAACTCTTGGTGACAGACGTTTCCGTAGAGGGTTGGGGTGGAAGCCCAATGTAGTGGTCCAAGAGGGAGTTGACAGAAGTGATTAACCCCGTTAGCGGTGACGGTGTAGTTTAGCCGTATAGAGTCTTGAAGACACGTTACACACAGGCCGGGTACTGGATAGGTAGGGCGGATCCAGAGAAGTTTTTTTGAGAATAGGGGATACAATAGCATGATTTTGATGAGGAGGGGAGTCACCCGTGGATAGGATAGTTAAAGAGGACGTTAGGGCTGATGTGGATCTGAGAGATGGGGAATGGAAAGGAGGGAATGGGTCAATGGGGGAGGTGGTGAGACGGGCCTTGGGAGGAAGGCTGAAAGTCTGTGTTCGTAATGGGGAAAAGTTATTTAAAACTGAAATGGACGGTGGCAGAAGGGAGCGGTGGCAGTAGATGGGACTGGGAGGCTGTGGAGTTGAGCCAGAGCATGCCAGAAAGACCATTCTTATATTAACAATTTTTTTGGAAATAAGGCAATCTTATCAGCAGATAAAAGGGGCAGGATGTCGGAGGTGGCGGGGCAGAGCCGAGAGTGAAGAAACTTTGAAAAGCCTTTTGGATTGGGGATTGTTTGGAAATAAGGTTTGTTTGGCTGAAGACAAAGCGTTCCTGATCCTCAGAAGAGCATTTTTGAAATGAAGAAAGTCTGGGGTTATTGCTTTTTTGCCATCCGCTCGGCTCCGGGACTCACTATCATCTTTTTACTTGATCCGTTAGCCAAGGTTGCACGGGTTATGCGACTGAGGCAAGAGGTTGTTAAGGGGAGAGGGAAAAGCTGTCCAGGGCGGAGGAAGCGGTGTTGTGGTAGTGGAAGGTAGCAGTTGGGTCAGAGAAGAAGGCCATTTGGTGGCAGCGGTAGGAGAGAAAGGAGAGCAAAGAGGGGTCAGTTGTGCAAGTCTCTTCGCTCTATATGTATATAGGTAAGTTGGGGGTTGGGTAGTGGTGGGATAGATGAAATAAGTAACTTTGAGAAGGTTGTGGTCGAGAGGCGGAAAGGGAGAGTTATAAAGTTAGATCAGGAACATAGCCAAGAGGACTAGGTGAACGTGGGTCCATTACGGTGAGTCTCTGTGGACGAGCACTGAGACATTGTGGACTTGGTGTTGGCTAGGGGGTTCAGGTGTGTGAGGCTAGGGAAGCTCAGGTGTTGGCAATTGGGTGGGCGGGGTAAGGGACTAAGGGAAGCACACAGTGTTGGCTTGTTTGATGCTCACACACAAGTCATGATGTTTGCATGGAGGTTCAGGTGTGTGAGGCACAGGAAGCACATGTTACTATGGGGGGCTCAGGTAGCGTGAGGGCTCAGGCAGAACCACTGTGTTGGGACGAGGGTTCAGGTGTGTAAGACACGCGGACAGCACATGGCGTTTGCTATGGGATTCAGGGAAGCGCATGGTCTTGGTTACGAGGGTCTAGGTGTGTGCGGCATCCGGGAAGCAAATGGTTATCTAAGGGGGTTCAGGGGTGGAGGCTCAGGAGAAAAGTGGTATTGACTATGGGGGTTCTGGGGTATGAAGCACAGGGAAGAACATGTTGTTTGGATATGGAGGTTTAGGTGTAAGGCACATGTGTTAGCTAGAGAGGTCTAGGTGAGGAACAGGGAGCACATGGTGTTGGTAATATGCTTCTCTGTGCCTCACACCTAAACATACCAATACCAATGCACATAACATACACTTTTAAACCCCCACTTTCCTGGCTCCCATAGCCACAAAACCTGAAGTCCCCATTGCCAACACCATGTGCTTTTTTGAGCCCCACACACCTGAAACCCATCAACTAAAACCATGGGCTTCTCTGTTGCCCCCCAACAACACCTGGAACATAGCCAACAGTGTTTCGTGCCCTGAGCCCCATACACCTGAACCCCTATTGCGAATACCATGTGCTTTCTGAGCCTCACACACTCCTGGAAGCCCATAGCCAAAACACTCCTGTGCTTCCCTGTGCCCACACACCTGAAACCCCATTGCAACAGTGTTCTACATGAGCATCACACTATCTGATCGCTAAGTCAAACCAGTGTGCTTCCCTTGGCTCACACATCTGGGCCCCTCTATAGCCAATCTCCATGCTCTTCCCTGAGGCCACATCAATGGAAACCCCATAGCCACACACAATGTGCTTTCCTGTCCGCCCCACACCTGAACCCTATAGCCAACACTGTGCTTCCCTTTCTTGAGAGCATGTGAGTCTCGGGAAGCACATTGTGTTGGGTATGAAGCTTTACACAAAGGTGTGAGCACCATGGGCTTCTTCTATGCCACAAACTCTCCTCTAGCACGAGGGGTTCACAAACCTGCTCTGGCCACTTCACCAGCAACCCTCCCAGCCTCCTGTTCATAGTTGCTTTTTTTCGGAGCGGGATGGGGTTGGGTGAGGTGCGCGCAGGGGGGGGCGTATATATGTCCCGCCGCGCCCCTTTGCAGCGGCGGACCAGGGTGGGTGCGACCACGCACCAGGGTTGCATGCAACACCTCGCCGCGATACAGGGGGGGAACTTGGGCGTTTCGGCACCTTCAAGGTTAAATCTAACCTCTCATCCATAGGACTTTTGACACTGCAACCAGTTATTACTATGGAACTTCTACACCTTTCCTATCTGTATCGTATACTGCATACCTAATTAGATTGTAAGCTCTAGGGGGCGTGGCAGTGATACCTTTTCTCTTGTTATTGTACGTGTATTTTCATGATGCATATTCTTATTTACTATATTATGAATTTATTGTCGCCTGTATATTTTTTTGTAGTCTAATATTGTACAGTGTGCGCGTCCACCCAAGTGGCGCTATATCAAAAAACAAAAAATATATCCCCATGGGAGAGCAGGTCTTGAGGAAGAGGAATGTCCAAAGGTTACCCAACCATCATAACAGAAGGGGCAAGAAACACCTGCCTGCCTCAGCCATCGAGGGGCTTTAAAGATTGGGCAGAACCTTTCCTGTTTCCCCCTTTTTAAAGGGTAACTATGTTTCCATACCTGTGGCCTTATTTAAAAAGCATTACTCCTACTCAGCAGTATAAAGGGTGTTTTTTTCCTGACTCACTGTGAGATTGACCTTGCCAGCACCATTTACTTTGACCAAGTCTTAGGTTTGAGCATGCTCATCACATCTACAGGTGGCACAGAGCATTAGCTGTAAATATTGAATCATTAGCCCCCCCCACCCCCAAACTTTTTTAATCATTTATAATGATTCTAGTCACAAGCTGCTAGCTACAAGCCTGCAAAGAAATATCCCTCATAGGTTGTCCTTGGGAAGACGTAAAGGACAGAGAAAGTTGCAGGTCAGAAAGCCTTTTTGGTGGGGGTTTACACAGTCATCATGTGCGCCTGCCACAGAGACTCGACAGTCTGGGAGTAATTTTACAAGCTTAGAACTGGAGGCTTCCCAGTGTTACAACATGGACATCCAGGCCAACTGAAACGGCTAAAACCAGAGACTTCCTAGCTTAGTGGTCAGTGCCCCTAGTGCAGCCCTTGCGATTATTCTGGGTAGGACTTCCCGCTGAGTGCCATGTTCTCCAGGCTAATAAAGAAGGTCAAGTTGAAGGGAGGCCCAGCAGAGCCTGGTTCTCAACCTTCCTCACCTCTATTGGCGAAAGACAGTAGCTTCTCATCTTTTGGTGCCTTGCTCCCCCCGACTCTCTTACGCCTCTACACTACAGCATGGACATGAATCTGCGATTCTGAGGTTGCGGGGCATTCCCATGCAGTTACCCCTACCATCGTCGGTGGCCTAAAAACCCTCTCTGCAAAAATTTCCAATAGGGGCTTGGAACAACTACGACTCTTTGTGCAGGGAAGAGGCCTCTCAAGATAATTCGTACTCGCCGCGAGTCTCTGGTTCCTTCAGTCCGGACCTCGACAAGGATCACTTGTTGCGTTAAGGTGTGGCTTACATTTGTCCTCCCAAAACGGTGGAACTCAGCCATGGGACTAACTGGTCTTATGGAGATCTCAGGTCACCCCTTCTAACCTATGGAGTCCCATAGGCTAACTCTTGGTCTGGAAAACCATTTTTCTTTCGGTCGTTCCTGACGACACACTATGAGGGTATGTAGCATCTGAGTTGGCTGCCTCTGAAGACCCTTGTTTGCACGTCTTGCTAAACAGGGTAATTATGCGGCCCCACTCTGGCTCTTGTCTATGTGGTCTTCTGACCTCTCAATAGGACATGAATGTCCCTCCTTAATCTACTCCTTCCTATGTACAAAGACTTCACTTTTGGATTGTGTAAGGGTCTTCTATTGTCGCCCCCAGACAAATTTGTTCTGATCTTCTCAGCATTCTTTGACTCCCTGGTGGGAATTCAAAGGGTAGAGCTTCAGAGGCCCTTGGCAGAGGTAGATCATCCCTCGCACTGTTCAATTGCTGTGGGCGCTCATAAGGTGGGTTCATACCCATTTACGAGGGTCAGGGGTGCTGAGGTGTGCACACCCACAAAGGAGGCCTCGAGGATCAATATGTTGTAACTTGTGTCGTCATTATGCCTTTCATCAAAATCAAGACATCGTGATTTTGCTCCGCAGACTGTCTCCTTGTGGCTGTCTGTGTGCAGGATTGGAGTGGGGTAGCTTTTAACCCCTTACTGCCGGAATTTAGGACGTCCCTGGGTGCTGGTTCCCTGAGGACTGCCCGAGAATGTCCTTTATTATTTAAAGTAACTACTTTCTCTGACAAGCACAAGTAACGGCCCATACCGAACTGCCCAGTGGTCCCGTCGGTGCGTGGGGACATGATAACCTTATACAAATATATTAATGGCCCATACTGTGAACTCTCTGGTGCATTGTTCACTAATAGGTCATATCAGAGGACTCGTGGACATCCTTTAAGGTTGGAAGAAAAGAAGTTTCATCTTCAAGTTAGGAGAGGTTTCTTTACAGTGAGAACGGTGAAACTGTGGAACTGTCTTACTGGTATTAATGCATATAGATCTGGTTGATCCAGGGATACTTTCGCTATTGGTGATATGAATCACATTTATATACAAATATAAACCCTGGAAAGACTATGTTACTATTGGTGATATGAATCACATTTATACACAAATATAAACCCTGGAAAGACTATGTTACTATTGGTGATATGAATGACATTTATATACAAATATAAACCCTGGAAAGACTGTGTTACTATTGGTGATATGAATGACATTTATATACAGATATAAACCCTGGAAAAGACTATGTTACTATTGGTGATATGAATGACATTTATATACAGATATAAACCCTGGAAAAGACTATGTTACTATTGGTGATATGAATGACGTTTATATACAGATATAAACCCTGGAAAGACTATGTTACTATTGGTGATATGAATGACATTTATATACAGATATAAACCCTGGAAAGACTATGTTACTATTGGTGATATGAATCACATTTATATACAAATATAAACCCTGGAAAGACTATGCTACTATCGGTGATTATGAACGACATTTATTACAAATATAAAACCTGGAAAGACTTGTTACTATATGGTGAATGAATGACATTTATACAAATATAAACCCTGGAAAGACTATGTTACTATCGGTGATATGAATGACATTTATATACAAATATAAACCCTGGAAAGACTATGTTACTATCGGTGATATGAACTACATTTATATACAAATATAAACCCTGGAAAGACTGTATTACTAATGGTGATATGAATGACATTTATATACAAATATAAACCCTGGAAAGGCTATGTTACTAATGGTGATATGAATGACATTTATATACAAATATAAACCCTGGAAAGACTATGTTACTATTGGTGATATGAATGACATTTATATACAAATATAAACCCTGGAAAAGACTATCAGGCTTATTCAATAAAAGTTCTTATCGTTTAAAATGGTGCTAATTTTGCCCCAACCAATTAGATGTTAACTTTGAAATGTTAAATAAGATCTGATTGGTTGGGGCAAAATTAGCACCATTTTAAACTATAAGAACTTTTATTGAATCTCCCTGTTAATTACTATTGGTGATATCAATGACATTTGTGGTTATTTGCGGTTATTGTCATGCTAAGCAATTTAAAGCAGAGTCTCCTGGAATGTGTCCATGTCCCCAGATATTGCTGTCAAAGCCGCACCACCAAACATCACGGTCATGCTCATACCTTAACCATCAAGCCACGCCCCCAAGATAACTGCCATGTCCCCAAACATTGCAACCATGCCCCCAAATGTTGTGAGCATGCTACCAGATTTTGTGGTCACCCCATCCCAAAAAAACCCCAAACCATTATGCTCCACAACTATACATCATGGCCACGCCCCCAAATATTACAGGTAGACCCCAAAATCATGCCCACATCCACAAACATCCTGTCCATGCTCCCAAACATCTTAGGCACACTTTGAAACACCACACCCAAACTTGACACTCATGCCCCAAAACATCATGCCTACATCCCTAAATAGCATTGACCATGCCTACACTTTGAAACAGCATGGCCAGGCCCCCAAATATTGGGACCACCAAATGTCATGTGCAAGCCTCCTGGACACCACATCACAGACATGCCCCCAGACTGTCCACACCCTAGAACGTCGTGCCTCCACCCAGTGCAACATCGCAGACATGCCCCATCCATCTACTCAAACCAGAACGGTTGGGGGGTATGGACTACATGGAAATAACCTGCATTACCTAGACTTAAGCACGAGTCACATACTGCCCGTATGTCACACACACACATGTCACACACTTCACAGTTATAATGAAAAGAAGAAAGACATCATGGCACTTTCAATTCAGACCAGAAACTAACTTTATTGGGATATAATAGTCAATATAAAGTGGTCCTTATGCAAGGATACAGTGTTAAAGTGCAAACAAAGTGACATACTGTTAAGTAATGTGCAAAAAATAGAGCACGCTTAACAAAAACACACAACGCTCAGACAGCACAAAAGAATGAAGCCCGACTTTAACAAGACAAAGAGCCACATGTCACATGATCAGAGACACTGATGCCCATTAGTCACTCAAGTGCTGTGATATTCAGTTGCAATCAACATGTTTTCCTTACGGCAAATTCCGACTGTGTATAGGGATCGGTCGGTTACATGTGTGGTTGTTCCCAGCGCAATGTGCCGACAGATACCAATGTGATCTGTCGCCACATTGCGATGGAAATCGCATGTGTATGGCCAACTTTACTCTATGCTCTTTCTGTGCAGATACAGAAACAGAACTACTGTGCACACTCTATATAAAGTTAGAAAAACTTTATTAAATACATCAGGGTTACTTATCAATAAAAACACTTAAAAAGAGAATCAAGCGGCTTAGACTATTTAGGACTCAATATATGGCTATAGTTGGAGCAAACATCATGAAGGTATCAGTACATAAAGTGCATTAGACAAATAAAGTGCATAGCTACCAACTCAAGGTAAGTCAGTCAAACGTCCAGTATAAGTCACTATTAGGGCCGTGAACAAAGAAGACGTGTTTTGCCCCCCACTCCTTATGGGGGCTTCCTCATGTGCCCAATATGTGCAGAGCAACTTTACTCTGTGCTCTTTCTGTGCAGATAAACTCAATCCTGCAGTTAGCTGCTGTCTGTGTTACTGAAGTCCCAGTGTAGCACTGTACCTAAATAAATCAATTACAAAGCCCCCCCCCACACACACACACACACACAACTTCAAACTCCTACAGCAAAAAGAACATTTTACTTTGATCCAAGCAGTGATTACAGCTTCCAGTGCTGTTACCTTCCCATAGAAAGCAGTTTCACCTTCACTATAACACAACATCACTGGGTGAATACTATTAGCTGTAGTGGGGCACAGATCACCTCCACTGCACATGCTCCATACTGGTAAACGCTAGTTCCCAGTTGTTGAAAGGAGGGGCGGAGCATTTAGACATGTGATCTGTCACATGATGGGGCGGAGAGATTGCAGCTAAGCCATTATACAGCCCCAGGAAGAGGCCCAGTGTGAATTATCTGGTTGGTTTCAACTGTAAAACGCAGGTTTGTCTCCCCATAGTAAATACAGGACTGTGAGGGTACACGGGAGATAATACAATGTTACATTTGTGTCAGTCCAAATAGGGTACCTTGTTTTTGTTACCCCCGGGAAATATCACTCCAGAGACCAAATTGATAGAGGCAGATTGCTTTATGGTAAAACACGCGTGGAAGTCCATAGCGTATGACAATTTGCGTTACTAGACTTGCTTACAGAGATTTGCTCACTGGTTTATATAGGCAAAATGACATCACAATAAGGAATGCTACATAATCCATAACATATGGTGGGCGTACATTTATGGAAACAAAGGACCAATCACAAGAGGGTTATTGAGCCACCTCCTACCATTGTATGTGTTTTCCATTATGGGTCTCATATTTTCTTAACTCTTCCTTGTGTTTCTAAAACTTCTCCGTTTAAACCTTAGATCCTAGACCTTCTCCATCAAAACATTGTACTCCCAAACTTTCTCCATTATACATTGTACTCCTAGAATGTCCTTATTTAACCTTTGTAGTTCTAAACAAAAGCCTTTAGAGCCTGGTAGTCCAAATAGCTTTAACTCTTTGGACACTATTTAGTATTCTCTGATTAGGGCATTATCATACATTATTATCAACTATATTAGGGACCCTAGGTGACCACCTGTCACTCCCCCCTCTTGATCGTGATTTACGATCACAAACCATCACCCTACCTATTCAGATGACTATGATCCCCTGGCAGGTACTTTGTGACATGTGCCACCCTTTTGGTGCACATGTGACAGGAAGGAACTAGATTGGGGAAATCACCTTCCATTCCCTGCCTCACATTCATCTGTCTTGTCCCTATCTTAATTAGGGGCATGAGAGGTGAGATGTTACCTTTTATGTACAAGGTAAACATAGTAAATAATAAAAATGTTCTGTTGAATAATGGGTCCCTAATAGTGTCTTTGTATCACCCTTAATGTAACATTTTATTTATTTACCTTTATATTTAGGTATAGAATATGTTAATTTTTATTTATATCTATCTCTCAAGAAATTATCATGGTTAAAAGATATACTTCATTATTAGATTTAAACTCTCAGTGAGAGTGTGTAGTAGGTGTGTGTATAGTAGGTGTGTGTATAGTAGGTGTGTGTATAGTAGGTGTGTGTGTGTAGTAGGTGTGTGTGTAGTAGGTGTGTGTATAGTAGGTGTGTGTATAGTAGGTGTGTGTGTAGTAGGTGTGTGTATAGTAGGTGTGTGTGTGGACCATCTTTGACTCCATATTCATACAGCATTTGACAAGTATTTTAGCCATTATGACAATCAAAATAATCACAATAACAATGGTCAGTAAGAAAGTCACAAAATTTCCAAAAACATTGTGTAGTCAGGATCCAATGTTGTCGAGCCACTTGAAAGGATTCCATCCCTCTTTAGAAATGTCTCTTAATTTTTTTTTTGTTCATTTGTTTTATTTTATAATTTTTTTTTTTTCCGTTTAACATTAAACAGGTAGGGATAATGCAAGGTATAACAATATAACATTGTGTCTATGGAATAATTGGTATTACATTTTTAACAATAAACGTTTTACACATTTGTTTGTATCTTGTTCCTTTTGTGGTTGGAAGGGTTCATAAGCTGTGATGTCCTTGTTTAGCTGTTTCATGTGTTGAGCATTTACTTCTACCTTATGCAACGGCTTTAACGCCTACGTTCTGATAACATTTGTTAAGCTAATTTATTAAACATATTAACCAGTAACCTTGATTATATTGCTTATCCTGTAACCGATCCAGCACCGCGGGCGCGCAGTCACTTCATTGGTATGTTTAGCGCTTGTTTAATGTCCTTTAGGGGGGGCTCATCTGCAGAACCCAGACGTCCCAGACCTCCGACCACAGTTTTAAATTATTTCTTAAACTGTAAGCCAGGTGTTCACTGTCATGTATCCACCATATACGTTTAATTAGCGTATCTTTGCTGGGACTGGGTTGTTTCCAAGTCGCTGCCAGCAGGCTTCTGCTAGCGGCGCAGATATGGGAAACCAGTTTATTTGCTTTGCTGTTCAGGTTATTCATAGGTAGGTTGAATAGTGCCGTGAAAGGCGAGAGCTCTATGTTTTTAGAAAATAACTTAGACAGTATGGCTTCGGTTATGTTCCACATCTTTGCTACTTCTGGGCATGTCCACCAGCAATGATATTGGTCTGCTGCCGTGTCACAACCTCTGAAACATATGTTGGGTGAGAGTGTGTTGATGCGTGATATATATGCTGGGGTTTTGTACCAATCATATAAAATTTTATATGATTTTTCTTTGGCTATAACATTCGCTGAACAGTTGTTTGAATGTTTAAAAATGGTTGCCCATTTTGAGTCCTCTAGTGTATGTTGGCATCTTTCTTCCCAGTTTCGCATAGGTTTAATTTTAGTAGGCTGTTTCTCGTGCCATAGAATTTTATATAGTGCCGACATCCTCCCCGCTCCAGAAGGGTTAAGTATTAGTTGCTCGTAACTTGTGGGGGTGGGTTTCACAAGGGTGGTGTGTGATGTTTGGACGTATTGTCTAATTTGTGTGTATTGGAACCAGTCATTGGGGCTCAGTTTGTATTTGGTTTTTGCTGTTTCCCATGGTATTGTATGTCCCGTCTGGTCTTTAACATCTTTAATTTTGTTGATGCCCTTACTCTGCCATTTATTTACAAATATTGGGTCCATTCCCGGAGGGAAATTTGGATTGTAGAATAAGGGTGTTAATGGGGAGGAGGTGGATGTTAGTTTTGTGTGGGCTGATACTTCATCCCAGATTTTGAGGGAGGATTTTATTGTCGGGGGGGGGGGGTTGTGTAGGTATTTGGTCCTTGTTTTTTTCGGGAGCCATAGTATTGATGATACGTGTAGTGGGTGTAAGTATTCGTTTTCTAATTTTACCCACCCGGTCGTTTCAGCCTCGTCTGTCCATTGTGTAAGTTGTGCGATTCTGGCTGCTCTGTAGTATTGGAAGAGGATAGGCAGGGCGAATCCCCCCTTCTCTTTTGATCTGGCTAAATATATTGATTTTATTCTTGGTCGTTTATTTTGCCATATGAATTTGGTCATTGCTTTTTGTAGGGGTTCTAAATCTTTCTTATGTAGGGTGATGGGGAGGGCTCTAAACAGGTATAGGATTTTCGGAAGGAGGGACATTTTTATTGCATTAATTCTTCCTATTAGAGATAGTGAGTAGGAGGTCCATGTATCTAGGAGTTTACTTAATTTGTTGATCGTTGTTGTATAGTTGTGGTGGAATAGTGTCTTTGTATCGTGAGATAGTTGCACACCCAGATATTTGAGTGTGGTTTTAGCTTTTTTGAATTTGAAGTGTTGAATGAGTGTTTCGCTTAAGGTTGGTGGGATGTTCATCATATATGCGGTTGATTTGGATTGGTTTATTTTCATTCCTGAAACTTCTCCGAAGGTTTCTAGAGTATTATATAGGGTTGGGAGCGAGATTAGTGGTTGGGTTATAGACAGTAGCGTATCGTCGGCAAAAAGAGTTATTTTGTGTTCTGAGTGCTTGGATTGTATTCCGTGGATTTCCGATTTCGCTCTTATTATTGCTGCTAGCGGCTCTATACAGAGGGCGAAAAGCAGTGGTGACATAGGACAGCCCTGTCTCGTTCCATTGTGGATCTGTATGAGTTCGGAGGGGTAGCCCATGTTGTGTACACGGGCTATAGGGTTGTTGTATACTCCGAGTATTGCTTGTATTAGAGGGATGGGGAGACCATATTTGTGTAATATTCTCTGTAAGTAGGTCCAGTTGACCTTGTCGAAAGCCTTTTCAATATCGAGTGATAGGAAGAGGGTTGGGGTGTTTTGAATTTGGGCTATATGCATTAGGTTAATATTTTTTCTGATGTTGTCTGTGGTGTCTCGTCTAGGTATAAAGCCTGTTTGGTCATGGTGTATTAATTGTGGGAGGATATTGTATAATCTGTTAGCGAGTATTTTAGTGTATTTTTTATGTCAGTGTTTATAAGGGATATGGGGCGATAGTTTGTTGGTTGTGTTGTGTCTCTCTCTGCTTTGGGGATCACGATTATGTGTGCTTCTAACATGTCCGTTTGGAACTCCTCCTCACCTCTCATTATACCGTTTGATAGGTTAATAAAATGAGGTGCTAGGGTTTCGTTGAATAACTTGTAGTAAAGGTTTGAGTAACCATCTGGGCCTGGGGATTTTCTGGCTGGGAAGCTTTTGATTGCTCTTGTGAATTCTTCTATTGTGAATGGAGTCTGTAGTGTTAAAATGTCTCTTAATTTTTGTTGTAAACTGTCCACTTTAGCAAGATGAGCAAGTACTGGGTCATTGGAATCCTCAATCCAAGTGCAACCTTCCACACCATTAAGGACACACACACCTCCTTGAGCTGCTAGGATGTAGTCCAATGCCATTCTGTTCTGTAAGGCTACTTTCCTGCCCTGTGAAAGTTCATCATTAATAACCCGTATAGCACTGGTAGTTTCATTAACAATCCCATTCATTATTTCAGCATATATATTTAACCTGTTAGCAAGTTCTATCCCACAGCCTGTCTATGGTGGAAACCACATCCACGCTTTATCTGCATCACTGAAAAGCTCCCTTTTCACTATGTCATGTTTGTTTGTATGATTTGTCCCTTCTGTAGAGGTGTACTGTATTGTATTATATTCTGGTGTTGGGACCAGTGATGTAATGTTATACCTCACCCTTATGGCAGGAACTACAGTTCCTAGTGTACTGTGTACTTTCTACCCAGCCTCACATTGATAGCCATGACTATGCTTTATTTCTACAAATGAAATAGAGCCTTTGTTTTAATACTATTGGGACAGTGTCTGCATGTCGTGTCATTATGTATTGGAACCATTGTATATTGTCCTGACATCTATCGTTACATGAATAGTTACTATATTGGTCTACAGGAGTGTCATTTAATGTACTTACAACTATAATGTCACAATTACTTATCCCTAAGTACACTGCAGGTATGGTGTAGGTAATATTGTGTTGCTTTATGAAATCCTGTGGGGGTTGACTGTTATCATGAGAAAAATTTTAAACACACTGCTGGTTCATGTGCCTGTCCTGCTATCTGTAAAGATGTCCCTTCTGTAGGAATTAGTTTCCTTATGGAATGTTCATCCAATATGACTGTGGAGATATGTACATAATCTATTGTATCTAAACTTCCGTGTTCCTGTATGTATTCTCCCATGTTCCTGTATGTATTCTCCCATGTCCTGTATGTATTCTCCCATGTTCCTGTATGTATTCTCCCATGTTCCTATATTTATTCTCCTCCCCCCTAGAAGATCCTGTTCCCATGATAATGGGAAAGCTGGATCTTCTATTTCATAGCTTCCCCTTATAGTAAGTGGCCGTGTAAAGTCTGTACTGTACAGTTAGCATGGTGATATTAGAGACATGTATTCTTCCTTTATAGTGTTAGTTTCATGATATATTATTTTTGGAAGGACAAAAACTTCTGACAGTGATGGATACAGATATATATTAGTGATGTATACAGATATATGTTAGTGATGTATACAGATATATATTAGTGATGTACAGGTCGGATTCATCGGATTCACCGGATTCACCGGATTCACATGACTCCAAAGTTTTAAAAAAAAAAGGATCACATAATTTATCACCACACAAATCCTACACTGTCTATATACAACAAACTTCTCTTTCTACTTGGATTCTTTTCAAACTTTCCTTATTCCTATTTATGACTATCTTTCTTTTCATGTTTCTCCTTCTATATAAATTAGATAAATTACTTTCTGTAAACTTTCCTTATTCCTATTTATGACTCTTTCTTTTCATGTTTCTCCTTCTATATAAATTAGATACACATTACTTTCTGTAAACTTTCCTTATTCCTATTTATGACTATCTTTTTTTTCATGTTTCTCCTTCTATATAAATTAGATACACATTACTTTCTGTAAACTTTCCTTATTCCTATTTATGACTCTTTCTTTTCATGTTTCTCCTTCTATATGAATTAGATACACATAAATTTCTGTAAACTTTCCTTATTCCTATTTATGACTCTTTCTTTTCATGTTTCTCCTTCTATATGAATTAGATACACATTACTTTCTGTAAACTTTCCTTATTCCTATTTATGACTCTTTCTTTTCACGTTTCTCCTTCTATATAAATTAGATACACATTACTTTCTGTAAACTTTCCTTATTCCTATTTATGACTCTTTCTTTTCACGTTTCTCCTTCTATATGAATTAGATACACATTACTTTCTGTAAACTTTCCTTATCCCTATTTATGACTATCTTTCTTTTCATGTTTCTCCTTCTATATAAATTAGATACACATTACTTTCTGTAAACTTTCCTTATTCCTTTTTATGACTATCATTCTTTTCATGTTTCTCCTATATAAATTAGATACACATTACTTTCTGTAAACTTTCCTTATTCCTATTTATGACTCTTTCTTTTCATGTTTCTCCTTATATATAAATTAGATACACATTACTTTCTGTAAACCTTTCCTTATTCCTATTTATGACTCTTTCTTTTCATGTTTCTCCTTCTATATAAATTAGATACACATTACTTTCTGTAAACCTTTCATTTTCATATACATTTTCCAACTCCTATGTTAATAACACAGATTTCATCTAAAACCATTTAAAAATGACACTATATTCACTTGTATAACCAAGGGCGCTTAGTTAAAGAAACAGATCAGCTGCTTTGCTGGCGCTAACAAAAAAGTTGTATATTACAGCGATAGCCTCGTCAGTTTGACGTGGTGTAGGATTTCATTTTAGTTTAACAAAACATATGGCAATGTGTTTCTTATTCTAAAGGGAGAGAGTGCGCTGTGTACTATGTGTGCTGTGTGTGTCTCTATTGAGATGTTGTCTATATATTTACTTTCTATGTGTACCCATCTGAGCAAATCATATGTTCCCTGTAATGATATAGAATATAGGGTTTCACCTGCCAACCTGGTCATCTCACTCCACTTGGTAGTTCTGTAGTAGTTACACATTTATCATGACTACTAACTATATTTCCCATCTTAAATTGTGACTTGAAAGAATTATTCTCTGTATCACTCTACGTGCAGTTCTCTTCCCCTACAACCCAGAGAGCATGTACACTCTCTCTCGAAAGAGCTCTTATATAAAGGACCCTTCCCTAAATTACGTACTGGCCAGCACATTTTTTAAATACCCAGGTGAAAAGACCCTATACACGTCTCTCAACACCTTCTTCCATGTTGGAGACTTTATCAGTGATTAAAATTTTTCCCTCACAGTCACAATATAAGGGTCATTAAAATAGTGGAGTATTTGAAATAGGCTGCAGGTTATTAGAAAATAAACCCCAAGGCAACAGATAATTTTACTTGTTTGATTTGATTCTATCCACATGGATGTAGTGTGATCTGAGCAGTGGCTGTGTTAACCCCCCTGTACACTGAATGTTTAACAGCTTTATACAGACACAATATACACTTTCCACATAGCATTATAGTGCATCTGTTGTATTCAATTAGATCAACTGGACTTGATCTAATTGAATACAACATATATACCATGGCCTGGATGAATGAGAACCTTCACAAGCATTATATTGCGTACAATTGGCTTTCCATAGCAAAGGATTATAACAAATTCTAATATAAGTCTTCCCCTTGTTTAAATCATGTGTAATGTTATTATATTGAAAATAGAACTATTTTTCCTCATTCATCTGTGAAAGAAACGACTGTCACATCTGGATACAATTAGGTTGTATTTAACTTATACAGCTGTAACAAATTATGGTTCTTGCTCTAACTTCAGACTTCCAAAAATTAACCCCTTTCCTTTAAACAACAACTTCAACATCTACACAAACATTGATATAACTTTCCTGAATATTTCAAACAATACACAATCTTAGTTTGACAATTACAATTAAATCTAACAGAATTATTCTCAGTATTGTCCATTGCATGAAACATAAAAAATGAGTATTACTAGACAAACAATTCACATTCCAGTCACACAAGTTTGTTAGTATTAAGACAGACAAATGACAACATAAACTCCAGAGTGATATTCACCTGTCCGAAGGGTTAAGTTTTCAATAGAGGCTCTCAGGCCAACGGGGATTGATTTTGATAGACAAAGTCCGGAATAAGACGCACAAAAAAGGTCTGACCAATGCATTGTGAATATTTGCCTACCAACCATTCCATCGTCTGTCTTTGAGAACCTCCATTGGACTGTACCCTTAAAGAGAAATATCCCAGCGGTGCCTCCATTTAAACTGTCAGACCGAATAGGGTACCTTGTTTTTTTTACCCCCGGGAAATATCACTCCAGAGACCAAATTGATAGAGGCAGATTCCTTTATGGTAAAACACGCGTGGAAGTCCATAGCGCATGACAATTTGCGTTACTAGACTTGCTTACAGAGATTTGCTCACTGGTTTATATAGGCAACATGACATCACAATAAGAAATGCTACATAATCCATAACATATGGTGGGCGTACATTCATGGAAACAAAGGACCAATCACAAAAGGGTTATTGAGCCACCTCCTACCATTGTATGTGTTTTCCATTATGGGTCTTATATTTTCTTAACTCTTCCTTGTGTTTCTAAAACTTCTCCGTTTAAACCTTAGATCCTAGACCTTCTCCATCAAAACATTGTACTCCCAAACTTTCCCCATTATACATTGTACTCCTAGAATGTCCTTATTTAACCTTCGTAGTTCTAAACAAAAGCCTTTAGAGCCTGGTAGTCCAAATAGCTTTAACTCTTTGGACACTATTTAGTATTCTCTGATTAGGGCATTATCATACATTATTATCAACTATATTAGGGAACCTAGGTGACCACCTGTCAATTTGTATTGGGGATTCAGGGCTGTACATTGTGTTGCTGTCATTTCTTCTCAGTGTGAATGAATTACAGGGAAGAGTTTTTGCTGTGTGGTTTCAGGAATCAGTCCTCATCGACTTTTTTATACTCAGAGACATCTCAGAGCGAAACAGAGGATACTTACAGCACAGAAGTTCGTGAAGGACCTTGGACCCCCCAGTATGCCCGCGCACAAGAAGCGCTCTAAGAGAGGCAGAAGGAGAGATCCCAAGAGCCAAGAAGGATCAGACCCATCTGCACCACAGGAACAGATAGGGTATAATCATCTGACGACGCGGAATACTTCCGATGTTAAGGATAGCCATACTACGAATGTTATGATTTTATCTTCTATGACCCTATCCACTTTGGAATTAAAAGTGTTGAATCGAGGCCTGACTTTCGTCCCTTCTACCTCTATGGATAAATTTGAGACTCTGGTAGATATCGACAAATTCATCAGAAAATTAACATTAAGGCGGCATTTTGATACACAGCCCACCTTAGTACATGATGAGTTTAACCATATAATACACAATAAATGTTATTTTGATACTAACCTTTCCTTTTCAGGTATCAATAACGATGAGATATACTAGTCTGTACCTCTGCACTCACATCTTCAGACTGACCCTAGTGAGGGTGCTAATGGACATTTGGATCCAATTGATTGTATGAATATTGAGACCTTATGTGATCTATATAGCGGTTCTAAAATTACTATGGTAACACATTCAGGGTTAAAGAAAAAATCCAATTTTTACCCTTTTCATAGCAAAAGTGTGTATATTGATCATTTCTATAGACTGGTTGTGAGAGAACTAGATTCTTTGAATTTATGCCATAAAACTCAGGGCAATATGAGTGCCCTGGAACGTAGAGCCATGAAAGTTTTGGTAGATAATAAGAACATAGTTATACACCCTTCTGACAAAGGGGGCTCGGTAGTTATCTTAGATACTTCATATTACATTACATTCTTGAAGCAGAATGCCAATTAAAGGACAAGTCCACATATCAATTATTACAAAACGACCCTACTTCTATATACTCTAAATTATTATTGGAACTCTTAGAGAAAGGCAAACGAGAAACGGTCATTACCTCTGATTAATTTGAATATCTGAATGTGAATAAGCCAGTTACTCCTATTTTTCACTGGTTTCCTAAAGTTCATAAAAGCATTGATGTTTAAGTTACTTATACCCTGTGTATTCGGATTACCAAGTTACATCAGACATATGACCGATATCATAAATAAATTAAGTGAGATCACATGGAAACCCACTTATAAATGGCTAACAATCTATGTGACTTCCCTGTATTTGTCCATACAACATCATAAGGGTATTGAGGCCATTAAATTCTGGCTATAGCACCACATGGATTACCCTCACAGACAAAATTAATTTATTCTGTCTTGTTTAGATTTTCTTCTAACTACACATTTTTTTATGTTTGATACCCAGTATTATTTACAGTGCAAAGGGGCTGCGATGGGGGCAAAATTCGCTCCCTCGTATGCCAGCCTATATATGGGCTTTTGGGAATCCAAATACATTTATCATGATGACAATCCTTTTGTTCACAATATAGTGAAATATTTTCACTATATTGATGACATCATTATTATCTGGGAAGACTCCAATGAATTGAACATAGAGACTTTTTTACAATATTGCAACAATATGGATTCTGATATTAGATTTACATATAGTCACAATGCATGTGAAATAGAATTTCTAGATGTCAAATTCTTTATCAGTGATTATCATATAAATACAAAATTGTATCGAAAACCTATTTCCCGTAACACCTTATTACATGCTACTTCTTGCCATCCACATACCACTATTAAGAGTATCCCGTACAGTCAATTCATCAGACTTCGTCGCATAAGCTCCACATGGGAGAATTTTCATTCAGAGGCTATGGACTTATGGGATAGACTCATATTCAGAGGCTATAAATTTCAGGATATCAAAAAAGCGTATGATAAGGCTGTCCTCCTGAATAGAGATGACTTACTTTGTATTACAGAATTTAATAATTCTAAAAAACATAAGACTTTTAAACAAAAATCATCGGCCGTTTCGCCGTACATGACACTTACTTTCACTACACAAAGCTATAAAGTGAGACATATCGTGTCTAAATATTGGGGCATTCTCTAAATATTGGGGCATTCTCCTGGATGATCCTGTTCTGGGCAGTCTTTTATCTAAGAGGCCTAATTTTTCTTTCCGGAGAGCTTGAAGCATTGGCTCCATAGTGTCACTTAGCCTATTTAGATCTATATCATCTAACAATACGTGGTTATCCACGAAAGGGTGCTTTAGATGCAATATGTCTAGGTGTAATGCATCTAAATTTATTAAACAATCTAAAGTATTTAAAAGTACTATCACTAACGAAGAGTATACTATATATTTTGTTTGCAAATTGTAAGACTAAGGGAATAGTCTATATGGCCACATGCTTTTGTGGCCTTCAATACATTGGAAAAACGATTAGACCTTTCAGTCGACGTGTTACTGAACTTATGAACGCCATACCTAAATTCGATGTACTGTCTGCCATAGCCAAACATGTGGCTTTGGACCATTTTGGCAAGACAGACATCTCCTTTCAAGCTATCGACATCTGTAAGAGAGATGTCAGGAAGGGAGAAATAGATCGGAAGCTTCTGAAGAAAGAAGCTAAATGGATTTATACAATGAAAACAATATCCCCTCAGGGTCTCAATAGGGACTTCGAATTGTCAGCCTTTTTGGACTAATCACACATATATATCTATTTGATCCTGGATATGTTACGCTTCCCATACACATATCACTTCCCTATATTTATATGAAAAGGAGTAAGTTCAGTTTTCTCCCATATCGGAAAGTAGCATTTACGATATTGGGTTTACTAATTGGAAATTGTGTATGAGCATATACCTTATTCTATGGCAACGCATTATTTGTGGGTGTATGAGTATGTATAAATTATATATATATATTTTTTTTATCATATTCTCTTACATACACTACTTTTCTATTTTATATATTATCATATTTGCTCATAGTAGACACTGCAATTTTTACTTTTATTGCTATATATTTGTCACCATGTATATCTACTATTTAATAGACTATTATTATCCTTTAGACTATCTCTGTTAAGCTGTATTGTTGTGCCCTTAGATACATTCTAACAACATTTTATATATTAATGTATCCTTGCCTGGTTTCATAGTATATATATATACATTATCTAACTATTAACATCGTAGATAGTGCTTATCCTATACTCTTACCATGACTAGCAGTTTCTTATTACTTAGTAGATATTTACTATGCCTTGTGCACTATAATGATCTGTTTACTCTATGAGGTATTACACTCTTATTTATATATATTTTATGTGCATTGACAAAAGTGAATAAGAACTTAATATTGAATCCCCTAGAATTTTATGCTTTCTCTGCTCTCCTAATGTTTCCTTTTTCCTGTTTAACCTGTGGTGTTTGTATCTCTTTTTCTAACGTTAATTGCATATATGTGTATCACATGTGTAAACCCTCCCTTTTGTAGTTCCTTAAATAGGAACTTACATTCATTGGTGGTTTGCCTCTGATGAAGTGACTTACGTCACGAAACGCGTCAGGCACCACCTGTGCTCCTCGAGTTTGTCTCTCAAGTCTGTAACCAGTGTTATGTGTATTGGTGGATCTTCGTTAATAAAGGAATGATATTAAGTAACTGATAGCGTGCAGCCTGCTTCCCGATCTTGTTTTGGTTTCAGGAATAGACATACCATATATACTCGAGTATAAGTCGAGATTCTCAGGCTTTAAAATTGGCCTATAAACCTAACCTCGACTTATACTCGGGTCAAGTCCTAATTTAGATCCAAATGTTGCAATTGTGCCTGGTAACCAGTAGGTGGCGCTGTGTTAACCTGCATAGAAAGTTACAGGAGCTGTTCTGCCTTTACACTTCCTGTTTCCTGTAGTCTGGCTGCTGGACTCACTCAGCACTGTCACTGCTCATCTGGATGCTGTAAATGGGATGGGTCTCCTCAGTTTGGGGCAAAAAATGGCTGCTAGTTCAATGCAAATGACAGCTTGAAACTACAACTCTCAGGTGACACTTGGGGTAATGAGAATTGTAAATGATGGTAAGCTTAATTAAAAGTTTATTGAACCTTGCCACTCCACATGTTTAAAAACTACAATTCCCAGCAACCAAAGCATGCTGGGAGTTGCAGTTTCCAAACATCTGGAGTGCCAAGGAATTGGGGTTTACTGGTACTGGATTTGGCTATTAATTTATGGGATTAATATATGGGAATTCTGCTGTCCATTTAAAAGGCATCTTAAGGCACAAAACAATACTAATTCGGAAAGGCAGTAGTAATCATAATTTCTACCCTTGGATTATACTTGAGTCAATCAGTTTTTACTAACTTTTTAGGTAAAAATAGGTACTTAGACTTATACTCAGATTGACTTATACTCCAGTATATACGGAACATTATCAGGGTTATTCAATAAAAGTTCTTATCGTTTAAATTAGTGCTAATTTTGCCCCAACCAATCAGATGTTAGCCTTGAAATGTTACTTAAGTTCTGATTGGTTGGGGCAAAATTAGCACCATTTTAAATGATAAGAACTTTTATTGAATCTCCCTGTATATGTGTTATCTGGGTTAGTGAGAGGGAAGCATATAGTGTTGGCTATGGAGGTTCAGGTGTGGGGCTCAGAGAAGCACATGTGTTTACTACAGGGGTTCAGGTGTGTGAGGCTAAGGGAAGCACATGGTGTTGGCTATGGGTGTTCAGGTGTGAGACTCAGCAAAGCACATAGTGTTGGCTATGTGGGTTCAGGTGTGTGGGGCTCAGGTAAGCACAAGGTGTTGGCTATGTGGGTTCAGGTGTGTGAGGCTAAGGTAATCAAAATGTGTTGTCTATGGGAGGTTCAGGTGTTGGGCCCAGGGGAGCACATGGTTTTGACTATAGAGGCTTAGAGAGGCACATGATATTGACAATGCGGTTCTTGTGTGTGGGGCTCAGGGAAGCGCATGGTATTGGCAATTGGGGTTTAGGTCTGTGGGGCTCAGGTAAGCACAAGGTGTTGGCAATGGGTGTTCAGGTGTGAGACACAGCGAAGCACATAGTGTTGGCTATGTGGGTTCAGGTGTGTGAGGCTAAGGAAAGCACATGGTGTTGGCTATGGCGGGTTCAGGTGAGAGGTTCAGAGAAGTGCATGGTATTGGCAATAGGGGTTCAGGTGTCTGATGCTCAGGGCAGCACATGGTGTTAGCAATGGGGGATAAAGGTGTGTGAGACATTGGGAAGCTCATGGTGTTGGCTATGTGGGCTTGGGAGATGGTATTGGCAATAGGGTTCAGGTGTGGGGCCCAGAGAAGCACATGGTTTTGGCTATAGAGGCTTAGGGAATCATATGGTATTGACAATGCGGTTCTGGTGTGTGGCTCAGGGAAATGCTTGGTATTGGCAATTGGGGTTTAGGTGGTGGGGCTCAGGTAAGCACAAGGTGTTGGCTATGGGTGTTCATGTGTGAGACTCAGCAAAGCACATTCAGGGTTATTCAATAAAAATTCCTATTGTTTAAAATGGTGCTAATTTTGCCCCAACCAAAGGGGCGGCGCGTGAGAAGCGGGAAGAAAGGTGAATGAACCTGGCAGTAGAGTTAAGGATTGTTTGAAGGGGTGCCAGTCGGTTGCTTGGTAGACCACACAGGAGGGTGTTACAGTAGTCCACCCGAGAGATGATAAGGGCATGAACTAGAATTATGGTAGCGTTCTGTGAAAGAAAGGGACGAATGTGTGAGATGTTTTTGAGCTGTAACCAACAGGAGTTGGACAGGGTATTAGTGTGGTGTTTAAAGGAAAGTTCCGAGTTACTCCCAGGCATTGCACGTGAGGTGTTGGGGAGATTGGTATGTCATTGATGTGGATAATAATGTTAGGTAGGGGGGTTGATCGAAAGGGGGGGAAAATGATAAGTTCAGGGTTATCCATGTTGAGTTTGAGGAAGCGGGAGGACATAAAAGCAGAGATCGCATTTAGGCAGTCAGGGACCCGGGATGTCAGAGCAACGAGGTCAGGGGAAGAGATGTAAATTTGGGTATCATCAGCATACAGATGGTATTGGAATCCAAAGGAACTAATGAGCTGGCCTAAAAGGTGTTAATGGAGAAGAGAATAGGGAGAAGTACTGAGCCTTGCGGTACCCCCACAGGGAGAGGAAGAGTGGTGGAGTTGGAGCCAGAGTGGGAAATGCTGAATGTCCTACCTGAGAGGTAGGAGGATAGCCAAGAGAGTGAAGAACCCTGGATACCTAGGGAGGATAAGATGTGAAGCAGTAAAGGGTGATCCACTGTATCAAAGGCTGAAGACAGGTTAAGCAGAATAAGTAGGGAATAGTGGCCCTTAGATTTAGCATTAAGCATATCGTTAGCAACTTTGGTGACAGACGTTTCCGTAGAGTGGTTGGGGTGGAAGCCAAACTGTAGGTGATCAAAGAGGGAGTTGACAGAAAAGTGATTAACCAGTTCAGCGTAGACGGGTAGTTTAAGCAGTATAGATGCTTGAACGACACGTCTACACACAGGCCGGTAACTGGATAGGGCAGATGGATCCAGAGAAGTTTTTTTGAGAATAGGGGATACAATAGCATGTTTGAATGAGGAGGGGATAGTACCCGTGGATAAGGATAAGTTAAAAAGAGACGTTAGGGCTGATGTAAAGGAATCTGAGAGATGGGGAATGAGAAAGGAGGGAATGGGGTCAAGGGGGCAGGTGGTGAGACGGGCCTTGGAGAGAAGGCTTGAAAGTCTGTGTTCGGTAATGGTGGAAAAGTTATTTAAAACTGAAATGGAGGTGGCAGAAGGGAAGTCGGGTGGAAATGTAGATGGGACTGGAGGCTGTGGAGTTGAGCCAGAGCATGCAGAAAGACCATTTCTTATATTAACAATTTTTTCTTTGAAATAAGGCAATTTCATCAGCAGATAAACAGGGTGCAGAGAGTAGGAGGTGGCGGGCAGAGCAGAGAGTTGAAAACTTTGAAAAGCTGTTTTGGATTGTGGGATTGTTTGGAAATAAGGTTTGTTTGGCTGAAGACAAAGCGTTCCTGATCCCATGAAGAGCATTTTTGAAATGAAGAAAGTCGTGGGTCTTATTGCTTTTTTGCCATTTTCGCTCGGCTACACGGGACTCCCTATTCATCTTTTTAATCTGATCCGTGAGCCAAGGTTGCAGGTTAATGCGACTGAGGCAAGAGGTTGTTAAGGGGGAAACAGCGTCCAGGGCGGAGGAGACGGTGTTGTGGTAGTGGAAGGTAGCAAGTTTGGGGTCAGAGAAGAAGGCCATTTTGGTGAGCGGTAGGAGAGAAAGGGAGAGCAAAGAGGGGTCAAAGTTGTGCAAGTCTCTTCGTCTATATGTATATGTAGGAAGTTGGGGTAGTGGCTGGGATAGATGAAATAAGGTTAAATTTGAGAAGGTTGTGGTCAGAGAGCGGAAAGGGAGAGTTATAAAAGTTAGATCAGGAACATAGCCAAGAGAAGACTAGGTGAAATGTGTGTCCATTACGGTGAGTCTCTGTGGACGAGCACTGAGACATTGTGGACTTGGTGTTGGCTATGTGGGTTCAGGTGTGTGAGGCTCAGGGAAGCACATGGTGTTGGCAATTGGGGTGCAGGTGTAAGGGACTAAGGGAAGCACACAGTGTTGGCTATGTTTGATGCTCACACACAAGTCCATGATGTTTGCTATGGAGGTTCAGGTGTGTGAGGCACAGGGAAGCACATGATGTTATCTATGGGGGCTCAGATGCGTGAGGCTCAGGGCAGCACATGGTGTTGGCTACGAGGGTTCAGGTGTGTAAGACACTGGGAAGCACATGGCGTTTGCTATGGAGACTCAGGGAAGCGCATGGTATTGGTTACGAGGGTTCAGGTGTGTGAGACACTGGGAAGCAAATGGTTTTATCTAAGGGGGTTCAGGTGTGGGAGGCTCAGGGAAGAAAGTGGTATTGACTATGGGGGTTCTGGGGTATGAAGCACAGGGAAACACATGTTGTTGGATATGGAGGTTTAGGTGTAAGGCACATGGTGTTAGCTAGAGAGGTTCTAGTGTGTGAGGAACAGGGAAGCACATGGTGTTGGTAATATGCTTCTCTGTGCCCTACACACCTAAACATACCAATACCAATGCCAATACCATACACTTTTAAACCCCACTTTCCTGGATCCCCATAGCCAATACTTTTGAAGTCCCATTGCCAACACCATGTGCTTTTATGAGCCCCACACACCTGAACCCCCATAACTAAAACCATGTGCTTCTCTGTGCCCCACAAACACCTGAACATAGCCAACAGTGTTTGCTGCCCTGAGCCCCATACACCTGAACCCCTTATTGCGAATACCATGTGCTTTTCTGAGCCTCACACTCCTGAATGCCCATAGCCAACACCTTGTGCTTCCCTGTGCCCCACACACCTGAACCCCCATTGCCAACAGTGTTCTTACATGAGCATCACACTCCTGATCGCCTATAGTCAACACAGTGTGCTTCCCTTGGCCTCACACATCTGGGCCCCTATAGCCAATTCCATGCTCTTCCCTGAGGCCCATACATTTGAAACCCCATAGCCAACACAATGTGCTTTCCTGTTGCCCACACACCTGAACCCCTATAGCCAACACTGTGCTTCCCTTTCTTGAGAGCATGTGAGTCTCAGGGAAGCACATTGTGTTGGGTATGAAGCTTTACACAAAGGTGTGTAAGCACCATGGGCTTCTTCTATGCCACAAACTCTCCTCTAGGCACCGCAGGGGTTAACACCTGCTGCGGCCACTTCCCAGCAACCCCTCCCAGCCTCCTGTTCCATATGTTTGCCGCGAGCGGGGATGGGGTTGGGAGGGGCGGCAGCGGGGTGGGCGTATATATGTCCCGCCGCGCCCCTTTGCAGCGGCGACCAGGGTGGGTGCGACCACGCACCACGGGTTTGCTGCACACCTCCGCCGCGATACAGGGGGGAACTTGGGCGTTTTCGGCACCTTCAAGGTTAAATCTAACCTCTCATCCATAGAACTTTTGACACTGCACCAGTTATTACTATGGAACTTCTACCCTTTCCTATCTATCTGTATACTGCATACCTAATTAGATTGTAAGCTCTAGGGGGCAGTGACCTCTTTCCTCATGTTTTATGTACGTGTATATTTCATGATGCATATTCTTATTTATATACTTATGAATTTATTGTCGCCCTTGTATATTTTTTTGTAGTCTAATATTGTACAGTGCTGTGTCCCCAAGTGGCGCTATATCAATAAACAAATACATATATCCCATGAGAGAGCAGGTCTTGAGGAAGAGGAATGATCCAAGGTTACCCAACCATCATACCAGAAGGGGCAAGAACCATGCCTGCCTCAGCCACTGAGGGGCTTTAAAGATGGGCAGAACCCTTTCCTGTTTCCCCCTTTTTAAAGGGTAACTATGTTCTCCATACCTGTGGCCTTATTATAAAAAGCTTACTCCTACTCAGCAGTATAAAGGGTGTTTTTTTTCCTGCTATCACTGTGAGATCTGACCTTGCCAGCACCATTTCTTTGACCCCAAGTCTTAGGTTTGAGCATGCTCACTCACATCTTACAGGTGGCACAGAGCATCATTAGCTGTAAATATTTGAATCATTAGCCCCCCCCACCCCCAAACTTTTTAATCATTTCTAATGATAGCTACAAGCCTGCTAGCTACAAGCCTGCAAAGAAATATCTCCCTAAGGTGTCCTTGGGAAGAGTAAAGGACAGAGAATAGTTGCAGGTCAGAAAAGCCTTTTTTGGTGGGGGTTTTACACAGCTCATCATGTGCCTGCCACAGAGACTCGACAGTCTGGGAAGTTTAATTTTACAAGCTTATAACTGGAGGTCTCCCAGATGTTTACAACATGGCATCCAGAGCCAACTGACAGGTGCTAAAACCAGAGACTCTCTAGCCTTAGTGGTCAGTGCCCTAGTGCTACCTTGCGATTTATTCTGGTGTATGCCTTCCCGCTGATTGCCATGTTCTCCAGGCTACTAAAGAAGGTCAAGATGAAGGGAGGCCCAGCAGAGCCTGGTTCTCACACTTCCTCACCTCTATATGGCGACAGACAGCCTTTAGCTTCTCATCTTGTGGTGCCTTGCTTCATCCCGACTCTCTACGCCTCTACACTTTACAGCATGGACACTGAATCTGCGATTCTGAGGTTGCGGGGCATTCCCACTGCAGTTACCCCTACCATGCTGGTGGCCTTAAAACCCTCCTCTGCAAAAATTTCCAATAGGGTATGGCAACACTACGCCTCTTGGTGCAGGGAACGAGGCCTCTCAAGATCATTCGTACTCTCCGCGAGTCTCTGGTTCCTTCAGTCCGGACCTCGACAAGGATCACTTTGTTTGCAAGGTGTGGCTTACATTTGTCCTCCCAAAAGTGTGACTACTCAGCCATGGGACCTAACTTTGGTCTTCTGGATCCTCAGGTCACCTCCCTTCTAACCTCTGGAGTCTATATTGCTAACTCTCTTGTCTTGGAAAACCATTTTTCTTTCGGTCGTTTCCTCGATACACATATGAGTGTATGTAAGCATCTGAGTTGGCTGCCTTCTTGATAGACCCTCCTTGTTTGCAGTTCTTGCTAAACAGGGTAATTCTGCGGCCCCACTCTGGCCTCTTGTCTAATGTGGTCTCTGCCTCTCAATAAGGACATTACTGTCCCTTCCTTATATCCTCATCCTTCTATGTAACAAAAGACTTCACTGTTTGGATGTGTTAAGGGTTCTTCATATTTGTCGCCCAGACAAATGTTTTCTGATCTTCTCAGGCATTCTTTGCTCTCCTGGTGGGAACTTACAAAGGAGCTAGAGCTTCAGACCCTTGGCAGATGGATTAGATCATCCATTCTGCACTGTTATCATATTGCTGTGGCTGCTCATCCAAGGTGGGTTGCAGCCCATTCTACGAGGGTCATGGGGGCTTAGTGGGCCACCCACAAAGGAGCCCCCGAGGATCAGATATGTTGTCAACTTGGTCGTCCATTATGCCTTTCATCAAATTTTATAGACCTCGTAGCTTTGCCTCCGCAGAACTGTCCTTGGGATGTTCTGTGTTGCAGGCTGTGGAGTTGTAGCTTTTAACCTCCCTAATACTGCAGGAATTTTAGGACGTCCCCTGGGTGCCTGGGTCTCCCTGAGACTGAAAGAGAAAAGGTAATTTTTATATTTAAGTAAACTACCTTTCTCTGAAAACAAAGAAGGGCCCAAGCAGAACCTGCCCAGTTGTGTCACCTTCGGCAGCTGTCTTCCTAAGTTTGGATTGTTGCCACAAGTTTGGTTGCTGTTTAGTTTACCTGTTACTCCTTCACTCAATCTTTGGGACAAACTGGAGGAGGCTTCTGATGCTCAGGTACTTATAGACAAGAGCCGGAGCTTCATTTACTAAGAAATGTCCACTCCTTCAAAGTATAAAAAATCCCATTTTTGAGTGGGGAGTGGCTGAATGACAACGCAATAAATGTTATGATTTAAGATTTTACTAGTATTTCTGGTTTGGTGGATACATTACTACTGGCCCATAAAAATTCTGTTACAATTTTTGACTGTGTCCTCATTATGGTCTCTGGCACATTAAAGAGCACGTTGAGTCAAAAAAATTTTAAAGAAAAAGAATTGTAAAGAAATGGCATATGGCCCCTGAAGGGACCTGGTCCCTCGAGGCTCAACCTCTGCAGAAGACAGTCACTGTACTTCCTGATTGCGGCTGTCGGTTAAGGTGCGACATGATGCCAAGTCCAGGAAACATCTATCAGTGCAGAGAGTCACTGCTCCTGTTCTTGCTTGATACAGGAGCAGGGGGCAGTGCCCAGGCAGTAAGGGCACGGGTCAGGTAAGTCCCTTCAGGTGCATCTTTGGCATTTCTTTATAATGTGAAACTGGGGTTTGGGGGTTGCTCTGCATTTATATCAAGTTTTTTTCTTTGACTGGAAATACACAGCTAATTTAGATTGTACAAAAATGTATGGGATGCTGCAATCTGACTTGTACCCTAAGGATACTGCCACTAATAGTATCCTACATCAGAACAGCTTCCATCATCCAAATGGGAAAAAGTCAATCCCTACAGGAGAATTCCTACGATTCCGAAGAAATTGCACTGATCGCGATACATTCAAGAAGCGAAAATGAAAAAACATTTCAGGCAAAGAGGCTACTCCCTCGCTCAAATTGATAAATCATATAAAAGGACAGTAAAAATGGAAAGATGCCTTTGAAACCCAAATTGAAACAGAGCCAAAGCGATGACAAAGTACAGTTCATCACTCATTTCAATGCTTGTTATAAGGACATTGAAAAAACAATTCTACATAACTGGAACATCATCACAATTGATCGAACCTTGGCTGGTAAAATACCAAAAAAAAAAACAACTTTCATCTACAAAAAGGCTCCTACGCTAAGAGATAATCTGGTATCTAGCCACTTTGTCGATAAAAGAAAACCAGATACCTTTCTCAGCTCTAAGGGTTTCTATAGATGTGGACACAGTAGCGTGTGCAACATGGCACAGCCATTAGACCACATCTTTGACCGTTTTGGCAGAAAACATGAATTCAGGACCTACTCCAATTGCTCTACCTATTCCGTAATCTATGTACTCATTTGCCCATGTCAGAAGAAATATGTTGAAATGACATCCAGGAGTGCCAAGGACCGTATTATTGAATATCTGTCAAACATCCGCACTGCCACTTTGGAAAAATACCACCTTGATAAGCTTACCAGTGTGGCTTATCATTTCTTTATTCATCATAATGCATCATCTGAGGGCATAAAATGGCACATTCTGGAGAAAGTTTTCCTTGGAATAAGAGGGGGTGACAGGGAGAATAAGATTCTCAGGAGAGAGAGCAGATGGATTTTTCTTCTGAATACCCTGACACCCTGTGGACTAAATGACAAAATCCAATATAACACCTTTTTATAATTAAGCCACAATATCCCAGAACCAGAATGATAGATGGTGCAGATATCTACACATACACCATTTATCACTTGCCCTTAACATCTGAGCCCGAGTAGACTCAGGACATACTTACCTTATCATCTTCCACCAATAGCAATATGTCATAATGCATATCTGTTATTTTCTGAGTTATATGTTATACTTACCTTAACTTGTAGCTATCCATGGATATATTTAATAATGATGATGGGCAGTACCCTCTAGTGTACTAGACCTATTTATCCAATCCATATATATATTTACATACACAATGCCCAATCAATTTGTTTAATTTCATTTAATCATTCCTTACTTATCCTACTTTTATTGTGATAAGGTACCTCTTTGTAATGAATGTGACAATAATCTATGACAATTCCCCTCTTCTTTTCATCTATTTGGTATTTTTCCTGACATGTTCTGTCCATCTGCCTGTCAAAGACTTTTGGACCTTTTTGAGGTATTGGCTTATGTGTGTCAGCCAATAGCAGTGCCCACTCTTCTTTATACCATATGGACCAGTCTAGTACCTATTGTATCCTTTTATGTTTGGTATCAGTCCCTGCTTGACATGCGCAAGTTCTTGTCTCGCATCCTAGACTTTGGCCACTGTTCTCTGCATCGGGAGGGAGGTGCGGCAGGGCGTGTCCCCGTTTCGTGATCTGATTGGTTCGTTTGCAACCAATCAGAACCCCGGAAGTACGTAACCGGGTTTAAAAGACTGCACATCCGGAGGCCTCCTTACCTATGAGTAAGTCTCCACGTGGGGAGGATCTACATTTTGTTTGTGTTTCTAGCCAATGATACTAGGCAGGGTTTTGGTGGCTCTTTGATCCTCCTCATCAAGGACTAGATGAGGGGGGTGTAATATAAACAGGTATTTCCCTCTGTTTATGCTAGAAGCCACCGGCTGTAACATAGGGCTTTTTGCCTTTTTGCTTATACTACTTATTAGACTGGTTGATATGATGGAGAGGTTTCTCCCATCCACACAGTGTTAATTCCTGGTGATAAAATAGCATCATCTGGCTTTAAAGGGGTGAGGTTCTCTTTCCACTCAGACCATTTTCGAGTGGATTGTATTTTATTACCTCTGCTGCTCCCCCTTGTCTTGTCTAGCATATATACTGTTCAAGCACTCCATCCCATTGTATTTTTAAACTTAGGGGGTTATTCAATAAAAGTTTTCAAATGTTACATAAGTTCTGATTGGTTGGGGTAAAATTAGCACCATTTTAAACGATAAGAATCTCCCTGTTAGTGTGTTCTTTTGTTAAGCTTTTCAAGCATCTATACTAATAAAAGGCAAAGCCCTCACTCACTCACTCACTCACTCATCACTAATTCTCCAACTTGCCGTGGAGGCAGGCGGCTTAAATTTGGCAGGCTCATTCATTGCACCTTACTTACAAAAGTTAAGCAGGTTTCGTTTCGAAAAGGCAAAGCCCTCACTCACTCCAAAAAAAAAAAAAACAAAAAAAAAACAAACAAAACACACAAAAAACAAAAACTCACTCATCCTCCTCACTCACCTCATCACAATTCTCCAACTTGCCGGAGGCAGACGGCTTAAATTTGGCAGCTCATTCATTGCACCTTACTTCAAAAGTTAAGCAGGTTTCGTTTCGAAAAGGCAAAGCCCTCACTCACTCATCACCCCAAGCACTCACTCATCACTACCTCATCACTAATTCTCCAACTTGCCATGGAGGCAGACGGCTTCAATTTGGCAGGCTCATTCATTGCACCTTACTTACAAAAGTTAAGCAGGTTTCGTTTCGAAAAGGCAAAGCCCTCACTTACTCACTCACTCACTCATCACTAATTTCCAACTTGCCTCACCATCACTATATTCTCCAACTTGCCGTGGAGGCAGACGGCTTAATTTGGCAGGCTCATTCATTGCACCTTACTTACAAAAGTTAAGCAGGTTTTGTTTCAAAGGGCAAAGCCATCACTCACTCACTCACCTCATCACTAACTCATCACTAATTCTCCATCTTGCCGTGGAGGCAGACGCTTAAATTTGGCAGGCTCATTCATTGCACCTTACTTACAAAAGTTAAGCAGGTTTCGTTTCGAAAAGGCAAAGCCCTCACTCACTCACTCCTCATCACTAATCCACTATATTCCAACTTGCCTGGAGGCAGACGGCTTAAATTTGGCAGGCTCATTCATTGCACCTTACTTACAAAAGTTAAGCAGGTTTCGTTTCGAAAAGGCAAAGCCCTCACTCACTCACTCACTCACTCACTCATCACTAATTCTCCAACTTGCCGTGGAGGCACACGCTTAAATTTGGCATCTCATTCATTGCACCTTACTTACAAAAGTTAAGCAGGTTTCTTTTCGAAATTCCACCTGTAACGGTGAGTATCTGACATTGCACCTGTACGGTGAGTATCTGACATTGCACAGACTGGTTGGTCCAATTTCAACCAAATTTGGTATGCATATGCTCCTTTACCAGTAAAAGGTTAACAAAATATTTTTTTTAGGTGGGGGTGAATGGGGGGGGGAAATAGAATTTTGAACTCCTGCACACTAACGGCGGACCGATTTTTACCAAAATTCAGGGTGTGTGCGGGGACTGGCTAGGTGTAAGGAAGGGTTTGGAAGGTGGACAGAGGAGAATATGGGGGGTATTAGGGGTGGACGGGGAGGGGTGGTGGGGTTATTTTCACCACAAAATTTCATAGTTGAAAAAAATATAATATTAATTAAAGTTAATGACTGTTGCATTATCGTAAAGCTTATTGAATTGTCTTTCTTTAATATATCAAGTGCTAGTGATTACAGCAATCTTGTACATTATTGTCTTCTTACTAAAAACGTTATTTCCAATACATCTCCGCTGCGAAGCGCGGGTATTTTGCTAGTATCTAATAAAATTTATAAGTTTTATTTACTTGTGTCTATCTGGATTTGCTATTTGGTGTGGGTAATTTATCAAGAGGGGGAAGAGAATGTTAACAATGACAGCCAGTGTCTTTCTTTACACAGGATTTATATTCTTTTCATTATCTATTATTTATTAAATAGATATAATTTATGTAAGCACTTTATTAATTTATAAGAATATTTTGCATATTAAAGTGGTTTTAAAATCTATTTATTCTTATCTTTTAAAAAAAAAGATAAAATATAAAAGAAATCTGATTTGTTTTTTCAGAGCTTTCGTTTTTATACAGTGAGTGTAACGAACTTGTGAGTGGCCCTTTCTCTTAAGGACCTTGAGGGATAGGGAGGAATGTGTATCAAAGTGTACGAATAAATTACAGGATCATAATCTAAAATGTATGTTTGCAAATGCGAGAAGCCTGGCTGACAAAATGGGTGAATTGGAAATGATGGCATTGAATGAAAAGTATGATGTAATAGGTATAGCAGAAACGTGGTTGAACAGTTCTCACGACTGGGCTGTAAATATAGAAGGATATGCCTTGTTTAGGCAGGACAGAAAAAAAAGGAAAGGGGGAGGAGTATGTGTATATGTTAAAAAAGAATTGAAGCCAAATTTAAAAGAAGAGATAGCTGGTGATATGGATGATAAAGTGGAGGCAATATGGGTGGAATTAGGCAACAGGAAAGGGGGTAATGTCATTGTTGGTGTCTGCTATAAGCCGCCAAATGCTAGCAGAGAGGAGGTGAGTCAACTTCATATGCAGTTGGCAAGGGCTGCAAGTTTGGGGAGTGTGCTCATTATGGGGGACTTCAATTACCCTGACATTGATTGGTGTGGTGGAACTGCCATCACAGAAAAAGGCGATGAGTACCTGAATTTGCTGCAGGATAATTTTCTCTCACAGGTGGTTGAGGTTCCTACTAGAAAAGGAGCTCTGTTGGATCTGGTAATATCTAACATTGTGGAGCGCATTATAGATATAAAGGTAACTGGAGGCTTAGGGAATAGTGACCATGAAATAGTGGCATTTGGACTTTGTTATCGAAAGGAAAAGTGTGCTGGGTTAACAAAGACATTTAATTTCAGGAAAGCAAATTTTCCCAGGTTAAAAGCAGCTCTTCAGAATGTCAACTGGGATAATGTATTATCAGGTAAAGGTACTGAACAGAAGTGGACTGTGTTCAAGGGGATTTTAAGCCAGTTCACATCTAAATTTATACCCTTGGGAAATAAATGTAAAAAAAATAAATCCGCGCCCATGTGGCTGAATTCTGATGTAAAGAGGCAAATGGTAAGGAAGAAAAAGGCATTTAAAACCTTTAAGGCCGAGGGAACGGAAAGGGCCTTTAGGGAGTATAAAAACTGTAACAAGGAGTGTAAGAAAGCAATCAAACTAGCTAAAATTAATAATGAAGTTAGGATAGCTGAAGAAAGCATCACTAAGCCTAAACATTTTTTTAAGTATATTAATAGTAAGAAGATGAGGACTGAGAATGTGGCACCATTAATTAATGGGGATAAGTTAGTTACGGAGGATGGCGATAAAGCAAATGTCTTGAATAATTTTTTTTCCTCTGTATACACTATAGAAGATCCAAGTACAGATATCATAGAATATAGTAGCAATAAAGGTATACAAGATTCAAGTTCACTTTGGTTAACCGAGGATATGGTACAGAAAGAACTAAATAAGGTTAATATTAGTAAATCTCCTGGACCGGATAAAATACATCCTAGGGTACTTAGGGAGCTAAGTTCAGTTTTATCTAGGCCATTGTTTCTAATTTTTGCTGATTCCCTCATGTCCGGTGGTGTGCCTCTGGATTGGAAAAAGGCTGATGTTATTCCAATATTCAAAAAGGGTAGTCGTTCACAGCCGGGTAATTACAGGCCTGTAAGTTTAACTTCCGTGGTGGGAAGATCCTGGAAAGTTTAATAAGGGATCTGTCAAGAGTATGTTTCAAGGACTGACATATAAGTAGTAACCAGCATGGATTAGGAGGTAGATCTTGTCAAACTAACTTGCTTGGCTTTTATGAGGAAGTAAGTAGAAATTTAGACTCTGGTATAGCAGTAGATGTAGTTTACTTGGATTTGCAAAGGCTTTTGATACAGTCCCCCAAGGCGACTAATGAATAAGCTAAGGTCTGTTGTCTGGGAGTCACATTTGTACATGATAGAAAATTGGTTAAAGAATAGGATGCAGAGAGAGTAGTTGTTAATGGGGCTTCATCATTATGGACTAAAGTGCTAAGTGGGGTGTCCACAGGGGTTCTGTGTTGGGGCCGCTTCTATTTAATCTATTTATTAAGATGGGAAGTGGGTATTGTCAGCAAGGTTTCTGTGTTTGCTGACGACACAAAACTTTGTCGACCATTAAAAACTTCAGAGGTTGTGCAATCGTTGCAAGGGGATCTAGATAGATTATCACATTGGGCTGCTAAATGGCAGATGAAATTTAATGTTGATAAATGTAAGGTGATGCATTTTGGACTTAAAAATCCTTGTGCTACTTATACTATAAATGGCTCTGTGTTAAGTGAATCCCTGTTGGAAAGGGATCTTGGAGTTTTGGTGGATAACAAACTTAAAGGTAGCAAGCAGTGCCAGGCGGCAACAGCCAGAGCCAGCATGGTATTGTCTTGTATAAAGAGAGGTATGGATTCAAGGGAGGAAAATGTAATTCTCCCTCTTTACAAAGCATTGGTAAGGCCTCATTTGGAATATGCAGTGCAATTTTGGAATCCTGTGTACAAAAAGGACATCTTTGAAATGGAAAGGGTTCAGAGAAGGGCAACTAAATTAATAAGGGGATTGGGGGAGCTTGAATATGAAGAGAGACTGGAAAAGTTACAATTATGGACGCTGGAGAAAAGGCGCTTGCGTGGGGATATGATTACTGTGTATAAATACATTAACGGGCCATACAATAAACTATCTTGTCTATGACTATGACCGGATGGTGTATCTATGACTATGACCGGATGGTGTATCTATGACTATGACCGGATGGTGTGTCTATGACTATGACTGGATGGTGTATCTATGACTTTGACCGAATGGTGTATCTATGACTATGACCGGATGTTGTATCTATGACTATGACAGAACTTCTGGCCATCTATCATGGTACTCTACCCCCAGGGATCTCAACAGATTTAGTAATGTTCGATTAAATCGCTCACAAACTCCATTTCCCTGTGGGTGATAGGGAGTCATACATGACTTATGCACCCCTTGAAATCTGCAGAGTTCAGTGACCAGCTGTGATTCAAAATTTGGACCCCGATCTGACAAGAATTGCTAAGGGCAACGTTAGGTCTTGTAACATGAGTCCACATCAGTTTAGCAGTAGCCTGGGCTGATCCTTCGTGGGTACTGCCATGACAAACTTAGAGAAATGGTCAATAAACACCAGGGCATACCGGTACCCTCCTGGTACCCCTGCTATCATTATAAAGTCCATGGCTATTAGCTCAAAAGGTTCCCCAGTGCAGATCTGATGGAGAGTGGTGTTATCTGGAGGAGCCTTACAAATAGCATATTGTGCGCACTGCTGGCACACTTTCTTGACTACTGTACCTAGTCCTGAAGCAAAGAAGTAACGGCGGACTAGCTGTTCAGTTTTTTCTGCCATAAAGTGCCCCCCAGATTCATGCATAATTCAGCACACTTCCCGCAGCTGGGCGGCAGGGACCACCAACTGCCAGACCTTCCATCGCTCCTTCTCCCATTCACTTTGGCGGTATAGCAGCCCATGGTGTTCTTGCAGCCTGTCCCAATGCCACAACAATGTCCTAGCCACTGGAACCATCTGGACCCTCACCCGACCAGGGTGCCGCTGCTGCTTTCTCACCCAATTGAGTACCTGCTGGAGAGCTGGATCCTTCTGTTGACCCTCCTTCCACTGGTCCACTGTGTAGATTTTTGGCATGGAGTCTTTCACCCCAGCCACTTGTGCATTAGAGGCCTCCTCCCCCTGGCCTTTACTTTCAGTAGGGGAATCTCAATTCCTTCTCTTTCCTCATCCCGCTGCCCAATCGGCACATCTGTAGGGTTACGAGACAGGGCATCTGCATTTTGGTCGGACTTCCCAGGCTTAATGCCAAGTCAAATAATGCCAAGTTGCTACATACTATCCTGACAGGTAGCAAGCAGTGCCAGGCAGCAACAGCCAGAGCCAGCATGGTATTGTCTTGTATAAAGCGAGGTATGGATTCAAGGGAGGAAAATGTAATTCTTCCTCTTTACAAAGCATTGGTAAGGCCTCATTTGGAATATGCAGTGCAATTTTGGAATCCTGTGTACAAAAAGGACATCTTTGAAATGGAAAGGGTTCAGAGAAGGGCAACTAAATTAATAAGGGGATTGGGGGAGCTTGAATATGAAGAGAGACTGGAAAAGTTACAATTATGGACGCTGGAGAAAAGGCGCTTGCGTGGGGATATGATTACTGTGTATAAATACATTAACGGGCCATACAATAAACTATCTGGGTCATTGTTCACCAATAGGACATGTCAGAGGACACGTGGACATCCCTTAAGACTTGAAGATAAAAGGTTTAGGCTTCAAGTTCGGAAAGGGTTTTTCACTGTGAGAACGGTAAAGCTATGGAACTGTCTTCCAGTGGACGTTGTAATGGCAGGTTCATTGGTCAGTTTAATAAAAAGCTGGATGTGTTTCTACAAACAAGGAATGTTACAAGTTACTGGGATTGATACATAAAGTAGAGTTGGGAAAGGGTTTGTCACTGTGAGAACGATAAAGCTATGGAACTGTCTTCCAGTGGACGTTGTTATGGCAGGTTCATTGGTCAGTTTAATAAAAAGCTGGATGTGTTTCTACAAACAAGGAATGTTACAAGTTACTGGTATTGATACATAAAGTAGAGTTGGGAAAGGGTTTGTCACTGTGAGAACGGTAAAGCTATGGAACTGTCTTCCAGTGGACGTTGTTATGGCAGGTTCATTGGTCAGTTTAATAAAAAGCTGGATGGTTTCTACACAAAAAGGAATGTTACAAGTTACTGGTATTGATACATAAAGTAGAGTTGGGAAAGGGTTTGTCACTGTGAGAACGGTAAAGCTATGGAACTGTCTTCCAGTGGACGTTGTTATGGCAGGTTCATTGGTCAGTTTAATAAAAAGCTGGATGAGTTTCTGCAAACAAGGAATGTTACAAGTTACTGGTATTGATACATAAAGTAGAGTTGATCCAGGGAAATTTCCCATTGCCACTTGGAGTCAGGAAGGAATTTTTTCCCCCTTCATAAATTTGGTGGGGGTTTTTTGCCTTCCTCTGGATCAACAGTTAGGCAGGAAATGAGGATATTGCTAGATGGGTTGGACTAGATGGACATATGTCTTTATTCAACCTCAAATACTGTACTATACTATACTATACTATACTATACAAGACATGGCTGGCGTTGGTTGATACTATTGGGTTTTCAAATTAGCTTTTTTCTTCTCAATATTCTCTTGACCAATCCAATCTGGTATAATTCCGCAAGTATCTACTTATCCTTCATTGCCAAAGGGCACTGTCTATATTGCTCCTTGCTCTCCAGCTGACCAAACTCTTTGCTATTCTTTCCACCTGAGTGGCCACCTCCCAACATCATCCTTTATGCCTATAATGTATTGAACACCCATGGAACATGACACTGCACTGCCAACTAAAAGAGACATTTTTGTAGCTATAGCTGGACCAAAACTGCCATTGCCCCCAAAACACAGCAGAAGCACTCTTCACATCCGTTACTTAAAGGAACACTAAATCGTATTTATTAAAGGGTATCTGCACCCTAAAAAAAACTTGTAATATACTGTAGGGCTCCCTATCCCACACCCAACCGCCATGTTTGTTTTTTAAAAAAAAGGCTCAGAACGGTATTTATATGCCTTCATTCTACCGGCGCTCTGATCTCAAAAAATCTTTTCTGAGTATGCAGAGATTCCTATGAACCTGGTCTTGTCAATGGTTGATCTGGTCCACCAATTTTTGGACTGCAGGAGTGGAGGAAGATGAAGACTTAGGGGCATATTTATAAAGAAACGATAATAGCGAAAAAAATTACAGCCGCACATCGCGGCCGCGAAAATAGCGCTGTCGCCGTATTTATAATGGTGAACGTTATTGCCGCGATGTGTATTGTGGCCGCCATGTCCCGCGGTAACGATGTGCCGCGATACTGTACTTAGCGCAATGCGCTAAGTACAATATCGCCGCAAAGGGACATAAAATCCCTTCCAGGCGCTAAGGGGGCGGGGCATACACCCACCCCGCCTTCGACCCCCGCGGCGGCAACCACCTGCCGCCGCTTCCCATCAGCCCCTGCCAACCCCTCCCCCGCTCGTGGCAATCTCGGAACAGAAGGCTAGGAGGGGCTGCCGGGAAGGGACCCCCTCCCCAGCAGCCCCTTCAAGCCCCCCGCCCCGGCCGCTCCCGGAGAGGGGAAGGGAGGCATCCGCTGGGAGGGGTGGAGGCACCCTCCCTTAAGGGGTCCCGCAGCTCGAACCGGGACCCCCCTCCCCAGCCCTTGTAAGGGCCCTTGCGGCACTGACAAGTGCTTTTGGCGGGGGAAGCCCCCAGTGAGCGGTTCTTATAAGAGCCTTTGGGCAACGTCTTCTTTCTTCCAGTCCCTGCGACACCAGCTCCGCTGAGGCCGCCGACCCCAGCTCCGCTGAGGCCGCCGACCCCCGAGAGGTACCCCTGCGGCCGCCAGGCGACCTCAACGAGGCCGATGTTGCCGGCGTCTTGATCCAATGCGACGTCTTCGGGCTGGTGACACCAACCCCACTCAGGTCGCCGATGCCAGGCAGGCTCACTGCGGCCGCCAGTGAGCCCGCTGGCACCGCCGGCCTCAGCGGAGCCAATGTTGCCAGCCGCTTCTTTCTTCTGTCTTCAGCCATCTACTGAGATGGCATCTGAGTTCCGCAGCAGAAAGCACCTCTTTATATAGGTTTGCAGAAATCCATAATCCATTTCTGATTGGTCAATTTTTTAATGCTTGGTTTACATGCTTTACATTAACCAATCAGATTTCTGTAAAGTTCTGATACTGCTGGGAAGCGGCGGCGGGTGTGGGGTCGAGGGCGGTGTGGGCGTGCCTCCCGGGGCGGATGCGACCACCCGCTGCGGGTTGCCTGCCCATCCCCGCCGCAGGGAGGCTAGTATCGGCTGACTTCGCCACCTTCAAGGTGGCGAAGCAAAACAGCCAATACTAGCAGTGCGAAATAGTTACAGGTAAGTATCACATTTATAAATAGTAACAGGTAAGTATCACATTTATAAATCACGTTAAACGCGATTTTTGCGAAAATGTCAGGGAAAACGGCCGCGAAAACTTAACAAGGCTTTATATATATGCCCTTAAGATGAATCCGGAATAAAAATGTGATGAAAACCATCATATACTTGAAAAGTAGAAAACAGAGAAGATGAATGGACAGAATTGTTATAGGTGAACTCTGCTATTAGGAGGTGAGAAGGCCAATTATATTGTGCCACAGTTGAGAAATATTGGATGTACTGTTCCAAGGTCTTGTTCGTCCTCTCAGTTTAGCCATGGGACTGGGGATGGTGGGTGGAAGAGTGACAGTTTTATTTGAAAGGTTAGTCCAAAATCTTGAGATAAACTGAGACCTGCAGAGGTTCTCGTCAGGTTCCCCTAAAGTCTAATAACGTCTTTGCTAAAGACTGATAACAATTTAGAGAAAGATGGAATAGCAGAAGTGGTAATGGCAAGTTCATTGAATAGCTTTAAAAAGGCCTGGATATGTTTCTAAAATTAAAAAATATTGAGAATTAAGCTAGGTACACACCGCGATTTTTCCTCATGACCGACCGTTCGATACTTTCGAACGGTCGGCCAGGGGAAGGACTGTCGGTCGTGGCAAAAGCAGCCGCGTCCGATGTCACCGCGACCGATCGTGCGGTCCATAGAGGACCGCACGATCGACGAGGTTTTCCACCCTGTCCAATCGTCCTTTCGTCCGATTTGGACGAACGGTCGATCGGACATGGGCACATTCGGATGCGTAATTTAGGTCCGATCGACCGATACACTGAACTATCGGTCGATCGGACCAAATATCTCATCGTGTGTACCCAGCTTTACTGGTATTAATGCATATAGATCTGGTTGACCCGGGATACTTTCGATTGCTGTTTGGAGTCAGGAAGGATTTTTCCCCCCCTTTTTAGCTGGGTTTTTTTGCCTTCCTCTGGATCAACTGTTAGGTAGGGTAAACAAAAAAAAAAAGGTGAATAGGTTGGACTTGATGGACGTATGTCTTTATTCAACCTTAATTAATATGTTACTATGTAAATCTTTGAAAGTCTGTCAACCACCACTAGTATGGTGGTGTCAAAAGCTTGCACTGGAGAAGAGTTCAAAAATAAAATCTACCGAAATAGGACTCCACGGGTGCCTAGGAAGGGATAAAGGAAGAAGTAATCCACCAGGTTTACTGGGAAGGTACTTATTCTGTAGGCAAGTGTCACAGGAAAGAACATAATTTCTACAGTCCTTGTGCAAGTTGGCCCACCAGAGTTCGTTTAAAGTCAAAGTGACCCGCAAGAGGATGCACATCCTCTTTGTCATCTGTAATACCTGTTGACAAATATTTTCAGGGACAAAAATCTTGTCTTTATAAAATAGAAGGCCATATCGGACAGTTAGTCCCAAGGAAATCTGAATCAAAGGAGAAATGGTACTAGACCGGATTCACGGAGATCAGAAGAAAATAACCGGGGAGAGCATCAGGCTTACCATTTTTTCGGACCCAGGGGGGTATGTTATGTGAAAATTAAAATGAACAAAGAACAGGGCCCATCTAGCTTGCATAGGTCTCAATTGTTTAGCTAAGATGTTCAAGGTTTTTATGATCTGTATAGACCAAAATAGGATGAATTGTCCCCCTTCGGTAGGTAATGCCATTCTTCAAATGCAGCTTTAATGGGTACTGAGGTGAATTTTTGTTTAAGAGAGACAAAGGCATCTTGGGCTTCTGGAGTGCATTGAAATTTGATTGTTTTCTTGGTAAAGTTTGTAATAAGAAGAACCGTTTTGGAAAAGTTCTTGATAAACTTCCAGAAAAAAAAAGAAACGTCTTTTCTATAGGAAGAGGCTTGCCATAGAGTATCCATAGAGTATACCATAGATATCCATAGAGATACCTTCCAGAGAGATGACAAGGCCAAGAAACTTAACAGTTGTTGCTTTGAAAAGTCGATGCTCACAGAGACAAAGCCCTTTAGATACATTGAGGCGATGAATGGAAGGATCAGAAGGGAAGATTAAAATGTCATCGGGGTACACAATTAAGTAGTCAAGGAAGTCTTGAAAGATGTCATTGGCAAAGTGCTGGAAGGTTGCTGGAGCATTGCACAATCGGAAGGACATGACCAGGTACTCAAAATGCCCATAACAAGATAATTAATTAATAATTACGTCTTCCACTCGTCCCCTTCCCTGATTTGAATAAGGTTATAAGTTACTTTGAGGTCTAGTTTTGGCTGAACGAAGGTGTTGGAAAAGTTCAGGGATAAGAGGTTGGTAACAGTTCTTGATAGTCGATACATAGCCTGAGAGCTCCATTCTTCTTCTCGAAGAAGGATGGTGGAAAAATCCTGCACCAGCATGTGAGGTGGATGGGTGAATAAATCCCTTAGTTAATTTCTCATCAATATATTCTTGAAGAGCTGTTAGTTCAGATTCAGACAGAGGAAAAACTCTTCCAAAAGGAATAGGTGCAACAGGGAGCAAATCAATAGGACAGTCGTATGGTCTATGGGGAGGCAGCGTCTGCTCCTTTCTTGTCAAACCTGTCAGCAAAAGCAATATAAGGAAAGGATATTGATGGCTTATTGCAAAGGGTAGAGCAAAGTGATAGACTATGGACTGGGCTAAGACAGTGTGAACGGTCTCCCCACAGTAGAGGCACAACCCCAACCTCTTTCTTCTGGACTTCTCCACTGAAAGAGGGGAATGAATTGCCCCAATCTGCATTGTTCAACTATATCACAGCTAGATGATTCGTCAACTGGAACCCCAAATGGATACGTGTAAGAAACTGGAGATAATCATAGTGGGCCTGAGAAGGTGCACCATTCACATTGGCGTTCTCAGAGATGACTGTCAATCTGCACTGGACTAGTTCTTTCAAGGAAGATGGAACCCTTAACATGGGTGGTCTCATCCTAAACTGCATTAGAGAGCCCCAATCAAAACGGGTGCTTAAAGAGCACGTCCACCCCCAAAACTATAAGTTAACCCACTACTGACCCCACTCTGCAGTGTAATAAAATCCTTACCTTACATCCCAGCTCCAAATGGCTCTCCTGTAATCCCCCTCAAAGTCCCAAAAACTGACCACCAGGAGGATAGCAGAGTCCATATAGTTCTCTGCCTCCTATCTCTCCTCCAGGAGAAGTTTGGCAAGCACACTGCAGGCCTCCCCCCCTCCCTCTCCCTCCCGTTTTGCAATCCCTCCCTCTACCATAAAACTCCTTTGCCATATATTAGTGCTCCTTCCCCCGGTCCCAACCGCTATAAAAGATTTTTAAGAAAGTCCCCCGACCTCTACTTATCTTACCTCTCTCCCCCAGCATTCTGACCACCCAATAGCCACGTCTGTGATTGGCTGTCCCTTTTAGTAGTTTCATGCAAGCAGAGGGCCGGGACAGTGCAGCAGAGGAGAGAGGTAAGGTAAGTAACTATTGGGGGACTTTCTGAATTTTTTTTTATAGCTGTTGGGGCTGGGGGAAGGAACTACTATATGCCAAAAAATTTTTACAGGGGTGGACATGCCCTTTATGGGCAGCATTATTCCAGCAGGTATCTGGGGCCAAAGCCCGAAACTCAAAAACATAGACTTCTACCAGTCCATTGCCTTGTTGAAGACTACAGATGGCTGACTCAGCAGAACAGGCCCTGGTCGGATCATCATACAAGGCTGCCAACGCTTTGAAAAAAGAATCTAGCTAGCTCACCAACAGACTTTGCTGTTTCAACAAGGGATCAGCCCTGAATTGAGTTGCTTCTTGTAGAAGAGAGAGATCTAGAATAACTCGGACGTGTTCGTAAGGGTAATACCTAGGTTGGAGCTCAAAAAAGATTCGGCAGCTGTGACGGAATGCCCAGGACATTGCACGGTCACCACGGAACCTATCGGGTAGAAGAAGACTGGGTTTAGGTTGTAGGACTGCCAGAGCCAGAGACGCACAGCTAGATGGCTGATCAGAAGGAAGTCTAGGGAGTTTGACTAGCTTGGACAGCATCCATACGGGTTTGGAGTTGCTGCAGACCCATGTGGAGAGTCCGGACAGCCTCTGAAATTCCCGATAATTGTTGACCCAACGTAGGAAGTACTTTGTCTCTACTGGAATCCATTGATAGATGTAATTTTAAGATTTACCTGATTCTGTGGCAGAGACCCACTTTTACCCACAGGTACTGGGGTGCAGTATCTAAGCGTGACCAGGTTTTCACCCAAGCCCCTAATGGTGGGGATGTTGCACTGCTGAGTCACACCAGGTTGCGGCCCCCAATACCTGCAAGTGAGGAGTAAACAGAAATGGTAGAGCCACAGAGGAACAGGAACAAGGCAAGAGCCTAGGCACAGGGCAGGAGCAAGGAACAGAGAGGATCAGAAAACAGCCAGTGTGGGAACAGACATCCAGCACCGGTCAAACACATGCCCACAGGATGTCATGCATGCGTGCGCTCCAAGAAGTCCATCCGCTAAGGGATCCCAGGCAGGTAAGGAACTATCGTTACAGATTGGCTGAGAAGCAGCCAATTACAGATGCGGCTGCCATCAACGTAGAGTGCCGCGGAATGAAGGTCTAAGTAACGGTCTGAAATAACTCGGTGGTTAGGGGTGGGCAGGGGGCCTCCAAAATATGCTCAAAGGGTTTCATGTTAGGTGCAATGGAAGCCAAGGATGGATCCGGAAGGGAGGGGGGGCTCCCCAGCGCATGTCACTGTCCTTACTAAGGTTAAGGAAGCAGAAGGCATGTACTCCTCCTACTCCTTACTCTTTACTTTCTAGAAATTTGGACGGACACCACAGGTGAACCATAAGGAGCAGAGATGACAGGTAAGGTTTTTTTTAACACTACACAGTGGGGCCAGTAGTGGGTTAAATTTTAGTTTAAAGGGGGTGGACATGCCCTTTAAGTACTATAAATCTGTATCTATTATTCACAGGGAGGTGAGAATGCCCAGCGAACAGCACAACACTTACCAGTGCTCCTCCTTCTTAACTGACAGGCGCACTGTCCCAATCAAATGCCTATCTTTTGTATTGATTTGCATGCGCTGAAGATAGGCACTCGTTTAGGACAGTGTGTCTGTCAACTGAGAAGGAGTGGAGTGGAACGCCAGTAAGGTAAATGTATCACTGTACCCTGCGTCTTCTATTATTCACAGGGAGGTGGGAATAAGCATTCTCCCCACCCTGTGATAATAGATTCCGGAAGTACATAAAATCTGTTTAGTCTCTCTTTTAAATGGTATCTTCACTGAAAAAGTGAACACTAAGAGCAAACTGCTATCCTCCTTTTACCCACTACCCTTTATTGTTCCTTACTGTGTACTGTGTACATTAGGAATTATTTTTTAAGGATGGTGTACTCCGGTAGATCAGAATTATCAACTTGTTTAAATAAATCTAATTGGTTGAATTAGATTCCCCATTCTGTCTGAAAGACTGCTTGCTGATATTAAATAAATATTGTACAGCAGGTGATTTGACCTTTTATAGGACTTCTGTACGGCAATTAGAATAAAAACATAAATTATAAATGTTAAAAAAGAAAAAAAAATCAACGGTCCAAAAATTCTTTAACACCAGCACACGCTCCTCTGGGTTTCAAAAATGGTGCAAGCTCTGTACTTTAACCTCTTGTACTCCATTCATAAGAAAATTCCAAGTGAGCAGCACTCATAAAACATATCATTTATTTCAAATCACTTTAAAATCTGATTACATTTTCTGCCATCGTGAAAATATAGCCATTTGATGGCAGAAAATGTAATCAGATTTTAAAGTGATTTGAAATAAATGATATGTTTTATGAGTGCTGCTCACTTGGAATTTTCTTTAAAAAAATCAACAGCATGTGTTTTTTCTCACACCAACTGAAATTTACAACTTGCCTATCGACTAAAAACCTAAAATTGCACTAGATGGTCAATCAGGATAAAATATCAGCCCATGTATGTTGGTCTTAACATTACATTTTTTAACCATCCCTCTCCGTGTAAAAACAAAGGTAGGTAATGCTTCTCTCCACTATCCCATTAGCATATTTCCATAATAGTGGCTAGATTATACACTCTGCATGTAATAACCTCATTTAACCCACTTTGTGCAAGTTAGTTAGTGCTGACTTAACTATCCCACTTGAAACTAGCTTATTCCCATAGAAGTGGCTAGATGGCACCCTGAGCAAGGACCTACTTTAACCCACTCCATGTAAAGAATATGTAAGGTAGTGCTGCCCTCCAATATCCCACTAGGAACTAGTATATTCCCACTGAAATGGCTAGATTCCACACTCTGCAGGGAGGACCTCCGCTATCCCACTCCATATAAAGTGAATATGTTAGGTAGTGCTGCCCTCCGCTATCCCACTAGGAACTAGCATATTCCCATTGAAATGGCTAGATTCACACTCTGCAGGGAGGACCTCCGCTATCCCACTCCATATAAAGTGAATATGTTAGGTAGTGCTGCCCTCCGCTATCCCACTGGAAACTGCATATTCCCATTGAAATGGCTAATTCCACACTCTGCAGGGAGGACCTCCGCTATCCCACTCCATATAAAGTGAATATGTTAGGTAGTGCTGCCCTCCGCTATCCCACTAGGAACTAGCATATTCCCATTGAAATGGCTAGATTCCACACTCTGCAGGGAGGACCTCCGCTATCCCACTCCATATAAAGTGAATATGTTAGGTAGTGCTGCCCTCCGCTATCCCACTAGGAACTAGCATATTCCCATTGAAATGGATAGATTCCACACTCTGGAGGGAGAACCTCTGCTATCCCACTGGGATCTAGTCATGACCGCTCTACACTCTCTGTGAGATGATCAATGCACATTCCTGGGCCCCATATATCATAATATCTGTGCTAGTGAAAACAGTAAAAACATGGGGGGTTTAGTTAAAATTCATCTGTGCTGACACTCCCTGCTTGGTTGCATTTTTTTGTTTATGTAATGTAGCAGAGTTTCTCTGCAGGAAGATAGGAAAAGCTTCCATGTGGTAGTAGCACCCCCAACACGTCCCTTTAATAGGAGGTTTTACACCTTGAATACTAAGCATTGGATGAGAGGCCTCTTCCCTCCTTGTTAAAAGCCAGTAGGCGGGGGGAAGTGATAGCCTTCAATACTAATCCAATGCAAGGTCAGGGAGACAACCTTCCCATAAAAATGCAACCAAGCAGGGAGTGTCAGCCCAGATAAATGACCCAAGGTAAACTGTTAGGACCTTCCATACTGGGGTTACCTTGACATGGTTGGAAGGCTTCTCACTTTTATGCATAAAATTGTAACTAAAAACCCCCCATGTTTTTACTGTTTGCACTAGCACAGATATTATTATATGGGGCCCAGGAATGTGCATTGATCATCTCTTTTCTTGTTTGCGCTAATGTTCTGGTCAGATCAGTAGCACTTCCACTATGTTATAATAATGTTGCCATAGGAGTGCTCCCACAGCCCCCCTTTTGTCCAGGATGGAATAGAGCCGGCCCTTTTTCTGCTGGGTGGTGGTCAAGGTTGTGGGTACATCCTTGCAAGGGTTGAAATCCAATAACCACATTACATGCCCTCTGAGAAAAAAGAAGTAGGCATTGAAATTCGATCTATTCGGATAGAATTGTGAAGAATTAAATGAGGTGTAAATTAGTTATAATAATTGTTATTTATAGAATTGATGATTGAAGTGAATGAACTCAAGAAAGTAAAAACCACTAACATTTCAAATGTTTGGTTTCACACATGGTTATTGATAAATTAAGTATATGGTTAGAAAAAATGGGCCTGGGGTTATTCTTCGCTAGTCTTGTATAAATGTAATATAATGATAGATTAACAAATACATGTTAAAGGCAACTATACAACTTTAACTGCCCAAGTACATCTAATAGGGAGGTAGCAATGTGTAATTCTACTACTAATACTAGCATGTGTAGAAAGCAGTTACCCCAGTTTTCTAATATATACTGAGATATTTACCACAATGTTGGTGACTTCTCTATATATTAGTGAGTCTAAATCTCTAGGGTTTATTTCCCCGTAAATAGGACTTTGTGTTCATTTCAGGTCTAAATAATATTATGTAACATTTCGGGATAAATATACATCCTAATAGTCCGGCACTTGAGGTCAATATGGCAAATATCTCCACACACACAGTGTTTTTCCCTTTGGTGCTCAGATAGGCCGGGATCATTGTGATCCAAACACTGCAGAAGACCAGCATGCTGAAAGTGATGTACTTGGCCTCATTAAAACTGTCCGGTAAGGTCGAGCTAAAAAATGCTAAAACAAAACTAACGCTGCCAGAAGCCCCATATAACCAAACTGAGTAAAAGGCAATAGCTGATCCCTCATTGCACTGAATAATGATTGTTCCAGGGTAATGTGAATGTCCATATCCTGATAGGGAGGAGAAATGGCCAACCAAGTCATACATATTATTATTTGAATGGATGAACAGATCAAGACTACAGAATTGGACAGTTTGACTCCCACCCATTTCCTCCATGAGCTCCCAGGCTTGGTGGCTTTGAATGCAATGTAAACCATGATAGTCTTGGCCAGGAGAGAAGAGACAGCTATGGAGAAGGTGATTCCAAAAGTGATTATACGTAACATGCAGGTTATATCCACAGGGCGACCGAGGAACAGGAACACAGTGAGGAAGCTCAGCTTGATGGAGACCAGGAGGAGGAAGCTGAGGTTCCTGTTATTGGCTCTGACAATGGGAGTGTCCATGGATTTAATGAAAACAAACAGAACCAGCAGAGATGTAAGGGAAAAGAGAAATGAGAGAAAGGAAAAGATCACAGAAATATCATCATTAGTATAGGATAGGACTTCTTCTGTTCTTGCTATACACTGATTTCTTCCCATGTTGGGCCATTCCATATCGGGGCATCTTATGCAGATCACACTGTCTGTAAAAGTTAAAAAGAAATAAATAAAAACACAGAAAAATAAATAAATATAAAAAGTAGATACATCGTTAAATTTGGGTTAAGAAAGACCATGGTCCATCAATGCAAAAAATATATAAAAAAAAAAATCAACCCATTAAATGTACAGTATTCTCCATTTAATTGGTACATGCTCCCAGTATTCAAACTAAACCAGCATACAGCCAATCACACAAGCCCACCCATGATACAGTCACCATTTGTAAAATTGGATATTCTGGCTGCCCAAGAAGATATCTAATCCTGGTTTGAATGTGATCAGAGATTCAGCCTCAACAAAATGTTCAGGTAGAGCATTACACAACCATATGGCACTCACGGGGAAGAACTAGTTTTGTTTTATAATCTGAAATTATTTTTCTAAACTCTAAATATGTTTCCTCTTATCTTTTGTTCACACCCATTAGAGAAAGTATCTCTGTTAATTAGCTGTAGTTTATCATTTTACTTCACAATTGTCTGTATTGTTTCTGTAATCTCTAATTCATTAGATGTGTTTTCTGTAGACTGGTACCCTGAACACCATTATATACAGGAGATCTTACAGAAGGTATGTATAAAGGTAAAATGATGTCTTCTTTTATACATAAAATTATTTTATTTGCCTTAGCAGGTACTGCCTGTCCCTGCCTGAATAGAGTAACAAAGTCTATTTCCATGATAACTCCCAAGTCCTAAAAATCTGTGCTGCTTTCGTCTACCCAATCAACTGATGGCTGGATCTGACATGTTGGTAGACCACGGCCGATAGTGCGGTTCCCTATTGCTGCGACTGGCAGTCATTTATTCTGTCCGAGCGCTCGCTTAGGTATAACTATGGTTCATGTTGTTTTTATCTTGATGTATAACTTCATATTTATCAACATTTAACCTTATTTGCACGTTGTAGTTGAATCCCTATTGAAATCCGTTTGTAAGGTGAAAACTCCTTGCACTGAACCTATTATACTAGACACATTAGTATCATCAGCAAACACAGAGACTGTTACTCAATGCCCAACACTAGATCATTTATAAATAGACCGGACATAGGACAGAAAGTGCTGAGTAAATGATAGATTATTTATAGGGATGGCATATAACTCGAACTTGAACCCGAGTTCGAGCCGAACTGTTCGAGTTCGAACGCACCCGGACTCCTCGAACTATCTCGGACGCGGACTTTCGATATTTCCCGGACTTTCGATGATTAATCGAATGTTTGAACGTTCGAACGTTCGAATCCGCGAGTAAAATTTACATGGTATCTAGGCACGAACATCGAATCTGCGAGTAAAGTCTCCATTAAAGCCTATAGGCGAGCATCGAATCTGCGAGTAAAATGTCCATGTTACTTCGAATGTTCGAACGCGAAAGCTCGAAAGTAGCGCGCGTGAGAGTAAAATCGATTTTACGAAAGTCCTGGATATTGGAACACGCTCCCCAGACCATTTCCCAGGTCCCACAGCCACTTACATTAAGTTACCATTAATATTTTAGTTGTATTTGACTCGAACTTTTCGAACTATTTGCCTCCCATAGACTTTAATGGGTCCGTTTTTGAACTTTCGAACTTTCGAACTTTTACAATAGTTCGAAAGATCGAAAACGGACCGAACTTTCAATAGTTCGACCATCTCTAATTATTTATCATTCTATTTGTATTGATAGATATAGGCATAGAATGTTTCAGTAACACTCACAGTTATACTGTGCTTGCATCCCAAGACCCAGATCTTAACATACTTCAATCCAATGGGAACAGCAGTATTTATAGTAACACTTTACTTTTAGTCACATGTTAACTTACAAATTGTGCTGGTACAGCTGGAACAGAATAAAAAGGGCACAAGAGTCTTCTCCATGGCAGCTTTATCTGCACAATATCCGAATAAAAGTAAAGTTTTAATATATACTGCTGTTGCCATTGGATTGAAGTATGTGAAAGTGGTACCACTGAAATCCAGCTTTAATTTAGTCCATCATCAGGTCTGGAACCCGCGGGGTTTCTGTAGGTTACCCGATCTGTGTATAAATTTTCCCCAATTGGACTTAGTTGCAACTTATAAAGTGGCATGTTGCTGTTAATGCTTTTTGTCACATATCACCATACATTGCAGTGAAAATGCATTAGTGGGCACGTTTCAATTCCTGGAAATATGTTTTATTACTCACAGGAAGGTGTCAGTACATTACTGTTCCCTGATTGTGGGTTTTCCAATAGAAATAAGTGTCCAGGGGGTGTTAGACTATTTTCCAATTTCCAAGTTTTAAGTTGACTGAGGGTCTATTTCGTCGAGTACAGAATTGTCTCTGGAGTATTTAACCCCTATTATTTAGTTTTTAAAGATCCTTCCTGCGATGTTACCTATTTATCAGTTAAATCCTGGTTAATATTTCTCATTATTAAACTAAACACAATTCATTTGGTGATATTACCAATGTGCTTAGGTTTTGTGTTGGGCAATCACTTCATTCACAACCAGATGGCAGAATACGGGTTAGATAACTTCACCCATTAACTTGTGCATGAATGAAAAGGGCTTAAAATGAACAGTAAACGGTAGTTTGTAAAAGTTGCATACGGAAGTAGTTTTTTTTTCTTGGTCCTAAAACATCTGTATAACAAGACTCATCAAAATTGTCCCAGTCATTCAGTAATTTTTCTGGAACATACATACATTGACTTTTATATACATAAAGATGCAAAATTCAGCACAAAATGGCTTCAGACATTATATTAATCATTCACCCACCAGGCACACAATATTTATATCACAGTAAAACAGTTTTCATTTTACCACAGAAAGATACAGCTAATAGATATTTAATAGTGGCTCCTGAATAGCTGATTGTGTGCACTAATAGGAGGCACTTAGGAGGCACAAGGGACAGCAGATTGGCTGTTCAGAAGCCATGAGTGCAGGAGAGCACTAGCTAGCAAGAGTAGCCCTTCACTGGGTCTGTTCTATTATTTACAGGATGGTAGGAATACTAAATCCAACTAGCAGCTACTTAATTTTGGCAGTTTAGTGTCCCTTTAAATTCTAGGAGAAACTGTGTCTAGTGAGTTGTGAAGGTTCTCATTCATCCAGGTCATGGTATATCTGTTGTATTCAATTAGATCAACTGGACTTGAAATGTAGTTCTTGAAGACGTTTCGCTAGTCATCCGACTGGCTTTCTCAATTCAGAATGACTTGTACAAGAATCTGTGGAAATTATGTACCCTGGAAAATCCCAATTAGCATATCACAGCCAGGTGTTAAGGGTGTGATTGGATAGTGACTAAGAGGTGTTATAGGAACGCCCAGAGTAAGGTGTTAAAACAGCATTGTACATCCAGAACTCTCAGGATTTCACCAACAAGATTGAAGATATAGTACTTGGTGCTGAAGAAACTATGGTGTCCTATGATGTGACATCTCTCTTCACTTGTATACCTACCAAGGAGGCTGTTGACATGGTGAGAAAATGGCTAGGCCAAGACAGCACTCTTACCAGCAGAACTGATCTCAACCCAGAACAGGTGTGTTCCTTGCTGTACTTGTGCCTGAATACCACCTATTTCAAATACAGGGATAAGTTCTATAAGCAAAAACATGGATGTGCTATGGGATCTCCAGTTTCACCCATTGTGGCCAACCTTTACATGGAGGAGGTAGAAAAACAGGCTCTTAATACCTTTAAGGGAATAGCACCAAGCCACTGGTTCAGATATGTGGATGACACCTGGGTTAAAATCCACCAGAAGGAAGTACAAGCTTTCACAGAACACATTAATGCGGTGGACCAAAACATTAAATTCACAAGGGAAGAGGTACAAAACAACAAACTGGCTTTCTTGGACTGCTTGGTAGAAGTTAAGGAAAATGGTAAACTGGAAGTAGAGGTTTACAGAAAACCAACACACACAGATCAGTATTTGATGTTGGACTCCCACCACCCTTTAGATCACAAGCTGGGTGTCATCAGAACCCTGCAACACAGAGCCGAGAACATCCCCACTAGCACAGAGGCGAAGGCTAAAGAAATGAAACATCTGAGAGGAGTCCTTAAAACTTGTGGATATCCAGAATGGGCCTTGGTCAAAAGAAGTAGAAGGAAAGAAAAGAACACAAATACCAACAGTGAAGGGGAAAAGCAAGACAGGAGGAAGAACATGGTCATCCCATATGTAGCAGGGGTCTCCGAGAAATTAAGAAGAATTTTCAAAAAACATCGTATCCCTGTCTGCTTTAAACCGAACAACACACTGTGGCAGCAATTGGTACATCCGAAAGACACAATACCGAAACACAAGATAAGCGACATCATATACGCAGTGCAGTGCATTGAAGAATTCTCTGATTTGTATGTGGGGGAGACCAAACAGCAACTACATCAACATATGGCCCAGCACAGAAGAGCCAATTCCTCGGGTCAGGACTCAGCCGTGTATCTGCATCTTAAGGATAAAGGACATACCTTTGAAGATTGTAATGTTAACATACTGGCGAAGGAACGTGACTGGTTCAAGAGAGGTGTTAAGGAGGCCATTTATGTGAAAATAAAGAAACCAAGCCTAAATAGAGGTGGGGGGGTTCAACACCAACTGTCTGCCATGTACAATGCTGTTTTAACACCTTACTCTGGGCGTTCCTATAACACCTCTTAGCCACTATCCAATCACGCCCTTAACACCTGGCTGTGATATGCTAATTGGGATTTTCCAGGGTACATAATTGCCACAGATTTTTGTACAAGTCATTCTGAATTGAGAAAGCCAGTCGGATAAATAGCGAAACGTCTTCAAGAACTAAACTTCAAGTCCAGTTGATCTAATTGAATACAACAGATATGTGTCTAGTGAGGTTTAACTTGGGGACTTGGCTATATAGGTGAAGCCTCCAATGAGAATACTCAGAGAATTCTGTTCTCTTCCAGTACTCTAAAGTGTTAAATAAAGCCTTAATCATTGTTCATTATTTATTTCCCATATCAAATTGTATTAAAATCTCCACTCTGGATTTCTGATCCCACACAGACACTATAGATTAAATTATTATTATTGTGGATTTATATAGCACAAACATCTTCTGTAGCACTTTAAAATTACATGTATATATTCACACCAAGTCCTGCTCAGAAGAGCTTACAATCTAAAAACATTTAACAACCTATCAGTATGTCTTTATGATTGTGGGTGAAGTGCCCAGGAGGAAACCCACGCAAGCACGGGGAGAACATACAAACTTCTTGCAGATGTGTCCAAGGGTGGAATCGAACTCCAGAATTCAACGCTGCAAGGTGTCAGTGCTAGCCACTGATTGTCCCCATACATGAAATTGAATGCAATACTGAAAACAGTCTCTCGGCTTATCAATAGACTAATCATCGATATTGATCGGTTTATCAAATAAATGAAGAATGGGCAAGGCGTAAACTTTTGCATCAACCCCAACTTCTAGAAACCTCTTCTTTGAAGCTGAAATCTACAGAAGATTATCACTGGCCCAAGGTGAATAATTTTGATTGGTTTGATTGATAATAAAGGTGATTAGGAAACAATCAGCCCATATATATTTAACTTAGCACAGATAATTACCCTTGGATATTCCCATTTTAATTATTAATATTATTACCGGTTACATTAGAGATTTCTCCTTCTGGACATGGAACACAATCGTAACAGCAGCGATGTGGGCTCCCAATCCTAGGGGCCTTCCTGAATCCAGGGACACAGTTATCTGAGCACTGAGCTCTTGGCATCTAAAATATCACAATAGAAATAGATTAAGGATTGTCATCCTGCAGGATAGAGATAAATACAATGGGGATCAATGAACAAGGGAGAATGAGGATTTCCATTGCCTGTGGTTAATATCCATGGGGTCTCTATTTCTATTAAATAGGTAAAGGATCTACCTGCCATTATAGAGATACAATCACTGTAATTCAGATAGGGATATACACACCACTTGTATCTGAAACCAGACAGAAGATACAGTGACACCATAAATATTTACCATGTGTAACACCCAGTCAGGATTGGTTTATTCCCTCCTATATCCATGGGACTGGGTTATATGGGACAGATCATCATTGGGTCATCTGTTCTTTATATAACTAACTAGCAAAAGTATGCCTGTTGGTGCACAGAGGGAATTATTTGTATGTTTGGCTATTTATAGAAATATCATGAGAGGTAGTTATTTCATCTTGTGTTTTATTGCTAATTTGATAACCTCTTATAGTTCATAGTTTTGCACTATGTAATATATGGGACATTACATAACACTATTTCTAAAGATAAATATGTATTGGCAGAGACATTTGGACTTGTGTAATGTGACAGTCTTTATTAATATCATTGTGTTATCATTATGGAAGCACTTGGTTGCCTGTACCGCTAGTTGGAACCCTGGAGATAGTTATATAAATTACTAAACATAGCACTGTAGGGAACTATAAACTAGTTAACCTTTAGTTTTATTTTATTCCTGGCAGTTCAGGATTCCACCAGTAGGGACACTGTGTAAAAGTATAAAAGGGAAAGCACTCATGTGCTAAACCTCTTTCTGACTTCATGAAGTTTCCCCAGAGGAGGGGGGAACAGCCTGGGACCTAGATAACAGGTAGGCCCTGTTATAGATCACTCTAGGAGTGATAGATAGGGGTAGGGTAGCTTGTGAGCAGCCTAAGCTCAAACAAGAAGATTTAGTAAGAACTGGAGTCCTGAGTATACCACCGAAAAATAGGGACATAGTGCATCATGCATAGAATTTGGGTAAGGCTGAAAGTCTTTGCAGCAATAAAGTACCCCTATTTTACTATTGCCTTTCATTTGGCACCCAACATGGGGCTTGAAAAGGGTAAATAATTTGTTGGTGGGAATATTCTGTGGTTCTTTATTCCCATACCACGTCTCTTCCAATAGTGACTGTATAACAGAGTTACCTATGCACTACAAATCTAATTTTATCAAACATTATTAGTATCATCATGTCTCTGATACTTCCATTTGATGTATATTCATGGGCTGTAGCAGAGTTTTTTTAACCCATGACATGCCTTTGCAATTGATCGTGAATGTCACAAACCCCCGGTCCCAAAACGCCCCAACCACCTATCCGTTACCAGAAAACACACTCCAAGCAACCAACAGGCGGACGGAACAGATCAGACCCGGTGGGTTTGGCGAACAAACGATATACTACACAATTAATATTACTAAACATCAATATACTCTCCGCCACCACATTCCGATTAAACAGCGGAATGACCTGTTACCTATATGGGGATATCCGCCCCCTACTTCTAACAACCTGTAAGAAAATTGGTTACTCGCCCCTAATATTCTATACACAGTTATACAGTATCTCGATATACCTACACAATACTCTCTATAGTAGCGTACTTCGAAGACACAGGTTTGTTTTGGGATATACTCAGAATAGGACAATAGCCTATAAATGATTTTATATCATTTATTAAAAGTTGTTAAAAATAGTGCATAAAAATATAAAGAAAAATAAAATAAATCACTGAACATAAAGCGGTAACACAAGTGAGGGTAGAATTGGGTAAAAGAAGGAATACTTAAAGATAATTGGCATCTGAATTGTCCATGAGAAGAGTCCAGAACTTGATAATCCAGTTATTGGGAAAATAATAGTCCAAATGATAGTCCTGCGTTAAGCCAATACAGTCTGTCCAGTTGGCTAGATGTTATTCAAGATGTTCTTGTAGATGTTATGACAGACTTCTTGGGATGAGACCCAGTTCCATTTTTATCCTTTCTTCAGAAAATGGGAGTGGTCTGGTCCCTAGAGGGGGCGGACTTGGTTCTGCCCCTGAAGGTTGGTTCCTAGTTTTGGAGGGAATTGTAAATATCAAATTCCCCCCCCCCCGTCCATAATCCATGAACCATACATGTCACATTCAAAATAATATCATGATGGTTTATAACTAATTTTTCCCAACAGAACAAGACCAAATACGACATATCTGGGGTATCCTAGGCCTAAGAAGGATAATATCCCAAGTTTGGCTCGGGCTATGATATTGTGTCAGGTATCTATAAATGTAGAATTAATTACTGGATAAACTGGGGTTATTTATGAAAACCTGAAATAATTCTACATCCGGAATTATTAATTAATATGAATTACCTTTGATCTGCCAGTTGGTTTCTGTTCAAATCCCAACTAACAGATTCCCTGCTGTTCTCGTTGCCTACCAGTCTATGACATTGTTTGTTTATTATGGGGAATTCACACCTTCCCCCATTGAAGTTAGACCCCTTGCTAGTCAGCTAATTTAACACCAAATGGCCCTTCCTTTGGGGAAAGGAAGCAGGGCTTACAAGTTAACAAGAATTAACTCTGCGATTACCTGGGAACAGGGAACAAGGTGGGAGCTGCCATACTGATTGATCATGCCAATAGGGTGAAATAATTGAAAATTGGGGGTGCAATTTCAGATATCGTCTATGGCGTTTTACATTGAACCCCTGTTCGTCACAGTGAACCTGGGCACTGCTCTACAGAATTAATCCATGAAAAGCTAGCCTACCACCCAAATTTGGTGGGCTCCCATTTGTTAGCTATAAAAAAATCAGTGGTAGCTGGATATTTCACCTTACTGTATAGCAATCCAGAGGAGCTGTATGAAGATATAGGGCCCGATACCATTTTCCTGTGGGCACTCTCCCAGTTGGCTGCCCCATTATCACTCCTCGACCACCTATACCTCCAAGAAGGGGGATTAGCATTAGGACTTGTGAAGACAGATGATGTGAAGTCTCTAGGATCACCTGCTAGTTTGACCTCCCAGGTGGGTTATCCTCCCCAGACCCTAATAGTAGGGAGAACTAAATACCTGAGGTTAAAAGCCTCCTCAGGGATTGCCCCTACACCCACAGGAGAACAAGAATTTGAGGAGAGACAGGAGGCTGCTATGCAGATGCTAGAGGATTGTCCTTGCTCTGAGCTGGAGAAAAGGATTTGTTTAACCGAAAACCTGCTTCCTCTTGCTAACTGAGTGGTAAAAATGTTTTGCAGGGGCCATCCAGATGCCTCTGCTAAAGACTGTTTAAAGACATAAGAAGATATGTATGACACCTGTGACAATCCTCATACTTGGCACATATTTCAATGTTTAAAACAGAGGGAGAAAGAGGCCATCCCATAGCCATTGAACTTTGCATTATGTATCGTCATGGGTCTCCACCAACACTTGGTGAGCTCGTGAACAAGGTGAAGGGGCAAGAAGCAGAGCACAGAAATGTTGCATTCCCTAATAAAACTGAGGACTGCTCTAGTCAAAACTTTGAAAAGCAGCAAAAAAGCAGCAAAAAGAAATCAGGGCTGTGTCAAGGATGAAAGGAGATGATTTCCATGAAATATTCAAAGTATCAGTCCCCTGATTATACCTTCTCCACTGCCTGTCTGGAGTGTTTCCGTTATGGGCAGACTGGGCATCGAGGCCACCAGTGTAAAGTATTTGCCGACCAGCTAGACAGTGAAAGCAAGATGGGGTAGCTATCAAGCAAGAGGTGGGGGTCCTCATAGCCAGTAGGTCTTCCCGGTGTGTGGCATAGATGTACATTTAACTTGTTTGTAAATGGCACACCCACCACTGCACTATTTTACACAGGCTCACAATTGACTATAATTTACAGGACTTTCTACTAGAAATTCCTCAGTCATATTCCACTGCAGCCTGTGGGTCCAGTGCCATTTTTTTGTGTGGGGAAAGGTCCTGTATGCATGGATGGTTGCCTGGAAGTACAACTATATATCCCTGGATTAGTTGGAGGTAATGATCCCCCACGTAAAGTAATTGCTTATGTGTGCCCCCCTCCAGGTGGAAAAAACTCTACACCTATGTCGAGTCAAGTTTCTACAGCCAAGAGAAGGTACCCCCCTGACAGTATTGCCAGTAGCTCCAGAGCTGCAGGAGATTTGCCAGGCATTATCTCCTGGAGGTTGTGTTGGGAACTCTTGTAACCCAGTAGAGCTTCCACCAGGGGGAGAGAAAAGCCATTGCTAGAAACTGACCCTGAAAGGGGTTCAAGGAATGGCTGGGAGATAGTTCCGGAGAGGAAGGACTACCATTACAAATGCCCTAGGACTGATGTGGTCACTGTAAAAAAAAAAAAAATCACCTCTCATTCCATAGTAATTCCAGTTTGGCAAACAGTAGCCTACTGCTACCCTGTGGAATGCTTGGACTCTTTACCTGTCAGAGTGTCAGAGACTCCCCGGGACACCAACAAGTGCAAGAGAGTAAACTAGCATAGTTCAGTGATGTGTTTTCCATTAATGATATGGATGTGGTGTGTGCTTAACATGCTGAGAACACCATACGATTGAGGGGCAGCACCCCCTTAAGGTCCCACTGAATACCACTCAGAGACCTTGATGATGTTAGAGACTGCCTAGAAAAGATAAAAGATCAAAAGATCATTGAAGAATCATGAAGCCCTTATGCTTTTCCTATAGTAATTGTTAGGGGGGAAAGGGCACAGTCTGCCTATGTGTAGATTACAGAACCTTCCTGATCAATACACACTGCCCCGCATTGATGATGCACTTGATGTTTTGCATGGCAGTGCCTGGTTGTCATTGATTGACCTGAGATTTGGGTATTACCAAATCCCCATGAGCCCAGCAGACCAGGAAAAGACAGTCTTTATTTCTCCATTGGGGTTTTACCAATTCACTCATATGCCACAAGGAATATGTGAAGCCCCAGCTATCTTCCAACTTCTAATGGCGAATGGACTGGGAGACTTGACTCCAAAACAGAGCCTAGTTTACCTGGATGACATTATTGTTTTTGGCTCTACCCTGGAAGGGCATGATAACTGCTTATTTAGTCTCCTTGAGTACCTGAAAAAGGAAGGCCTGAAACTATCCATTGGCAAATGCAAGTTTGCCCAAAAATGGGTTTTTTGTAGGACATATTGTGTCTGCGGAGATCAGACAACCCAGAAAAAGTTATGGCTGTACTTTGTACGCTTTAGGAGTAGGCACTCCAATGGGATGTTGGGATGCAGAACTCGGATACAAGGGAACTGTAGGCTGAGGAATGGCGACTAGGTGCTGCTGGAAAGAAGGCAGGATACTGGGAACAGGCAAGGCAGAAGCAGTCACTGAAACAGGTCAGGTGAGTATGGATACTGGAACTGGCAAGGTAAGTCTCTGATGATGGAGCTGGCAAGGTAAGTCTCTGATGATGGAGCTGGCAAGGTAAGTCTCTGATGCAGGACCAGGTAAGGTAAATCTAAAGCTGGAAAGTAACAGGAATTAGGGCAGGTAAGTAGAAGGAGCCGGGGAGGTAGCTAAAGCTACAATCAGGCACTGGGTCCAGAAGGACGCCGGTTTTTGAATCCTCGCGGCGCCCGGCGTGCCGGCGTCGTGACATCATGACGTCTAGACGCCGCCCACCCGGAAGTGTAGTGCGGTGCGGGACCAAAGCGGCAGGTAAGTTCCTGACAGTACTAAACTGGCCCCTTCCAACCAATCTAAATTAGCTCAGATCCTTCTTGGGATTCTGCAGTTATTATCGTTGGTTTGTTGAGGGAAACTCAAAAATCGCCTAGCCCTTGAATGGATTGTTGAAAGGGAATAATATTAGAGAGAACTCAAGCGCTGAGCCTCCTTTCAAGGATAAATGGACTCCTGTTTGTGCGGAAGCTTTTCTTACATTAAAGAAAAAACTGACAGAATCTCCTGTACTTGCATATGCTGATCCACAAAGGCATGTATTGCATGTAGATGCCAGTTATGAAGGGCTAGGAGGCATCCTCCATTAGGAATATACTGGGGGATTAAAACCAGTTGCATATATCTGTCGGAGACTCAGTCCCACAGAGAAGAACTATCCTGTACAAAAGTTTTTAGCCTTAAAATGGGCCATCCACTGATGGATTAAGATCACAGTATGTGGCCCATCTACAAGCAAGCCTACCATTTTGCTGAGGAGCATGCTGCAAAGATAAATGCTGGGAACAAAAAGATGCTTCAATGCCAGGGTATAGTACAGGGAGCTGATTCCTGGTGATAAGGTGCTTCTCCGCAAATTGGGTCCAACTGTCAAACATAAGTTGACCAACAAATGGACAAAAGAATGGTTTGAGGTGGTGAGCAAACTACCAAACATTCCTGTGTACCAAATCCATGATCTAGAGAGGAGGATTTAGACATGGAAATAAAATAATTAACTGAGTTCCCACTGCAGATGAGGAACTCACAACTGCTGCTGATATAGTTTCTACGGTTGTTGAAGATGGAAAAGTTGCTGACAATGACTGGTTGGCACCATCACAGTATAGCCCTAAATAAGCAACGTCACCTGGAGCGAATATTGGCTTACCTCAGAGGGGTGGATTAGATGTTGCTACCCCTCCCTTTCAGCTAAAGATTGAATATGAACTGTCCCCTGTTCCTGTTATGGCTGACAACCCAAGCATTCCTGCTGACTGTGGGCATGGACCTTCTATACCTGCTCCTGGAGATGTGAGAAGGGGTGATCGTATTAGGAGACCTCTCCCTTTCTTTACTTATGACACTTTGGGGAGGCTGTGTTAAGCTGTGCCTTGTTATTCTGCTCCACCTTATGCTTTGATGAATTTAATTGATAATCATGCTAGACTTGTTAATATGATGCCTTTGTGTAATTACTTGCTCAGTCTCTTTCTGACTTCCTGGAGTTTGCCCAGAGGAGAGGGGGAGAGCCTGGGACCTAGATAACAGGTAGGCCCAGTTAGTGTGAGATTAGATTTTATTATAGATCACTCCAGGAGTGATAGATAGGAGTAGGGTAGCTAGTGAGCAGCCTGAGCTCCAACAAGGAGATTTAGTAAGGACTAGGGTCCTGGGTATACCACCCAAGAATAGGGACATAGTGCCAGATATAGGGCCACTACAGTGACTTGAGAGCTGGGGTGGCACTAACAAGCTGATTGTTATTTATACTGTTTCTGGTCCCTCTGGTTTGTGAGTATTTATATGATATCTGTGCCATGCTATGTCACCTCTATTTTGCTAATTGCAATGCCTTATTAATATTGTTCTGTTAATAAAGAAGATACTGTTTAAGTTCAAGAACCACCGGTGTCCATTTATTTCATTCTTCCTAGAGTGGTAGTTCAGCAACACCCTGCCTCCAACATATGTGAAGGCCCACTCCTGATAAATAAGAGTCTTGTGCATAGAATTTGGATAAGGCTGACAGTCTCTGGAGCAATTAAGTACCCCATTTTACTATCGCCTTACAACACCAAACAATTATTTTTCTTGGGCACCCTCTGAAATTTATGGGATATTATAAAAGATCATTACAAATATACATATGGGCAGAGACATTTAGACTTATGTGAGGGGGTATGAGACTATTTACAGTATGTGGGAATGAGTACAGTCTTTATAAATATTATTTGGGGTTGTATTTGTATTACTGAAATGAACTGAGCATTTAATTACAGTTGCACATCAAGGGCTTCATTCACCTAGAGCAGCAATGGTTGGGTTAATGTTCATTCTGGTATTAAGTACCAGTAAAACAATGGGAGATTAAATAATGCTAAAATAAGTGTAAAATCCACATAAACCCAATGTTAACATGGGGTTTACACTTATTTTAGGGCACTGAACCATTTCCAAATTTTTTGTAAATAGTACAGTGCACCCCATACAATTCCTTATTTGTTAAGTGTTGCTCTACCTCGTAGTATAATACTTAAAGTTGGGTTGTAATCGGAACTTTAAAGCATCGCTAACAGCTGCATCTTACCTTTCCACTAGAGATGTCCGAACTTCGCAAAATCCGGTCCGCTCGAGGATCTACAAATTTTCGAGAAAATTCGAAAATCCGCGAGCGGACCCGTTAATATTAAAAAAAACTCAAAAATACGAGAAATCCACGGTTCGGAAGTTTGGAAGGCGGAAAATCCGGAAAAATACGCTGTTCGCGAACGGGATAAATCCACGGAGGATCCGGGTTCGGATCCACGAACCGGCCATCCCTACTTTCCGCTATCCCGTGATACAACAACTGATGTAAAAAATTGGCTTCTATTTTTATCAGAGTGAATCGGAAATTTCTGAGTGCTATTTCATATCACTTGAATGGTGTTTCAAACTACTGAGATAATATGTGACAATGATTTTAATTAGGTGTTCATATCACTTTCAAGATTATTTGTGTAAATGACACGGTATTAGTCCCAGTGCTGGAAATAGGACTTCTCTGTTATCAGTAAGACTGATTTAGCTTGAAATGGTTCATTCTTCATGTAGGAATCCAAGGACAGTAGTGCTAAATTCTGTCGCTGGAAGTTTCTATATTATTAAAACAGATGGCTGGGCTAAAGATGAGTTTGTTTTACCTTGAAATATGCACTTTTCACTTGTCACGTGGGTTTGGAAAATTTTTAACTTTCAATCATGTTTTTTCTTATTTTTTCTGAAAATCTTCTAAAAGCATAAAAATCCACAAAGAAAAGGAATTACGCTGTTACCATAACCAATGTCACAGGTCCAGCAGGACAGTCTCAAAATTGAGGCTTTATCATGCTGTTCCAGATAACATTTGGTAAATCCTCAGATTTCAGCAAGTTGATCATGAAAAAATTGGTCTGAGCTTGCCCTGACTCTGCTCTTAGCTTCTCTGCTGCCAGTAAATTGAGAAGCCAAATGAGCAATTAATTATTATTCATTGAAAGTGTCTGTTCTGTATCCTGTCAGTTTCAGGAGGTGAACACCTAGTTCGGGCTCAACCTAGTTCGTTTTTTGGACTCGTGGCTCTATTTTTCGATAATTATCGAATTTACGGACCGTAGGCTAACCCTAGAATGTATCGTTTGTTTTCGATAACCCTCAAATGTACCGTTCGCTAACCTTAGGAAGGATTGTTCGCTTTCGCTACAACTCGATTGTTCCGTTCGATAAACATTTTCGGCAACACTCGAATGTAGCGTTTGCTAGCCCTAGGAAGGATCGTTCGTTTTCACCAACACTTGAATGTTCAGTTCGCTAAACCAGGAAGGATCGTTCGTTTTTGCCAACACTCGAATGTACCGTTCGCTAACCCTAGGAAGGATCGTTCGTTTTCGCTAACCCTCGAATGTTCTGTTCGCTAACCCAGGAAGGATTGTTCGTTTTCGCTAACCTTCGAATGTTCCGGTCGCTAAACCAGGAAAGATCGTTCGCTTTTGCCAACACTAGAATGTTCCATTCGCTAAACAGGAAAGATTGTTCGTTTTCGATAATCCTCGAGAGTATCATCGAATGTAGCTTGCCTGCCTGTCTTCAGGAAGTATTTTAAAAAGTTTTGGTGACATTGACATGTTCCCCAGACCATTTCCCAGGTGCCACAGCCATTTACAGTAAGTTACCATTGTTAGTTTAGCTGTAAATCACCCGGATTTTTCGAACTATCACTCCCCATTGACTTTAATGGGAATTTGAACTTTCGAACTTTCTCTGAAGTTTGAAAATGGACCGAACTTTATATAATTTGGCCATCTCTAAATACCAGTAACTTTTAATATTTATATAGTTTTATATATAGTTTTAAAAACTTATCCAGCCCACAATTTCACCATTTTCACTGTAAAGAAACATTTTCTTACCTGATAAACACTTTTTCTTCTAATCTTAAAGGAAATGTCCAGTGCCAAAATGACTTAAAGTAAATTTGCACAGAGCGCTATCCTGTGTACTTTTGCCATATATGTTAATTATTTTTTTTTGAGCAGTTATCCAGTTATTTTCATTTTTATATGTCTTATACTGTATGTCTCTATAGTAAGACAAATTTGATCCGCAAACCAGTTTTCTGAAGAATATAAAAGTTTTTATCAGTAAATGCTCACATATATACATATATAACAGCAGTGTTTATTGATAAAAGCCTTTATATTCTTCAGAAAACTGGTGTGGGGGTCAAATTTGTATATATAAAATATATATAGGGATTCCAGACATCCTGTTTTTTCCAGATTTGTCCTATTTTTGAAGACTGAATCCGGGGTCCAGCATGAATTACTGTATCAAACCCAAATGTCAGGATTTCTGAAGGTTTCACCAGCGTTTTCCCTGATTGTAGGATTTCCTTGCCAGTCAGTAGCAGCATCCAAGGCAGACAGGGACAGCCCACTAACTAATCACTGTTTGAGTATATATGCAGCACGATAGCCCAGTGATAAGCACTGACACCTTGCAGCTTTGAAGTCCTGAGTTTGATTCCACCCTTGGACACATCTGCAAGGAGTTTATATGTTCTCCCCGTGCTTGCGTGGGTTTCCTCTGGGCACTCTGGTTTCTCCCACAATCATAAAGACATACTGATAGGTTGTATGTGTCAAATAAATGTGCTTAGATTGTAAGCTCTTCGGGGCAGGGCCTGATGTGAATGTATACATGTAATTGTAAAGTGATACGGAAGATGTTGGCACTATATAAATCCACAATAATAATAATAATAATTTGGTTGCCAGAATGAGGGAACAATTGGGAGGGATAGAGGGGAACAGAGAAGCAGGACAATGTAAGTTACAGACCCTTAATAGCAACTTTTACTGTAGGTTGTTATCGTGTCATAGCAGACTTCCGATCACCACTGTATTACCAAATAAAAAGAATGTACGGTATGTGCAGCCTGTTTTTACCAGCATTTAATAAACTAACCCGCTTGGCTGTTACCATTTTTGTCAGTATCAGGGTTGTCTGAAAGTGTATATATGTGTGTGAGTAATAGTGTGTTAGTGAATGAGAGTATGTGTCTGGCAGTGTATATATGTGTGAGTAATAGTGTGTTAGTGAATGAGAGTATGTATCTGACAGTGTATATATGTGTGAGAAATAGTGTGTTAGTGAATGAGAGTATGTGTCTGACAGTGTATATATGTGTGAGTAATAGTGTGCTAGTAAATGAGAGTATGTGTCTGACAGGGTATATATGTGTGAGTAATAGTGTGTTAGTGAATGAGAGTATGTGTCTGACAGTGTATATATGTGTAAGTAATAGTGTGTTAGTGAATGAGAGTATGTGTCTGACAGTGTATATATGTGTGAGAAATAGTGTGTTAGTGAATGAGAGTATGTGTCTGACAGTGTATATATGTGTGAGTAATAGTGTGCTAGTGAATGAGAGTATGTGTCTGACAGTGTATATATGTGTGAGTAATAGTGTGTTAGTGAATGAGAGTATGTTCTACAGTGTATATAGTGTAAGTTAGTGTGTTAGTGAATGAGAGTATGTGTCTGACAGCGTATATATGTGTGAGTATAGTGTGTTAGTGAATGAGAGTATGTGTCTGACAGTGTATATATGTGTGAGTAATAGTGTGCTAGTGAATGAGAGTATGTGTCGACAGCGTATATATGTGTGAGATTAGTGTGCTAGTGAATGAGAGTATGTGTCTGACAGCGTATATATGCGTGAGTAATAGTGTGCTAGTGAATGAGAGTATGTGTCTGGCAGCGTATATATGTGTGAGTAATAGTGTGTTAGTGAATGAGTAATGTGTCTGACAGCGTATATATGTGTGAGTAATAGTGTGCTAGTGAATGAGAGTATGTATTGACAGTGTATATATTGTGAGTATAGTGTGCTAGTGAATGAGAGTATGTGTCTGACAGTGTTATATGTGTGAGAATAGTGTGTAGTGAATGAGAGTATGTGTTCTGACGTGTAATATAGGTGGCGGTAATAGTGTGCTAGTGAATGAGAGTATGTGTCTGACAGTGATATATGTCGATGTAATAGTGTGTTTAGTGAATGAGAGTATGTTCTGGCATTGGATATATGTGTGAGTAATAGTGTGTTAGTGAATGGAGTATGTGTCTGACAGTGTATATATGTGTGAGAAATATTGAGTTAGTGAATGAAAGTATGTCTGACAGTGTATATATGTGTGAGTAATAGTGTGCTAGTAAATGAGAGTATGTGTCTGACAGGGTATATGTGTGAGTAATAGTGTGTTAGTGAATAGAGTATGTGTCTGGCAGTGTATATATGTGTGAGTATAGTGTGCTAGTGAATGAGAGTATGTGTCTGACAGTGTATATATGTGTGAGTAATAGTGTGTTAGTGAATGAGAGTATGGTTTCTGACATGTATATATGTGTAAGTAATAGTGTGTTAGTGAATGAGATTATGTGTCTACACATATTATGTGTGAGTAATAGTGTGTTAGTGAATGAGAGTATGTGTCTGACAGCGTATATATGTGTGAGTAATAGTGTGCTAGTGAATGAGAGTATGTGTCTGACAGCGTATATTGTGTGAGTAATAGTGTGCTAGTGAATGAGAGTATGTGTCTGACAGCGTATATATGTGTGAGTAATAGTGTGTTAGTGAATGAGAGTATGTGTCTGACAGTGTATATATGTGTGAGTAATAGTGTGCTAGTGAATGAGAGTATGTGTCTGACAGTGTATATATGTTTGAGTAATAGTGTGTTAGTGAATGAGAGTATGTGTCTGGCAGCGTATATATGTGTGAATAATAGTGTGTTAGTGAATGAGAGTATGTGTCTGACAGCGTATATATGTGTGAGTAATAGTGTGCTAGTGAACGAAGTAGTTGGTCTGGCAGCGTATATATGTGTGAGTAATAGTGTGTTAGTGAACGAGAGTATGTGTCTGACAGTGTATATATGTGTGAGTAATAGTGTGTTAGTGAACGAGAGTATGTGTCGGACAGTGTATATATGTGTGAGTAATAGTGTGTTAGTGAACGAGAGTATGTGTCTGACAGTGTATATATGTGTGAGTAATAGTGTGTTAGTGAACGAGAGTATGTGTCTGAACGTGTATATATGTGTTGAGTAATAGTGTTGTGAACGAGAGTATGTGTCTGACAGTGTTATATGTGTGAGTAATGGTGTTAGTGACGAGAGTATGTGTCTGGCAGTGTATATATGTGTGAGTAATAGTGTGTTAGTGAATGAGAGTATGTGTCTGACAGTGTATATATGTGTGAGTAATAGTGTGTTAGTGAATGAGAGTATGTGTCTGACAGTGTATATATGTGTAATAGTGTGTTAGTGAATGAGAGTATGTGTCTGACAGTGTACATATGTGTGAATAATAGTGTGTTAGTGAATGATAGTGAATAAGAGAATATGTGTGTATATCTGACAGTGTGTATGTGTGCATGATAGTTAGCAGTGGTAGATTATAATGTGGTCTTTTCTGATGGCCACTGGGGGCCGTGAGCTGTAGAGGGGCAGACGAAATCATTATATTTCACAGCAGCTCCCAGGGCCCCTGCGCAGAGTTGAAAGAGTGACTGTAAAGACCTGAGAGGCTTGATGTTGGTAGCGCTGTCCACCCCTGACCTCCTTTTGCTATAGTTTTGCAGAGTTGTGACTAAAACAGTTTTATTAGGGAATGTAACATATTGGAGCTCTGCTTCTTGTTCCTTTACCTTATTCATGAGCTCACCAAGTCTTCGTGGATTCCCATGACAATACATAATATAAGGTTCAATGGCTACAGGATGGCCCCCTAGCATCCCATACATGAGCTGGTTTTGCCGTTTGTCATTAACGTCTCCAATAGATATGATATTTTTAGACACAAGCTTCCACAGAACATCTTCCAACCGTTGGATAAAAGCAGAAACATCCTCTTTCTCCCTCTGTATTAAACTTTGAAACATATGGAGCCAAGTATAAGGATTGTCACAGGTGCCATACACATCTTCTAATACCTTTAATCAGTCTTTAGCAGAGGCATCTGGATGGCCCTTGCAAAACAGTTTTCCACTCAGCTTGTAGGAGGAAGCAGGTTTTCAGTTAAACGAATCCTTTTCTCCAGCTCAGAGCAAGGACAATCCTCTAGCATCTGCAAAGCAGCCTCCTGCCACTCCTCAAATTCTTGTTCTCCTATGGGTGTTGGGGCAACTCCTGACAAGGCTTTTAGCTTTGGGTATTTACAGGGTTATTCAAATAAAGTTCTTATCGTTTAAAATGGTGCTAATTTTGCCACAACCAATCAGATATTAGCTCACTAACACACTATTAAATGAGATTTGATTGGTTGGGGCAAAATTAGCACCATTTTTAACGATAAGCACTTTTATTGAATCTCCCTGTTAGTTCCCCTTACTGTCTGGGGAGGATAAACCACTCGGGAGGCTGAACTAGCAGGTAATTCTAAAGGCTGCACATCATCTGTCTCCTGGGTTAATGTTTGAATTCCAGTCTTAATGTCAGTCCCCCTTCTTGGAGGTATAGGTGGTCGAGGATAGATAATGGGGCAGCCAACTGCGACAGTGCCCACAGGAAAAATGGTACAGGGCCCCGTATCATCATACAGCCCCTCTGGATTGCTATACAGTAACATGAAATATCCAGTTATTGCTGAATCTTTTTTAGCTTGCAAATGGGAGCCCACCAAATGTGGGTGGTAGGTTAGCGTTTCATTAACTAATTCTGTAGGACTATCCCCAGTTACCCGATCAATGTTACACAATCAAAGGCATGTCATGGGTTAATAAACTCTGCTACAGCCCATGCATATACATCAACTGGAAGTATCAGAGGGATGATGATACTTATAATGTTTGATCAATTAGATATGTAGTGCCAATTATCACTATAGAAAGAACAAATGAATATTCCCACCAATGACTTCTTTACCCTTTTCAGGTCCCACGTTGGGTGCCAAATGTAAGGTGATAGTAAAATGGGCGTAATTAATTGCTTCAGAGACTGTCAGCCTTATCTGAATTCTATGCACAAGACTCTTATTTATCAGGAGTGGCCCCTCACATATGTTGGAACTACCACTCTAGGTAGAATACAATAAATGGGCACCAATGGTTCTTGAACTTAAACAGTATCTTCTTTATTAACAGAACAATATTAATAAGGAATTGCAATTAGCACAATAGAGGTGATATAGCATGCCACAGATATGACTCCAGTTTTCCCCACAATCATAAAGACATAATGATAGGTTGTATGTGTCAAATAAATGTGCCTAGATTGTAAGCTCTTCGGGGCAGGGCCTGATGTGAATGTATACATGTAATTGTAAAGCACTACGGAAGATATTAGAGCTATATAAATCCACAATAATCCCAGCTCTCCGGTCACTGTAGTGAAATCTTCTACCCCTGTATCTGACACTATGACCCTATTCTTGGATGGTATACCCAGGACTCTAGTCCTTACTAATTCCTTTTGTTCAAGTTCTGAAAAGTTTTTTACTATGAGAATAATAAAATTACATCTTCCATTGGATGTGGTGATGGCAGGTTAAGTGTAAAGTTTTCCCTTCATACTGTTTTTTTTTTTTTAATATTTCGTATTATTAATTATTTTAAGTTATTAATAGATATGCTAGTAGACATATCTACCATTATTTCCATGATATTACCCAGTCTAAAATATTCTAGCATGTCACTAAGTAGTAATAATATCATTCAAACAATGATTCAATCAAAGCTTTAAACCTCTATGTAGGAAGTGACATCACCAATAATTCAAAATTATACTTTATGTACAATCAAGGTATACATGTTATTCATATTATATATTATATTATTATATATTCTAATTAAAGGTATACATACTCTAATTTACCATAATATTATACAGATTGTAGACAATTTATGTCGCTGATCTTGTTCTATGGAAGATAAGAAAAAGTTGTGTGTAGTGTATCCCTTTAAATTTCCTTTTGTGTGTGTAGGGAACTATAAACTAGTTACTCTTTAATCTTCTTGTTATTACAGAATTTGCCCAGTAGGGGCCACTGTGTAAAAGTATAAAAGGGAGATCAAACACGTGATCAGCCTCTTTCTTGACTTCATGGAGTTTCCCCAGAGAAGCACTGGGACCTTGATAACAGGTAGGCCCAGTTAGTGTGAGAATAGTCTCAGTTATAGATTATTCCAGCAGTGACAGATAGGAGTAGGGTAGCTAGTGAGCAGCCTGAGCTCCAACAAGGAGATTTAGTAAGGACTAGAGTCCTGGGTATACCACCCAAGACTGCAATGCCTTATTTTTATTGTACTGTTAATAAATAAGATACCGTTCAAGTTCAAGAATTACTAGCGCCCATTTATTGCATTCTACCTAGAGTGGTAGTTCAGCAACAACCTGCCTCCACACTGAGTGTGTGGTACCCATTTGTACATTGTTTGCATTGGGGACGTGGCAGGATGTCCGGTCACCAGCACCATGAATGGAAATACTCCGGAACATGCTAGTGCTTAGGGTGTGCGTTTATCTCTTAAAGTTTCTACCTCCAGAGGACTCTCAGAGGACTAAGTGTTTTTGTTGTTTGTGTCTGTGCCTGTATTTGTTTATTTTTTTGTGTGTGTTACTGTAAAAAAAAAAAACTCTTGTTTTTGTCTGTGTAAGTACATTGTTTTTTCTGTCTGTATGCTTTTTTTGGTGGGAATATAATTAGGTGTATATAAATATACCAACTTTGATTTGTTTGTATATATACAGTAAATATATATATAGAGAGAGAGATTTATAGGGAGAGCGAAATGCCAGGCAGGGCAAGAGGATGAGGTAGAGGCAGAGGAAGAAGTGCCTCTGCACGTGATGTTAGAGGCAGAGGTGGGCCCATGCAGTCTGCTGCTGCTGGGCAGGAGCCACCTGGCCCTTCACAGGGCAGAGAAACATTGCCTGATATGTTCTAGGACTGCTAGCACAAGGAGCAGTACTTGGTGGCCATTTTGTAGATCCCCGCTACAAGAGTTAAATGTCAGAGGGAACAATCAGGTGCTGGAAGGCCAACAACACCTGGTGGTTGGGATGAACAGGGCTCACGTCCTCTTGTGCCTGAAAGGGGGAGCAGAATTGGAGGCATTCTGTTCTGTAAGATTATATAAAAAAATTAAATCCATTAATATAATGGTAGCGACAGCTTCTCTGACAATTAATTATGTGGTTTACAAAAAGTGAATAAATATGATAATATTTTATATAAACATTTTATATAAAAATCAAAGTAAAAAAAAAGGCTAAAACATTGATACTTGCATTGTGCTCCCATCTTCCGCTGTAAATGGCGCATGGTGAACTTTACATTCCTGGTGCAGCCGGCATCCCATTTTATCCCTTTCTATGGAGGTAGCTCACCATGAACCTTTGCCACTGCATACTTGGCATGGTGAATGAAATCGAGGCTTGAAAGTAGATTGTTTTATAGTAGGACAGAACAGGAAAAAGTAATCGAAAATACCAAATGTAGAATTACGGTAACCCTCGAATCTATGCCGATTTCGGTAACCCTCGAATATGGAGAGCAATTTCGATAACACTCGAATTAACGATGTTGGTAACCCTCGAAAAAAGCATTTGATATCGGTAACCCTCGAAAATGAAGGTCGATTTGGGTAACTCTTGAAAATGATGATCGATTTCAGTAACGCTTGAAAACGAAGGACGGTTTTGGTAACCCCCGAAAATGGGATCGAATTTAGTAACCCTCAGATTAACGATAACATAAACACTCGATTTCGGCCGTCGATTTTGGTAACCCTTAAAGGAGAACTAAAGTCCCAAGACAACATTGTCCCAATAGAGAGAGCACATTCACAAACGAACAACAAGCTGTGTCTCATGTCTCCCTTTGCTGTGGATGCTGGGTGATTTATGAAAATAGCCTGTGTGTACTAAGGGTCAGCTCCCATAATTCACCTTATCTGGGAACACCCATCTAAGTGTCCGCCGGACACTTCACAGGAAACTGCAGTCTTGCTTCCTGGAAGCTGACAGCCAATCATGTTACAGCTCAGAGTTCCCTCCCTCTGACACAGAACACAGATACCAGTGCAGTTTTTGTGTAAACACATTAAAAATGCTCCTGTCCCTAACAATGATAAATTCCTATGCTTTACATACAAAAAAGAAAAGTAATCTTTGCAGTGTATGTCTTTGCTAGCATGGATGAAAGAAACAGAACATTTAACATTTCAGCAAAAAATAAAAGTAAGTATGGGGAATCGAACCAGCAACCTTCTATTCTGTGTCTTTCTAAAAAGAAAGTTTTCTACCACTAGGCCACAAGGGCTAATAAGTAATGGACTAGTACATGTAGAGTCTTTATCTTTTGCTAGACACATAATAAAAACAAAAAAAGGGAACATGGGGAATCGAACCTGTGTCCCAATAGTCTGATTTTTTTCCTAACCCAGCACTTTAGCAGAGCACGCCACAGGTGAACTCTCAATCAATAGAAGTAAATGTCAGTAAAATCAGTACACTGTTTTGTATTGCTACTGGAAGACTGTCAGCAATTCACACTGGTTGGTAAATAAATAACAGAGCTGCTATATATAAAGATTGTACATATGTAGAAACTTCATATTTTTCTAGAAACATGGAAACAAACAAACAAAAAAAGCACTAAACTCAGGCAGTAGACCATGTTATATTGTTTCATAAGTAAGCTAGGGAATTGAACTTGCGACTTCTTGGTCTGATTGTTTCTAAACACACAGCATTTACATGGTGCGCCACCAGCAAATCAGCTGTGATTCCAGGTACATTTAGAGGCTTTATCTTTCACTAGAAAGAGATGCTAGAAACTCTGCACTTAGATAGTGAATGCTGGGGTCAGGGGGCGTGGCTCTTTGAAGCCAACATGGGCTATGAGTTGTACTGGCAACAAGATGGAAGCCTCCTTTGTTACAGAATCTATTACTCATATCTACTAAATGCAAATAACTAGAGAAGAATCTTTCAACGTGTAGGAGTTCTGGGGAGAAAAACTTTCACTTTAGGATCTGAAAAACTGAAGTTTAGTTCTCCTTTAAATTCATGATATCGGTAACCCTCAAATCGATTTTGGTAACCCTCGAAAACAGAATGTGGATGCTCAAAAACAGCCTGATCATGAGGAAAGTTAGTTTTGGTCATATTTACGTGTTTCCCAGACCAATTCCCAGGCCCGTCTCATTTACAGTAACGTATTACTATTTATACCTCAAAAGGAAGTTTGGGATTTTTTTCCTCTCATACTTATTTTATTATTCAGTAAAAGTTTTTATCGTTAAAAATGGTACTAATTTTGCCTCAACCAATCAGATATTAGCTTTCAAGAGTATGTTAAAGAATACCTGATTGGTTGGGGCAAAATTAGCACCATTTTTAACGATAAGAACTTATATAGAAACTCCCAGATCGACTTCTATGGGTCCATTTTCGGATTTTCAAATTTTTTGAAATTCCGAAAATTCTAAAAATTTTAATGAAATGGAACAGTTTTGAACATCTCTACTTCTTCCACTGTGTCTCTGCACCAACTTAACAACCAGCATATGAATAAATAATCATATTGTGGTCATATGGATCGTATAAAGAGAAAATGACAGGTTCTTACCGTGTTGTTCCTCCACTGTATGAAATCTGATCTTATATTCACATACACATCAGATATTCCCTGCACGATTTTACCAACTATATTAAAAATTGCCCCATTCTCATTTATCATATAATTTTCAATGTCATATCCAGAATAAAAATCTCCATCTCCCTCAAAATAGAACCAGCGATCACTTCCGTATTCACACTGAGGGATTGTCATATAATGATGTAACTGTTAAATAGAACATGGAAATGTTACGTGGAAATCTGAATGGGAACCGGTAAAATCACAATGGAGAAAGTAAATCGGTGTATATTAACCCTTTTGCTGCCAGCAGAATTTTTGAAAAAAATTGTGTTCTGTGCCAGAATATTTTCAGGAATTTCCCTTAATCAGTTTAGACATAATTTTTTGTAACTTTAGACATAATAGTTTTGTAACTTTCCTTGAGAATTTACTGGACTGAGTGTTTTTGTTTTTTGTTAAATGTCATTTCTTTGCATTTTTATTTGTAGAAAACATAAGTTTATGTACAAAAATCTTATATTTTTTAAAACCTCTAGTTCTTCAAAGTACCAGACATACCAGACATATGTAGGTACCCCAATTCAATTTCCCTGTCCAGGAGGCCCCCAAATGAAAAAAGCCCTCTCTAAAAGTTTTACAATAGATCGGAATTTATAAGCACTTCTGACAGTTTACATAGAATAACTACTAAACTAAAATATCTGTGTAAGTAAAATATTTTTAGAAACTACATACAGGTAACATAACTACAGGTTGTTATAAGTTGGGTAATTTTGAAAATATGCAAATGCCTTTCCATATGTATCTGTATGTTACGTACCTAATTAGATTGTAAGCTCTATGGGACAGGGTCATCTTTCTTCAGGTTACAAGCACTTGTATTCTCATACTTATACTTATTTATATTTATTATATGTGCTATAATTACAATTCTATAGTTTTTTAGCAAATCCCATTATAAGTATGACTTTTATAAAAATACTATAAAGACTTACTGTATATATATATTATTTTATTCATGCTTTATGTTTTATATAAAAGTATTGATCAGGCTCTATATCACTTGCAGTACCCACTTTTCACCCTATTAAACATAATATATATACTTACAATATAGCCCTTAAATATTCCTAGTGCAACAATATCAATGTACCCTGTAAGATTTAGGGCTATACATCTGGTAACTCCAATATTACATGTTTATCTGGTAAGGAGCCTTTATTCCAGCCCCTTTTCAATCCGGCGAAACTCCAAGATGGCGGCCGCGATGAGATGCGTTCCACCGGTGGAACACATAGGCCACGATACTGCGGATTAAGGCACGGATGTAATGATAGCCCGTTCTACACAAACATAGAAGTAGTGTAGTGTAGACACTGCCTCTACCAATAGAAGCTGGTATAAGAGCCCAAGAAATAATATATTAAGATATATATGCAAATGAAGGGACATGCCTCACTTCCGGTCTGGAAAGCCTGGGAATTCTGGACCAGCCCAAGTTTTTTATGGTATGCTTTTAACCACCTAACTGGGAATAATAGGAACACACTGGAGGATTGACTACACAAGAACTCTACCAGCCAAATAGTGTTTTTAATATTTATTAATTTTTAGACTGATTTTAATGGATATGACCACTTGGTTTTAATTAGAGTTTTTTCTGTTTTTTCCTTCCCTTTAAATATATACCTCACCAGCCTGAGTATGTTGCGCAACCAGAATTTAAAGTATTGATATTTATTATATGAATTTATTTTATTTACTTGTCCCCTTGTGCGGCTTTTTGTACTGTAATATTATACAGCGCTTCATCCCAAAGTGGTGCTATATATTTTTATAAATAAAATGTGATTTTCACATAAATGCTGTAGTAAAAAGTATGAAACTGACACAAATATAAAAGCCTAAACTCTCTAGAATAAAACGATATGCCACATGGGTGGGTGTACACAGAAACGTGGCTACCAACTAACTCCAAATAGGACGTATCCATAAGCATAATTACAAGAAAAAAAATCAAATGGCTCTGTATTTTGAACAGCCACCAGACTGGAAACAACCCCAAACTTGAAAATACCCCCCCCCCCCCAACAATATATTTTTTTAATCTACACACCTTCAGCTACTTAACTGTGCCATTCTTTCATACATACATACAGATTTTAGAAATCCTAAATAAACCCCCTAGACAAGTAAAAAAAAAACATTAAATATTAATCTCACACGTCCTGAATCAAATGGAATGCCATATGCACGAGTGTACACAGAGACGTGTACACAGAGACATGGCCACCAACTAATTCAAAATAGACTTAAAAGTATAACTTTGACTTTGCTCTTAGAGTATTTATTTATTTTTTTAGGCAAAATGCCCCTTTTTCCTTGAAAACAACCACAGCAAACTATATATTTTTGAAGAACCCACATCTCTAGCTAGTTAGTGTTGCCATTATTACATTTATGCATGCATACTTCCTTATGCAGTTCTTTGTAGAAATATTGAGTCTTTGCTGTTTTTTTCAGATTTGCAAACCTACACCCCTTCAGCTATGTAATGATGCAATTCTTTCATTCATACTTGCATAATTCTAGAGGCAGTTTCTGTAAAAATATTTAATTAAACATTTCCTGAAAGAAAAGAAGTAAAGACAGTTGGACTTAGAAATACTAACCAAACATTCAGTCTAAATAGAAGTTCCCACTAAATATCAATCTTCTACATCTCTTCAACGAAATGATACCACACTTGCTTCAGTGCACACAAAGACACAGCAAGCAAATAGCCTCAAATGGAGCCAATGCATGCATAACAATGAATATTTGTTTAATGTATAGTTAAAACTATACATTATTGGAATCTACATACCATCAGCTAAATAACAATGCCATTCTTTTTCACCAACGGTATGTGCAGAATTCCAGATCTCTAAGTGGTCATGGCATCATGGCGTTTAAGGGGTTAATTCTCCCGATCCCCACATCCATTTTGGACCCAAACAACAGGGGGGTCGAGGGGGCAAGGAGGACTCTTGAATTATTTTTAAAAGGGGGAAACAACAGAATTTATATATATATAGAAAGGGTTATTGTTTCTATTGTTTTCACTAGATAAAATGCTCTGTGCTATTTCCTTTACAGTATCCCCACTGGTACTAAGCAAATGCATTATATGGTTTATAAAAAATTATATGGATCTATTATTTAACACTTTCTGTTCTACCAATGGGAAATGTCACAATGCTTCTTGTCCTTCCAGTTAACAAAAGTGTTACAACATTTATAGATGGAGGACTGGGATATAACCCCAACAGAGAACAGGATACCTTCTTCTCTTGATCCCAATTTCTTTTTCAAAAATGTAAAATTTTAACCTTTTAAACTCTTAAATGGGTCCAGCCATAATAATGATTTTTTGCAGGTATTTTCTTCAATTTACATTACTTGTCTGATCCAAATTCACAACCTAACTCATCAGCAGCCATCAATCATGACTCATACATGCATGCTCACAACAGAAAGATTTTAGTCAAATTCTTCCCAAACCGCTTTGCAGGGAAGTAGTGTTAGTCACACTTACTGATTCACTATTTATCTTATGCTCCTCCTATCCCTTCTCCCTCCATGCACAGCATTTGCCCCTGGTGCACTTAATGCCATGATTTACAAGGCTGCATTCACAGCCTGTCACTGTACTAAACTGTGGGTGTGTAGGTTCTAAAACAAGTTTGTGAGGGTTTTCCTAAGTTTGAGGGATCTTTAATTGCACTTATGCATTGGTCTCCCTATGCACAACTACCAGGGGAGCAGACCAGCCCATGAAGTCAGATGGGCCCCATATTATGCCAAATATAAAACCCTTCCAGAAAAGTACTGCAGATAAAACAGAGATAAGGGCCCTTTCATAGTTTTGCTGGGGCCCATTGATTCTTAAATATGTCACAACCTTAAGGGTTACTTGGTGGCTGTGTCACCCAGGAATGTGGCATACCATTTGATTCAGGACATGTGCAGTGCCTTAAAATCCCCCATATTAACCCGATATGACATTGGGTTAACATGGGTTTTACCCTTATTTTAGGGATATTTAATCTTCCTAATAGTCTTTGGATTTTTCTCAGATAAGTCTAGATAGTCTGTGTAGTCTAGATTAATGCAAGTATGGACTTAATCACAGCCCTAAAGTTATGTATCGGCTACTTTTGAGGCTATTTGCTGGTTGTATCTCCATGTGCACTGATGCAAGTAATGAGGTTGGCATTTAGGTAGGCTTTCCATATTTTGAAATTCAAAATCGAGGACAATTTTTTGACATGCCAACTTTTTCAAAGCCACAGTTTTTGAGGTAACACCCACTTTGAGGTAACCATCTCTAACCAGCATCTAACTAATGAACTTATCTCTTAAACTTGCAGTCTCCAGTATGCTGTTCTCCGACTTCCACTTCCGGTCCGATATGAGTAAGTCGTCAGCTCATGGTATGAAGTAGGAAGTGAGGAAAAGCGTGCCGGCAATCGCAAAGTTATGAGGTAAGTGCAGGAGTTTAACGCTTAACCCAGGGGTGAGGACCTAGTGGTTTAGGTCTTCACCATGGGTTTTTTCAAATGGGTGTGTGTGTGATACTCCTTCAGGATGGGTCTTTACCCTGATAATGATGAATTCATTGTTAGTGCCCAAAACCAATATTCAAAAGTACTAAAGGGCAACTATAGCAAATGGATGGAGAATAGGATCAGGATTGAGGTGACCAAATTGTCCTTTAATTTTAAATGGTATCTCCACAGGGGAAAATTAAAGGGGAACTTTGGTGAAAAAATCAATGTCCATAAGGGAGCACTTACCCCTCTAGTATCCTATTGGTGTCACTATTTGAATTAAACTTCTTTTATTTTTTTCTGGGTCTGGGAGTGGACATAATTGTTATGGGCACTTCTGATGCCCATACTAGGCTTCCTGTCCAATGATGTCATCTGGGTGTGACACTCCTGTACCGTCAGCTATGCCATGGGAAAATAGGCTACTAAACTGCTAACCTGAAAAGCCATTTCATGAGCTCTGAGTCTCTCTGCCAGTTACAATCACACAGCCTCTCCCTGCAGATTTATCCCCCTGCTGGGGGCAGCTCTTTCCTCCACTATCCTCTGCTGCTATGTTTCTTTACTAATGCATTTCTCTCTGTCCCTGCTGTTGACTGCTTTCTCCCCCCTCCATCCTGTTCTATCTATGATCTGTAGGGCTCCTTCATTCACAGCTGATAATTGTAACCCGATCTCTGCATAGACCTGCTACGCACACAAAGCTGTTAACTGTAGTAGCAGGTCTATGCAGAGATCGGGTTACAATTATCAGCTGTGAATGAAGGAGCCGTATGGATCATAGATAGAAGCAAACAGGATGGAGGGGGGAGAAAGCAGTTAACAGCAGGGACAGAGAGAAATGCATTAGTAAATAAAGTTGGCACTGGCTCTTACTACACAGTGCAGAGCGATTGGCTGCTTGAATAAAGAGGCAGAGCTTCACCTTCACTCCTTGTTCTACTGTGTAGGCATGCTTGCACCGCATTCTGAGTAAAGCGGTGCATCGGGAAAGCTGTAAGATGTCAGCCTTGTGGGCGTGGCTTTTATGGGCGACCCTAACAGGATTTTTCAGTGACTGCTGAAGATAGAGGCACCAGAGTTGGATCGTTACACAGTTAATATGATGGCTAAGCTTATGTCTTCATTTCTTTTTTCACCAAAGTTCCCCTTTAAAGAGAACTAAACCCAAAATACAAAGGCAGCTCCACAGACTCTATAACTGTCACTTAGTAAAACCATTTGTTTCTCACCTCTGAATTCGGCCTCTTAGTGTAGAAATAATTTATAGAACATTTCTGAGTACTGGCAATCTATGATGTCACAACTGGCTTCTAGTGTTGTCTCTTCCTGGTGGTCCTGGACACAAAACTCCTTCTGCACATGCTAACTAGCTACCTTGTGTTTGTTTCCCACTCCCCTTATGCTAAGCTGTATGTAACAGTTAAACTCAGAGTCCCCACCTGCCAGTGTCTCCCAGCCAATCATCAGAGATAGCAGTGAATATTATTAGCAGACTTTCCTTCTCAAACAGAGTGGGGGAAGGTGTTAACCCCTTCATATGTATTTAGGGAGCAACTTGTTAACCCTTTATATTTGTGAGCATTTCTGCAATACTGTGTCTTTGTATGTGTTTATTTCTTCACTCTACCACTTAGATTAGTTTGTGTATTGCTGAAATGTACATTTAGGGCACGACCACACTGCAACGCACCTGAATCGCACACACAATCGCACGCAAGCAATATGCGTTTGCACATGCGATTTGTCCGTTTTCATTATGAAAATGTGCGAATTGCAACATACTCGAAATCGCAAGATTTTGGTGCTTTGCTGCGTTTTTAATACAATTGGAAAATCGCAATCTCCTCGCAATCAGTTTAGCCATACAGCATGTATTAAACGCAATAGAAGGGAGGACGCACGTTCCCAATAATGCGGGATCGTGCTCAGTTCTGTGCATGAGCGTTGCGCTTCCACAATTGGACCCTAGCAGAGTGCATGCAATACAGACCAAAAATGGTGATCGGATTCACTCCAATAGCACACAGAAACACATCGCATGTAGTGGGGCCGGTCCCATAGGCTATTACATGCCTGCACTCCCACTAGCACAATCGGATCGAAAACCGCAATCCAAAACATGCTAGTGGGAGCTAGCCCTGTGTTTGAGTCTTAAAGGGAAAGGTGGCAGCCCCAGTAGAATTGAACTGACCACTTTACAAGGGACACTTATAAAAACAAAACAGCTCAGAACTGCAGGTGTACAACTCTGTGCAATGCATTTTAAAGGGGAATGTTGGAGCCTGGAAGTAGTGTAAACGCAAAGGCCACCTTTGCCTTTAAGACCCAAACACATATTAAATCTATGTGTTGCAGTGCTAAGTACCATTGCATTAAATACAAACTGTGTCAGTCTGCACCATGCTTCTAAAGAAAATACTAACAACCTTTTGTTGTGTAGATATTATCAGGCCTATGTAATAAAAGTTCTTATGCTAAAATCTGATTGGTTGGGGCAAAATTTTCACCATTTTCAACAATAAGAACTTTTAATACATAGGCCTGTATATGTGTTTGGATCTTAAAGGCAAAGGTGGTTGATTTTGTTTATGCAAAACTTCCCACAGGCAGCCTTCCTGCTGCATTAATTTTATAGAAGATGTTTGCATCCCTCTAATAGTATCCCTTTAATTGGCATTCCCTCCAATAATTCCTATTAATATGTACATTTACATAAACAACATGGTGCAGAGCTGCAAATGGCATACCCTCCAACATTCAACTTTAATACGTACACTTATAGAGCATGGTGCAGAGCTGCAAGTAGAGGATAATATAATGATCCTGATCTTAGCACAGCTCCGTGTAATGCATTTCTAAGCTTAGCTCTGTACTACTGAATCTGAATAAAAAAACACACTCTTCCTCCCCTCCAACATTCCCTTTAATAAGATACACTGATGAGAAATGCATTGCACAGAGCTGTGCTAAGATCAGGTTCACTTCATTATCCTACTCCTACAGTTCTGCACAATGTGGTTTCTATAAAGACACACTCTTCCTAACTCCAACATTCCCTTTTAATAAGGTACACTGATGAGAAATGCATTGCACAGAGCTGTGCTAAGATCAGGTTCACTTCACTATCCTCCCCCTACAGTTCTGCACAATGTGGTTTCTATAAAGACACACTCTTCCTACCCTCCAACATTCCCTTTAATAAGGTACACTGATGAGAAATGCATTGCACAGAGCTGGTGCTAAGATCAGTTTCACATCTCTATCCTCCCCCTACAGTTCTGCACCATGTGGTTTCTATAAAAACACACTCTTCCTACCCTCCAACATTCCCCTTTAAGAAGTTACACTTTCCACTAATATTGCTACAGCTGATAGGGAGAGCTAGAGACCTTCACACTACGGGCCATATTTATAAAGGTGTGGTATCGCCTTCTTTAGCGATCGTTATGGCGATCATCAATTTATGATCACTATTGTAAATCTTGTAAATGTATGATAGCCAACGTAAATCTGCGACCGCCCGTAGAATATCGTTACGGTAGTTTATTACTGCATGTTATGGTATACTACTGCCACGGTTGTAACGAAAACCCGCGGAATAAATATGGCCCTGCAACACTTAAACAATACATTGCAGGTGAAACATACAAAGACACAGGTCTGTAACTGGGAATAGTGCAGATTAATTGCAAAACATGCGTGCTACATGTTTCTGACTCACTTGTCCTTCCTCAAGTGCTTGAGTGGGTCTGAAACATGTAGCACACATGTTTTGCAATAAACTAGAAATATTCACAGCTACATACCTGTGTCTTTGTATGTTTCACCTGTAATTTATTTATATATCGGATTTGGTGGAGTGAAAGCCGTAGGTGAGACATACGTTATTTCATATCCGGACACACCAGCTGCCATTAAATAGTTAAGCAAAACCTAGCTGAAATAACATATTGAATTCCTTGTGCTGACTGAGCAGGTTTCTTTTCCGTTACCCATGCAGCCAGCACAAGGAAGGAGGTAAAGTCACGCTAAATGATATTGAATCCATAAAAGAACACTGTGGCTCTCGGTAAATGAGGGCAATGGTGTCAAACACTTTCTCTGTAACTCACCCATCTCTGCCTGGCTGTGGGCAGTTACTTTCAGCCCTGAAATCTGGTCTCTGTGCTGTGGACGTTGCAGGAGGCAGACAGGTGAGCAGCTTTTCCCTTTTATTCCCATACAATGAGCTAAAGCAGATAAACTTTCCTCACTGCTGACTGTGCTGGGGAAGAAACCAAGTGGCTGTAACAATGTATCAGATTATGAACATTTCTCCCTTGGCTGCTGTGCTCAGGTTTGTAACAATGTATCAGATTATGAACTTTTCTCCCTTGGCTGCTGTGCTCAGGTTTGTAACAATGTATCAGATTATGAACTTTTCTCCCTTGGCTGCTGTGCTCAGGTTTGCAACAATGTATCAGATTATGACCATTTCTCCCTTGGCTGCTGTGCTCAGGTTTGTAACAATTTATCAGATTATGAACTTTTCTCCCTTAGCTGCTGTGCTCAGGTTTGTAACAATGTATCAGATCGTGAACTTTCCTCCCTTTGCTGCTGTGCTCATGTTTGCAACAATGTATCAAGCTGCAGGAACAATGTGTGTTTTAGATGCTGAAAATCCGGACTTACGGGTTTATGGGAAATTCCGTCCAGACCCCGGATTTTCCATAAAAAAAGAGAACAAATCCGGGATTTTCCTGACATCTGGAAACCCTATATTTAGGGAGGCCTTTTATTTGTACTGGAGGTTTTGCCAAAATTTCTTAGTCTGAGTCTATGCTGCTTTTCTCACCAGAAAATCTGCTAAAATTAAATATTTCTATAAAGAACTGCACCTGGGTTCCCATGAATGAATGATAGAATGGTTGCACTATATACCGTATATACTCGAGTATAAACCGAGTTTTTCAGGCTGAAAAATCAGCCTGAAAACTCGGACTCGGTTTATACTCGAGTCAACCACTTACCTGGGCATTCCGGCAGCCGCGCAATCTTTTTCTGCACTGGCGCGCCGGCCTGATGTCACTGACCGGCGCCAAGCCCGGCGCCGGGCAGTGACGTCAGCCGGCGCGCCGGTACAGGAATGGGCGCGCTGATGCCGGAATGCCGATACCGTATCAGTATATATATCAGTATATCGGATTTGGTGGAGTGAAAGCCGTAGGTGAGACATACGTTATTTCATATCCGGACACACCAGCTGCCATTAAATAGTTAAGCAAAACCTAGCTGAAATAACATATTGAATTCATTGTGCTGACTGCGCAGGTTTCTTTTCCGTTACCCATGCAGCCAGCGCAAGGAAGGAGGTAAAGTCACGCTAAATGATATTGAATCCATAAAAGAACACTGTGGCTCTCGGTAAATGAGGGCAATGGTGTCAAAACTTTCTCTGTAAACTCACCCATCTCTGCCTGGCTGTGGGCAGTTACTTTCAGCCTGAAATCTGGTCTTTGTGCTGTGGACGTTGCAGGAGGCAGACAGTGAGCAGCTTTTCCCTTTTATTCCCATACAATGAGCTAAAGCAGGTAAACTTCCTCACTGCTGACTGTGCTGGGAGGAAACCAAGTGGCTGTAACAATGTATCAGATTATGAACATTTCTCCCTTGGCTGCTGTGCTCAGGTTGTAACAATGTATCAGATTATGAACTTTTCTCCCTGGCTGCTGTGCTCAGGTTTGTAACAATGTATCAGATTATGAACTTTTCTCCCTTGGCTGCTGTGCTCAGTTTGCACACATGTATCAGATTATGACCATTTCTCCCTTGGCTGCTGTGCTCAGGTTTGTAACAATTATCAGATTATGAACTTTTCTCCTTAGCTGCTGTGCTCAGGTTGTAACAATGTATCAGATCGTGAACTTTCCTCCTTTGCTGCTGTGCTCAGTTTGCAACAATGTATCAAGCTGCAGGAACAATGTGTGTTTTAGATGCTGAAAATCCAGACTACGGGTTTATGGGAAATTCCGTCCAGACCCCGGATTTTCCATAAAAAAAGAGAACAAATCCGGGATTTTCCTGACATCTGGAAACCCTATATTTAGGGAGGCCTTTTATTTGTACTGGAGGTTTTGCCAAAATTTCTTAGTCTGAGTCTATGCTGCTTTTCTCACCAGAAAATCTGCTAAAATTAATATTTCTATAAAGAACTGCACCTGGTTCCCATGAATGAATGATAGAATGGTTGCACTATATACCGTATATACTCGAGTATAACCGAGTTTTTCAGGCTGAAAAATCAGCTGAAAACTCGGACTCGGTTTATACTCGAGTCAAACACTTACCTGGGGATCCGCACGCGCAATCTTTTCTGCACCGGCGCGCCAGCCTGACGTCACTGCCCGGCGCCAAGCCCGGCGCCGGGCAGTGACGTCAGCCGGCGCGCCGGTACAGGAATGGGCGCGCTGATGCCGGAATACCGATACCGTACCTGCCAGGATGGATGGAGGAAGAGCCCACAGATAGAAGAAGAAGGGTCGTCCACAGGAGAAGAGTCACAGGGAGAAGAGTCCACAGGGAGAAGAGTCACAGGGAGAAGAGTCCACAGGGAGAAGAGTCCACAGGAGTCCACAGGGAGAAGAGCCCACAGGTACAAACTGAACTGAGGGGGGCATTCAAGATGTTTGGGAACTACAACTCCCAGCATGCTTATTAGCTGGGAGTTGTAGTTTCCAAACATCTTGAATGCCAAGTGAGGGTGGCATTCAAGATGTTTGGAAACTACAACTCCCAGCTAATAAAGCATGCTGGGAGTTGTAGTTTCCAATCATCTTGAATGCCACCCTCACTTGGCATTCAAGATGTTTGGAAACTACAACTCCCAGCATGTTTATTAGCTGGGAGTTGTAGTTTCCAAACATCTTGAATGCCAAGTTTCTACCCTGGTTTATACTCGGGTCAATAACTTTATTAGGATTTTTAGCTGAAAATTGGGTACCTCGGTTTATACTCTGGTCAGTTTATACTCGAGTATATACGGTAGTTAGAAGTTTGTTGGGTTCTTTTTCAAGGTAAAGGAAATTTAGCCTGTAATTTTCTGGCCACAGCTCTTTGTGTGCTCATGCATGGGGCATACTGTTTGAATAATGGATGTGGAAGATTGATATTTAGAGGGTTTTTACTTGTCAAGTGGGTTTAGATAAGATTTTAACTTTGAAAATTTTTTCACAAAATCTAAAAGAATGGAATTGTTGGAAAAATTGCATTCAGAAATCTGCATGTATGTATATGAACGATTGGCATTGTTATGTAGCTGAGGGTTTGTGGGGGTTATTTTCAAGTTTGAAGGGTGTATAATTTAAAAAATGGAAGCTGTTCAAAATAAAAAGCAGTTTTAGTTTAAGGGATTACGAAACTTTTTTCCTTGTTATGTACTAGCAGCAGTCATCACCAGGAGGCATAAAAAAAACCCATTCTTTCCCTGTGTCAGGAAATGTTCCCCAATGACAATATAGAGAGATGCAATTCAGCTTACAGATATGTTGTAAGTTACACCTTCAAAAAACCCTCAGTGCCCAATTCACTTAATGTTTTTTGGGTTTTTTTTGCAACTTAATGTCCAAGTTATAGCGGAGATTTTGGGATTGGCCACACTAGCAGGTTTAACGTGCAATCCAATCATGATTGCGTTCCAATAAAAAGTCAAAAAGCGCACAATAGTGTTGGCCAATTAGTCTGTGCTGCCATCCGTTTTAAAAAGTGCATGTGATAAACATTTGTTTTGTAAATCGCATGCGCTCTGATAACGCAACATTGAGATAGTAACAAGTGGGAAAATGGGCACGCATGCATCTCCAGTGTATTACTGTGCATCCTAGTGTGGCCTTACCCTTAAACTCCCAAAAATAATCATTCATGGCTGCATGGCAAGGATGTTTATATAAGGGATAATACGCCCCTTACAGTGTAAAATAAGGATTATAAGTCACCGAGGAGTTCCCTGGCCATATAAAAGCATGAGACCAAAGGTCGAGTGCTTTTATACAGGACAGGGAAATCCGAGGTGACTTTATAAACCTTATATTACAATGTAATGGGGCGATTATTTTTATAATATATAAGTTTAAAAAAAATGAATTTACTGGCTAGTCCCTTTACTAAATCCCTAACATCCTTTCTCCCTTCACTAAATAAATTAACTAAATACACAGTACCCCTGTCAGCCTGATAATAAAAAGATTAATGAATACATACCAGATGTTTAAGTTGTTAGTAGACATCTTTCTGGCAGCCTTTCTTCTGGAATTCCCTGCTCCCTTTACATTTCTTCCTATTTCCCCTTAAACAACTTTCCTTGTCCAACCTGCAATAAAAAAAGATTAATGTAACACACAGACATTTACTGTTCGTAAAATTCTTATCTAAGTCTTTGATGTAAAATCCCTATCACCCAGTAACGTAAATCCTGTCAGCCGAGAGACAATGTCCTGCAGCCCTGCGAGTCGAGACGCTCTCACTCGCAGGGCTGCAGGAATTTGTCTTGTCACGGCTGGCAGGATCAAGTTACAGGGTGAAACGGACTTACATCAAAGACTAAGGTAAGGATTTAACGAACAGTAAATGTCTGTGTGCTATAGAAATGTTTTTTATTGCAGGTTTGACAAGGAAAGTGTTGGTTAAAGTGGAAGGAGGCGGCAAATGTATGGGTAGCAGAAGTGGTATATATTCTTAAAAACTACGTAGTTGGTGATTTTTATAAGGATATATTCCACTGTTGCTCCCATTATAATCCAGGCCATATAATATTATATAGATTAGGCATCACCAGAAAAAAATAACTGTAATAGGATCCCACATACAGCTAATCATCGAGATGGATCTCGGTTAGTCAACTGGATCCAGTCTGGAACACCATTTATTAAACTAGGAAAAAGTCTGAAGCCACCTATACCTGACAGGACGTGTTAATAGAAAATCTTCAAAAACTAGTGTGAGTTTTAATTGGGGCTAATCCCCTCCGTAGGTCGTGACTGGACAATCTGATTACACTGCTATGATTGTAGCTCACTGGTAAGGAACAGATATAGTACCTGTGGTTGCAGGTTCATGGTTGTTTCTTGTTGTTTATGGTTGTATGGTTTTGCAGGTTTACATCCATTGAAAACTCATTTTTAATACAAGGTGTTTTGTCAATAAACTTCTGTATCATTTTTTTTATATAAAGAGTGATCTTACGATACATTCATAGTAAACATAGCGGTAACACGGGGAACATTGTACTTGCGTGTTGAGTGCAATGTCCTCCTGCGTTATCGCATAGTGGTGTCTAATTTCAAACTCCCTGCTATGCAATACCGCGCAAAACTGATGTATGTCTTGTTTGTTTTTTACAGTGCACTACATCAAGCAGTGCAAAATGTAATGGTTCTGTTCACTTCTGTTGCCTATGCATTTTGGTGCAATTTTCCTATATTAAATCACACACAAAACGCAGCCTAGAGTGTGCGCGAAGCGATGGGTATACAACCGAGCGATTATGAACATTTCTCCCTTGGCTGCTGTGCTCAGGTTTGTAACAATGTATCAGATTATGAACATTTCTCCCTTGGCGGCTGTGCTCAGGTTTGTAACAATGTATCAGATTATGAACTTTTCTCCCTTGGCTGCTGTGCTCAGGTTTGCAACAATGTATCCGATTATGAACATTTCTCCCTTGGCTGCTGTGCTCAGGTTTGTAACAACTTACGCTCGTGCACTGTACACATCATCGTATTCACTTGACCCTTGTCCTTCTTCTAGTTGAAATTTCTCCCTTGCTGCTGGTGCTCAGGTTGCTCTTCTCTTTTGTTTCACACATCTGTAATATCGCATCCCCTATGTATTCACTTCTTTCTCCCTTTTTCCGGCTGCTCGTGCTACAGGTTTTAATTCTTTCCTTTCCCCTCTTTGTTACAATTTTGTATCAGATTATGAACTTTTTCCCTTGGCTGCTGTGCTAGGTTTGCAACAATGTATCAGATTAAGACCATTTTCTCCTTGGCTGCTGTGCTCAGGTTTGTAACAATTTATCAGATTATGAAATTTTCTCCCTTAGCTGCTGTGCTCAGGTTTGTAACAATGTATCAGATCGTGAACTTTCCTCCCTTTGCTGCTGTGCTCGTTTGCAACAATGTATCAAGCTGCAGGAACACTGTGTGTTTTAGATGCTGAAAATCCGGACTTACGGGTTTATGGGAAATTCCGTCCAGACCCCGGATTTTCCATAAAAAAAGAGAACAAATCCGGGATTTTCGACATCTGGAAACCCTATATTTAGGGAGGCCTTTTATTGTACTGGAGGTTTTGCCAAAATTCTTAGTCGAGTCTATGCTGCTTTTCTCACCAGAAAATCTGCTAAAATTAAATATTTCTATAAAGAACTGCACTTGGGTTCCCATGAATGAATGATAGAATGGTTGCACTATATACCGTATATACTCGAGTATAAACCGAGTTTTTCAGGCTGAAAAATTAGCCTGAAAACTCGGACTCGGTTTATACTCGAGTCAACCACTTACCTGGGCATTCCGGCAGCCGCGCAATCTTTTCTGCACTGGCGCGCCGGCCTGATGTCACTGACCGGCGCCAAGCCGGCGGCGGGCAGTGACGTCAGCCGGCGCGCGGTACAGGAATGGGCGCGCTGATGCCGGAATGCCGATACCGTATCAGTATATATATCAGTATATCGGATTTGGTGGAGTGAAAGCCGTAGGTGAGACATACGTTATTTCATATCCGGACACACCAGTGCCATTAAATAGTTAAGCAAAACCTAGCTGAAATAACATATTGAATTCATTGTGTGACTGCGCAGGTTTCTTTTCCTTACCCATGCAGCAGCGCAAGGAAGGAGGTAAAGTCACGCTAAATGATATTGAATCCATAAAAGAACACTGTGGCTCTCGGTAAATGAGGGCAATGGTGTCAAACACTTTCTCTGTAACTCACCCATCTCTGCCTGGCTGTGGGCAGTTACTTTCAGCCCTGAAATCTGGTCTCTGTGCTGTGGACGTTGCAGGAGGCAGACAGGTGAGCAGCTTTTCCCTTTTATTCCCATACAATGAGCTAAAGCAGGTAAACGTTCCTCACTGCTGACTGTGCTGGGGAGGAAACCAAGTGGCTGTACAATGTATCAGATTAGAAAATTTCCTTGGCTGCTGTGCTAGGTTTGAACAATGTATCAGATTATGAACTTTTCTCCCTTGGCTGCTGTGCTCAGGTTGTAACAATGTATCAGATTATGAAACTTTTCTCCCTTGGCTTGCTGTGCTCAGGTTTGCACAATGTATCAGATTAACCAGTTCTCCCTTGGCGCTGTGCTTTCAGGTTTGATAAAATGTATCAGATTATGAACTTTTCTCCCTTGGCTGCTGTGCTCAGGTTTGCAACAATGTATCAGATTATGACCATTTCTCCCTTGGCTGCTGTGCTCAGGTTTGTAACAATTATCAATCTGCAGGAACATGTGTGTTAGATGCTGAAAATCCAGACTTACGGGTTTATGGGAAATTCCGTCCAGACCCCGGATTTTCCATAAAAAAAGAGAACAAATCCGGGTTTTTCTGACATCGGAAACCCTATATTTAGGGAGGCCTTTTATTTGTACTGGAGGTTTTGCCAAAATTTCTTAGCTGAGTCTATGCTTGCTTTTCTCACCGAAAATCTGCTAAAATTAAATATTTCTATAAAGAACTGCACCTGGGTTCCCATGAATGAAATTAGAATGGTTGCACTATATACCGTATATACTCGAGTATAAACCGAGTTTTCAGGCTGAAAAATCGCCTGAAAACTCGGACTCGTTTATACTCGAGTCAACCACTTACCTGGGCATTCCGGCAGCCGCGCAATCTTTTCTGCACTGGCGCGCCAGCCTGACGTCACTGCCCGGCGCCAAGCCCGGCCGGGCAGTGACGTCAGCCGGCGCGCCGGTACAGGAATGGGCGCGCTGATGCCGGAATACGATACGATACCGTACCTGCCAGGATGGATGGAGGAAGAGCCCACAGATAGAAGAAGAAGGGTCGTCCACAGGAGAAGAGTCCACAGGGAGAAGAGTCCACAGGGAGAAGAGTCCACAGGGGAAGAGTCCACAGGGAGAAGAGTCCACAGGAGTCCACAGGGAGAAGAGCCCACAGGTACAAACTGAACTGAGGGGGGCATTCAAGATGTTTGGAGCTACAACTCCCAGCATGCTTTATTAGCTGGGAGTTGTAGTTTCCAACATCTTGAATGCCAAGTGAGGGTGGCTTCAAGATGTTGGAAACCTACAACTCCCAGCTAATAAAGCATGCTGGGAGTTGTAGTTTCCAAACATCTTGAATGCCAAGTTTCTACCCTCGGTTTATACTCGGGTCAATAACTTTATTAGGATTTTTAGCTGAAATTGGGTACCTCGGTTTATACTCTGGTCAGTTTATACTCGAGTATATACGGTAGTTAGAAGTTTGTTGGGGTTCTTTTTCAAGGTAAAGGAAATTTAGCCTGTAATTTTCTGGCCACAGCTCTTTGTGTGCTCATGCATGGGGCATACTGTTTGAATAATGAGATGTGGAAGATTGATATTTAGAGGGTTTTTTACTTGTCAAGTGGGTTTAGATAAGATTTCTAACTTTGAATATTTTTTTCACAAAATCTAAAAGAATGGAATTGTTGAAAAATTGCATTCAGAAATCTGCATGTATGTATATGAACGATTGGCATTGTTATGTAGCTGAGGGTTTGTGGGGTTATTTTCAAGTTTGAAGGGTGTATAATTTAAAAAATGGAAGCTGTTCAAAATAAAAAGCAGTTTTAGTTTAAGGGATTACGAAACTTTTTTCCTTGTTATGTACTAGCAGCAGTCATCCACCAGGAGGCATAAAAAAACCCATTCTTTCCCTGTGTCAGGAAATGTTCCCCAATGACAAATATAGAGAGATGCAATTCAGCTTACAGATATGTTTAGTAAGTTACACCTTCAAAAACCCTCAGTGCCCAATTCACTTAATGTTTTTTGGAATTTTTTTACACCTTAATGTCCAAGTTATAGTGGAGATTTTGGGATTAGCCACACTAGCAGGTTTTAACGTGCAATCCAATCATGATTGCGTTCCAATAAAAAGTCAAAAAGCGCACAATAGTGTTGGCCAATTAGTCTGTGCTGCCATCCGTTTTAAAAAGTGCATGTGATAAACATTTGTTTTGTAAATCGCATGCGCTCTGATAACGCAACATTGAGATAGTAACAAGTGGGAAAATGGGCACGCATGCATCTCCAGTGTATTACTGTGCATCCTAGTGTGGCCTTACCCTTAAACTCCCAAAATAATCATTCATGGCTGCATGGCAAGGATTTTTATATAGGATAATACGCCCCTTACAGTGTAAAATAAGGATATAAAGTCACCGAGGAGTTCCCTGGCCATATAAAAGCATGAGACCAAAGGTCGAGTGCTTTTATACAGGACAGGGAACTCCGAGGTGACTTTATAAACCTTATATTACAATGTAATGGGGCGTATTATTTCTTATAATATATAAGTTTAAAAAAAATGAATTTACTACGGCTAGTCCCTTTACTAAATCCCTAACTATCCTTTCTCCTTCACTAAATAAATTAACTAAATACACAGTAACCCCTGTCAGCCTGTAATAAAAGAGATTAATGAATACTAACCAACCAATTTTTAGAGTTTGTTAGTAGACATCTTTCTGGCAGCCTTTCTTCTGGAATTCCCTGCTCCCTTTACATTTCTTCCTATTTCCCCTTTAAACAACACTTTCCTTGTCCAACCCTGCAATAAAAAAGATTAATGTAACACACAGACATTTACTGTTCGTAAAATTCTTATCTAAGTCTTTGATGTAAAATCCCTATCACCCAGTAACGTAAATCCTGTCAGCCGAGAGACAATGTCCTGCAGCCCTGCGAGTCGAGACGCTCTCACTCGCAGGGCTGCAGGAATTTGTCTTGTCACGGCTGGCAGGATTCAAGTTACAGGGTGAAACGGACTTTACATCAAAGACTAAGGTAAGGATTTAACGAACAGTAAATGTCTGTGTGCTATAGAAATGTTTTTTTATTGCAGGGTTTGACAAGGAAAGTGTTGGTTAAAGTGGAAGGAGGCGGCAAATGTATGGGTAGCAGAAGTGGTATATATTCTTATAAAACTACGTAGTTGAGTGATTTTTATAAGGATATATTCCACTGTTGCTCCCATTATAATCCAGGCCACTTATATATTATATATAGATTAGGCATCACCAGAAAATAAATAACTGTAATAGGATCCCACATACAGCTAATCATCGAGATGGATCCTGGTTAGTCACCTGGATCCAGTCTGGAACACCATTTATTAAACTAGGAAAAAGTCTGAAGCCACCTATACCTGACAGGACGTGTAATAGAAAATCTTCAAAAACTAGTGATATGTTTAATTGGGGCTAAATCCCCTTCCGTAGGTATGTCTGACTGGACAATCTGATTACACTGCTATGATTGTAGCTCACTGGTAAGGAACAGATTATAGTACCTGTGGTTGCAGGTTCATGTCCTGTTGTTTCTTGTTGTTTTTATGGTTGTATGGTTTTGCAGGTTTACATCCAGTTAAAACTCATTTTTTAATACAAGTGTTTTTGTCATATAAACTTCTGTATCATTTTTTTTATATAAAAGAGTGATCTTTTACGATACATTCATAGTAAACATAGCGGTAACACGGGGAACATTGTACTTGCCGTGTAGTGCAATGTCCTCCTGCGTTATCGCATAGTGGTGTCTAATTTCAAACTCCCTGCTATGCAATACCGCGCAAAACTGATGTATGTCTTGCGTTTTTTACAGTGCACTACATCACAGCAGTCAAATGTTAATGGTTCTGTTCACTTCTGTTGCCTATGCATTTTGGTGCAATTTTCCTATATTAAATCACACCAAAACGCAGCCTAGTGTGCGCGAAGCGATGGGTACACAACCGAGCGTATGTGATGAAATTCCCATGGCTACCAGTATTTGATGAAATTACCAGTTTGCTACAAGTTTATAATCAAATTGCCACCAACTCCCCTCACTAGCCATGACACACTAGCTTGGTGATGGTAAGTAACTAGCTGTCCACCTGTTTAGTATTTACTCCAGTAAGCTTCCATGGGACCACCACCATGATAAGAAGGTCGGACCCCTCAGCCTGACTGACCCCCACACAATGCTAAAACTGTACGGATCCCTTCCCAGAAATGTTAATTCAGCAGCTCAGAACCCACATCTGCTTGTGAAGGTTTTCATTCATCCAGGTCATGGTTAGAGATGGCCGAAACTGTTTTGTTCCGTTTTCGGATTTACGGATCTCTGGAAAATCCCAAAGATCCAAAAATGGAACATACTTTCGGGACTTCGGAGCCCATTTTCAATGATTATCTAACTTTCAAGGCTATTTTTGATAATCCTCAAAAAAAAGCCTTGAACGTTCGATAATCCTTGAATATACGATCGGAAAGTACTTTTGAGTTTCCAATCATATTTTTGAGAATTATCGAACGTTCAAGGGTTTTCGAGGATTATCAAAAATAGCCTTGACCGTTTGATAATCATTGAAAATGGGATCCGAAGTCCCGAAATCCGAACAATCCATCCAGTTTCGGATGGGACATTTGGATTTCAGAACCGAGGGGTTCCATGTTGGATCCAGGTCTGAGACGGACCCAGATCACATTTCTAGTCATGGTATATCTGTTGTATTCAATTAGATCAACTGGACTTAAAGTTTAGTTCTTGAAGACGTTTCGCTAGTCATCCGACTGACTTTCTCAATTCAGAATGATTTGTACAAGAATCTGTTTGCAATTTTGCACACTGGAAAATCCCAATTAGCATATCACAGCCAAGTGTTAGGGGCCTTCTGAATCCAAGGTGTGATAGCATTGTGGCTAAGAGTTATTATCGAAACTGTCCAGGGTAAGGTGTCAAAACAACATTGTACATAACAGACAGTTGGTGTCGAACCCCCCCACCTCTATTTACGCTTGGTTTCTTTATTTTCACATAAATGACCTCTCTTGGACCAGTCATGTTCCTTTGCCAATATGTTAACATTACAATCTTCAAAGGTATGTCCTTTATCCTTAAGATGCAGGTACACGGCTGAGTCCTGACCCGAAGAATTGCCTCTTCTGTGCTGGGCCATACGTTGATGCAGTTGCTGTTTGGTCTCCCCCACATACAAATCAGAGCATTTTTTACTGCACTGCACTGCGTATATGATGTCACTCTTCACTGCACTGCACTGCATATATGATGTCGCTTTTCTTGTGTTTCGGTATTGGGTCTTTCCGATGTACCAATTGCTGCCTCAGTGTGTTGTTCGGTTTAAAGCAGACAGGGATACGGCGTTTTTTGAAAATTCTTCTTAATTTCTCGGAGACCCCTGCTACATATGGGATGACCATGTTCTTCCTCCTGTCTTGCTTTTCCCCTTCACTGTTGGTATTCGTGTTCTTTTCTTTCCTTCTTTTGACAAAGGCCCAGTCTGGATAGCCACAAGTTTTAAGGGCTCCTCTGAGATGTTTCATTTCTTTAGCCTTTGCCTCTGTGCTAGTGGGGATGTTCTCAGCTCTGTGTTGCAGGGCTCTGATGACACCCAGCTTGTGAAAAAAGCAAGGAAATTGGCAGACTACAGAAACCACCAGGGAATTAACCTCTGATGCAGACAACAAAGGCTAGTACCATGCAGCATATGTCTGGATTCCACAGTAAAAGGCATCAGAGCGAAACAGAACAATAGGTCCAAACACAGTTACTAAACAAACGAGTGCGACAGACACATTCAGGGAGAATGATAAACTGAAAGTAGAGGTTTACAGAAAACCAACACACACAGATCAGTATTTGATGTTTGACTCCCACCACCCTTTAGATCACAAGCTGGTGTCATCAGAACCCTGCAACACAGAGCTGAGAACATCCCCACTAGCACAGAGGTGAAGGCTAAAGAAATGAAACATCTCAGAGGAGCCCTTAAAACTTGTGGATATCCAGACTGGGCCTTTGTCAAAAGAAGTAGAAGGAAAGAAAAGAATACCAACCGTGAAGGGGAAAAGCAAGACAGGAGAAAGAACATGGTCACCCCATATGTAGCAGGGGTCTCCGAGAAATTAAGAAGAATTTTCAAAAAACACCGTATGCCTGTCTGCTTTAAACCGAACAACACACCGAGGCAGCAATTGGTACATTCGAAAGACCCAATACCTAAACACAAGAAAAGCGACATCATATACACAGTGCAGTGCAGTGAAGAATGCTCTGATTTGTATGTGGGGGAGACCAAACAGCAACTGCATCAACATATGTCCCAGCACAGAAGAGCCAATTCCTCAGGTCAGGACTCAGCCATGTACCTGCATCTTAAGGATAAAGGACATACCTTTGAAGATTGATGTCAACATCTTGGCAAAGGAAAATGACTGGTTTAAAAGAGGTGTCAAGGAGACCATTTATGTGAAAATAAAGAAATTAAGCCTGAATAGAGGTGGGGGGTCTTCCATGTACAATGCTGTTTTGACAAGTTACCCTGGGCAGTTCCTATAACACCTCTTAGCTACAATGCTATCACACCTTACATTCAGAAGGTCCCTAACACCTGGCTGAGATATGATAATTGGGATTTTCCAGGGTACTTAATTGCCAACAGATTCTTGTACAAGTCATTCTGAATTTAGAAAGCCAGTCGGATGACTAGCGAAACATCTTCAAGAACTAAACTCTTTAAGTCCAGTTAATCTAACAGAATACAACAGATATAACCCACATCATTAAACAAACAACAGAGGAAGCCGTGGGTCCCCCCACAATGGGAGCACTTGTGCTTAAATTTACAAGGTGTTCCAAATTTGCAGTGACCTTTGGTAAAGGCTCAGCAAAAGCCTTTTCTTTTGGATAAAGCAGGTAGGGGGGACTGGTTGCCCCCTTGAAAGGGAGGGGGGCAGGTTTATTTGGGCACATCAGCCTTAACCACAACCCTACATTCCTATGGTCCCACTGCATCCTGGGCCTAAGTGCCTTACACTGTCTTAACTGTTCATCATTCAATATTCCTCCAAAGGTTCTATATGCCTCGAAAATACTGTCCAGGTAGCAAAACAAATCTGAACAATCAATGGGCAATTTCTCACCAAGCTTCCAAAAATTACAAAAGCTTCCAATCAGTTGCAACGGAGCTTGGTAAGTAAGTTTCTGGGTTTTTTTATATTGTAAAAAAAAAAGGTGATTTTTTTGGGTGGACATACCCTTTGAATGTTTCTCAGCAGGAAATCCCTTCCAGATTTTTTCATACTTTTTGCTTTAAATGTGCACCAAGGGGGCCCTCAAAACAAACATATGTGGACCCCCTTGAGGCATCTCATAAAAGCCTGTCTTCCAGCCATGGCACTGCTTGCCTTAGGCACAGTGTTTCCTGCTATAGCTTTCAGCAGGTATGCCACAGGTGGATGTCCTATCACAAGCAACAGAAAGGTCCCCCCCATCCACAGTACCCTCTGTCCCCAGCCCCTTCTTTTTAATCCCAGTGCCAGAAATATTCCCTCATACTAACCAAAAAGTAACCTAAAATCCCTGCATATGATAGTGAATTTGCTTGAGAGTTATGAGGAATGGGTGAGTGTGGTGCATGGCTATAACTTCCATCACAAGACTCAGTAGATATAGTCAGTAGAGATGGACTAGAACTAGAACCCGAGTTCGATCCAAACTTTAATATTTCGAATGAACCCGAACTATTCAAACTATTCTGGATTTCGAACAATTTGATTGTCCGAATCGATATCCCTTGATATTAGTACTCCATAACTTTATTGTACCATAACCCTTTGGTAATCATTGAAATAGGTGATAACCCTTGAATGTGGTCTTTGATTTCGGTAACACTTGAAAATTCAATGTGTAAGCATGAAAATAGCCCGATCATGGTGAAAGTTAGAATTTAAACAAGTTTTGGTGGTGTACGTGTTTCTCAGACCATTTCCCAGGTCCCAGAGCCATGTACAGTAAGTTACCATTGCTAATTTTTACAGTACTTATTTCAAACTTTTCAAACTTTTTGTCCCCATTGACTTTAATGGGTCCGTTTTCGAACTTCCAAACTTTTACTGAAGTTCAGAAAACGAACTGAACTTTAGAATATTCTCTAATGGTTAGCTCTTCCTGTGCCAACAGCCAATCTTTTGCTGAAATACGGATGATTGGCATAGGTGATCTGGATGCCTGTACCCTTGTAGCATGGCTTTGAAGAACCTGCTGTGGTTGCCCAAATTGGCTGTACTAATTGATGAATGAGACAGGACAGTATATTTCTCCCAGTGATGACATTCTCATTTGACAGCACAACCCCCTTGGCTGGACTTCACTGGTCCTAGGTTGTGCACTGGGGAAAGAGACCTCCTGTTACAAGGACTCTGTGCTGGTCGAACCTGTTCTGAGCTGGGACATGCAGGTCTTTAATGCTCAGGGCAAAAGTCGTGCAGGAGGGTGAGTTCTACTGCTTCGCCTGGAAACCATAGAAGTGGAGGGCTGTGTCCTTCAGGAGACTTGATGAGGAGCTGGATTTTCTGCTGAAGCCTGTCCCCACAGATAGATGCTTTTGTCCAGAGCTGGGTAAGTAAAACCATGCTGTTTAAGGGTATGTTCATCCCCAAACTAAAATTTGCGCCACTGTGTAGTGTTAAAAAAGCATTACCTTTCTGTTCTGCTTCTTATGGTTGTTTTACAAAGCCTTATAAGAAGTTCAGGAAACTGTAGAGTGGAGCATCTCTGTGTGTAATCTGGTGCCTTCCTTGTCCTCATTGAGGACTAGCATGCCTAGGGAAGCTTCCCTCCCCCCAGATCCCTTAGCGCTGCAGTTTATACACTATAGTGGAAACCCCCCAATCAGAAATAGAATAGACTTACCCAATCTCGTTCCCTCAGCTCCCACTACTAACCAACAACCACATCTTTGATAGGCTGAATCTTAGCCATTTACAGACACAGCTGCCAGACAGTCCAGCCCCTACTGCTCTTTTATTTCCAGAAGTAGCAGTAGAGGCAGAAACCGAGGGATTGGAGGTGGGTACGTCTATTTCTCGGAAGTTTTTAAAGTTAAAACCCTAAAGTTTAACTACAGCGTGGGGGGTCCCCTACACTGTATTAAACTTTGGAATTGGGGTTAAAGATATTCTTTAAGGAATCCCCCCAGGGAATATCAGTAGCTCTAAAACCTAAAAAGGGAAAAGGCTCTTAGCAAGGAGGGAAGGATCTCAAACAGCAGAGATGCTGTAGTGAGGACTAAATGGTTGTTGCAGGTGGTCCAGTTTGAATTTTTTGGTATCTCCTGTCCTCTCTGCTGTCTGCCTATCCTTTTCTAAACTCTTTTATATAGACTCCCCTTCTAACCCCCCTCTCCTGCCTGCTTCCTCCAATCTGCTGCCTGATCCTCCTTGCCCCGCCATTGACCTGATACTTTCCCCAAACTTTCCATATTTTACTGCTATTTTCTAAATCCTAAACTCACACATTTAACCCATTACTGACCCTCCAATATCCCCATACCTGCCATGTATCCCTTTCCTTAAAGGATAAGTACACTTTAAAAACAAGTTAAGTTTAATTGGAAGCAGTGCTGGAAACACACAATGATAAACATTCTTCATCTATGTCCAAGTTTTACCCCAATGGTTTATTTTAAAATACTAATAATTTACATTAGATATGTTATATCCCTAAAAGGCACAAGGCAAGTTTTCACAATGTTCCCATACACGTAACTATTTTCTAGTATATCACAAAACTTAAAAGGGAAAGTTAAATAAAAGGGAAAGTTAAATAAAATGGAAAATTAAATAAGAGGGAAAGTTAAATAAAATGGAAAATTAAATAAAAGGGAAAGTTAAATAAGAGGGAAAGTTAAATAAGAGAGAAAGTTAAATAAAATGGAAAGTTAAATAAGAGGGAAAGTTAAATAAGAGAGAAAGTTAAATAAAATGGAAAGTTAAATAAAAGGGAAAGTTAAATAAGAGAGAAAAGTTAAATAAAATAGAAAGTTAAATAAAAGGGAAAGTTAAATAAGAGAGAAAGTTAAATAAAATGGAAAGTTAAATAAGAGAGAAAGTTAAATAAAAGGGAAAGTTAAATAAAAGGGAAAGTTAAATAAAAGGGAAAATTAAATAAAGGGGAAAGTTTAAATGAAAAGGGAAAGTTAAATAAGAGGGAAGTTAAATAAGAGGGGAAAGTTAAATAAAATGGAAAGTTAAATAAAAGGGAAAGTTAAATAAGAGGGAAAGTGTAAATAAAATGGAAAAGTTAAATAAAAGGGAAGAAAGTTAAATAAAAGAGAAAGTTAAATAAGAGGGAAAGTTAAATAAAAGGGAAAGTTAAATAAAAGGGGAAAGTTAAATAAAATGGAAAGTTAAATAAAAGGGAAAGTTAAATAAGAGGGAAAAGTTTTAAATAAGAGGAAAGGTAAATTAAAATGGAAGTAATAGAGGGAAGGTTAAAGTAAGAGGGAAGTTAATAAAAGGGAAAGTTAAATAAAAGGGAAGTTAAATAAAAGAGAAAGTTAAATAAGAGGGAAAGTTAAATAAAAGGGAAGTTAAATAAAAGGGGAAAGTAAATAGGAGGGAAAGTTAAATAAAGGGAAAGTTATACTAAAGGGAAAGGAAAGTAAATAAAAAGGGAAAGTTAAAATAAAATGGAAAGTTTAAATAAAATGGAAAGTTAAATAAAAGGGGAAAGTTTAAAAGAAGAGAGAAAGTTAAAAAAATGGAAAGTAATAACAAGGGGAAAGTAAATAGAGGAGAAAGTTAAATGAAAATAAGGAAATGTTAAAATAAGAGAGAAAAGTTAAATTAAAAGGGAAAGTTAAATAAAAGGGAAAGTTAAATAAGAGGGAAAGTTAAATAAAAGGGAAAGTTAAATAAGAGGGAAAGTTAAATAAAATCGAAAGTTAAATAAGAGGGAAAGTTAAATAAGAGGGAAAGTTAAATAAGAGGGAAAGTTAAATAAAATGGAAAGTTAAATAAAAGGGAAAGTTAAATAAAAGAGAAGTTAAAGTAAATAAGAGGGAAAGTTAAATAAAGGGAAAGTTAATAAAAGGGGGAAAGTTTAAATAAGAGGGGAAATTAAATAAAAGGGAAGTAAATAAGAGGGAAAAGTATAAATAAAAGGAAAGTTAAATAAAATCAAAGTTTAAATAAAGGGAAAGTTAAATAAGAGGGAAAGTTAAATAAGAGGGAAAGTTAAATAAAATGGAAAGTTAAATAAAAGGGAAAGTTAAATAAGAGGGAAAGTTAAATAAGAGGGAAAGTTAAATAAAAGGGAAAGTTAATTAAAGGAAGTAAATAGAGGGAAAGTTAAATAGGAGGGAAAGTTAAATAAAAGGGAAAGTTAAATAAAAGGGAAAATGGAAAGTTAAATAAAAGGGAAAGTTAAATAAAAGGGAAAGTTAAATAAAAGGGAAAGTTAAATAAAAGGAAAAGTTAAATAAAAGGGAAAGTTAAATAAGAGGGAAAGTTAAATAAAAGGGTAAGTTAAATAAAATGGAAAGTTAAATAAAAGGGAAAGTTAAATAAAATGGAAGGTTAAATAAGAGGGAAAGTTAAATAAAAGGAAAAGTTAAATAAAATGGAAAGTTAAATAAAAGGGAAAGTTAAATAAAAGGGAAAGTTAAATAAGAGGGAAAGTTAAATAAGAGGGAAAGTTAAATAAGAGGGCAAGGTAAATAAAGGGGAAAGTTAAATAAAATGTAGTGAGGACTAAATGGTTGTTGCAGGTGGTCCAGTTTGAATTTTTTGGTATCCTGTCCTCTCTGCTGTTGCCTATCCTTTTCTAAACTCTTTTATTATGACTCCCTTTAACCCCCCTCTCCTGCCTGCTTCCTCCAATCTGCTGCCTGATCCTCCTTGCCCCGCCATTGACCATGATACTTCCCCAAACTTTCCATATTACTGCTATTTTCTAAATCCTAAAACTCAAACATTTAACCATTATGACCCTCAATATCCCATACTGGCCATGTATCCCTTTCCTTAAAGGATAAGTACACTTTAAAAACAAGTTAAGTTTAATTGGAAGCAGTGCTGGAAACACACAATGATAAAACATTCTTCATCTATGTCCAAGTTTTACCCCAATGGTTTATTTTAAAATACTAAATATTTACATTAGATATGTTATATCCCTAAAAGGCACAAGGCAAGTTTTCACAATGTTCCCATACACGTAACTATTTTCTGTATATCACAAAACTTAAAAGGGAAAGTTAATAAAAGGGAAAGTTAATAAAATGGAAAATTAAATAAGAGGGAAAGTTAAATAAAATGGAAATTAAAAAAAGGAAGTTAAATAAGAGAAAGAGAGTAAATTAAAAATGGAAAGTTAAATAAGAGGGAAAAGTAAATAAGAGAGAAAGTTAAATAAAATGGAAAGTTAAATAAAGGGAAAGTTAAATAAGAGAGAAAGTTAAATAAAATGGAAGTTAAATAAAAGGGAAAGTTAAATAAGAGAGAAAGTTAAATAAAATGGAAAGTTAAAAAGAGAGAAAGTTAAATAAAAGGGAAAGTTAAATAAAAGGGAAAGTTAATAAGAGAGGAAAAATTAAAATATAAAAGGGAAAGTTAAAATAAAGAGGGAAAGTTAAATAAGAGGGAAAGTTAAAATAAAATGGAAAGTTAAAAAAAGGGAAAGTAAATAAGAGGAAAGTTAAATAAAAGGAAAGTAAATTAAAAGGGAAAGTAAAATAAAAGAGAGAAAGTTAAATAAGAAGGGAAAGTTAAATAAAAGGGAAAGTTAAATAAAGGGGAAAGTTAAAAATAAAATGGAAAGTTAAATAAAAAGGAAAGTTATAAGAGGGAAAGTAAATAGAGGGAAAGGTTAAATTAAAAGGAAAGTTAAATAAGAGGGAAGGTTAAATTAAGAGGGAAGTTAAATAAAAGGGGAAAAGTTTAAAATAAAGGGGAAAGTTAAATAAAAGAGAAAGTTAAATAAGAGGGAAAGTTAAATAAAAGGGAAAGTTAAATAAAAGGGGAAAGTTAAATAGGAGGGAAAGTTAAATAAAAGGGAAAGTTAAATAAAAGGGAAAATGGAAAGTTAAATAAAAGGGAAAGTTAAATAAAATGGAAAGTTAAATAAAATGGAAAGTTAAATAAAAGGGAAAGTTAAATAAGAGAGAAAGTTAAATAAAAATGGAAAGTAAATAAAAGGGAAAGTTAATAAGAGAGAAAGTTAAATAAAATGGAAAGTTAAATAAGAGAGAAAGTTAAATAAAAGGGAAAGTTAAATAAAAGGGAAAGTTAAATAAGAGGGAAAATTAAATTAAAGGGAAAGTTAAATAAGAGGGAAAGTTAAATAAAATCGAAAGTTAAATAAGAGGGAAAGTTAAATAAGAGGGAAAGTTAAATAAAATGGAAAGTTAAATAAAAGGGAAAGTTAAATAAAAGAGAAAGTTAAATAAGAGGGAAAGTTAAATAAAAGGGAAAGTTAAATAAGAGGGGAAATTAAATAAAAGGGAAAGTTAAATAAGAGGGAAAGTTAAATAAAAGGGAAAGTTAAATAAAATCGAAAGTTAAATAAAAGGGAAAGTTAAATAAGAGGGAAAGTTAAATAAGAGGGAAAGTTAAATAAAATGGAAAGTTAAATAAGAGGGAAAGTTAAATAAGAGGGAAAGTTAAATAAAAGAGAAAGTTAAATAAAAGGGAAAGTTAAATAGGAGGGAAAGTTAAATAGGAGGGAAAGTTAAATAGGAGGGAAAGTTAAATAAAAGGGAAAGTTAAATAAAAGGGAAAATGGAAAGTTAAATAAAAGGGAAAGTTAAATAAAAGGGAAAGTTAATATAAAGGAAAAGTAAATTAAGGAAAGTTAAATAAGAGGGAAAGGTAAATAAAAGGGTAAGTTAAATAAAATGAAAGTTTAAATAAAAGGAAAGTTAAATAAAATGGAAGGTTAAAGAGGAAAGTTAAATAAAAGGAAAAGTTAAATAAAAATGGAAAGTTAAAAAAGGGAACAGTTAAATAAGGAAGATAAGAGGGAAAAAGTTAAATAAAGGGAAAGTTAAATAAAGGGAAAGTAAAGAACAAAGGGGAAAAGTAAAATTTATAAAATGGAAAGTTAAATAAAAGGGAAAGTTAAAATAAAAGGGAAAGACAGTTAAATAAGAGGGGAGTTAAATAAAAGGGAAAGTTACATAAGAGGAAAGAAAGTTATAATAAAATGGAAAGTTAAAATAAAAGGGAAAGTTACATAAGAGGGAAATTTAAAAAAAAAGGGAAAGTGTAAATAAAAGGGGAAAGTTAAAATAAGATGGAAGTTAAAATCAAAGAAAGTTAAATAAAAGGGAAGTTAAATGAAATGGAAAGTTAAAAGAGGGAAAGTTAAATAAAATGGGAAAGTTAATAAGAGGGAAAGTTAAATAAAGGGAAAAAGTTAAATAAGGAGGGAAAGTTAAATAAATGGAAAGTTAAATAAGAGGGAAAGTTAAATAAAAGGAAAGTTAAATAGGAGGGAAAGTTAAATAAAAGGGGGAAAGTAAAAGAGGAAAGGAAAAGTTTAAAAAAATGGAAAGTTAAATAGAGGGAAGTTAAATAAATGGAAAGTTAAATAAGAGGGAAAAGTTAAATATAAAAGGAAAGTTAAATAAGAGGGAAAAGTTAAATAAAATGGAAAGGTAAATAAAAGGAAAGTTAAATTAAATAAAAATGAAAAGTGTAAATAAAAGGGAAAGTTAAATAAAATGGAAAGTTAAATAAGAGGAAAAGTTAAATATAAAAGGAATTATAAAAGGAAAGTTAAATAAGAGGGAAGTTAAAATAAAATGGAAAGTTATAATAAGAGGGAAGTTAAATAAAAGGGAAAGTTAAATAAAATGGAAAGTTAAATAAGAGGGAAAGTTAAATAAAATGGAAAGTTAAATAAGAGGGAAAAATTAAATAAAAGGAAAGTTAAATACATTTTAATTTGCTGAAAGCTGCACTTTAGAAGGGAATGTGTCTGCTGCAGGTTTTAAAATGAAATTATCTTGCTTTGGCAATGAAAGGATTGTTAATTTTCCTAATTCATTCTGATTAAATATATGTTTTAGTTATAGTGAGTATGGTGTCAATGAAAGTGGAAGGGCAAGTGGGTATTGGGGTGTATCTGTAGGTGTGTGTACCTGTATTTGTGTGGTTAGTTAGATGCATTTTTTTGAATTTATGGCCATAAAACTAATATATTTGATGATTTATTTATCCTGGTCATGGAAATGGGAGGGTGGGATGGGTGTAGAGGTGTATCAGTAGGTGTGTGTACCTGTGTCTGATTGGGTTTAGGGGGTATGTGTTTGTGCTTTACATAATAAAAATAACTGTTTTATAGTCTATGTATGGTTCCCATGGAAACACAAGGGAGGTTGGGAATGGTGGGATATCATTAGGTGTACGTGTGTCCGTTTGGTATTATAAGGGTATGTTTTGCCTTTTAAGCCATAAAATCTCTTTTGTTGGTTTATGTATGGTTGCTATGGACATAAAGGTAGTTTGGGTGTCGGGTTGCGATATTTTTTTCTGCCCCATAGCGTGTTATAGGTGTTACTAGGCAGAGAGTGGGCGTTCCAGGGGTCAGGACAATCCTGCCCATATAGGGATACCTGACAACCCTGGTTGGGTGTGAAGGTGTACAGCAGTTGGTGTGTGTACCCATATCTGTTTGAGCTTTGAGGTATGATTTTGGGTTTGTGACTATAAAAGAGAAACAACTTTCCTGTGGCCCTGAAGATGAATGAAGAACTACAACTCTTAACTTTCCCCCACTGCAGAGTTGTAGTTTGCAAAATACCTGGAGGGCTACAGGATGGAAATCCCTAATATAAAACTAAATGTCATACTTAATTCAAAACACATAAAAATACATTGTGCTTTACTTATATTGATTATTGTGTTTATATTGTGCTTATTTAGAAGATAAGCGCACTTCTCCCATGTGTCCCGGACATCCCTATCAAGCTGAATGAATTACCTGGTAAATATAATCAGGAACGTTACCAAGGTCAGTGTTCAGTTTATTAATTGCCTGTGAAATGCGATCCACGGTTAGAATCAAACGATAAATATCTGGATCAAATGCAGATGGATTGTCTGTATAATTCTGCCTTTCACTGCAGTTTACAAGTTTTGTATAATAAACTTGGCGATACCTCTTATTCTTAACTTCATCTTCTGACAAACAACATCCGTAAAACAGACAATAATCTTCATATACTTTCTGTTTTAGATAACGTACATAATTATAATTCTCTAAATGTTCTGTTCTAGTAAAATCGTTTCTAAGGACATCATAAAAATGCTGTAATAATAAACTGCAGTTAAACAGTACATCACCAAATAAAAATACGCTATCATTAATTCCCCAAGATGGGGAAAGGATAAATGTCTTTACATAGAGCTCAGAGCTCTTATTTAATATCATAGGAATAGATAAAGCAACTTTCCCACACAGTATAACAATATTACTGATGGATTTGTTCAGGATATTTTCTGGATTCCCGTATTGGCCATATGGGTTATATGGATCGGCATTTATCCTTATTATAAACTCAGTACAGATATCCTCACTGTAGAGATATATTTTTCAATAGGTGGTTCCTCCCATCCAATCATATCATTACTTGTTAATAATTCAACCCAGTTAACCAAAAATGTTTTCGTAATGCTGCCTTAAGCAATAAATATCCTTCATCACTTGGTACGTCGATAGAAGTACGGGAAGGTGGATCTGTCATGAGTGAGGTCTCGTTAGCTCGTTAACTGATCTGTAAATATCAAATTAGACCAAAACATCAAATTTACAAGGGAAGATACAAAACAACAAACTGGCTTTCTTGGACTGCTTGGTAGGAGTCAGGGAGAATGGTAAACTAGAATTAGAGGTCTATGGACTAGTGGGGTGCCACAGGGTTCTGTGTTGGGGCCGTTTCTATTTAAACTGTTTAATAATTATTGGAAGTGGGGTATTGTCAGCAGGTTTTCGTGTTGGATGTGACACAAAACTTTGTGGACCATTAAAAACTTCAGAGGAGTGGCCAATCGTTTTAAGGACTTAAAAATCTTTGTGCTACCTATACTATAAATGGCTCTGTGTTAAGTGAATCTCTGTTGAAAAGGGATCTTGGAGTTTTAGTGGATACCAAACTAAAAGGTAGCAATCAGTGCCAGGCGGCAACAGCCAGAGCCAGCATGGTATTGTCTTGTATAAAGAGAGGTATGGATTCAAGGGAGGAAAATGTTATTAACAACTACTCTCTGCATTCTATTAACCAATGTTCTCATTTCTATCCATGTACAAATGTGCCTCCCTAGACCAACAGACCTTAGCTTATACATTAATCACCTATGGGGGACTGTATCAAAAGCCTTTGCAAAACCAAGTAAACTACATCTACTGCTATGCCAGAGTCTAAATTCCTACTCACTTCCTTATAAAAGTCAAGCAAGTTAGTTTAACAAGATCTATTCCTTCTAAATACATGTTGATTATTTCCTGTAAGGTCAGTCCTTGAAACATACTTTAGAATATTTTATCTTATTAAACTTTCCAGTATCTTCCCCACCACTGAAGTTAAACTTACAGGCCTGTAATTACCCGGCGGTGAACGACTACCAGAGGCATACATCTGGACATGAGGGAATCTGCAAAAATAAGAACCAATGGCCTAGATAAAACTGAACTTAGCTCCCTAAGTAGCCGAGGATGTATTTTATCCGGTCCCTGGGATTTATTAATATTAACCTTATTTAGTGCTTTCTGTACCATATCCTCGGTTAACCAAAGTGCACTTGCATCTTTTATACCATTATTTCTACTATACTCTATGGTATCTGTTCTTGAATTTTCTATAGTGTATACAGTTCAGCTATCCTAACTTCATTATTAATTTTATTTTATGATAGCTTGAGAAAGGTCTAAGATACAGACCGAAATGTCGCTATCTGTTTTGTTGCACATGAAATAAAGTTGGAACTTCTGCACAAGCCCTGTGAGTGCTCTTCAATTTACTTTATGGTTCATTATTGATTTTAGCTAGTTTAATTGCTTTCTTACACTCCTTGTTACAGTTTTTATAATCCACAAAGGCCCTTTCAGTTCCCTGGGCCTTAAAGGTTTTAAATGCCTTTTTCTTCCTTTCCATTTTCCTCTTTACATCAGAAATCAGCCACATGGACACGGATTTATTTTTTTTACATTTATTTCCCAAGGGTATAAATTTAGATGTGAACTGGCTTAAAATCCCCTAATTACACTTATGTTCAGTACCTCTACCTGAAAATACATTATCCCACTTGACATTCTGAAGAGCTACTTTTAACCTGGGAAAATTTGCTTTCCTGAAATTAAAAGTCTTTGTAAACCCAGCGCACTTTTCCTTTCGATAACATAGTCCAAACGCCACTATTTCATGGTCACTATTCCTAAGCCTCCAGTTACCTTTATATCTATAATGCGCTGCACAATGTTAGATATTACCAGGTCCTACAGAGCTCCTTTTCTAGTAGGAACCTCAACCACCTGTGAGAGAAAATTATCCTGCAGCAAATTCAGGAAATCATTGTCTTTTTCTGTGATTGCAGTTCCACTCCACCAATCAATGTCAGGGTAATTAAAGTCCCCCATAATGAGTACACTACACCAATCAATGTCAGGGTAATTAAGTCCCCCATAATGAGTAACACTACACCATCATGTCAGGGTAATAAAGTCCCCATAATGAGCACACTACACCAATCAATGTCAGGGTTAAAGTCCCCCTTAATGAGCAAACTATACCAATCAATGTCAGGGTAATTAAGTCCCCCATAATGAGTACACTACCAATCATGTCAGGTAATTAAGTCCCCATAATGAGCACCCCACACAATTAATGTCAGGGTAATTAAATTCCCCCTATAATGATACACTACACCAATCAATGTCAGGGTAATTAAAGTCCCCCATATGAGCACACCACACCAATCAATGTCAGGTAATTAAAGTCCCCATAATGAGCACACTACCAATCAATGTCAGGGAATTAAAGTCCCCCTAATGAGCACACTACACCAATCAATGTCAGTGGTAATTAAAGTCCCCATAATGAGCACACTACACCAATCAATGTCAGGGTAATTAAAGTCCCCCACAATGAGCACCCCACACCAATCAATGTCAGGGTAATTAAAGTCCCATAATGAGTACACTACCAATCAATGTCAGGGTAATTAAATTCCCCCATAATGAGTACACTACACCAATCATGTCAGGTAATAAAGTCCCCATAATGAACACACTACACAATCAATGTCAGGTAATTAAAGTCCCCCATAATGAGTACACTACACCAATCAATGTCAGGGTGTTAAATTCCCCCATAAAGAGTACACTACCAATCAATGTCAGGGTAATTAAAGTCCCCCATAATGAGTACACTCCCCAAACTTGCAGCCCTTGCTAACTGCATATGGAGCTGACTCACTTCCTCCCTGCTAGCATTGGCGGCTTGTAGCAGACACCAACAATGGCATTACCCCCTTGCTATTGCCTATTTCCACCCATATTGCATATTGTCAATAAGTGTTTCTCTAGACTGTCTCTGTTAAGGACCTTCAGGGAGAGTCCCTGCAAAGCTGTCCCTGCAAAGTGTCTGTCGGTCTTCTCCAGAGCCTCTGATGGTGAGGATGTTGTGCGGCAAGACATACACCAGGTTGCAGGTCCTGAATCAAAGTTCACAGAAACCAACCCGCAATGTAGAGAGGCAGCTCTAAGAGAAACAGGTAAGAGCAAACGACAGGAGCACTGGAGGTAACAATAACTGGTGGTAAGGAGACCACTCCAAAAATAACTGAGACAGGGAATATGTACAGGTTGGGTGTGTAGAATACGCGGGAACTGAACTGGAAACAGATGCTGGCTGGATGAAATGGAGACCAAAGGCTGAACTGGAAACAGTGCTGCTGGATGAAATGGAGACCAAAGGCGAACTGGAAACAGGTGCTGGCTGGATGCAATGGAGACCAAAGGCTGAACTGGAAACAGTGTGTTGGCTGGATGCAATGAGACCAAAGGCTGAACTGGAAAGGTGTTGGCTGGATGCATGGAGACCAAGGCTGAACTGAAAACAGGTGTTTGGCTGATGCAATGGAGACCAAAGGCTGAACTGGAACAGTGTGCTGGCTGGATGCAATGGAGACCAAGGCTGAACTGGAAACAGTTGCTGGCTGGATGCAATGGAGACCAAAGGCTGAACTGGAAACAGTGGCTGGCTGGATGCAATGGAGACCAAAGGCTTAACTGGAAACCTGTGTGCGATGGCAATGGAGACCAAAGGCTGAACTGGAAACAGGTGTTGGCTGGATGCAATGGAAAAAAGACCAAAGGCTGAACTGGAAACAGGTGTTGGCTGGATGCAATGAGACACAAGGCTGAACTGGAAACAGGTGTTGGCTGGATGCAATGGAGACCAAAGGCTAGAACTGGAACAGGTGCTGGCTGGATGCAATGGAGACCAACTAGGCTGAAACTGGATAACAGCAGGTGCTGGCTGGATGCAAGGAGACAAAGGCTAACTGGAAACAGGTGCTGGCTGGATGCAATGGAGACCAAAGGCTGAACTGGAACAGGTGCTGGCTGGATGCAATGGAGACCAAAGGCTGAACTGGAAACAGGTGCTGGCTGGATGCAATGGAGACCAAAGGCTGAACGGAAACAGGTGCTGGCTGGATGCAATGGAGACCAAAGGCTGAACTGGAAACAGGTATCAGGAACAAACTTGAGCGAATAAACCACAGAGAAGGGAACTGAAGACAGAAACAAACAGAATCTGAACTGGCAGCAAGAAGCCACCACATGAAGAGGCATATAAAGGACCCTCTGATGTCATCATCATGCGTCGGAGCGTGCCCGCGCAAGTCTGCACGTGCGACTAGGAAGAGGGACTGCCATGGCCCGATCCGGACGCCGGGCTCCACGCCTTCCCCGCATCACTACAGACGCACACGTGCATGGGGCACCCGCGGCGCGCATGCCCGCGTGGCAACGCAGGAACGCGGCCACAGGTAAGAACCGGAGCCTTACACTCTCTCTCCTTTCTCAGTTCCTCTCCATTTTGTCTCTTGTTCCTCTTTTGTCTGTGCTGGGTTTGCCTGTGGCACAAGACTTTCTAGGCTTTCCTGGCCTTAGTGCAGATTAAAGCCTGGGATTTATTGGTGCATTATAATCATTAGTGAGGTGCAGCCTCTCTCTATTAAACAGCCTGTAGCCTACAGATATGACTGTCCAGTTCTCTAAAATCTCAAACCCCTCCACACCAATCTATTAAGACTAGATTTACTTTATATTAAAGTAATATTAATACTGTATTACACAAGCCTCTCTGACTCCTTTCCTTACTTGTTAGCAATTCTTCACCATCCAAATAAACAAAGATTTCTTTTAAAGGTAATCTTTTACTTTACACGTGAACTTACTTTTACCACTGTAACATACCGTTAATTGTGATTTCTTATAAACAAACACAAATATATTCATATTAAGAAATGTCACCATATGGAACCTTTACATATTAGCTATTGGGACTCTTATCACATTATATTTCACTGATTAAATTGCATGATGGTTTTTTGTTTTCTTTTGTTTTCAGGGATGGACCATTCCTTTTCAAATCTTTGGGAGATGATTGTACAAGCTGGGAAATTATGTGATTCTGTGTATGTGTCTGCAGTTCCCTATTGACTCAACACTAGAGGCAGAACACAGCAATTACATAGACAGCAAGTTAGGTTGTTTAGGTCAGAGGGGGTGACCCTGAATTTGGGATAGAGGGGGACCCTGGATTGGGACCACATGGGGGGGGGGGGGACAATAGGGTCCTCGATTTGGGACAGAAGGGTGACCATGGATTTGGGGATAAAGGGGGATCCAGGATTTTGGTTATAGGGGGGGCGGATTGGATAGAGGGGGGGGCTGCGATTTGGGACAGGGGGCTGCAATTTGGGACACAGGCGGCGACCCTGGATTTGGGATAGAGGGGGGCTGGATTTGGGATGGGGGCTGGATTAGGCAGGGGGTGTATTTGGGACAGAGGAGGGACCCTGATTTGGGACAGGGGGACCCTGCATTTGAGACAGAGGGGGGGGATCCTGGATTTGGGACAGAGAGGGTTAGATTTGGGATAAAGGGGGATCTGGATGGGACAGAGGGGGACCCTGGATTTGGGACAGAGGGGGGACCTGGATTTGGGACCAGAGAGGGGTCTAGAACTTGGGATAAATGGGAGGGGACTCTGGATTGGTTGGGACAGAGGGGGACTTGGATTTGGGACAGTAGGGGGGCCGGGATTTGGGACAGAGGGGGGGACCCTGGATTTGGATAAGAGGGGGCTGGATTTGGGGACAGGTGGTACCCTGGATTTGGGATAGAGGGGGGCTGGATTTGGATGGGGGGCGGATTTAGGGTGGGGTGTATTTGTGGACAGAGGAGGGACCCTTGATTTGGGACAGTGGGACCCTGCATTTGAGACAGAGGGGGGACCCTGGATTTGGGACAGAGAGAGGGTCTAGATTTGGGATAAAGGGGGACCCTGATTTGGGACAGAGAGCGGGTCTAGATTTGGGATAAATGGGGGACCCTGGATTTGGGACAGGTTGCGATCCTAGATTTGGACCGAGGGGGAACCGAATTTGGGGGATAGAGGGGGCTGGTGGATTTGGGAGAGGGGGGACGGGGACACTGAGCATTGCGGACGCATTGAGGGCTTCGGGCTTGGCCTGTGATGGACCTTGGCGTGGGGCATGAGGGCTGGCCTTTGGCACTAAGGGGGGCACTCTGGATTCTAGCGCACCGGTATTGTAATTGGGCTTACATGTCTTAGTTTTTAGGTTAAGTACGTGTGAGACGGGGAAAGCAATATGTATTAGTGTTTGAACGTTTCACTTTATGGCTTCTGTATCTGGCAGACATAGGAAAATTCTACAGTAGTGAGTACAGCTAAGCCCCTCCTATAATTTTACTGTCAGTGTGCATTTTCTTTTGACCAGGCAGAACATCTTAGAAAAATAAAAAATGGTCTGTACCCAGTGGGTGTTAAAAATATACACAACACACTGCTTTTACGTTGCATCTCTTTTAGTGCCATTTAAGCAAAATCAGTGTGGATTAACTCTGGCCACCTGTATAGACTGTGCAGTCACTTTTGATTCTTTTTACTAATCAGACACTGAATATTTGACAACCATTAAATTTAGGATAGCCGTCAGTACGTGGCTCCAAAGTATCATGAGTGGCAGGTACAGGGTCACTACTAATAAGCATCATAACAAAAGCAGGTCCAAACTTGAGCGGGACTAAACCACAGAGAAGGGAGCTGCTGAACACAGAAACACAGAATCTGACTGGCAGAAAGAAGCCACCACATGAAGAGGCATATAAAGGACCCTTCTGATGTCATCATCATGCGGCGGGCGTAGCCCGCGCAAGTCAGAGACACGGGCCGGGACTAGGAAGAGGGACTGCCATGCCCGATCCGGACGCCGGGGGCTCCACGCCTCCCGCATCACTACAGAAGCACACGTTGCATGGTGGCACCCGCGGCGCGCATGCCGAGTGGCAACGCAGGAACCGGCCACAGGTAAGAACGGAGCCGTACACCTCTCTCCTTTCTCAGTCCCTCCATTTTGTCTCTTGTTCTCTGTTGTTGTGCTGGGTTTTGGCCTGTGGCACAAGACTTTCTAGGCATTCCTGGCCTTAGTGCAGATTAAGCCTGGATTATGGCATTATAATCATTAGTGGGGTGCAGCCTTCTCTATTTAAACAGCCTGTAGCTACAGATATGACTCGGTCAGTTCCTCTAAAATCTCAACCCCTCCACACCAATCTATTAAGACTAGATGTACTGTATATTAAAAAGTAATATTAATACTGTATTAACACCCTCTCTACTCCTTTTCTTACTTGTTTTTAGCAAATTCTCTCAACATTCCAAATAAACAAAGATCTTCTTTTTTAAAGGTTAACTTTTACTTTACATGAAAAACTTACATTTTAAACTGTACATACGTTGAATTGTGATTTCTTATCTAACAAACAAAATATATATGATTATAGTAATGCACCCATATGGAACATTACATATTAGCTATTGGACTTTTATAACATTATATTTCATGATTAAAATGCATGATGGTTTTTTGGTTTCTTGTGTTTTGCTGGGATGGTGACATTCCTTTCAATCTTGGGAGATGATTGTACAAGTGGGAAATTAGGTGATTCTGGTATGGGTCTGCAGTGTCCCTATTGACTCAACACTAGAGGCAGAACACAGCCCAATTACCATGAGACAGCAGTTTAGGTGTTAGGTCAGAGGGGTGACCTGAATTGGGATAAGAGGGGGACCCTGGATTTTGGGAACAGGGGGGGGGCTGTGGAATTTCGGACATTAGGGATCCTCGATGGGACAGAAGAGGTGACCATGGATTTGGGATAAAGGGGATCGGAGTTTGGGATAGAGGGGGGCTGGATGGGGATAGAGGGGGTGGGCTGGGATGTTGGGGAAGAGGGGGCCCTGGATTTGGGACAGGGGATGGTATTGGGAAAGCGGCGGGACCCTGGATTTGGGATAGAGGGGGGCTGGATTTGGGATGGGGGGCTGGATTTAGGGTGGGGGTGTATTTGGGACAGAGGAGGGACCCTTGATTTGGGACAGTGGGACCCTGCATTTGAGACAGAGGGGGGACCCTGGATTTGGGACAGAGAGGGGTCTAGATTTGGGATAAAGGGGGACCCTGGATTTGGGACAGAGAGGGGTCTAGATTTGGGATAATGGGGGACCCTGGATTTGGGACAGAGTTGGGATCCTAGATTTGGGACAGAGGGGGAACCCGAATTTGGGATATATAAAAACACATATTCCATACAGTACAATGTAACTTAGCCAGCTGTATAGTGCCTAGTGATTTCTATAAATAATATATATATAATAAACATATTCCATACAGTACAATGTGACATTACTGTACCACTGTATAGTGCCTAGTGTATTCTATATATAATAACATAGATATATATAATAAACACATATTCCATAAAGTACAATTGTGACATTACTGGACCATGCTGTATAGTGCTAGGTTGTCTAATATATATACAATATATAATAAACATAATATCCTATACAGTCAACTGTAATTACTTACAACGCGGTAGATGCTAGTGTAGGCGAGATATATAAGATAGAATAAAAAAAAAACAATGCATTATAGTGCCTAGTGTATTTCTATATATAATACATATATATAATAAATACATATTCCATACAGTACAATGTAACATTACTGTACCATGCTGTATAGTGCCTAGTGTATTTCTATATATAATACATATATATAATAAACACATATTCCATACAGTACAATGTGACATTACTGTACCATGCTGTATAGTGCCTAGTGTATTTCTATATATAATACGTATATATAATAAACACATATTCCATTCAGTACAATGTGACATTACTGTATCACGCTGTATAGTGCCTAGTGTATTTTTATATATAATACATATATATAATAAACACATATTCCATACAGTACAATGTGTTATTACTGTACTATGCTGTATAGTGCCTAGTGTATTTCTATATATAATACATATATATAATAAACACATATTCCATACAGTACAATGTAACATTACTGTACCACGCTGTATAGTGTCTAGTGTATTTCTATATATAATACATATATATAATAAACACATATTCCATACAGTACAATGTAACATTACTACACCATAAAAACAGTGGGAAGGCTTACAGTTTCCTCTCTACCAACACTATTCATTCAAACAGGTAAAACATTGGTTCATCTGAACCACTAGCCAGTGGTTAGAACAAAACAAAAAAGTCTTTATCTTCCAGATATAGATAAGGTACAATAAAGTCCAGTGTTACTCACACAACCAGAGTATTGGATAAAGTATTTCACCGTGAGCACATTACTTTTAAGGATATTGTCTTTTCCTCCAATACTGCTAGATGCAGAGCTCATACCAGCAGCCTGCAAGTTAGAGAGAGAGAGATCCTTATCAACCAGCTGAACCTATTACAACTGGACAGTCAGTTGGAATCATTGGGATGGCCTTGGAATTGGGAATAAGCCACATCCTTCCTAATCTAATTCCCACACAAACCAGCCCCAGTACACATCTACTAAAACCAGGAGAAAACTTGTTTCCTCCATTCAAATTACTGGTTTCAGCTTACCAAGTATAGGTAAGATACCTAGGGGAAATATACTGACCATCCACAACTTTTCCAAGTGCTTTCTCGCATAATAGATAATAAACACATATTCCATACAGTACAATGCGATATTACTGTACCATGCTGTATAGTGCCTAGTATATTTCTATATATAATACATATATATAATAAACACATATTCCATACAGTACAATGCGATATTACTGTACCATGCTGTATAGTGCCTAGTGTATTTCTATATATAATACATATATATAATAAACACATATTCCATACAGTACAATGTGACATTACTGTACCACGCTGTATAGTGCCTAGTGTATTTCTATATAGACTCAATCTAATATATAATAACACATTTCCCATCAGTATCGAAGGTTGACATTACTGTACCATCGGATAGTGCCTAGTTATTTCTATATAATACATATTATAATAAACACTATTCCAACGTACATGTGACATACTGTACCTAGCTGTATAGTGCCTAGTGTATTTCTATATATAATAATACATAATATAATAAACACATATCCATACAGTACAATGTGACATACTGTACCATCTGTATAGTGCCTAGTGTATTTCTATATATAAACAATATATAATAAAACATATCCATACAGTACATGGAGCATTACTGTACCATGCTGTAGAGTGCCTATGTATTCTATATATACATCATTATATAATAACCATATTCCTATCAGTACAATGTGACATTCCTGACCCCTGGAAGTGCCTGATTTTTCAATATATACTAATAATAAACACTTCATACGTACAATGTTATACTGTACCCGCTGTATAGGCCTGTTTTTTGATATATATAGCATATCTATAATAGAATCACTACTTCTAAGTACACATGTGGAATTACTGTACCATCTGGTATAGTGCCTAGTGTATTTCTAGAGTAATACATGATATTAAGTAAATACATATTCCATACAGTACAATGTGACATTACTGTACCATGCTGTATAGTGCCTAGTGTATTTCTATATATAATACATATATATAATAAACACATATTCCATAAAGTACAATGTGACATTACTGTACCACGCTGTATAGTGCCTAGTGTTTTTCTATATATAATACGTATATATAATAAACACATTCTATACAGTACAATTTGTTATTACTGTACCACGCTGTATAGTGCCTAGTGTATTTATATATATAATACGTATATATAATAAACACATATTCTATACAGTACAATGTGTTATTACTGTACCATGCTGTATAGTGCCTAGTGTATTTCTATATATAATACATATATGTAATAAATACATATTCCATACAGTACAATGTGACATTACTGTACCATGCTGTATAGTGCCTAGTGTATTTCTATATATAATACATATAAATAATAAACACATATTCCATAAAGTACAATGTGACATTACTGTACCACGCTGTATAGTGCCTAGTGTATTTCTATATATAATACATATATATAATAAACACATATTCTATACAGTACAATTTGTTATTACTGTACCATGCTGTATAGTGCCTAGTGTATTTCTATATATAATACATATATATAATAAACACATATTCCATACAGTACAATGTGACATTACTGTACCATGCTGTATAGTGCCTAGTGTATTTCTATATATAATACATATATATAATAAATACATATTCCATACAGTACAATGTAACATTACTGTACCACGCTGTATAGTGCCTAGCTGATTTCTATATATAATAATATAATAATAAACACATATTCTATAAAGACAATTGTACTGTACCAGCTGTATAGTGCCTAGTGTATTCTAATATAAATAATATATAAATAAACACATATTCCATACAGTACAATGTGACATTACTGTACCATGCTGTATTGTGCCTAGTGATTTCTATATATAAACAATATATATATAAATACATATCCATACAGTACATGTACATTACTGTACCACGCTGTATAGTGCCTAGGATTTCTATATATAATACTACATATATAAACACATATTCATACAACAAATGTGACATACTGGCCATGCGTATAGTGCCTAGTGTATTTCTTATATAATAAATATATATAATAAAAACATATTCCATACAGTACAATGTACATTACTGTACCATGCTGTATAGTGCCTAGTGTATTTCTATATATAATACATATATAATAAACACATATTCCATACAGTACAATGTGACATTACTGTACATGCTGGATTAGCCTATTATATTTCTAATATAATACATATATATAATAAACACATATTCCATACAGTACAATGTGACATTACTGTACCACGCTGTATAGTGCCTAGTGTATTTCTAATATAATACAAATATATAATAAATACATATTCCATACAGTACAATATGACATTACTGTGCCATGCTGTATAGTGCTAGTGTATTCTTATAAATACCTATTTCTATATATAATACATATATATAATAAATACATATTCCATACAGTACAATGTAACATTACTGTACCATGCTGTATAGTGCCTAGTGTATTTCTATATATAATACATATATATAATAAACACATATTCCATACAGTACAATGTGACATTACTGTACCATGCTGTATAGTGCCTATTATATTTCTATATATAATACATATATATAATAAACACATATTCCATACAGTACAATGTGACATTACTGTACCACGCTGTATAGTGCCTAGTGTATTTCTATATATAATACAAATATATAATAAATACATATTCCATACAGTACAATATGACATTACTGTGCCATGCTGTATAGTGCCTAGTGTATTTCTATATATAATACATATTTCTATATATAATACATATATATAATAAATACATATTCCATACAGTACAATGTAACATTACTGTACCACGCTGTATAGTGCCTAGTGTATTTCTATATATACCCTTGGTGCATCCTTAATATTGTGTCCCTTGGTACATCCTTAATATCGTGTCCCTTGGTGCATCCTTAATATTGTGTCCCTTGGTACATCCTTAATATCGTGTCCCTTGGTGCATCCTTAGATCCTTATATTGTTGTCCCTTGGTCAATCCTTAATATTGTGTCGTCCCTTTGTGTCATCCTTAATATTGTGTCCCTGGTGGCATCCTTAATATCGTGTCCCTTGGGTACATGATCCTTAATATTGTGTCCCTTGGTGCATCCTTAATATTGTGTCCCTTGGTACATCCTTAATATTGTGTCCCTTGGTGCATCCTTAATATTGTGTCCCTTGGTGTCTAATATCGTGTCCCTTGGTACATCCTTAATATTGTGTCCCTTGGTGCATCCTTAATATCGTGTCCCTTGGTCATCCTTAATATCGTGTCCCTTGGTGCATCCTTAATATCGTGTCCCTTGGTCATCCTTAATATTGTGTCCCTTGGTGCATCCTTAATATCGTGTCCTTGGTACATCCTTAATATTGTGTCCCTTGGTGCATCCTAATATTGTGTCCCTTGGTGCATCCTTAATATTGTGTCCCTTGGTACATCCTTAATATCGTGTCCCTTGGTGCATTTTAATATTGTGTCCCTTGGTGCATCCTTAATATTGTGTCCCTTGGTGCATCCTTAATATTGTGTCCCTTGGTGCATTTTAATATTGTGTCCCTTGGTGCATCCTTAATATCGTGTCCCTTGGTACATCCTAATATTCTGTCCCTTGGGCAATCCTTAATTCGTGTTCCTTCCTTGTACATCCTTAATATCGTGTCCCTTGGTACATCCTTAATATTGTGTCCCTTGTCATCCTTAATACGTGTCCCTTGGTGCATCCTTAATATTGTGTCCCTTGGTGCATCCTTAATATTGTGTCCCTTGGTGCATCCTTAATATCGGTCCCTTGGTGCATCCTAATATTGTGTCCCTTGGTACACCCTTAATATGTGTCCCTTGGTGCATCCCTTAATATCGTGTCCCTTGGTGCATCCTTAATATCGTGTCCCTTGGTACATCCTTAATATCGTGTTCCTTGTACATCCTTAATATTGTGTCCCTCTTGGAATCCTTAATATCGTGTCCCTTGGGCAATCCTTAATATTGTGTCCCTTGGTACATCTTAATCGTGTCCCTGGTACTCCTTAATATCGTGTTCCTTGGTACATCCTTAATATTGTGTCCCTTGGTGAATCCTTAATATCGTGTCCCTTGGCACCTTAATTCGTGTCCCTTGTACATCCTTAATATCGTTTCCTTGGTACATCCTTAATATTGTGTCCCTGTGGAATCCTTAATATCGTGTCCCTTGGTGCATCCTTATATTGTGTCCCTTGGTGCATCTGTAATTGTTGTCCCTTGGTACATCCTTAATATCGTTCCCTTGGTGCATCCTTAATATTGTGCCCTTGGTACATCCTTAATATTGTGTCCCTTGGTGCATCCTTAATATTGTGTCCCTTGGTGCATCCTTAATATCGTGTCCCTTGGTGCATCCTTAATATTGTGTCCCTTGGTGCATCGTAATATTGTGTCCCTTGGTACATCCTTAATATCGTGTCCCTTGGTGCATCCTTAATATTGTGTCCCTTGGTGCATCCTTAATATTGTGTCCCTTGGTGCATCCTTAATATTGTGTCCCTTGGTCATCCTTAATATCGTGTCCCTTGGTGCATCCTTAATATCGTGTCCCTTGGTGCATCCTTTAATATCGTGTCCCTTGTGCATCCGTAATATTGTGTCCCTTGGTGCATCTTAATATTGTGTCCCTTTGGTACATCCTTAATATTGGTGTCCCTTGGTGCATCCTTAATATTGTGTCCCTTGGTCATCCTTAATATGTGTCCCTTGGTGATCCTTAATATTGTGTCCCTTGGTGCATACCCTTAATTTGTGTCCCTTGGTGCATCCTTAATATGTGTCCCTTGGTGCATCCTTAATATTGTGTCCCTTGGTGCATCCTTATATTGTGTCCCTTGTGCATTTTAATAATTGTGGTCCCTTGGTGCATCCTTAATACTGTGTCCCTTGGTGCATACCTTAATATTGTGTCCCTTGGTGCATCATCCTTATATTGTGTCCCTTGGTCAATCCTTAATTTGTCCCTTGGTCGCTCTAATATTTGTGTCCCTTGGTGCATTTTAATATTGTGTCCCTTGGTGCATCCTTATATTGTTCCCTTGGTGCCTCTGTCAATTTGTGTCCCTTGGTACAATCCTTAATATTGTGTCCCTTGTTGCATCCTTAATATTGGGTCCCTTGGTGCATCCTTATATTGTGTCCCCTTGGTGCATCCTAATATTGTGTCCCTTGGTCATCCTTAATATTGTGTCCCTTGGTGCATCCTTAATATTGGTGTCCCTTGGTGCATCCGGTTAACTATTTGTGGGGGTCGCGGCGAGGAAAAAAGGGGCAAACAAATAAGAGGAAGGGATGGGGGGGGGGGTGGAGTGAAAGGGAATGAATGGTTGGAGATAAACAGGGCACAAAGTCTGTGTGAGGGATGGGTAAAATGGTCAAAATGTGCTTGTGAGGGGAGGGAATGGTGCAAGCGGAAAATCAAAAAGCGAAAACGGGTCAATTCAAATGGGTGCACACGGGGCAAACGTAACAAACCCAGACGGAAGAGAAGGAGGGGACGCCACCCCCTCTTCCTCTTGTTCCTTGGTGTCGATTTTTCCTCTTGTGGTGTGTTTCCCCTTGGTGCCCCCCCGCCTTCCATCCTCTGTGTCCCTCGGTGCCTCCTTCCTCTTGTGTCCCTTGGTGCCCCGCCTCCCTTCCTCTGTGGTGCCTGGGGTGCATCCTTAATTTGTGTCCCTTGGTGCTCCTGTAAAATATTGGTTGTCCCTTGGTTGTGCATCCTTGAATAATCCCGTGTCGTATATACATTATAACTATATTAATAAGGGGAATGGAGGATATTGACTGTGTAGACAGATTAGATACATTATAACTATATTAATATAGGGGATGGAGGATGATACTATGTAGACAGATTAGATACATTATAACTATATTAAAAGGGGGAATGGAGGATATTGACCATGTAGACAGATTAGATACATTATAACATATAATAAGGGAAATGGAGGATATTGACCGTGTAGACAATTAGATACATTATAATATATTAATAAGGGGAATGGAGGATATTGACTGTGTAGACAGATTAGATACATTATAACTATATTAATAAGGGGATGGAGGATATTGACTGTGTAACAGATTAGATACATATAAACTATATAATAAGGGGATGGAGGATATTGACTATGTAGACAGATTAGATACATTATAACTATATTAATAAGGGGAATGGAGGATATTGACTGTGTAGACAGATTAGATACATTATAACTATATTAATAAGGGGAATGGAGGATATGACTATGTAGACAGATTAGATACATTATAACTATATTAATAAGGGGAATGGAGGATATTGACTGTGTAGACAGATTAGATACATTAAAACTATATTAAGGGGAATGGAGGATATTGACTATGTAACAGATTAGATACATTTAACATTTAATAAGGGGAATGAGGATATTGACTATGTAGACAGTTAGATACATTATAACTATATTAATAAGGGGAATGGAGGATATTGACTGTGTAGACAGATTAATACATTATAACTTATTAATAAGGGGAATGGAGGAGATGACTATGTAGACAGATTAGATACATTAAACTATATTAATAAGGGGAATGGAGGATATTGACTGTGTGACGATTAGATACATTATAACTATATAATAAGGGAATGGAGGATATTGACTATGTAGACTGATTAGATACATTATAACTATATTAATAAGGGATGGAGGATATTGACTATGTAGACAGATTAGATACATTATAACTATTAATAAGGGGAATGGAGGAGATTGACTATGTAGACAGATTAGATACATTATAACTATATTAATAAGGGGAATGGAGGAGATTGACTACGTAGACAGATTAGATCATTATAACTATATTAATAAGGGGAATGGAGGATATTGACTAGGTAGACAGATTAGATACATTATAACTATATTAATAAGGGGAATGGAGGAGATTGACTACGTAGACAGATTAGATACATTATAACTATATTAATATGGGGAATGGAGGATATTGACTAGGTAGACAGATTAGATACATTATAACTATATTAATAAGGGGAATGAGGATATTGACTAGGTAGACAGATTAGATACATTTAACTATATTAATAAGGGAATGGAGGAGATTGACTACGTAGACAGATTAGATACATTATAACTATATTAATAAGGGAATGGAGGAGATTGACTACGTAGACAGATTAGATACATTATAACTATATTAATAAGGGGAATGGAGGATATTGACCGTGTAGACAGATTAGATACATTATAACTATATTAATAAGGGGATGGAGGATATTGACTATGTAGACAGATTAGATACATTATAACTATATTAATAGGGAATGGAGGATATTGACGTGTGGACATAAATACATTATAACTATATTAATAAGGGGATGGAGGATATTGACTGTGTAGACAGATTAGATACATTATAACTATATTAATAAGGGGAATGGAGGAGATTGACTGTGTAGACAGATTAGATACATTATAACTATATTAATAAGGGGAATGGAGGAGATTGACTAGTAGACAGATTAGATACATTATAACTATATTAATAGGGGAATGGAGGAGATTGACTAGTAGACAGATTAGATACATTATAACTATATTAATAAGGGAATGGAGGATATTGACGTGTAGACAGATTGATACATTATAACTATATTAATAAGGGAATGGAGGATATTGACTATGTAGACAGATTAGATACATTATAACATATTTAAGGGGAATGGAGGATATTGACTGTGTGGACAGATTGATCCATTATAACTATATTAATAAGGGGAATGGAGGTATTGACTGTGTAGACACGATTAGATACATTATAACTATATTAATAAGGGGAATGGAGGAGATTGACTGTAGACAGATTAGATACATATAACTATATTAATAGGGGAATGGAGGATATTGACTGTGTAGACAGATTAGATACATTATAACTATATAATAAGGGTGGAGGAGATTGACTATGTAGACAGATTAGATACATTATAACTATATTATAAGGGAATGGAGGATATGACTATGTAGACAGATTAGATACATTATAACTATATAATAGGGGAATGAGGAGATTGACTGTAGACATATGATACTTATAACTATATTAAAGGGGAATGGAGGATATTGACTGTGTAGACAGATTAGATACATTATAACTATATTAAAGGGGAATGGAGAGATATTGACTGTGTAGACAGATTAGAACATTATAACTATTTAACAAGGGGAATGGGAGGATATTGACTGTGTAGACAGATTAGATACATTATAACTATATTAAAGGGGAATGGAGGATATTGACTGTGTAGACGATTAGATATACATTATACTATATTAAAGGGATGGAGGTATTACTGTGTAGCAGATTAGATACATTATACTATATTAATAAGGGGAATGGAGGATGGACTATGTAGACAGATTAGATACATTATAACTATATTATAAGGGGATGAGGATAGTGACTATAACAGATTAGATACATATAACTATATAATAGGGAATGGAGGATATTGACTGTGTAGACAGATTAGATACATTATAACTATATTAATAAGGGGAATGGAGGAGATTGACTATGTAGACAGATTAGATACATTATAACTATATTAATAAGGGGAATGGAGGAGATTGACTATGTAGACAGATTAGATACATAACTATATTAATAAGGGGAATGGAGGAGATTGACTGTGTAGACAGATTAGATACATTATAACTATATTAACAAGGGGAATGGAGGGTATTGACTGTGTAGACAGATTAGATACATTATAACTATATTAATAAGGGGAATGGAGGATAGTGACTATGTAGACAGATTAGATACATTATAACTATATTAATAAGGGGAATGGAGGATATTGACTGTAGACAGATTAGATACATTATAGCTATATTAATAAGGGGAATGAGGATATTGACTGTGTAGACAGATTAGATACATTATACTATATTAATAAGGGGAATGGAGGAGATTGACTATGTAGACAGATTAGATACATTATAACTATATTAATAAGGGGAATGGAGGAGATTGACTATGTAGACAGATTAGATACATTATAACTATATTAATAAGGGAATGGAGGATATGACTGTAGACAGATTAGATACATTATAACTATATTAATAAGGGGAATGGAGGATATGACTGTAGACAGATTAGATACATTATAACTATATTAATAAGGGGAATGGAGAAAATGGATCTTGGCCAACTAGTTTTATCATACACATAATAGATATACATCTGTCATGTGCTCTCAGACTCAGATGGGAACATTGGCTAGAATACATCATTGTAAAGGGAAAGTTCAGTGGAGAATATTTTTTAAAATTAGTTTATATTACACATCCCTAGTTATTCTAAGTATCCTCTTACCTATTTTGAAAAATCAGTTTTTCCCCTTTTGCTGTTCCCTGCTGTTGACACTAGCGAGATGACATTTCAGGTTCTGTAACGGTCCATCATCTTTCCCAGAATGCACTCTACCTTGGAAATGTTCTAACAGTAATTTGTACTGATTGGCTTTGTGAGTCACACATGCTCAGATCTCGACTGAGCAACTGAATCAATGGTCTCTATTATGGGGTCCTGCAAACAGGAGTCAGTATTCGGAAGCATTTATTTATACACGACAATTCTGAATGAGCAGGTTACGGTTAATAGGATGGAAAAATACCGCTCTTTTTCTTAAAATATATGTATTTGCCTGAACTTCCCTTTAAGGCCTGGTATCCTCACACTACAGACCAATAAACATATACAGGGAGATTCAATAAAAGTTCTTATCGTTTAAATGGTGCTAATTTGCCCCAACCAATCAGATCTTGTTTAACATTGAAGCTAACATCTGATTGGTTGGAGCAAAATTAGCACCATTTTAAACAATAAGACTTATCTTGAATAAACCCTGATAGTGTGATTCACCAATGCTGATATTTCATGATTGATTACACAGGATCATTGAAGAACCACACAATTGGCCTGAAATTTACTGGCAGTTCCAAGGTTTATTGGTGGCGCATACAGAACGCCAGCCGATTGGCTGCACATACAGAACCCAGCCGATTGGCTGCACATACAGTAACTCCCAGCCGATTGGCTGCACATACGACGCAGAACGCCAGCCGATTGGCTGCACATACAGAACGCCAGCCGATTGGCTGCAATACAGAACGCCGCCGATTGGCTGCACATACAGAACGCCTGCCGATTGGCTGCACATACAGAACGCCTGCCGATTGGCTGCACATACAGAACGCCAGCCGATTGGCTGCACATACAGAACGCCAGCCGATTGGCTACATATACAGAACGCCTGCTGATTGGTTGCACATACAGAACGAGTGCCGATTGGTTGCACATACAGAACACCTCTGATTGGTTACATATACAGAATGCCTGCTGATTGGTTGCACATACGAACGAGTGCCGATTGGTTGCACATACAGAACGAGTGCCGATTGGTTGCACATACAGAACACCTGCTGATTGGTTACATATACAGAATGCCTGCTGATTGGTTGCACATACAGAACGAGTGCCGATGGCTGCACATACAGAACGCCAGCGATTGGTTTGCACATACAGAACGCCTGCTGATTGGCTGCACATACAGAACGCCTGCCGATTGGTTGCACATACAGAACGCCTGCTTATTGGTTACATATACAGAATGCCTGCCGATTGGTTGCACATCGAACACGCGCTGATGTGCACATACAGAACACCAGCTTATTGGTTACATATACAGAATGCCTGCCGATTGGTTGCACATACAGAACCTGCTGATTGGTTCACATACAGAACACCTGCTGATGTTGCACTACAGAACACCTGCTGATTGGTTGCACATACAGACACCAGCTTATTGGTTACATATACAAATGCCTGCCGATTGGTTGCACATACAGAACGCCAGCCATTGGTTACATCCTGCTGAATGATTAATATTTGTAAACATCAATAATTGTATATATTTTGACAGATGTTTATTTGTAATGAGATCAGTGGTGAAAGTTAAATAATCTGCATCCAGGGAAATGATTAGAAATGAGATTATCCATGTATGGTCAATAATCTGCCAACCCCCACCATAACGAAATGTAGCCAGGTCCCCTGATTTCATCAGCTGGAGTCTGGAGACGTGGGATAAGGGGGTGAGAGACGTTAGTGCAAGGACCCAGTTAGTCATAGTTTATGTGGAATCCACAATGTTTGGCCTCCAGGAAGTCGCTTTACTGGATTTGTGTTCTACTAGCCCCTTACTGATCAATCCGGGATTTCCACAGCCAACCAAGGACCCAACTGTTGGAGAAAAGAAAAACACATAACAGAGAGCACAGTATCCCCCTAGGGCCATTGCACTAGGTCCACGGAGACGTTAGTAGGGAACCATGTTGTCGTCTATTTTGTCTCTGAATTCTAACTCTAGGTTACTTAATTCCGAGATCACGGAATTGTCTGCCAGGAATCAGCAGTGCTGTGGAGAAATCCAATACACTTGTTTAGAGACTGGTTATGGAAGGTCATCCAGTAGTGAATTGACAGCTGTCAAGCGGGTGATGGGGCGAGGTAAAGAATTCACTGAACTATGTATGTTTTAGGGTAGGATGGGATTTGGGGGCTTACCGACTCTGCCAACCTGTTCCAATACATGTTATTCCATGATGGACACTTACCCCCAAAGCTATAAGAGTGTGCCAGTCCGAACTTTGGTACATTCCGCGCCCATAAGGGTTTGAAGTGTTCTGTCAGACAAATCTTCCCACCCCTGACAATACACACAGAGAAGGATCAGTGCATGTTTACTAACGAATAACAAGGCAGAGAATCACACAGTACTGGATTTAGATTGAGCTCCTTACCGGTACATCTTGGCAGTTTTTCCATCAAGTTCCGAATGGCAATTTCTGGAGCCGTGGAAGGGTAAGTGACTGGGATCTGAGATAAAGAGCAAGAAATGAGGATCCCCTGCAAATAATCACCCCAAGTGGTCAAATGAGTCAGAAAACTCAGCAGAAATTAAGTTGGGGCCATTTAGTTTTATTGAAGAACGGGAGGTAAGGGAGCTGTGTCTTACCTCCCGTTCTTCAATAAAACGCAGGAGCCAGGAGAGACTTTTTTAGACTTACACATAATTCAACATCAATTCGTATTTCAAAAGGTCGTGATATACCAGCATTTCCCAAACCACCTACAAAACAAGGAAAACAATCAGTAGGAATCGGAAAGTTAAATGATAGGCTACACTGCAAATGACCTATGTGCCCCCCAAAAGCTGGAGACCCAGCCCCCCCCCCCCCCCCGGTAAGGACATACCTGGTACCTTCCTTGTTAGACTCCAGTCTGAACCAATCGTTATCTGCCTTTTTGTTGTTTTCCACATACTAGAACGAGGGGAGAAAAACAATACTGGGTACAACAGGGAAATCTTTCATCTGATTGGACGATAAAGGGGTAAATCAATAGCAGCCAATATAGGGATATGTATCAAATAATTCATGGGATCTACAGTTTACCAGAACAGGGGTATAAACCATTAAATAACAAATATACTAATTGCTTGTGAAGTTTCTCATTCATCCAGGACATGGTATATCTGTTTGTTCAGTTAGATCACACCTTGCATTCAGAAGGTCCTAACACCGGCTGTGATATGCTAATTGGATTTCCAGGTACATAATTGCCACAGATTCTTGTACAAGTTCATTCTAATTGAGAAAGCCAGTCGATGAAACACCCTCATGTTCATTCCCGTTGTTCACCCTGTGATGCGACCGGCCAAGGGGAATGGAGGAGATTGACTGTGTAGACAGATTAGATACATTATAACCATATTAATAAGGGGAATGGAGGATATTGACTGTGTAGACAGATTAGATACATTATAACTATATTAATAAGGGGAATGGAGGAGATTGACTATGTAGACAGATTAGATACATTATAACTATAATGAGGGGAATGGAGGATATTGACTATGAAGACAGATTAAATACATTATAACTATATTAATAAGGGGAATGGAGGAGATTAACTATGTAGACAGATTAGATACATTATAACTATATTAATAAGGGGAATGGAGGAGATTGACTATGTAGACAGATTAGATACATTATATAATAGATACTTACCTACTATAAATTATAAGGATATTAGATGTTATCAAGAATTTTCGTGATCATATAGAAGCACAAGGCCACAGGATTTTATTATGGGCACAGACCTGGTTGGTACCTGGTTTGTACATGGATACTATATAATATTGAGAATTACTTGTATTAATACATATACTGTATTTCTGGTTGGTACGGGGATACTATATAATATAATATAGAGAATTACTGGTATTAATACAAATACTGTATTATATAGTTGACACGGGGATACTAAATAATAAAGAGAATTACTAGTATTAATACATATACTTTAGTTTTGGTTAGTAAGGGGATTCTATATATATAGAATCCCCTTACTAACCAAAACTAAAGTATATGTATTAATACAAATACTGTATTATATAGTTGACACGGGGATACTAAATAATAAAGAGAATTACTAGTATTAATACATATACTTTAGTTTTGGTTAGTAAGGGGATTCTATATAATATTGAGAATTACTATTATTAATACATATACTGTAGTTCTGGTTGGTACAGGGATACTATATAATATTAAGAATTACTGGTATTAATACATATACTGTATAGTTTGATTGTACAGGGATACTATAAATAGTTGAGAATTACAGGTATTATACATATTACTGTAGTTCTGATTGGTACAGGAGACTATATAATTGAGAATTACTTTGGGGTTTTTATTAATACTACACTGTAAGTCTGGTGGTACAGGATACTAATATGTGAGAATTATGGTATTAATACATATACTGTAGTTCTGGTTGGTACAGGATGAGCTATAAATAGTGTAAGAATTACTCCTGTTCTTAATACATATACTGTAAGTTTCTGGTTGGTAGGGAACATATAATATTGAGAATGACTGGTATTAATAACTATACTGTAGTTCTGAGTTGGTACAGGGATACTATATAATATTGCGGAATTACTGGTATTAATACATACACTGTAGTTGGTTGGTTGGTACAGGGATACTATATAATAGTTGATGAATTCTGGGTTGTAATACATATACTGTAGTTCTGTGTTGGTACAGGGGGACTATTAAATTAGAGAATTACTGTATTAATACATTATACTGTAGTTCTGGTTGGTACAGTGATACTAGCTATAATATGAGAATTAACTGGTATTAATACATATACTGTAGTTCTGTTGGTACAAGGATACTATATAATATATTAGAGAATACTCGGTATTAATATACTCTGTAGTTCGGTTGGTACAGGAATACTATATATAGTGAGATTATGGTAGTATATACATATACTGTAGTTCTGATTGATCCAGGGAGAACTTACAATTGCCCATTCTTCCCTGCTCACCCCCCCTTTTTAGCTGTTTGGGGTTTTTTTGCATTCCTCTGACAGAGTTAAGTTAAGGATTAAATAAAGTGAATAGGTTGGACTGATGGACATTATGTCTTTATTCAACCTCAATTAATATGCTACTATATTTTCTATGTCAGTGCTATGTGAATCATTCATAGAGGAAGGTTGCGTAATGCAAAGGTACTATGGCGTTGTGCTTCCTGTTCTCCCATAGAACGTGCTTGCGGGGGAGTTACATGAGGCATTTAGACTTTAGGAAAGGTCAGAGCTATAAATAATGAGGCATTTAAATAGGGATGTCATCACAAATATATAACTGGCCATACAAATAAACGCTATGGTGTATGTTCCCCAATAGATCATACACGGATACACAAACATCCTTTTAGATGGAAATGGTTTAGGAAAATGTTTCCGTTTAAACTGTTGAATGCCTTCCGCCAGTTGGTATTAATGGCAAGTAAGTGGGGAGCTTTAATAGTGGACTGGATGAGAGAAAAATTTGAAAGTTACAGGTATTAAGACCTTAAAGGGTTATGTAGAGAGCCGGGTTTTATAGCCTTCTCTATCATCGCTCCTCACTATGCAAGCACTGGGGACCGATAAAGGCTCTCAGTGCATATCAATGGGATTTCCCCTTCTGAAACTTTAAGCTAGCTGCTGCTGTGTAAAGTTTCTGTCTTAAAGAGCCATTATCGGCTCCGTCATTGCTTGCAGCGGTTTGGTAACACGCATTAAGTTCATATCATACAATGGGTGTCTCCAAAAATTAAAGGCTTAAAGTTGCTTAAGCATCATAACTAATTGTTCGATTTCCTTTATTCTTAAACATAAAACTCGATGATTAAATATCAATAGTCATAGTTCATTTGGTCACTTTTTACCTACATCAGTGCCTGCATAAGGTTTCCATGGCAACAGGCAGGAAAAATTGCAGATGTGACATCACACAGTCTTGTCATGTGATGTGACACCGATAAACATTTTTCACAATGTTGAAGAAGCTTGAAGAGTAAGAACACATTTTTATTGTCTCTGTATCCACTCAATTACAGGGCACTTTGCCCAAAATATTAACATGGATGAAATAGAAATGATGTAAACCATTTCTAAGTCTTTACAGGTCTTGTAAATAAATTAGATGTACAAACAATCGGAAATCACAATGATCTCCCAGATCCCACATCAATCACATGTGCTCTGCAATCCCTCCCATTTATTAACCCCCCCAACACACGGGACAACTTCATATTAAACCCTATCATTCATATAATAGTCTAAAATCTTCTCACAATTATCTGTTGTATTCAATTAGATCAACTGGAACTGGAAATTGTAGTTTCTTGAAGACGTTTCGCTAGTCATCCGAACTGGCTTTATCATTCAGAATGACTGTACAAGAATCTGGGGCAATTATGTACCTGGAAAATCCCAATTCGCATATCAACACCCCCCCCCCCCCCAAGCCCCCAGGTGTAAGGGTGTGATTAGATAGTGGCTAAGAGGTGTTATAGGAACGCCAAGAGTAAGGTGTTAAAACAGCATTGTAATGGCAGGACAGTGGCTGTCGAACCCCCCAACTCTATTTAGGCTGGTTTCTTAGTTCACATAAAATGGTCCTCCTTAACAAATGCTCTTGAACCAGTCAGGTCCTTCGCCAGTATGTAACATTACAATTTCAAAGTATGTCCTATCCTTAAGATGCAGATACACGGCTGAGTCCTGACCGAGGAATTGGCTTCTTCTGTGCTGGGCCAAAAAAGAAACCAAGGCTTAAATGGAGGGGGCGGGTTCGACACCAACTGTCTGCCATGTACAATGCTGTTTAACACTACTCTGGGGCGTCCTATAAACACTCTTAGCCACTATCTCATCACACCCTTAACACCTGGCTGTGATATGCTAATTGGGATGTCAGGGTACATAATTGCCAAAGATTCTTGTACAAGCATTCTGAATTGGAAAGCAGTCGGATGAATTGACTAGCGAAAACGTTTCAAGAAACTACATTTCAAGTTCCAGTTGAATCTAATTGATACAACAGATCATGGACCGGATGAATGAGACCCTTCACAAAGCTTACCATTGTTAGTTTTAGCTAAATTAACTCGGACTTTTCGAACTATCACTCTCCCATGACTTGAATGGGTCCGAATGAGAAACTTTCTCTGAAGTTCGGCGAAAGTTCGAAAAATGGACAGAACTTATATAGTCGGCCATCTATACCCTTCCATCCTCTTACCCCTCACCCCTATTTTGATATTGAATGCATGGCCTCCTTGAATGGGCTTCTGGGTGGGTGGGAGGTGACCTTTGGCGTGAAAGCTTGCCTAACCGCGCACGGGCAAACCCTCCAATATACAAATGGAGAAGAAATAAATAATCTAAGAAAACACGATACAATTTAAATGGCCATTACCTTCTGCAAGATAGAAGATGTGGATTTTTTTATAGGTGAGGTGACCACCCACCACCAACTTAACACATACAATCAAGTAAAGTAAAATACTATTAAAGTGTCAGTGGCGAGCTGGATTTTCAATGTGCTTGTGAACCTTATTTTCTGTACTCACCTTATCCTTTCTCTATATAATCTTGTACAGGGATACTATATAATATGAGAATTACTGGTATTAATACATATACTGTAGTTTGGTTGGTAGGGGATACTATATAATATTGAGAATTACCGTATAATACATATACTGTAGTTCTGGTTGGATACAGGGATACATAGAATATTGAGAATTATGGTATTAATACATATACTGTTTTTGGTTGGTACAGGGATACTATATAATATTGAATTACTGTATTAATACATATACTGTAGTCTGAGTTGGTACGGAGATACTATACTAATATGAGAATACTGGTATTAATACATATACCTAGTTCTGGTGGTACAGGGATACTATATAATATTGAGAATTACGGTATTAATACATATACTGTAGTTCTGTTGGTAAAGGGGATACTATATAATATGAGAATTACTGGATTAATACATAATAGTTCTGGTTGGAACGGGGATACTATATAATATTGAGAATTACTGGTATTAATACATATACTGTAGTTCTGGTTGTACAGGGATTACTAATATATGAGAATTAATGGTATTAATACATATACTGTAGTCTGTTGGTAAGGATACTATATATAATTGAGAATTACCGTATGTAATACATATACTGTAGTTCTGGTTGGTACGGGATTATATATAATAGTTGAGGAATTACAGTAGTAATACAATACTGAGTTCTGGTTGGTACGGGTACTATATAATATTGAGAATTACTGTATTAATACATATACTGTAGTTCTGGTTGGTTACAGGGGATAACTTATAATATTGAGATTACTGGTATTAATACATATACTGTAGTTTCTGTTGGTACAGGGAATCTATATAATATGAGAATTAACTGTATTATACATACTGTAGTTTGGTTGGTTGGTACAGGGATACTATATTAATATGAGAATTAACTGGATTAAACATTACTGTAGTTCTGTTGGTACAGGATTACTTATAATATTGAGAAGTACTATTAATATTTCGTAGTCTGTTGGTACAGGATACTATATATATTGAGAATTACGTGATTAATACATATAAGTAGTTCTGGTTGGTACGGGGATACTATATAATATTGAGAATTAGTATTAATACAATTACTGTAGTTCTGGTTGGTCAGGATTACATATAAGATTGAGAATTACTGGTATTAATCATTACGTAGTTTTTGGTGGTACAGGGATACTATATAATATTGAGAATTACTGGTATTAATACATATACTGTATGTTCTGGTTGGTACGGGATACTATATAATATGAGAATTACTGGTATTATACATATCCTGTAGTTGGTTGGTACAGGGTAACTATATAATATTGAGAATTACCGGTATTAAGACATATACTGTAGTTCTGGTTGGTACAGGTACTATATAATATTGAGAATTACTGGTATTAATACTATACTGTAGTTCGGTTGGTACAGGGGTACTATAAATAATGGAGAATTACTGGTTATTACCATATACTTAGTTCTGGTTGGTACAGGGATACTATATAATATTGAGAATTACTGGTATTAATACATATACTGTAGTTTTGGTTGTTACGCGGATACAATATAATATTGAGAATTACTGGTATTAATACATATACTGTAGTTCTGGTTGGTACAGGGATACTATATAATATTGAGAATTACTCTGGTTGGTACAGGGATACTATACAATATTGAGAATTACTGGTATTAATACATATACTGTAGTTCTGGTTGGTACGAGGATACTATATAATATTGAGAATTACTGGTATTAATAGATATACTGCAGTTCTGGTTGGAACAGGGATGCTATATAATATTGAGAATTACTGGTATTATTACATATACTGTAGTTTTGGTTGGTACGGGGATACTATATAATATTGAGAATTACTGGTACTAATACATATACCGTAGTTCTGGTTGGTACAAGAATACTATATAATATTGAGAATTACTGATATTAATACATATACTGCAGTTCTGGTTTGAACAGGGATACTAGATAATATTGAGAATTACTGGTATTAATACATATACTATAGTTCTGGTTGGAACGGGGATACTAGATAATATTGAGAATTACTGGTATTAATACATATACTGTAGTTCTGGTTGGAACGGGGATACTATATAATATTGAGAATTACTATTATTAATACATATACTGCAGTTCTGGTTGGAACGGGGATACTATATAATATTGAGAAATACTGGTATTAATAAATATACTGTAGTTCTGGTTGGTACAGGGATATATATAATATTTAGAATAACTTCTATTAACATATATTCTGTAGTTCTGATTGGTACAGGGATACTATATAATATTGAGAATTACTGGTATTATTACATATACTGCAGTTCTGGTTTGTACAGGGATACTATATAATATTGAGATTTACTGATATTAATACACATACTGTAGTTCTGGTTGGTACAGGGATACTATATAATATTGAGAATTACTGGTATTAATACATATACTGCAGTTCTGGTTGGAACGGGGATACTAGATAATATTGAGAATTACTGGTATTAATACATATACTGTAGTTTTGGTTGGAACGGGGATACTATATAATATTGAGAATTACTATTATTAATACATATACTGCAGTTCTGGTTGGAACGGGGATACTATGTAATATTGAGAATTACTGGTATTAATAAATATACTGTAGTTCTGGTTGGTACAGGGATGCTATATAATATTTAAATACTTTATAACATATATTCTTAGTTCTGATTGGTACGGGCGATACTATTACTACTGGATTACGTTTAATACATATACTCAGTCTGGTTTTGTCGGGATACCTATAATAATGGAGATTTACGTGATTAATAATATACTGTAGTTCTGGGTGTTACAGGTAAAAATGGAATAGATACATAAGTATTTGGGTAAGGGTTACTATATAATATTGGAATTACTGAGTATTAAGTAGCTGTACGGTCTGGTTGGTAACGGGGATCTATAATATTGAGATATTACTGGTATTAATAACATATACTGTGTTTGGTTGGAACGGGGATACTATATAATGTGAGAATCTACTGGTATTAAATACATATTACTGTGCAGTTCGGTTGTTGAACGGGTAACTATCGTAATATTGAGAAGTTACTGGTAGACTACATATACCTGTAGTTCTGGGTTTGGTAGGGAGTAATGCTAAATATATTTGAAATTACTCTTTAATTAATACCATATATCTGTAGTTCTGGATGGTAAGCGTACATATAATAATACTGAGAATTACTGGTATTTATACATATACTGTCGTTTCTGTTGGTACGGTTGATTAACTATTAATATTGATTACTGTATTAATACATGATACTGAGAGTCTTGTTAAGACATGGATACTATAACAATAATTGAGAATTATGGTATTAATACATATACTGTAGTTCTGGTTGGTACGGGTATTCTAATAAGGGTTGAGACTTTCCCTTGGCATAATACATATACTGTATTCTGGTTGGTACAGGGATCCTTATAATATTGAGAATTACTGTATTATACAGATTACTGGTATTTCTGGGTTGGTAACGGATATTATATATTGAGAATTACTGGTATTAATTAATATACTGTAGTTCGGTTGGTTGGGTACAGGAAGCTTATTATATATTGAGAATTACTGTTATGTAATCATACTGTCTTCTGATTGGTACAGGGTACTATATAATACGGATAATTACCTGGTTGGTACAGGGAATACTATAGCTATTTGAGAATTACTTGGTATTAATACACATACTGTAGTTCTGGTTGTACAGGGATACATATATATTAGAGAATTACTGGTATTAATACGATATCTGTAGTTCTGGTTGGTACAGGATACTATTAATATGAGAATTACTGGTATTAATACATAATACTAGTTTCTGGTGGATACGGGATACTATATATATTGAGAATTACTGGTATTAATACATATACTGTAGTTCTGGTTGGTACAGGGATACTATATAATATTGATAATTACTGAGTATTAATACATATACTGTAGTTCTGGTTTGGTAACGGGATATATATACTTTGAGAATTACTGGTATTAATACATATACTGTAGTTCTGGTTGGTACGGGTATGACTATATAATATTGAGAATTACTGGTATTAAACCTATAACTGTAGTTCTGGTTGGTACGGGATATCTATATAATATGAGAATTACTGTAGTAATCATATACTGAGTTCTGGTTGGAAACGGGATACTATATAATATTGAAATTACTGGTATAAATCATATACTGTAGTTCTGGTTGGTAGGGTATCTATATAATATTGAGAATTACTGATTATACTATACTTGGAGTTCTGGTTGGACACGGGGATACAATAAATATTGAGAATTACTGGTATTAATACATACTGTAGTCTGGTTGGTACGGGTATCTATATAATATTGAGAATTACTGGTTATTAATCATATACGTAGTTCTGGTTGGTAAGGATACTAAATATTGAAGATTACTGGTATAATACATATACTGAGTCTGGTTGGACAGGATCTATATAATATGAGAATACTGGTATTATACATATACTGTAGTTGTGGTTGGTACAGGGGATACTATATAATGAGAATTACTGGTATTAATACATATACTGTAGTTCTGGTTGGTACAGATACTATATAATATTGGGATTACTGGTATTATACATCATAACTGTAGTTCTGGTTGGTACAAGTAATACTAATATAATATTGAGAATTACGGGTATTAATACATATACTGTAGTTCTGGTTGAAGGGGATACATAATAATATGAAATTACTGGTATATACATATACTGTAGTTCTGGTTGGTACAGGGATACTATATAATATGAGGAATTACTGGTAGTATTAATATATAACTGTAGTTCTGTTGGTACAGGATACTATATAATATTGAGAATTACGTGTATTATACATATTACGTAGTTCTGGTTGGGTACAAAAAGGGTACTGATATAATCTGAGAATTATCTGTGTTGTACAGGGATACTATATAATTTGAGAATTACTGGTATTATACTAACTAGTAGTTCTGGTTGGTACAGGGATACTATATATATGTAGTATTACTGGTATATACATATACTGTAGTTCTGGTGGTACAGGATACTATATACTATGAGAATTACTGTATTAATACATATACTGAGTTCTGGTTGTGAGGGGATAAATATAATATTGAAGATTACTGGTATTAATCATATACTGTAGTTCTGGTTGGTACGAGCTATATAATATTGAGAATAACTGGTATTAATACATTTATGTGAGTTCTGGTTGGACGGGATACTATAATACTATGAGAGAATTACTGGTATTAATAATATACTGAGTTTCTTGGTATGTACTGGATTTATACTTATTGAGAAATTTATGGTATTGAATTACATATACTGTGTTCTGGTTCGTACAAGGACTACTTATAATATTGGTGAATATACTGGTATTAACTACATATACTGTTAGTTCTGGTTGTTACACGGTGATACTAATATAATATTGAGAATTACTGGTATTAATACAAATTACTGTAGTTCTGGTGGTTACAGAACCTGTTTGTTTTGGGATAAGTTTTTTGTCTTTTGGCTACAAGGGTAGGAGTGAGAGTTTTTTTAATGGTTTAATCCTGTTGCTTTTTCTTTTGTTGCAGTATTTTACCTGTCAGCACACACCTTTATCCGGGGCCCCTATAATGTACCCAGGCCGTTATGTAATTCGAGGTGCTTATTTTTGTATACTATTATTACATCTGTGACCATCTAGAATAGAAGATATTTAAATAGGTCAGGACTCAGGTGACTTCTAATATACTTATAATTCAATATAAAAGGTATCATATTTCTTATAAACCATAGACCAGAACTGAACACCAACCACCACGATGCTAATTTTTGAGGCGAGCAATGTTTCTCATTTACATGCTCAATGCACTTTTTAATAATTTTCACTAGGAGGGGGATCTTTGCCAACATCCCGCTCTATAAGGTCCTTTTATTTACCAAGGATGATAATTATCTAAATAACTGTAAAATATAAGTATATTAAAAGTTACCAAAGCTTTTAAATTGAACTAACGATCGTTGGTCCATATTTCACAACCAGTCAAGGTAATCTGCACGTCTTCAATGGATTGCAAGATGAAATTGGGGCAAAAATAGAATAATTCACTGATGCATGGTGTGACTGTTCTATCTGGGTCATATTTATTTGGGGCCATTAATCCTTCTTTTGTAACAGCAGTAGTTTTAATATTCTAGAAACATTTATAAAAGAGATATCTATCTCAGCGATGGATAGTTTGTGCTTTCTCCTTACGGTTAAGAACGTGAGTGTACCGACTTGTTTAGAACAAGGTAAGACTGCTGGAGCTGCCAGTGTTGCAGGAAAGGGGCCCTTCATGTTAATGTGTAATAAGAGAACCATAGTAGGGTCTTTACTAGAGGGTCTTCATTCAGGCATTTGAATCATAAAATATCAATGTTCAAATAAAACTGATTACTTTCTTTGACGTTCGTTTTGCCTCGTCATGTATAATATTGCCATGTACTTTGCCAAAAGTGAACCCTGACTCTCTGATCAAACAGATAAAATTACCCCTTCACATAGAATTACCTTATATTTCATCACAAGTTGGTCTAATTTTTTAAATTTCTATCATTCTTGTTTACATTTAAACCATTGCAGACTATATTCATAAGACCGGCGCTTCTTTCTTTATATACGGAAGCGCAATAAAACCAATCCAAGCTAGTTAGAAATTTATATCTTAAACTGATGGATTCAGTGCTTTTTTCCAATTTAACAAATTGACCTAAAGTAAATTCCATTGAGAATTAATTTTTTATGGCCATTACTGTAACTCATTCTTCTCACTACCACTGTACATTTATTTGTTTATCTGTATACTTTTGAATGAAAGTTGATGTAAAGTATAGCAGAAACGTTTTGGGGGTGGTTAGAGAGCATTCTCTAACTGGGCTGTAAATTTAGAAGAATCACCTTGTTTAAGCATGAACAGCAGAAAAAAAGGAAAGGGGAGGAGTTGTGTTTATGTATAAAAATAATTGAAGCCAAATTAAAGAGAAGAGATACTGGCGATATGGATGTTAAGTGGAGTCATATGGGTGGAATTAGCAAGTCCAAGGGGGTAATGTTCCATGTGGGTGTCTGCTATAACCGCAAATCTAGCAGGGAGGAGGTGACGTATTGAGAATGTTCTTATTATGGGACTGACATTGATTGAAGCTGCCATCCCACAAAAAGTTTCTGTTCGAATTTGCTGCAGGATAATTTTCCTCTCACAGGTGCGTTGAGGTTACTACTAGAAAAGGAAGCTCTGTTTGGATCTAGGTATACTGAATATCATGTGGGAGCGCATTATAGATATAACAGGTAACTGGAGGCTTAGGATAGTGACCAATGAAAATAGTGGCATTTGGACTTTGTTATCCGAAAGGAAATGCGCTGGGTTAACAAGACATTTAATTTCAGAAAGCAAATTTTCCCTAGTGTTAAAAGCGCTCTCTCAGAATGTCAACTGGATAATGTATTATCATGTTAATGTACTAACAGAATGACTGTGGTCAGCTGGATTTTAAGCCAGTTCACAATCTAAATTTACACCCTTGGGACATAAATGTACAAAATAAATCTTGCACCCAGTGGCTGAATTCTGATGTAAACGGCCAAATGGAAACGGAGAAAAAGGCATTTAAAACCTTTAAGGCAAGAGGGAACGGAAATGGGCCTTTAGGGAGTCATAAAAACTGTAACAATAGGAGTGTCAAGAAAAGACAATCAAACTAGCTAAATTCATATAAGTTAGGATGCTGAACAAGCATCACTAGCCTACATTTTTTAAAGTATATTAAAGTAAGAAGAGAGCGGACTGATAATGTGGCACCATTGATTACGGGGATAAGTAGTTACGGAGGATGGCATAAAGCAAATGTCTGACTATTTTTTTTCCCTCTGTATACACTATAGAAGATCCAATGTACGATCTCATGGTAGTTGTAGCAATAAGGTATAAGATTCAAGTGCACTTTGGTTTAACCGAATTATGGCTCAGAAAGAACTAAATAGGTTAATATTAGTAAACTCCTGGACCGGATAAAATACATCCCGGGACTTAGGGGAGGCTATTCAGTTTTTATCTAGGTCCATTTTTATCCTTTTTTGCTGGATTCCCTCATGTCCTCGGTGGTGTGCCTCTGGATTGGGAAAAAGGCTTGATGTTATCCAATATTCAAAAAGGGGTAGTCTTCACAGCCGGGTAATTAACGGCCTGTGAAGTTTTACACTTCAGTGGTGGGAAGACCTCCTGGCAAAGTTTAATAAGGTAACATGTTCCAAGGACTGACCTATAAGTAGTAACCAGGCATGGATTGTAGGAGGAATAGTCTTCCACAAACTAACTTGCTTGGCTTTTATAGAGAGTACAGTAGAAATTTAGACTCGGTATAACAGTAGATGTAGTTTACTTTGGATTTTCAAAGGCTTTGATACAGTCCCCTAAGGAAGACTAATGGAATAATGCTAGGTCTGGGGTGGGGAGTCCATTTGTAACATGGATGAAAATTGGTTAATGAATAGGATGCAGATAGTGTTGTTTAATGTGGGCTTCATCTTATGGACTAAGTGCTAAGTGGGGGGCCACTTTGGGGGCGCTTCTGATTTAATCTTTGTTCTAATGTTTTGGAGTGGTTTCTGTGGTTTGCTGACGACACAAAACTTTGTCGCACCATAAAAACTCATATGATGTGCATAGTTGCAGGGGGATCAGATAGATTGTCCACTGGGCTGCTAATGTAGATAATTCCAATTTTTGATAAATGGAAGGTGATGCATTTTGGACTTAAAATTATTGTGCTACTTATACTATAAATGGCTCTGTGTTAAGTGGAATCCCTGTTGGAAAGAGTGATCTTGTCGTTGTTTTGGTGGATAAAAACTAAAGGAAGCAAGCAGTGCCAGGCCACAACAGCCAGTGCCAGCATGGTATTGTCTTGTAAAATAGGTTGGATTCAGGATGGGAATGTTATTCTCCCTCTTTAACAAAGCATGTGGTAAGGCCTCATTTGGAAATGCATGTGCAATTTTGGAATCCTGTTACAAAAAGGACATCTAGACATGGCAAGGGTTCAGACGAGGCAATAAATATAAGGGATTGGGTGGAGCTTGAATAGAAGAGAGACTGGGACAAGTTAAATTTAGTACGCTTGGGAAAAGGCGCTTGCGTGGTGATATATATAGACTGTGTTAAATACATAACGGGCCATACAATAAACATCTGGGGCATTGTTTTCACCACTAGAACATGTCAGAGACACACGCGGACATCCCTTAAGAACTTGAAGAAAAAAAAGGTTTAGGCTTCCAAGTTGGACAGGGTTGGTCCTGCTGATAGCGGTCAAAGCTATGGACTGTCTTTCCAGTGGACGTGTTTTGGCGGTTTCATGTGGTCATTTTATAAAAAGCTGATGGTTTCTGCAAAAGGAATGGTTCAAGTTCTGGTATTGATACTATAAAGTAGAGTTGGGAAAGGGTTTTGTCACTGTGAGAACGGTAAAGCTATGGAACTGTCTTCTCAGTGGAGACGTTGTTATGCAGGTTTCATTGTCAGTTTAATAAAAGCTGGATGAGTTTTCCTACCAACAGACTTTACACAGTGTACTGAATCATGATACATAAGTAGAGTTGGGATAAGGTTTGTCACTTGAGAACGGTAAAGCTATGGAACTGTTTCCAGTGGACTTTTGGATGTGCAGGTTCATTGGTCGTTTATATAAAAGCTGGATGAAGTTTCTACAAACATGAGGATGGTTTACAAGTTACTCTGATATTGAATACATAAAGAGATTGGGAAGGGTTGTCACTGTGAGAACTGTAAAGCTAATGGACTGTCTTCCAGTGGGTACGTTTGTTTATGGCAGGTTCTTGGTCAGTTTAATAAAAAGCTGGATGAGTTTCTAAAACAGGAATGTTACACAGTTCCTGATATTTGATACATCAAGTAGAGTGGAAAGGGTTTTCACTATGAAACGGTAAGCTCTGGGACTTCCTCCAGTGACGTTTTTATGGCAGGTTCATTGGTTCAGTTTTAAAAAAGCTGGATGATTTCCTACAAAGCAATGATTATAAGTTACTGGTATTGATACCTAAGTTAAAGTTGGGAAAGGGTTTTCACGTGTGGAACGGTAAAGCTATGGAACTGTCCTCTCCAGTGACGTTGTAAATGGCAGTTCATTGGTCAGTTTTAATAAAAAGCTGATGAGTTTTCTACAACAGGAACTTTACCAAGTTACTGGATACTGATACATACAAGTAGAGTTTGGGAAAGGTTGTCACTGTGAAGCAGGGTAAAGCTATGGACTGTCTTCCAGTGACGTTTTATGGCGGTCATTGGTTCATTTAATAAAAACTGGATGAGTTGTTAACAAAGGCCAATGTTACAAGTTACTGGGATTGATACTAAAGTAGATTGGGAAAGGGTTTTGGTCACTGTGAGAAGGTAAAGCTATGGAACTGTCTTCCAGTGGACGTTGTTATGGCAGGTTTCATTGGTCAGTTTAATAAAAAGCTGGATGATTTTCTACAAACAAGAATGTTTACAAGTTACTGATTGTATTAACATAAAGTGAGTTGGAAAGGGTTTTGTCACTGTGAGACGTAAAAGTCTATGTGAACTGTCTTCATGGACGTTGTGTTATGGCAGGTTCCTTGGTCATTTAATATAACAGCCTGGATGAGTTTCTACAAACACAGGAATGGTTACAGTTACTGGTATTGATACATAAAGTAGAGTTGGGAACGGGTTTGTCACTGTGAGAACGGTAAAGCTATGAACTGTCTTCCAGTGGACATTGTTTATGGCAGTGTTCATTGGCAGTTTTAATAAAAAGCTGGATGAGTTTCCTTACAACAATGAATGTTACAAGTTACTTGGGATTGGGATACATAAAGTGAGGTTGGGAAACGGGTTTGTCACTGTTGATGAACGGTAAGCTCTGGAACTGTCTTTCCTGGACGTTTTAAGCAGGTTCCATTGGTCAGTTTAATAAAAAGCTTGATGAGTTTCTACAACAAGGCGAATGTTACAAGTTACTGGGATTGATACATACAGTAGTTGGGAAAGGTTTTTGTCACTGTAGAGAACGGTAAATCATGAAGTCTTCCGTGACGTTGTTAGTGGCAGGTTTCATGTTGGTAGTTAATATAAAGCTGGATGGTTTTTCTTCCTTACAAACAAGGAATGTTACAAGTTACCCTGGGTATTTTGAAACATAAAGTAGAGTTGGGAAAGGGTTTTGTCCTGTGAGAAACGGTAAAGCTATGCGAATGTCTCCAGTGGCCATTGTTACTGGCAGGTTTCATTGTCGTTTAATAAAAAGCTGGATGAGTTTTCTACAAACAGAGAAATGTACACAGTTACTGGTTGATACTAAGTAAGAGTTGGGGAAGGGTTTGTCCACTTGAGCAACGGTAAAGCTATGGAACTGTCTTCCAGTGGACGTTGTTATGGGCGGTTCTTGGTCACCGTTTAATATAAAGCTGATAGTTTCTACAACACGGTATGTTACAAGTTCTGTATTGATATACATAAAGTAGTAGTTGGGAAAGGTTGTCACTGTGAGACGGTAAAGCTATGAACTGTCTTCCAGTGGACGTTGTATGGGCAGGTTTCATTGGTCTTTTACTTTAATAAAAAGCTGGATGAGATTTCTAACAAACAAGGAATGTTCAGATTAACTGGGTATTCGTACATACAGTAGAGTTGGAAAGTTTGTCACTTTGGAAACGGTAAGCATGGAACTGTCTCACGTGGACGTTGTTATGGCAGGTTCATTGGTCGTTTAATAAAAGCTGGATAGTTTCTACAAACAAGAGAATTTTACAAGTTACTGGATTGGATACATAAAGTAGAGTTTGGAAAGGGTTTGTCCCTGTGGAGAACGGTAAAGCTATGGCACTGTTCCATGTGGACGTTGTTGTTATGGGCAGTTCAATTGCGTCAGTTTTAATTAAAAAGCTGGATGAGTTGTCTACAAACACGGAATGTTACAAGTTTAACTGGTAATTGATACATAAAGTAGAGTTGGGAAAGGGTTTGGTCACTGTGAAGAAAACGGTAAAGCATGGAACTGTCTTCCAGTGGACTTGTTAATGGCAGGTTCATATTGGTCAGTTATATAAAGCTGGATGAGTTTCTACAAACAAGGACTGTTACAAGTTAGCTGGTATTGATACATAATTAAGAGTTGGGAAAGGGTTTGGTCACTGTGAGAACGGTAAAGCTATGGAACTGTCTTCCAGTGGGACATTGTTAGGCAGTTTCTTTGGTCAGTTTTAAAAAAAAGCTGGATGAGTTTCTACAAACAAGGAAATGTTACAAGTTCCTTGGTATTTGATACATAAAGTAGAGTTTGGGAAAGGTTTTGTCACTGTGATACGGTAAATCTATGGACTGTCTTCCAGTGGGACGTTGTTATGGTCCGTTCATTGGTCCGTTTAATATAATCTGGATGAGTTTGCCTACAAACAAGGATGTTACAATTTACTGGTATTGATACATAAAGTAGAGTTTGGAAAGGGTTTTGTCACTGTGAGAACGTTAAAGCTAGGAACTGTGCTTCCATTGGACGTTGTTATGGCAGTTCATGTTGTCAGTTTAAATAAAAGCTGGATGAGTTCTACAAACAAGGAATGTTACAAGTTACTGTATTGATACAAAAGTAGAGTTGGGAAGAGTTTGTCACTGTGATAACGGTAAGCTATGGAACTGTCTTCCAGTGGACGTTGTTTATGGCAGTTAATTGCGGTCAGTTTTAATAAAAGCTGGATGAGTTTCTTCACAACAAGATGTTACCAATGTACTGGATTGTACACTAAAGTAAGTTGGGAAGGGTTTGTCACGTGGAACGGTAAGGCTGTGAACTGTCTTCCAGTGGACGTGTTTAGGGCAGGTTCATTGGTCATCTTAATAAAAAGCTGGATGAGTTTCTACAAACAAGGAATGTTACAAGTTACTAGTTGATACATAAAGTAGAGGGAAAGGGTTTTCACTGTGAGAACGGTAAGCTATACTGGAACTGTCTCCAGGACGTTGTATGCAGGTTCATTGGTCAGTGTATAAACAATCTGGTGAGTTTCTACAAACAAGAATGGTACAAGTATTTATCTGATACAGATAAGTAGATTGGGAAGGGTTTTCCACTGTGAGAACAGTAAAGCTAATGGAACTGTCTTCCAGTGGACGTTGTTATGGCAGGTTCAATTGGTCAGTTTAATAAAAAGCTGGATGAGTTTCTACAAACAAGGACTGTTACAAGTTACTGGTATGATACATAAACGTAGAGTTGGGGAAGGGGTTTGGTCACTGTGAGAACGGTAAAGCTATGGAACTGTGCTTCCCAGTGGACGTTGTTATGGCATGTTCACTTGGTCAGTTTAATAAAAAGGCTGGATGAGTTTCTACAACACAAGGGAATGTTACAAGTTACTGGTTTGATACACTAAAGTAGGTGGAAAGAGTTTGTCCCACTGTGAGAAACGGTAAGCTATGGAATGTCTTCCAGTGGACGTTGTATGGCAGGTCATTGGGCAGTTTGTTAAATAAAAGCTGGATGTTTCTCCAACAAGGAATGTTACAATTTACTGGTATGGGATCATCAAGTAGAGTTGGGAAAAGGTTGGTCCACTGTGAGAACGGTAAAGCTAGGAACTTGTCTCAGTGGACGTTGTTTGGCAGGTTCATTGGTCAGTTTAATAAAAACTGGTACTGAGTTCTACAAACAAGGAATGTTACAAGTTACTCGGTATTGGATACATCAAGTAAGTTGGGGAGTTTGTCACTGTGAGCCGGTAAAGGCTACTGGAAACTGGTCTTCAGGGGACGTTGTTATGGCAGGTTCTGGTCAGTTTTATAAAGACTGGGATGAGTTCTACAGCAAAGGAATGTTAAAGTTACGGTATTGATACATAAGGTAGAGTTGGGAAAGTGTGGTGTCACTGTGAGAACGGTAAGAGTATGGCACGTGTCTCCAGTGGGACGTGTTATTGGCAGGTTCATGGTCAGTTTAATAAAAAGTGGTGAGGTTTCCTACAAACAAACATGTTTGACCAGAGTTACTGGTTGATACATAAAGTAGGTTGGGAAAGAGTTTGTCACTGTGAACGGTAAGCTATGGAAAATGTCTGCCAGTGGGACGTTGAGTGGCAGGTTCATTGGTCAGTTTAATAAAAAACTGGATTAGTTTCTACAAACAGGACTGTTTACCAGTTACGGATTGATACATAAGTAGAGTTGGAAAGTTTGTCCTGTGAGAACGGTAAGCTATGGAACTGTCTTCCAGTGGACGTTGTTATGGAGGTTCATTGGCAGTTTAATAAAAGCTGAATGAGTTTCTACCAACAAGGAGGTTACAAGTTACTGGTATGATACAATACGTAGAGTTGGGAAAGGGTTTGTCCCTGTTGAGAACGGTAAAGCTATGGAACTGTCTTCAGTGGACGTTGTTATGGCAGTTCAATTGGTCAGTTTAATTAAAAAGCTTGATGAGTTTCATCACAACAAGGAATGTTACAAGTTACTGGGATTGGATCATAAGTAGATTGGAAAGGTTTGTCACTGTGAAACGGGTAAGGCTATGGAACTGTCTTCCAGTGGACGTTGTTATGGGTTTCATGTTCAGTTTAATAAAAAGCTGATGAGTTTTGTCTAAACAAGGAATGTCAAGTTACTGGCATTGATACATAAAGTAGATTGGGAACGGGTTTGTCACTGTGAGAACGGTACAAGCTATGGAACTGTCTTCCAGTGGACGTTGGTTAGGGGGTTCATTTGGTCAGTTTAAATAAAAAGCCGGATGAGTTTCTACAACAAGGAATTTCAGATTTCCTGGGATTTGATTACATAAAGTAGAGTGGTGTGAAAGGGGGGGTTGTCATGTGAAACGGTAAAAGCTATGAACTGTCTTCCAGGACGTGTCTATGGCAGGTTCATGGTCAGTTAATAAAAAGCGGATGAGTTTTTCTACAAACAAGGAATGAACAAGTTACTGGATTGATACATAAAGTAGATTGATCCAGCGGAAATTTTCACCTTGCCCTATGGAGTCAGGAACAATTATTTCCCCCTTAATAAATTTGTGGTTTTTTTTCATTCCTCTTGGATCAACATTAGGCAGAATGAGGATAATTGCTAGAATGGGTTGGAACTGGATGGACTATGTCTTTATCACCTCAATACTAAATAATATACTTAACTTCTGTCCCCATTTCTTTAGATATCCATCTGAAACTCTTCTGTTATGTATAGTTTTGATGTAGTGAAATGGTGACAGTTGGTTACGTGAACTGCACGGGAAGAAATTCCCTCCCCTCTCCCAATGCTGCCTCAATCGGGCTTACTGATCAGTTTGCCCTCAACAGAAAGTCAGGGGCTGTGCAAAACACGTACTAGATAAGTCTTTGCCGCCACACAAAAACATCAGAATGCTATTTCACATGAATTTAATTTATATTGATATGAGGCAAAATAATTTTTCAGTATACAAATTCCCTTTAAAGGGCAACTGTGGTGTCCCACACAATGATCCTCTATTATACAAAAACCCACACTTCTACCTTTAAAATTGCAATCCTAAACTTACAGCAGTATAAATGCATGGTGCTTTCCTGTAACACAACACAGTGATTTACTGCCGGGTCCCTGGTCCTGGGGGGTTTCCAGAGGCCGCTTAACTTAGCGGTTGCCGGTCACTCTTAGCCTGTGATTCAGAGCTCTTAAGGCGATCTTTTTTTTTTTTTTTTCCGTTCGTTGCCTTGCACGTTTGCAAAGTTTTAAAAACCATGTCCTTTTAAGGGTCCATTAACTGGGCACTAGAATATACCATTTACTAAACTCGCAACGCGTTTTTTCCGCCAAACAGGCTTCATGCATCAGGCGAATATTAATACAACACCATCAGATTTATATAGCTGGTACTCCCTCCCCTTCCACATGTCCCACCTCCCCCTTAAATGTAATATCCCTCCTTTTCAATCATTAACATAGCCCTTTACCCTCCTTTTCTCATAAGTCCTCATATCCTTTAACTTACTATGATTAAAAATAACTGTATAGTTTTACAGAATCTATTTTATAGTTTAGTTTTTAATTACCTTCTATTATTTCCATTATTACTGATTTGCATAACCCACATACAATAGTCATCATACCCTTATAATACACTTTATCAGGGAGATTCAATAAAGTTCTTATCGTTAACAAGGTGGTAATTTGCCCCACCAATCAGATCTATTTACATTTGAAAGCTAACATCTGATTGTTGGGCAAAATTACTCACCATTTTTAACGATACGAACTGTTTTATTTGACTAACTCTGTGTGTTCCCCCCCTTCCTTCTTTACCTTTTGAGTTTCATGACTCTGGGAACGGAGCAGGTACGAAGGTGCGACCACTAAACCCCTCATGTCAGCAAAGCCGTGCACTTTCACAGATATCTCCAATCTCTAATGTCTGCTCTCTATTTTCCTCCTGATGGCGCACCGTCCGCCTTAACTCATCTATCCAAAATGGAAGAACCAATCCCCCTAACTGGGTCAACCCTGTGTATATATTAATATATATATATATATTTCCGGGTCCATATATAACTGAGACATAAATGCAAGGGTCCATTATATATGTTCTTAAATCCGAGTGTTTAACACTAAATGGAACGTTTCTATTTATAACCAATGTTTGTGGTCCCAGATAAATCGGTGAAAAGTAGTCTGGGATGTTCGTTATACATAAAGGGTCCATATATACTGTAAAGGGTTAATTTATCGTAAAGGGTCTATTTAAAAGGTTGATATACAGGGACCATATTTATAGAGGTCCGTACATTTATAAAGGGTCCCTATAGACTGTAAAGGGTCCGTTTATAAGGGGTATAGATATAAGGGGTCAATATGTAAAGGGTCATATACTGTAAAGGTCCATTATCTAAAAGAACCACATGTAAGTTTCTATATAATGGGTCCATGTAGAACTAGACCATATTTATATAATAACAGGGTCATATATACTGGTAAAGGTCCGTTATCAGGGGTATATTTAAAGGAGTTCACTATGTAAAGGGTCAATATACTGTAAAGGGTTCCATTATATAAAATGACCACATGTAAGTTTTTATTAATGTGTCCATGTTATACTAGACCCTATAATATAAGGTCCATATATACTGTAAGGGTCCCCTTTTATAAGGGGTATATATATAAAGGGTTCATTGTAAAGGGTCATATATACGGTAAAGGGTCCATTATATAAAAGGAACCATATGTAGAGTTTCTTTTTTATATAAATGGGTCAATGTATAACTAAAAGAAACCAATCTATATATATCAAGGGCCATATACTGTTAAAGGGTCACGTTATAAAGGTGTACATATAAAGGGTTTATATGTAAAGGGTCATATAGATGTAAAGGTTGCCATTATATAAAAGGACCACATGTAGAGTTCTTATATAATGGTCCATGTTAACTAGAAACCATATATATATATAAAGGGTCCATAAATTACTGTAAAGGGTCCGTTTATAAGGGGTACAATATATAACGGGTTCATATGTACGGGTCTCTAACTGTAAAGTGTCCATTACTATAAAGGGACACATATGTAGAGTCATATGTAACGGTTTCATGTATACAGTCCCATATCTAACGGGTCCATATATACGGAGACTATATAAAAGGGTCCATTATAAATGTTATTTAAATTAGAGTGTTTAACACTATGGACGTTTCTATTATACCCCACGTTTGTGTCCGCCAGATCCCTTTCTTTTCATATATTTTATCATCGTATACGTCGTCCTCGGTTTAGTGCCTAATCCGTGCCAGGATCTCAAGGATTCCATCCGCATCTGCCGTCCACTGTTTCCTCCGCGCCTTTGCAGCCCTGTTCGATTTTGTTACTGCTTAGGAAATTCAGATCAGGGCAATAATTAATGGTCCTGATAAAGCCCAGGATGTGGTTATGATAACAAGTCAACTGCGTGGTAGGGGCTGAACAGGCACATTTACTCCACAACAGGCCCTGGGTCTTCCATAAACCCCGATGAGTACTCTGTCAGATAGGTCCTGTGTGGTACGGAGGAACCTGGACGTTCTCGTAATCAGGGAAGCGCTGACCCGCCTTGGCTCAATAATGCGTTGTCCTTGCTCCATAAGGAAATCGCGGGTCGGACCTAGAGATGTGATGGGGTGGGGTAATTTGTGTGATAAGAAGTTCAGGAACCCTGAAGATGAACGCACTGAACCACCATTATCCCTGCGGAAAGCATTTTGAAGGTCAGGTCCAATGTGTGATACGCCTCAAGGGTAACTAATAAACTATCATTGATCCGCGTGGTTACATCGAAACATGTCACTTTAAAGGGGAAGGTTACCTTCGACTCGTTTGCTGTTTTTTTAACAATTTTTACTTTATAAAACGGAATGGAGTTGTCCAGGTGGAAATTTACTAAAGCCAACAGGAGAGAATGTGAAGATTATAAGATTATACCTACCCCTGTAGTGTGATTTCTCTATGGAGGAACTGTAATATATAGCCTTATATCTTACAGGTCCATGATGAGAGGAAACCAGAAGCCACAAGGGGTAGATTATCAATAAATAATGCACCCCGAACTGTAATTATATAGGATCTTCGAAGCACTTGGAGTTTCCGTGCCCTTGTATGAACAAGGTACTCGGCCTGGCGGCCTCGACTTTATAATGTGGTCACTGAACTCCTCGGTGACTTCTAATCTCCTTTAAATTTACATTCGGGGTGCATTTCCACTATATAACCTCCGATGAACTTATTATAATCATGATTCATATATAAAGGAATAGGCAGCATTTAGAAGTTATTAGTAATTAGTAATAATACTATAATGGTATTAGTAAATGTATTAGTCATAAAAAATAATAATAATAGATAAATAATATAATAATAATACTATAATATAAGAAAATGTTTATAAGGTAATTCAATATTTGGAGTTGTGAAAGCTTTTGAAATCTGTGCCAACATAGGTGATCTAAATGTAAACTGAGGCTTTGCCTTGACGAAACATTTGTTCCTTGATAGAGGAACTGGGTAATTGGAGACCGCAAACAGAGCGGGGTGGTTAATGGAGCTACAATCGATGTGTGGGCTAAAGTTCTAAGCGGAGTTCCCTCAGGTGTTCTGTACTGTGGGCCGCTCTGTTTAATCTGTTAATAAATGATTTATAAAAGGCATTGAGAGCAGGTCTCTGTGTTTGCTGATGGCACTACTTATGCAGAGCTTGAAACTCCCATGATGTACAAGTGCTGCAAGGCAGACCAGATAGATTATCACACTGGGCAGCAGAATGGCAGAATGAGATTCAATGTTGATAATGGAAGTGATGCTTTGGATTAATAATCCCTGTGCCACCTACACACCATAAATAACTCTGTGTTAAGTGCATCTGAAATGAAAAAAGATTTGGGGGTATCTGTATGATACCGACTTACTGTAGCAGCAAAAACCATTGCCAGGTCGCCAACGGCTAAGCTAGCAATATTGTCTTGTATGAAAGTTAGAGATGGCCAAAGTTACTGTGGGTTGGTTTAGTTTCGCGAAGTTCATAAAAGTTTCGAAGTTCAGAAATGAACCCATTGAAGTCACTGGGGAGATAATATTTAGAAAAGCTTACTGTTAATGGCTGTTGCCCTGGAATGGTTTGGGGAACATGTCCACTATCCACAAACCTGTTTTAAAACACTTCTTTCCTTCCCTCACGATCGGTGCAATTTTTGTTGGCTTTCGCGCCATCGGTACATTCGACAGTTTGCCAATTCGAGGGTTACAGAACAATACTTCGCGGGTAAAAAAAATGATCCATTCAGGTTTTAACAAAATTTGTCCACTACATTTGGGGGTTACCGAACATACTTTGGGGGTGCCAAAATTAAGGTTACATTCGATGGTTACTGATTTTGACAATTCGATCGTCTGGCGAAACTAGTCAAACTCCATTAGTTTTCGGATAGCCCGAGTTTTCCAACTCATAAAGTTCATCCGCGAATTCGGGTTCTGGTCCATCCACTTATAATAGGTGAAAATTCAAGAGAGAAAAATTTATTCTTCCTTTTACAAGGCACTGGAGGCCTCATTTGGAATATGATAACCTTAATACAATATATTAATGGGCCATACAATGAACTCTCTGGTGCATTGTTTCACTAAGAGGTCATATCCGTAGGACACGTGGACCTCCTTTAAGTTGGAAGAGAAGATGTTTTCACCTTCAGGTTAGGAAAGGTTTCTTTAACATTGAGACGACACTGTGGACTTGTCTACCAGCAGATTGGTAATGGCAAGTACATTAAATAGCTTAAAGAGGCTTGACTAGTTTTCCCCTAAAACTAATAATATGCGATTAACTGGGGTATTAAGACATATACTGTAGTATTCTGGGTTGGTACGAGATAACGATATTTAATATTAAAATTCCTGGTATTATACATATACTGTAGTTCTGGTTGGGTACAGGATACTTATCATTTGAGAATTACTGGTATTAAACATATACTGTAGTTCTGGTGGGTACAAGGAATACTATTAATATTGAGCATTACTGGTATTAATACATATAGTATAAACTGTAGTTCTGTTGTTCCAGATATACTATATAATAATTGAGTATTACTGGGAATAATATATAACCGTAGTTCTGGTTTGTACAGGGATACTATAAATATGCGAATTAGTACTGGTATTAATACATATACTGTAAGTTCTGTTGGTACGATGATACTATATAATACTGAGAATTTACTGGTATTAATACATATACTGTTAGTTTCGGTTGGTACCCGGGCTCTTCTCATCATATTCGAGAATACTGGTATTTAATACATATCCTGTAGTGTTCTGGTTGGTACGAGGATACTATATAATCTGGCGAATATACTGGTATTAGTACATATACTTCTAGTTTTTTCTGGTTGGTACCGGGATTTATATCTATTGAGAATTACTGGTATTAATACATTATACTCTAGGTTTCTTGTGGTACAAGGGATATTATATCATCATTGAAGAATTACTGTTGATCATACATATAACTGTATTCTGGTTTGGGACGAGATACTATGATAATATTGAGAATTACTGGTATTAGCCATATACTGTATTTCTGTTTGGTAACGAGTGATACTATATACTATTGAGAATTACTGGTATTAATACACAACTGTAGTCATATATGTGAGTAAAATGTCTTTATAACATAACGCGAGTCTAATTATCGAATATCCGCTGCCGTTCATTCATGGATAAATTATTGAATGTGCGCACGCGATAGCTCGAAAGAGCCGCACGTGAGAGTAATCGAGTTTTGGAAGTCCTGATATTGTAACATGTTCCCCCGACCATTTTCAGGTCCCCCCAGCCATTTACACTAGTTACCATTGATATTAATTGTATTCATAGAAACTTTTTTGAATTTTTGCCTCCCAATGACTTAATATGGGGTCCGTTTAGGACCCATATAGTTTCCATATAGTTCGAAGTTCAAAAACGGACACGGAACTTTTGTCAAAAGTTTGCCTCTCTATAGTAACGTATTAGTATACAACTAGAATAGTTTAAAAATAAAATAATTAGTAATAATACCCTATATAGTATATTACACATATTAGTATAATCACTTGATAGTTTAATAACAAGTTTATAATAATAATTATATGTATTATTAACCATCTTGTATAACTATGATAGTTTAAATAAAAGTATTAGTAATATAACTACAATCGTATATTAAACCTATTAGTAATATAACTAAAAAGTATAAGTGAAAGTAATTAGTAATAATAACTATAATAGTATAGTAAACATATTATTACAAACAGACATGAAAGTAGTAAACGTATTAGGCAATAACTAAATAGTATAAAAAGTATTAGTAATAATAACTTAATAGTATTAGTCAACATATTATTACAAACCATGACCGTATTAGTAAACGTATTAGCAATACCTATAATAGTATAAGTATTAGTAATATACCATAGTGTTCGCATTATTTAGGGCATGTCCACCCTCATATAAAACTTTTTGCCCACATGCAGGGGAACCCCTCCCCCCACCCAACCGCTCTATTCCTCGTGTAAAAGCGCCTCCAGTCTCTACTTACACCTCCTCTCATCCTGCGCTGTTGGTCCAGCTCCCTGCCCGCCGAACTGCAGCAGGGGGCCGGACCGGCAGCATGGGCTTTGATTTCCACAGAGCGTCGCCCAATCACACCAGCCTAGCCTTCAGTGTCGAACCCAGCGCAGGAATGAGGATCCTCGTCATTCACGAAACTCAAGAAATATATGCCAACATGAGAGACAGTCTCTACATACAAATCTCACATTGAAGGTTTTTTTTTTTACGCCCAAAGAAAGAAGGAAACAGATAGGGACACCCAACATTAGTGGTAAGAAGTCTCTTTTTTTTAGGAGGACTTCCAGATAGTGACAAGTATCCCCATACCCATTACCCCGCCGTAGTGGGACCGCAAAACAAGCCCAAGATTCATTTCCATGGTTAGCTGTTTTATGAATGTTAGGGGGTATGTCTTTTAAAAAGCTGATCGCGCATTTATGTTTCATTCATAATCGCGATCGCTGTTTAAAACAGCTTTACGAAGGATCGTGGCTTGCGGGGGGGGGGGGGGGGGTTGCACCCATTCCTGGAAATAATTATTCACAAAGCGATTCTCCCTTTCATGGTACAGTTCAAAACTAATAATGAAGTGAGAAACCTTTTATCCGGTTCTGAGTTGACTCAGGCTCAGGATCCCCTCAACCTCCTATACCAATACCCTCCTTAAATCTAACCAGACATTTCTATCAGAGAAAGCTCATGATCAGTAATCACTCTTAAGCAGCATAGAAGAGTGTATTCCCATCATGCAATACACATTCCACGTGTCCCATTTACAGAAAAAATGCACACAGAAGAACCCTTAGGAAAATAGGCGCTTGCTCGACAGTATCAAAAAGTGGCAATTAGTTAGTTTTGACTCATGGCTATATTTTTGTAATATCTAAAAAATCGATAATTATCGAAATTTCGCACCGCGCTAACCTAGAATGTATCGTTCCCCGGAACCCTTAAAAGTACTTCGTCATGTATTCTGTAACACATCATAATGTACAGAGCCCCCCCAGAAACAAAAATTTTCCCTAAACCCTAGAACAGTACCATTACTCTTTAACCTCGAATGCTTAGCCTTGATTTTCCCAGGTAACCCTCAAAGCTCGTTCATTTCGGTTAACCCTCGAATGTATGGCTCTATTTTCGGTAACCTTCGAACATAGTATCGTTCGGTAACCCGCATATTAGCTTGGCACAACTGACAATGCCCCCCCCGTGTGTTTCAATCCCCCTCAAACCGGTAATAATGTAAGAAGTGTATTATAAACAACCCGTATTCTGGTGATCAGATTGCCATGAACTTTCCACCAGGACAATTTCCCACCTGTGCACACAGCCAGTTACAGTAAGTTACCATTGTCTAGTTAGACTGTAATAAACCCAGCCTTTTCAAACTCTCACTTCTCCATTGACGTGATATGGTCCAAATTCGCATACTTCAAAAACTTTACTGAAGGATTTCTCGGACTTCGAAACTTTCATAATATTGAACGTTTTCATTGACGCGGGTTTTCGAGAATTTATCGAATTTACGAGCCAATCTCTAACCCTGAATGTGTCTTCGCTAGCTCTTGAAAGTATTGTTCGTTTCGGAACCCTTCAATAGATCGTTCGATTTGGTAACCCTCGAATTTATAGCTTATTTCCTGACCTCGAAAGCATGCATTGGTAACACACTATTGCTGTAAACCCTCTAATTGTAGCTTGCGCCAAAACCTGACAATTGCCTGCTAGTGTTTAGGAAGTGTTTTAAACAAGTTTTGGTGAATAGTGCATGTTCCCAGAACCATTTCCCAGGTTCCACACAATTGACTGTAATTTTCCCATTGTGGGTAGTTTAGTGTAAATATCCAAAAACCCCATGGACTTAATGGGTCCGTTTTTGAAACTTCAAACTTTAGAATTTTATTGAAGTTCGCAATAATCGAGTCCTCTCTTTTCTCAGCGTTCCCTTGGTAGCTTATTGATCTTTTGACATGAGTTGGATTCTGAGGGTCACTTCGTGTGAGTCTTTTAGCTGGTAGTATTATTGTTGTCCCTAGGTGATCTTTACTTAGGAACTGACAGACAGCTTTGTTTGTATATTTCCATAGGTGCAGGAGTAAGTAAGGTTAAGAGTAACGCTACTCTTGCCAGACATCCCAGTTTCTGGGGGGTCTTATGTCGTCCGGCCTTCCATTTCTCCCAGGGAACCGAAAAAAATTGTCAATTCTGAAAAATGTTGCCCTAAGTTGTTATTTAAATAACCAAAACCATCTCTATATTCACCTGGGAGAGTCAGCTAGTCTGTAACTGACTTTATTTCATTTTTATCAGCCGCGAATGAACTAAGATTCCATTACACCCTCCCTAATTGTTCAATGCCAGATGCCTGAGAAATGTGGTATAAGGTATTATTTGGTACAAACAAGAAGATTGCTATATGATAATATGCACCATCGAGGCTGTGAAAGGACGATAAGAGAGATTGCATCGGTGCGGATATTCTGACTTGATCGGAACAAAGTACAAAATACAAACTAAATATTATTTGTCTCCATATCTCTGCTTGCAAGGACATATGTCGCGTCTCTGTAGATTTATAAATATAAAAACAGATACGTACATGATGTGTCTTATTAATTTATTTGTTGTTAGGTTTTTAAGTGCTTATTTAATGAAATTTCTGCAGCCGACTCCTTGCAGTTGTACATTAAATAAAGACGCCAAACCCGGATATAAATATTCAGACCAGTGAATCAAGGGGGTACATATTACCTAAAGCTTTGGGCGTTCTAACTGTAAGGGCGGTTTGGTCAGATACAATTTGTCAGCACTGCCGGAAGAAGAAGCAGATTCAAATAGATCTTAGCATGCTTTACTAACAAAAATTTTCTTAATATTAGTGCGCTACCAATGGGAATACGAGGGGCAGCCAATGCGCCTAAACGAAAAAACAGATGGACATTGAACACTTCTCCTATCTTGCCCAGTACGTCTGTACCGCAACGTCTGTTTACCGCACGTCGGTAACGCCGCCTGTACGAACGTCTGTACCGCCACGTCGTACCGCACGTCTGCACCGCACGTCTGACCGCACGTCTGTACCGACACGTCTTGTACCGTCGTCTGTACCGCACGTATGTACCGCACGTCTTGTACTAGCCACGTCTGTACGAAAGGTCTGACCGCACGTCTGTACGCAAGTCTTGTACCGACATCTGACCGCAAGGCTGCTACCACCCGTCCTGGCCTCACAAAACTGTGGGAGGATTATAGTGCAAAAAAGTGGAAGAAGAAAACGATAGAAAAAAAAAATAAGAAATAACCGAAATTGGGCTCTCAAGCCAAATTAATAGGAAGTTGGAAGGGTTGGCAAGGGGCAGATTGTGGCGGTTAGGGGCCTATTAACACCGGAGAAGAGGGTTCTTATAGGGGGAAATGATAACTTTATACCACACATTCATGGACCCTTAATAAACTTGCTGGTGCATTGTCCCTATATGTGATAATCAGAGGACACACGGACAAACCTTAAACATTTTAGAAGAATAGAAGTTGAATCTTATATCATTTAAGTTAGGAATGTTTCCATTGAAACTGTGTTTCCAGCAGATGGAATAATGGATGGAAAATCATCGGGATAGATTCAGTAGGGGCTGGATAAGTTTCTAACATTAGAAATATTGAAAATTACTGGTTGAAACACATTGTTTTGTGGATCCTTTCTGATTACCATTAGAGTCGGAAAGACACATGGGATTGAGACCCACATGTCCTTTAATGTGCAATGCTGCAGGTAGATCTAGGAAGATTGTCAAAATGGCAAAAACGTGGGGGTTTTTGTAACAATCTTGTACTGTCTATTATAGAGCGGATCAGGAAGATGTTGGTTAATGGGAATCATGATATGAGTCTGTTGGTAAAAGGCGATTATTCTATATAATAAATTGAGAATTACTGGTATTAATACATAACTGTAGTTCCTGTTGGTACGGGGATACTATATAATATTGAGAATTATCGTATTAATACATATACTGTAGTTTGGTTGGTAGGGATACTATATAATATTGAGAATTACTGGTATAATACATATACTGTAGTTTCGGGTGGTACAGGGATACTATATAATATTGAGAATTACTGGTATTAATACATTACTGAGTTCTGTTGTAGGGATACTATATAATATTGAGAATTACTGGTATTAATACAAATACTGTAGTCTGGTTGGTACAGGGATACTATATAATATAGAAATTACGGTATAATACATATTACGTAGTTCTGGTTGGTACGGGGATACTATATAATATGAGAATTACGTATTAATACATATACTGTAGTTCTGGTGGTACGGGATACTATAATATTGAGAATTACTGTATTAACATATACTGTAGTTCTGGTTGGTTACGGATACTAAATATGAGAATATGGTATAATCATATGTATTGGGTACAGGATACTATATAATATTGAGAATTATGAGTATTAAACATAACTGTAGTTCTGGTGGTACGGGATACTTAATATTGAGAATTACTGGTATTAATAAATATACTGTAGTTCTGGTTGGTAGGGATATAATAATATGAGAATTACTGGTATTAATACATATACTGTATTCTGGTTGGTACAGGGATATATTAATATTGAGAAACTGGTAAACATATACTGTAGTTCTGGCTTGGTAGGGTACTATATAATATTGAGAATACTGGATATTAATACATATACTGTAGTTCTGGTGGTAAGGGATACTATATAATATTAGAATTACTGTATTAATACATATACTGTAGTTCTGGTTGGTACGGGATATACTATTAATATTGAATTACTGTATTAATACATATACTGTAGTCTCTGTTGTACGGGATACTATAAATATTGAGAATTATGGTATTAATACATATACTGTAGTTCTGGTTGGTACAGGGATACTATATATATTGAGAATACTGGTATTAATACATATACTGTAGTTCTGTTGGTACAGGGATACATATAATATGAGAATTACTGGTATTAATACAATTACTGTAGTTCTGGTTGGTAGGGATACTATATATATTGAGAATTACTGGTATTATACATATACTGTAGTTCTGGTTGGTAGGGGATACTATATAATATGAGAATTACTGGTATAATACTATACTGTAGTTCTTGTGGTACAGGATACTATATAATATTGAGAATTACTGGTATATCATATACTGTAGTTCTGGTTTGGTAGGGTATATAATATTGAGAATTACGTATTAATACTATACTGTAGTTCTGGTTGGTACAGGGACTATATAATATGAGAATTACTGTATTAATACATTATGTAGTTCTGGTTGGTAGGGATACTATATAATATTGAGATTACTGGTATTAATACATTACTGTAGTTCTGGTTGGTAGGGATATATATAATAATATGAGAATTAATGGTATTAATACATATACTGTAGTTCTGGTTGGTACAGGAACTATATAATATTGAGAATTATGTATTAATACAATACTGTAGTTCTGGTTGGTACAGGGATATAATAATATTGAGAATACTGGTATTATACATTACTGTAGTTCTGGTTGGTACGGGATACTATATAATATTGAGAATACTGGTATAATACATAACTGTAGTTCTGGTGGTAGGGGATACTATATAATATGAGAATTACTGGTATTATACATATACTTAGTTCTGTTGATCAGGATACTATATAATATTGAGAAATTACTGGTATAATACATATACTTAGTTTGTGGACAGGGATTACTAATAATATTGGAATTACTGGTATTAATACATATACTAGTTCTGGTTGGTACGGGATACTAATAATATTGAGAATTGGTATTAATACATATACGTAGTTCTGGTTGGACAGGGATACGATTAAATTGAGAATTACTGGTATTAAATACATTATATACTGTAGTTCTGGTTGGTACGGGTATGCTATATAATATTGAGAATTACTAGTATTAATACATATACTGCAGTTCTGGTTGGAACGGGGATACTATATAATATTGAGAATTACTGGTATTAATACATATACTGTAGTTCTGGTTGGTACGGGTATGCTATATAATATTGAGAATTACTGATATTAATACGTATATTGCAGTTCTGGTTGGAACGGGGATACAATATAATATTGAGAATTACTGGTATTAATACATATACTGTAGTTCTGGTTGGTACGGGTATTCTATATAATATTGAGAATTACTGGTATTAATACATATACTGTAGTTCTGGTTGGTATAGGGATACTATATAATATTGAGATTTACTGGTATTAATACATATACTGCAGTTCTGGTTGGAACACGGATGCTATATAATATTGAGAATTACTGGTATTATTACATATACTGTAGTTTTGGTTGGTACAGGGATACTATATCATATTGAGAATTACTGGTATTAATACATATACTGTAGTTCTGGTTGGTACGAGGATACTATATAATATTGGGAATTACTGGTATTAATACATATACCGTAGTTCTGGTTGGTACAGGGATACTATATAATATTGAGAATTACTGGTATTAATACATATACTGCAGTTCTGGTTGGAACGGGGATACTATATAATATCGAGAATTACTGGTATTAATACATATACTGTAGTTCTGGTTGGAACGGGGATACTATATAATATTGAGAATTACTGGTATTAATATATATACTGTAGTTCTGGTTGGTACAGGGATACTATATAATATTGAGAATTACTGGTATTAATACATTTACTGTAGTTCTGATTGGTACAGGGGTACTATATAATACTGAGAATTACTCTGGTTGGTACAGGGATACTATATAATTTTGAGAATTACTGATATTAATACACATACTGTAGTTCTGGTTGGTACAGGGATACTATATAATATTGAGAATTACTGGTATTAATACATATACTGCAGTTCTGGTTGTAACAGGGATACTATATAATATTGAGAATTACTAGTATTAATACATATACTGCAGTTCTAGTTTTAAAGGGGATAATATATAATATTGAGAATTACTGGTATTAATACATATACTGTAATTCTGGTTGGTACGGGTATGCTATATAATATTGAGAATTACTGGTATTAATACATTTATTGCAGTTCTGGTTGGAACGGGGATACTATATAATATTGAGAATTACTGGTATTAATACATATACTGTAGTTCTGGTTGGTATGCGTATTCTATATAATATTGAGAATTACTGGTATTAATACATATACTGTAGTTCCTGAGCTATCTAGTGTTTAGGGGGTTTAGTAGTGGTCTTTAGTGGGTATTTTTATCTTATCCAATCTCATCTTTTTTCCCCTCCCCTCTTCTTTCTCTTTCTTCCTATCTCTTCTCTCTGGTGTTGTTTGTGAGGGGTGGTTCCCCACCCGCGCTGCCCCGCCGCCTATACAGTTGTTCTCTCATTATCACTCAGGAGTTATCAGCATATTATGTAATAACATAGAGAGAAAACTAAAAAAAACCAAACAATTTTGTTCGATATTTTAAGCATTTAAGACAGATATCGTTAGTTATTTTTATCATGGCACTTAACATTCGAAAAGAAAAAGGCGGTTTTCCCATTCAAAATAATAATGATTTCATCTCCGTGTGTGTTGTATTCACACTATCATGGGGTTCACCTGAAGGGGAGTGAGCGACACGAGACAAAAAAAACCCACAGTAGCATATCTGACACCTCCAACATATTATTTTAGTTTCGACTGAGTAGCGCAGATGAGGCCCCGGTTTTAATTCAAGTATTTTTATCTTTTCTTATCTCATCCTTTTCCCCCTCCCCTCTTTTTTCTCTTTCTTCCTATCTCTTCTCTCTGGTGTTGTTTGTGAGGGGTGGTTCCCCATCTGCGCCGCTCCGCCGCCCACACATTTGTTTTCTTAAAATCACTCAAGAGTTATTAGCATATTAAATAATAACATATTTGGTAAAGTAGCGATATAAATTTTTATTATTTGGTTTATTGCTTTTGTTAAGCAAACTCTACTTTTCCTTATCTCTCCCTCCCCTCTTTTAAGGTATATCTTTAACCTTTGTCCTTCCACCTGCCATGGCCGTGTATGTTGTATTCACACTATCACGGGGTGCACATGAAGGGGAGTGAGTAGCAAAAAAACAAACAAAAAGATTTCCAATTTCTCCCATTTAGAGATAATAACAATGTTCACTATTTTTGTCATATTAAGCAAAAATATAAACGCTATATATATCTACTTATATGGAGGCGGAGGGAGAGAAGAGAAGGGTTTTTCCCTCTTATTAGTATGTTGCTTAAGTTTTTGCGTTAAGCATAACAGGAGCCACATCTGGGCAGTATTTATAGTTTTGGTTGGGTTTTGCTTTCCCTTTAAAGTTTTTGTTCCTGTGTAGTTCCATATAATAGTCCATCCTGTTCTTCTTCTTTTTCCTCTCTTTCCCCTCCCCTCTCCCCCTCCTCCTATTGTTTGTTTATTGTTCTTAGGTATATATTATTTAGTTCTTTTTGTCCAAATGTATTTTAACGTTCATTTCCTTATAAAGTTCCTGATATTTAAAGTCAACTTACCGGTTTTCTTTCCACTCCGGTGTAATTTTGTTTGGGGAGACTGAGGTTGGAGAGGGGGTTTCTTGGTTTTTTTGTTGCTTTAATAGTTTCCATGATTTTAGCAGCTTTAGACCCTCTTCAGGTGTGTTGATTGTAAAGTTATTGCCATTTCTAATTATATGGAGTTTTGTTGGGAATCCCCATTTATATATGATAAGGTTTTCTCTGAGTGTTTTTGTAATTTCCATATATGTTTTTATTGCTGCCATTGTGGCTGGTGATAGGTCGTTGAATATCTGTATTGTTTTATATTTTTCTGGGATTGGATCTATTTTTCTCATTGCAAATAATATTTTTTCTTTGATTGTGAAAAGGTGCATCCTTAATATTGTGTCCCTTGGTCCATCCTTAATATTGTGTCCCTTGGTGCATCCTTAATATTGTGTCCCTTGGTGCATCCTTAATATTGTGTCCCTTGGTGCATCCTTAATATTGTGTCCCTTGGTGCATCCTTAATATTGTGTCCCTTGGTGCATCCTTAATATTGTGTCCCTTGGTGCATCCTTAATATTGTGTCCCTTGGTGCATCCTTAATATCGTGTCCCTTGGTGCATCCTTAATATCGTGTCCCTTGGTGCATCCTTAATATCGTGTCCCTTGGTGCATTTTCGGGGGCTGATTTTGGCTTGTAGATTCGGTGTGCTCTATCCATTAGTAATTCCTGTGGTGAGGCATTGGATACTAGCAGTTGGAATAGTTCTGTTAGTTCGTTTGTTTTGACTGTTTCTGGGATGCCTCTTACTTTCAGATTATTTCTTCTGCTTCTGTCTTCTAAATCATCTGGTTTTAGCTTTAGTGTTGTAGTGGTTTTGTCTAAGTCGTTGTGTGCATACACCAGTGAGTTGAATGCATCTGTAAATTCCTCCATCTTTTTTTCAGTATGTGCTGTACATAGTTCTAGTTCAACTACATCTTTTTTGATTGTGGAAAATATTTCTGTTATATCTGACATCATGCCCTTGCATGTGTTATCAGCATTTCCTTTAGAATGGAATCTGTAACTGGCATGTCTGATACTGGGACTTTTGCCATTATTTCAGTTAATGAAAGTTTTGGTTCTTCTGTTTTTTTGTTTGCTTTGTAAGGGGATGAGTTTGTTAAGTCAGTTTGGCTTTCTGTGTTTTCTTCTATATTTTCATTTAGTGTACTTTCTTGTGTAAGTTCTTTTTTGTTTTGTGTTTTGTTTAGTAATTTGTTTGTTTGTACCTTTTTTTTTTTCAGGTGAATCTGTCTCCTGTCTGTTGCTGTGAGCTGGAGATGAATCCAGAGTTGTGTCGGCGCCATATTGGATTTTGTCACACATCTCAGTTTCTGCAGTGTAAAAGTCCATAAGTTGGGCATTTTTGTTTTTTTCTCCTTGCCTTTTGCCCATATTTGTTGCCAGTATGTTCCGGTGGTTGGCTTTGGGAGTTTCCTCAGTAGTTTTTTGTTGTGTTAAACCCTCAGTTTGGAGGAGCTCTTTCAGTGAGCTGCCATCTGCACTGGGAGTTAAGCCACGCCCTCAAGTTAGGGCTGTTTACATTGGAGAAGCGATGTTTGCATTGGGATATGATCACCTTATACAAATATATTAATGGGCCATACAATAAACTCTGTAGTGCATTGTTCACAAATGAGTGCATGATTCCTCTCATCTTCGCTGCTGTGGGTGAGATTGTTTCCTTCGTTTTTATAACAGCAGTACATTTATTGCCTCAGCTGATAACATTGCTTCTTACCCCTTTGTTTGTTCCCTTTTGGTGATGGACTTTTTTTGGGGACCTACCAGTGGGGACATATATCTCTTACATCAGACTACCTATTCCTGATTTTTAATGTGTGCACTATTTGCATTTTTTATATTATGTATTAGGGAATGTTTGGGTCTATCTGGTTTTACTAGTGTAAGAATAAAGCTCATGTTTTAACCTACCACTTATCTTATGACCGTTTTGGTTAGTTTTTACTCACTTTACTTTACTGGGGTCAAATGGTACCTTGGTATCTCTTGATACCTTTTTTGGTTCTTAGTGTTGATTTGGACCATTTGTAGCACAGGTACAACTTGTACTTTAGCTGCGTGTCATTCATACCCAGTTCATTGTCTTATTATTACCCCAGATGAGTTTCTGCAAACAAGGAATGTTGCAAGTTACTGGTATTGAAACATAAAGTAGAGTTGATCCAGGGAAATTTCTGATTGCCACTTGGAGTCAGGAAGGAATTTTTTCCCTCTTCATAAATTTGGTGGGCTTTTTTTGCTTTCCTCTGGATCAACAGGCAGGAAATGAGGATATTGCTAGATGGGTTGGACTGGATGGACATATGTCCTACATATGTCTTTATTCAACCTCAAATACTATACTATACCAATACAAGCCATATATTAAAAGGATAAAAACAAATGTGTATTAGATCCTTTTGTGCCGATCCAAACAGTAACTAACCAGCACATCTGGTCAAAATGAGTTTTTAATATCCAGCATAAAAAAAGCTTTTTATAGTCATGTAGAGCACCCTCCAAAACCCCGTTTTTGCATTCCCTCTCTTCTCCTCCTCTATAGCGATTCTTACTGGTCGCAGCTCTCAGTTAAGGCACGCAATGTGACATCACACCCAATTAACTGACAGCAGCAACCAGGAAGTAGAGCAGTTGTCAGAGCAGAGCCTCACTGCTCCTGTTTTTGATTGAAACAAGCTTAAGCAGGAGCAGGGGGCAGCACATAATACAAAGATGGGGTTTGGGGGGTACATGACTATAAAAAGTTTTTAATGCCTTTTAAAGTTCTTTATTACTAGCAGGAATTAAAACAATGAAGGTGCAGAAAAAAAGTACAAAAAATATAAATACTCCTACATCCAAGGCGATAAAGGCGACTGTCGGCCAAAACAGCCAACCATCGCTGGTGTTTTTCAGGATCAGGAGTCGGTCGGGGCTCAGAGGTCTGGGGGAAATCTAAAGTATGTACGAACCTTAACTGTCAATTATAACAAGTATCTGATGGGTTTTTGAGATATTTTGATCCATTCAGTTGTATTAACATAATGCATACTTACATGTAAAATTATCAATTCATTATTTATCAACAGCTAATAGAGTATTTAAGTTTAATTGAAATGTAAATTGATTAAATGGAACTTAATTTGTGTTTGGCTACTCTAAACATAGGCATACACGGCATTGATATTCAAATTGATTTGATCCATTTGATCGAATTGACCGACAAATGGTCCCCTCATGTGTACCTTGCCTTAGAAGTTAGTTTATTGTCTGATCAGGAAAATAAAAATGTACAGTTTAACTTTAAACTAACACAGAACATTTATTTGTCTTTCCTCAGAGAATCTGTAAAGCTGCCTTTGTAAATCTACCACATTGCTTTATTCAGGAAAGAAAAAGTTGTGTGCATAAAGCTTTGTAATCTTTGTACAACTGTGCACATTAATTAATTTAATCTCTTTTGCCCTGAAAACACCCAGGTATTGAAATGAATCTCCAGATGCTGTGTAAAGCTTTCTATGAAGCTTTTAGACTCATGTTGACTTTATATTTTTCTAGTTACCCTCTGCACTGAGCTGGAAAAAGAAATAACTGAAATATCTATATACATATTTTCCACTGCAAATTAAAACGGGGTTGAATAAACATTTAAAACACTCCAATTAGAAATTACATACGCACATCATAAACAACCAAACCTTCATTGTTGGAAATTAGGATGTCATTTTATTTATCTTATTTTGACTTTTCCATCTAGAATTTCTAAGGTTATTTTGTTTGAGTTTGAACTCACACTTTTTAAATAGATCAGAACTTAGATCTGTAAAACACCTTTAACCAATTGCAAATAACCATAAAATAGGCATTAATACCAGCTTGTGAACTAGAAGTCGCTTTCATTAACAAGTAAGAAAGACACATTTTAATTTACAGATTAGTAAATGAAGCATAATTGAAATTTGCCAATTCCTGGAATGTGTCTTCCCATTGAATAGTTCTGGAGGAGTTATGGATTCCTGCAAGCAGGTGTGACTAAGACCCAGACTTTGATGTATTAATTTAGGGACGCTAAAGGAAACCTGGGGGTATAGTCCTCACCCTTGTACTAATAGTGGAGGGAGGGTGGTTTAGGAGGGTATTGTTGCCCTTTAAAACAGTCCAATAAATTTACATTGATGTGATATATGTGGTACTAACACATCAATGTAATACCCTGCCAAGTATTTAAAATTCTACCCAAAAATGCAATAATCTTAAAAACAATAATTTTGTATAGCTTAATTTTTTCTTATTGAAAGCACTGACATTTTCCACTGTACTGTAAAGCTAGGAAAATATATAAACGGTGAACAAATGATGTGGAAGGTTAGAGTTACCTGTTTAAATAAGGATCTATATCAGTGATGGCCACAATAAGTTTACAGCGCTGTATAATGTGCTATGATCTATCAAGGACAATCATCTGGTGCATTGAAGAACACAAAAACACAAATAAATTTTATCACCTAAAAAAGAGATTGGTCCCAGGTAAAAATTAATGAACTTACTTACGAAAGCCCACTGATCTAATTCAAAATAAAACCTGAGCTAGAACTTTTAGAAAATATATTAAACTTAGGCAACAGTATTTTGTCACAACCACTCACTAAACATTTAAGCTGGGTACACACAGTAAAGCTAGGTACACACACCAACAATAAAGCCCCGTTACTGTCGGATCCGACGGTATCGGGGCTTTATCGGCAGTGTGTGTAGCACCTAAAATTTCCCTCAGCAGTGGTAGTCTCCATATAGGGGAGTCGGCCGCGGTCATGGGAAACACACAGTCTGGAGTGTTCTTTGAAATATGACAGATCCTGTCTTTTTAATGTTCTTAACATTAAAAATGGTGATGATTTTGCTTCAACAAATCAGATGTTAGCTTTCAAATGGTAAATAACATCTGATTGGTTGGGTCAAAATTAGCACAATTTTTAATAAGAAGAACTTTTATTTCATAGGCTTGTTAATGTAATACAGTTTAGTACAAATTTAATTGGCTAAATTGTTCAATGACAAAATATGTGCATAGAGACAACAAATTGTGGGGTATGGGATAGTGGCCAATAGGTCCACTTTTTTTAATAAAGCTCTTTGAAGACATGGGCTCTGAGCTGTACTTAAAATACACAAACATACAGCCCTCGCAAAGATACAAATATATACCGGGGTAATAGCCTGGATCCCACTTAGGCTATAAACAGCATTGCACCAGGAATACCTTAAACAAACCCAAGGGAGATCCTTGGGTGATAAGTCTTCTGGCGGTATTTCTCAGGGTAAGTATCGTGACTTACATTCAGCTCCGTTTGTGCTTAGCAGCTGTTCCGTGCGGAAGCTGACCCTGTATCCTCACTATTCAAACTTTGCAGTGATTCTCGGCACGGGCGTCCAAGCCTGCATCCATAGAGGTTGACTGCATCTCAACATCCCATTCTCCCTCCTTGACCCGCTCTGATGATATCACCCGCTCAACCCCCTTGGTTTTACTTTCGGCAATATGTATAACAAACAGCAATATCTGTATTAAAATGACAGGGTTATGCAGTATAGTGTCACAACGCGTTTCACCTATTTCATCTATCTTTCCCTATGTCCCTACTCTTTCAAGTCAAAAATCTCTTCTCCCCTATTTGATCAGAACCTCCCTCTCGTTCACTACTTATGCCATACTTGCTCAGGGTTTCAAACCTATTTTTCTTAGGGAAAGGTATACTCCTATTTATCTCCCTTGATCTTAATATACCTTTCTTATCAGCTACTCCCCTAGGGGTCTCCCTTTCTATTCTCTCCCTGTTCCAATTTAATACCTATCTCTCTCAAATTTCCTTCTCTTCATATCACTCACCTCTTTATCTTTTTTATTGACCTTCACATCCAATTTCTCCTCAAAATTCCACAATAATTCCTCCCCCCACTACTTTTTACTGATATCCCGTGTAATATCATTAATACGTTTACCTACTTTGTACATTTTCTCTTTTCTTTTCTCAACTAGCAGTTGTACCAATTTAAGAAAGAAATCACTTAGAGTTTCTTGCCATTTATCCATAAATATTTTATCCTCTTTCCAAAGGCTGGATTTTTGAATAATCTTAGCCCCCTTGGAACCCGTTTAGCTCTGAGTGATTGCTCTAATGCAAAACTATCCTACGAGATTTTACATTCATTAATTACCATTTTCTCGAAAACTTCATATAGTTCTACATGTTCCAGATCTGTTTTTTCCCAGTCCATAAAGGTTTCTTCTTTTATCTCATCGTCTTTGAATAAAACTGGTAATTTTTCAAATACATTTTTTCCCCCAATCAATTATACTATTAGACGATCAATTAATTAGTTTATACAGAGATGATCAAATAAGATGATAAATGAACCAATTTATACAATCTGACAGAGAAGACAAGCCTGTGCCATCAATAAATATATAAAATGCACAAAATTACAGCCCTTACCAAGATACAACTCTATACCAGAGTAATTGCCTAGATCCCACTTAGGCTATACACAGCATTCCACCAGGATTACCTTAAACAATCCATATCAATTAACCCCAGACCTATAATACTGTTAAAGGGGCGGTACCACTATTTTACGATTTGTGCCTTTAACGCTTGTAATTTTACAACAGCGATTGTATTTATAAATATAGCCCCTACTTCTTACATGTACATTAATGCAACTTATTAGAGAAGTATCTTACAATGTATATGGGAAAAGTTTTCACACTAAGGATAAATAGGTTCAGTTGTCCTTTAAAAAAAGTTTTCACACTAAGGATAAATAGGTTCAGTTGTCCTTTAAAATGTAATAATAAAAAGAATGGAATTCCATGATATTTCAAATTATCGTGGTGGCAGTCTTATGAAAACAGACTGTATGGAAGCAGTCGTATGAAGATAGAAAATGCTGAATTTTTCATAAATTCTTATTGCAGCCAAAACAAAATTTAGAGAGAAAACACAATTGACTTGGCTTCCGAATAACATTTTATATAAGCGCAGAATGTTAAACCACCTGCACGTGAGCGTACTAATAGCAAGACACTGGCTATTCACACAATATACTTCTATGGAAGCATATCTTTCAGGAAGGGGTTGAATTTTACTTACATACACAACTTCAGATTACATCCAAGGTGCCCTTGAGTCAGCATCAATTAACAGGGAACATATTCCAGAGCTAGGCAGAAAATAATGCTTAGTAAACTAAAGAAAATGGCTAGGGAAATGCTTAAACTACAAGGTTGGGGACAAGGTGAATCAGTCAGAAAAAACGACCAAACAGCACGATTTTAATGAAGGTTGAATTTTGTACAGCAAAAGCCAAAATAAAGACCGAGACCCACCTACACCTGCATGGTACAAAAGGCTTCTATTTTATTGGATACACAAATAATGTTTCGGGGGTATTTCTACACCCTTCATCAGATAACGTTTACAGACAACAAATAACGTTTGTACTTTTTGCACCAAGTGGGTGTAGGGGTATCACGGTCTTCATTTTGACTTTTGTTGCATATTGGGATTGGGACGTAGCCAGATGTCTGAGGACCAGCACCACCAAAAAAACTAAATAGCAACAGAGAGTGCTGGATGTGCAGGTATTTGTTTAAATTGCATGAATCTGGGGCGGAGCCTGAAGCTCGATGCAGTAGGACGCATGTAAGAGCAGCTCCGGCACTAACCAAGCAACCGAGGCTAATACTAGCATTCAAATGACACCTTTCCAGCTTCTAACCACTGGACACATCCTCTCAACCGATGACCAGAACTAAAGGACAAAAATCGACGGCGTCTGGGGAAAAAACGGACCATTTCACGTGGAACCGCACGACCTCTAAGCAGGCCACAATGCCACCGTCCCCTAAGAGACACTGTCTGATCAACCCTCACTAGAGAGAAATCTTGGTCACGATTCAGGACATACCTCCGCAGAGCCAACGCTGAAGGAGCTACAGCAACAACTTCTTGGCGCCATACTGGACTCTAAACGCTCTTTGGCGGGAATGATAGAAGAAACACGATCCGACATCGAGTGGGAGAGGCTGAAACCCGGGTCTCGACACTGGAAGACACAGTTCAGCCTATACCCTCTACCATAGCAAACCTGCAACAAGAATTACAGGCTACTAGAGGAAAACTCGATGACCTAGAAAACAGGTAGAGGAGGCAGAACCTCTGATTCATTGCGTTCTCAGAGGGATCGGAGGGACCGAACCCAGCACAATTCTTAGAAGAATGGATCAGGGCGATATTTGGCCTGGAGGGCCTATCAGCCCAATTCATGATAGAACGGGCCCACCGGATATCAGCCAAGGCACCAGTGCCAGGTGCACCACCAAGGCCCCTAATCGCCCGACTCCTTAAGTGTACTTTCTTGTGTAAGTTCTTTTTTGTTTTGTTTTGTGTTTTGTTTAGTAATTTGTTTGTACCTTTTTTTTCCAGGTGAATCTGTCTCCTGTCTGCTGCTGTGATCTGGAGATGAATCCAGAGTTGTGTCGGCGCCATCTTGGATTTTGTCACACATCTCAGTCTCTGCAGTGTAGAAGTCTGTAAGTTTGGCATTTTTGTTTTTTTCTCCTTGCCTTTTGCCCATATTTGTTGCCAGTATGTTCCGGTGGCCGGTGGTTGGCTTTGGGAGTTTCCTCAGTAGTTTTTTGTTGTGTTAAACCCTCAGTTTGTGGAGGAGCTCTTTCAGTGAGCTGCCATCTGCACTGGGAGTTAAGCCACGCCCCCCAAAAATTACTAGTATTAATACATGTACTATAGTTCTAGTTGGTACCGATATACTATATAATATTGAGAATTACTGGTATTAATACATATACTGTAGTTCTGGTTGGTACGGGGATACTATATAATATTGAGAATTACTGGTATTAATACAAATACTGTAGTTCTGGTTGGTACAGATATACTATATAATATTGAGAATGACTGGTATTAATACATACAATATTGTTCTGGTTGGTACAGTAATGCTATATAATATTGAGAATTACTAGTATTAATACATATACTGTAGTTCTGGTTGGTACAGGGATACTATATAATATTGAGAATTACTGGTATTAATACATATGCTGTAGTTCTGGTTGGTACAGCGATATGATATAATATTGAGAATTACTGGTATTAATACATACAATATTGTTCTGGTTGGTACAGTAATGCTATATAATATTGAGAATTACTGGTATTAATACATATACTGTTCTGGTTGATTCAGGGATACTATATAATATTGAGAATTACTGGTATTAATACATATACTGTACTGTAGTTCTGGTTGATACAGGGATACTATACAATATTGAGAATTACTGGTATTAATATATATACTGTAGATCTGGTTGGTAAAGAGATATTATATAATATTGAGAAATGCTGGTATTAGTACATATACTGTAGTATAGTTCTGGTTGGTACAGTGATACTGTATAATATTGAGAACTACTGGTATTAATACATATACTGTAGTTCTGGTTGATACAGGGACACTATATAATATTGAGAATTACTGGTATTAATACATATGCTATAGTTCTGGTTGATACAGCGATATGATATAATATTAAGAATTTCTGATTTTAATACATATACTGTAGTTCTGGTTGGTACAGGGACACTATATAATGAGAATTACTAGTATTAATACATACAGTATACTGTAGTTCTATTTGGTACAGTGATACAGTGATTGGTTGGGGCAAAATTAGCACCATTTTTAACAATAAGAACTTTTATTGAATAACCCTGATACTGTAGTTGTGGTTGGTACAGGGATACTATATAATATTGAGAATTACTGGTATTAATACATATACTGTAGTTGTGGTTGATACAGGGACACTATATAATATTGAGAATTACTGGTATTAATACATATACTGTAGTTCTGGTTGATACAGGGATACTATATTATATTGAGAATTACTGGTATTAATACATATACTGTAGTTGGTATGGGGATACTATATAATATTGAGAATTACTGGTATTAATACCGTATATACTCGAGTATAAGTTGGTCTGAGTATAAGTCGAGGTATCTATTTTTACATGAAAAATTTATAAAAACCAATTGACTCGAGTATAAGTCGAGGGTAGAAATTATCACCACTACTGCCTTATGATTCAGTATTGTTGTGTGGCTTAAGTTGCCCTTTAAATGGACAGCAGAATTCCCATACATGAATCCCATACAGTAATAGCCAAATCCAGTACCAGTAAACTCCAATTCCTTGGCACTCCAGATGTTTGGAAACTACAACTCCCAGCATGCTTTGTTGCTGGGAGTTGCAGTTTCTAAACATGTGGAGTGGCAAGGTTCAGTAAACTTTTAATTAAGCTTACCATCATTTACAATTCTCCTGACCCCATATTGTAAAGGGCCCTCTGACCCCATATAGTAAAGGGCCCTCTGACCACATATAGTAAAGGGCACTCTGACCCAATATAGTAAAGAGCCCTCTGACTCCCATATAGTAAAGGGCCCTCTGACCCCCATATAGTAAAGGAATCTCTGACAAACATATAGTAAAGGGCTCTCTGACCCCATATAGTAAAGGGCCCTCTGACCCCCATATAGTAAAGAACCCTCTGACCCCCATATAGTAAAGGGCCCTCTGGCCCCCATATGGTAAAGGGCACTCTGGCCCCCATATAGTAGAGGGTCCTCTGACCCCCATATAGTAAAGGGCCCTCTGACCCCCATATAGTAAAGGGCCCTCTGACCCCCATATAGTAAAGGGCCCTCTGACCCCCATATAGTAAAGGGCCCTCTGACTCCCATATAGTAAAGGGCCCTCTGACCCCCATATAGTAAAGGAATCTCTGACCAACATATAGTAAAGGGCACTCTGGCCCCCATATAGTAAAGAGCCCTCTGGCCCCCATATAGTAAAGGACTCTCTGATCCCCATATAGTAAAGGGCTCTCTGATCCACATATTGTAAAGGGCACTCTGGCCCCCATATTTTAAAGGGCCCTCTGACCCCCATATAGTAAAGGGCCCTCTGACCCCATATAGTAAAGGGCTCTCTGACCCCCATATAGTAAAGGGCCCTCTGACCCCTTATAGTAAAGGGCCCTCTGACCCCCATATAGTAAAGGGCCCTCAGACCCCCATATAGTAAAGGGCCCTCTGACCCACATATAGTAAAGGACTCTCTGGTCCCCATATAGTAAAGGGCCCTCTGACCCCATATAGTAAAGGGTCCTCTGATCCCCATATAGTAAAGTGCCCTCTGACCACATATAGTAAAGGACCCTCTGATCCCAATAGTTAAACAGTCACCTGAGAGTTGGTTTCAAGCTGTCATTTGCACTGAACTAGAAGCTGTTTTTTGTCCCACACTGAGGAGACCCATCAGATTTACATCATCCAGATGAGCAGTGACAGTGCTGAGTGAGTCCAGCAGCCAGACTACAGGAAGCAGAAAGTGTAAAGGCAGATCAGCTCCTGTAACTTTCTATGCAGGTTAACACAGCGCCACCTACTGGTTACTATGTGCAATTGCAGAATTCGGATCTAAATTAGGACTTGACCCGAGTATAAGTCGAGGTTAGGTTTTCAGGCTAACTTTAAAGCCTGAAAAATTTGACTTATACTCGGGTATATACGGTACATATACTGTAGTTCTGGTTGGTACGGGGATACTATATAATATTGAGAATTACTGGTATTAATACATATACTGTAGTTCTGGTTGGTACAGGGATACTATATAATATTGAGAATTACTGGTATTAATACATATACTGTAGTTCTGGTTGGTACAGGAATACTATATAATATTGAGAATTACTGTTATTAATACATATAATGTAGTTCTGGTTGGTACAGGGATACTATATAATATCTAGAATTACTGGTATTAATACATATACTGTAGTTCTGGTCGGTACAGGGATACTATATAATATTGAGAATTACTGGTATTAATACATATACTGTAGTTCTGGTCGGTACAGGGATACTATATAATATTGAGAATTACTGGGATTAATACATATTCTGTAGTTCTGGTTGGTAATGGGATGGTTTGCCACTGAGTGGGATGGATGGATATTTTCTGCTGGGTCCTATTGCCTTCTGATCTCAAAAGTAATGATCAGTCTGTTTAACAGAAAAATAAATGGGAATCTATATTTGTCCATATTAAGAATAAAAAGAATTGTGTGTGACTGGCTAACACAGCCCTGACTGTACGAAGTAATACTGGCCATACATTATGGAACATTTGGTAGATGTAAAGGTGGCCATACATATATCCGTATATATTTATATTTTATATTTTACTTACCCAACCGAGTGCTCCTGCAACATTCGATCGATCCTGCCAGAACCGCCTTTCCACTTCTTCTATGTGACCAACATGTCAGTTCTGGCAGGACTGGTCTAATGTCATGGGAGCACTCGGTTAAGTAAAATCCGATATATGTATGGCCACCTTAAGGCTGGGTACACACGCTCGTAGCGAACGCTCAATAGGGACAAATGGTCCCCTTGTGTCTACCCAGCCTTAAGGTTTGTACACACGTGCGATTGTGTCCATTTGTATTGGAAGTGTGATTGACCTGTCACTTGTGATGGTGACTGTGCCACAATATGGGAAGACCCTTTTGCCTAGAAAATCACAGAGCAGTGACATCAGCACTTGCATAGTGACTGTTACTATATATGGAGTACATCTTTGCTGTGTGTAAAGGTAGGCATACACTGCATCGATATTTCAATTGAATCTATCTGATTATTGAAGACACTTTTCCGGGTTTTTAAATGAAAAAAATCTTATCGGGAATTATGTAAAACTTTCCATTGACCCCATCTACCAAAATCCAACCTTCTGTAGTTTTCAAGCTGAAAACTGTGGAGGATTTTCTGTGCAAGGTTGGAACAATCTACCATCAATCTACCATCAATCCACCAACCAATCCACCATCACTTTTCACCATACATCGCTGTGCTAACCGCTCAAGCATATTTATAAAATGGTGAAAACTGTTTTATTGCGTTAAGTTCAGCCATTCCAATTCGCCAAGTCTGATGTGGTGAAAACGCATAAGTGGCCATTTATTTAGCCTGCCAATGGGTCCATGGAAGGTGTCAGTACATTGTGGAGTGTTTCTCAATACCAATAAGTACTCAGGGGGGTGTTATACTATTACCAGCATTTACTGTAATATGATCTGAGATTTAAGTGGGGGTCTGAGGGACATATTTATAAAGGGGCATTATTTTTGCTTATTTCCAGCCTTAACCATAATTTTTTAAACTTTCATCTTTTCCTTTCATCAAAGTTATTAAAAAGGTGAATTTTCATCACAGGCAAAAATTATCTAGCAGAAAGTAACAGTAATGATGCTGAAAAAGTTCAGCACATATGACAGTAAATAGGTTATACTCCTTGGTGGTTTTTCAAAGTAGTATTAAATTGTTTGAATTTTCTCTATTTTATTAATAAGATATGATAAATAGTGTAAAACTCACCCAGGTGAATTCTCTCTATTTTATTAATAGGATATGATAAATAGTGTAAAACTCATCCAGGTGAATTTTCTCTATTTTATTAATAAGATATGATAAATAGTGTAAAACTCAAAAGGTGATTGATCCAGGGAGAACTTACAATTGCCCATTCTTCCCTGCTCACCCCCCCTTTTTAGCTGTTTGGGGTTTTTTTGCATTCCTCTGACAGAGTTAAGTTAAGGATTAAATAAAGTGAATAGGTTGGACTGATGGACATTATGTCTTTATTCAACCTCAATTAATATGCTACTATATTTTCTATGTCAGTGCTATGTGAATCATTCATAGAGGAAGGTTGCGTAATGCAAAGGTACTATGGCGTTGTGCTTCCTGTTCTCCCATAGAACGTGCTTGCGGGGGAGTTACATGAGGCATTTAGACTTTAGGAAAGGTCAGAGCTATAAATAATGAGGCATTTAAATAGGGATGTCATCACAAATATATAACTGGCCATACAAATAAACGCTATGGTGTATGTTCCCCAATAGATCATACACGGATACACAAACATCCTTTTAGATGGAAATGGTTTAGGAAAATGTTTCCGTTTAAACTGTTGAATGCCTTCCGCCAGTTGGTATTAATGGCAAGTAAGTGGGGAGCTTTAATAGTGGACTGGATGAGAGAAAAATTTGAAAGTTACAGGTATTAAGACCTTAAAGGGTTATGTAGAGAGCCGGGTTTTATAGCCTTCTCTATCATCGCTCCTCACTATGCAAGCACTGGGGACCGATAAAGGCTCTCAGTGCATATCAATGGGATTTCCCCTTCTGAAACTTTAAGCTAGCTGCTGCTGTGTAAAGTTTCTGTCTTAAAGAGCCATTATCGGCTCCGTCATTGCTTGCAGCGGTTTGGTAACACGCATTAAGTTCATATCATACAATGGGTGTCTCCAAAAATTAAAGGCTTAAAGTTGCTTAAGCATCATAACTAATTGTTCGATTTCCTTTATTCTTAAACATAAAACTCGATGATTAAATATCAATAGTCATAGTTCATTTGGTCACTTTTTACCTACATCAGTGCCTGCATAAGGTTTCCATGGCAACAGGCAGGAAAAATTGCAGATGTGACATCACACAGTCTTGTCATGTGATGTGACACCGATAAACATTTTTCACAATGTTGAAGAAGCTTGAAGAGTAAGAACACATTTTTATTGTCTCTGTATCCACTCAATTACAGGGCACTTTGCCCAAAATATTAACATGGATGAAATAGAAATGATGTAAACCATTTCTAAGTCTTTACAGGTCTTGTAAATAAATTAGATGTACAAACAATCGGAAATCACAATGATCTCCCAGATCCCACATCAATCACATGTGCTCTGCAATCCCTCCCATTTATTAACCCCCCCAACACACGGGACAACTTCATATTAAACCCTATCATTCATATAATAGTCTAAAATCTTCTCACAATTATCTGTTGTATTCAATTAGATCAACTGGAACTGGAAATTGTAGTTTCTTGAAGACGTTTCGCTAGTCATCCGAACTGGCTTTATCATTCAGAATGACTGTACAAGAATCTGGGGCAATTATGTACCTGGAAAATCCCAATTCGCATATCAACACCCCCCCCCCCCCCAAGCCCCCAGGTGTAAGGGTGTGATTAGATAGTGGCTAAGAGGTGTTATAGGAACGCCAAGAGTAAGGTGTTAAAACAGCATTGTAATGGCAGGACAGTGGCTGTCGAACCCCCCAACTCTATTTAGGCTGGTTTCTTAGTTCACATAAAATGGTCCTCCTTAACAAATGCTCTTGAACCAGTCAGGTCCTTCGCCAGTATGTAACATTACAATTTCAAAGTATGTCCTATCCTTAAGATGCAGATACACGGCTGAGTCCTGACCGAGGAATTGGCTTCTTCTGTGCTGGGCCAAAAAAGAAACCAAGGCTTAAATGGAGGGGGCGGGTTCGACACCAACTGTCTGCCATGTACAATGCTGTTTAACACTACTCTGGGGCGTCCTATAAACACTCTTAGCCACTATCTCATCACACCCTTAACACCTGGCTGTGATATGCTAATTGGGATGTCAGGGTACATAATTGCCAAAGATTCTTGTACAAGCATTCTGAATTGGAAAGCAGTCGGATGAATTGACTAGCGAAAACGTTTCAAGAAACTACATTTCAAGTTCCAGTTGAATCTAATTGATACAACAGATCATGGACCGGATGAATGAGACCCTTCACAAAGCTTACCATTGTTAGTTTTAGCTAAATTAACTCGGACTTTTCGAACTATCACTCTCCCATGACTTGAATGGGTCCGAATGAGAAACTTTCTCTGAAGTTCGGCGAAAGTTCGAAAAATGGACAGAACTTATATAGTCGGCCATCTATACCCTTCCATCCTCTTACCCCTCACCCCTATTTTGATATTGAATGCATGGCCTCCTTGAATGGGCTTCTGGGTGGGTGGGAGGTGACCTTTGGCGTGAAAGCTTGCCTAACCGCGCACGGGCAAACCCTCCAATATACAAATGGAGAAGAAATAAATAATCTAAGAAAACACGATACAATTTAAATGGCCATTACCTTCTGCAAGATAGAAGATGTGGATTTTTTTATAGGTGAGGTGACCACCCACCACCAACTTAACACATACAATCAAGTAAAGTAAAATACTATTAAAGTGTCAGTGGCGAGCTGGATTTTCAATGTGCTTGTGAACCTTATTTTCTGTACTCACCTTATCCTTTCTCTATATAATCTTGTACAGGGATACTATATAATATGAGAATTACTCAGTATTAATAACATATACTGTAGTTCTGGTTGGTAAGGGATACTATATAATATTGAGAATACGTATAATACATATACTGTAGTTCTGGTTGGTACAGGGATACATAAATATTGAGAATTATGGTATTAATACATATACTGTAGTTTTGTTGTACAGGATACTATATAATATTGAGATTACTGGTATTAATACATATACTGTAGTTGGTGGTACAGGGATACTATTAATATGAAATACTGGTATTAATACTATACTGAGTTCTGGTGGTACAGGGATACTATAAATATTGAGAATTACGGTATTAATACATATACTGTAGTTCTGTTGGTAAAGGGTACTATATAATATTGAGAAATATTACTGGATTAATACATAGAGTAGTTCTGTGGTTTGGTACAGGGATACTATATAATATTGAGAATTACTGGTATTAATACATATACTGTAGTTCTGTTGGTACAGGGATACTAATATATTGAGAATTACATGGTATTAATACATATACTGTAGTCTGTTGGTACAGGATACTATATAATATTGAGAATTACCGTATAATACATATACTGGAGTTCTGGTTGTACGGGATTACTATATAATAGTTGAGGAATTACGTAGTAATACTACTGTAGTTCTGGTTGGACGGGATACTATATAATATTGAGAATACGTATTAATACATTACTGTAGTTCTGGTTGGACAGGGGATACACTATAATATTGAGAATTACTGGTATTAATACATATACTGTAGTTCTGGTTGGTACAGGGATACTATATAATATTGAGAATTATGTATTATACATAACTGTAGTTCGGTTGTGGTACAGGGATACTATATTAATATGAGAATTACTGGTATTAATACATATACTGTAGTTCTGTTGGTACAGGATACTATATAATATTGAGAATACCATATAATAATTTACGTAGTTCTGGTTGGTACAGGATACTATATAATATTGAGAATTAGCGTATTAATACATATATAGTAGTTCTGGTTGGTACGGGGGATACTATATAATATTGAGAATTACGTATTAATACATATACTGTAGTTCTGGTTGGTTCAGGGATACTATATAATATTGAGAATTACTGGTATTAATACATTACTAGTTGCTTTGGGTACAGGGATTACTATATAATATTGAGAATTACTGGTATTAATAACATATACTGTAGTTCTGTTGGACAGGGATACTATATAATATGAGAATTACTGGTATTAATACATATACTGTAGTTGGTTGTACAGGGCTATATATATAATATTGAGAATTAGGTATTAAACATATACTGTAGTTCTGGTTGGTACAGGGGCTACATATAATATTGAGAATTACTGTATTAATACATATACTGTAGTTCGGTTGGTACAGGGGTACTATAAATATGAGAATTACTGGTTATTACATATACTGTAGTTATGGTTGGTACGGGGATACTATATAATATGTGAGAATTACTGGTATTAATACATATACTGTAGTTCTGGTTGGTCGGGTATATATATAATATGAGAATTACTGTATTAATACATATACTGTAGTTCTGGTGGTACAGGGATACTATATAATATTGAGAATACTGGTATTAATAAATATACTGTAGTTGGTTGGTACAGGATACTATATAATATTGTGAATTACTGGTATGAATACATATACTGCAGTTCTGGTGGTACAGTGATACTAATACAATATTGAGAATTCACTGATTATTACAATATATACTGTAGTTCTGGTTGGTACGGGATACTAATAATATTGAGAATTACTGGTATTAAAACATAACTGTAGTTTCTGGTTGGGTACAGGGATACAATAATATGGAATTACTGGTATTAATAATATAACTGGCAGTTCTGGTTGGACAGGATACATATAAATTGAGAATTATGGTATTAATACATATACTTTTAAGTTCGGTTGGTACAGGGATACATCATGAGATAGAAGGATGTTCCCCCATTTTTAGCTGTTTTTTTTTTTGCTTCCTCGGGTCATCTGGCAACGTTATTGCTCATTTGCTGATAAAACTAAAAACAATGTCAGAAAGGACTTTTTTTTAAAAACAAAATATGAAACGTTCAGAAAATCGCCATTCACCTCTCCCTGGGACCTTGTTATTCCTTTCCCTGGAATGTTAACGTGGGCTCCATGATAACTGCGTAGAAAATCTAATTACCGATACAGCACCGAGGTCATAGAATATACAGCTGACATCTTCATTCTTAGTTGTTCCTGTGAAAAGTTAAAATAGTAAAAATGTTTAAAAAACTAAAATTTTTAAATGAAGAAATGTATATTTAATCTGGAGACATTAAAAGGAATAGACACTGAAAAAGTAACTTATGTCTTTAATGCAATGTGATTGAAGAATGTGAGGTTACTGACAGGGCAACCATTTGATCTGACAATTAAAGGTAGGAGTGGGCTCTGTGTAAATAAAAGGCCACTTCTTGAAGACTAGAGATGGGATCCGGGTTTCGACACGGACCCTCGGTTCTGAATTCTGAGGATCCTCCGGATTTTGAAAGGCACTTTCGATAATTTTCGAAATGTACGGGGCGATTTTAGAAAAATTATCAGAAATCGCCCTCGAGCGTTCGAAAATTAGTGAAACTACGACGGAGACATTTTCGAGGTCCGATCAATTTTCAAAAAATCGTACGTTCGCGCTATTTTGATGAATTTAGGAAAAAGAGCATGGGAACATTCGAAAATCTTTCAAAAATACAACGGAATACCGAAAATGGTCTTCGATCGTTATTTTCCAATAATTTGGAACGTTTAAGGCCTATTTTCATAATTTTCGAAACTTAGCCCCTTACATTAGAAAAATTCATTTCCGAGTTTCTATTTTCGGATCTGGATTTTCCCAACCAAGATCCGGAATCCGAAAACGAATGAAACTTGTTTAGTTTCAGCCATCTCTATGGAGACCAAGTTCCTCTTGAAAAGTGTGAATAATCTGCTTCTTAGGTATAAAAAGATTGTATTGAGCCGGCCAGTTGGTAGTACATCTTGTAGAGGAGAGGAGCGCTTCCATGAACACACCTTTAGCAGGGGTGTCCTAAGGTTTTTTTTCCACCCTAAACAAAACTTTTCAAATGAAGCCTGTAGGCGCCTTGGCCAAAGTGGGCTTGTTTGTGTCGTGGTGTGTTTTCATTGACTTGGCGTTGTGCAAATTGATATTTTGGTATTTTTTAAAAACACAGTTATTGTTAGGTATTTCTCCAAAGGGTAAACTTTTCTAACCTGGGGGGGAATAAAAAATGCCTAAGTGGGTAATTACACCCCCTGACCGAAGGTGGTACAGGGATACTATATAATATTGAGAATTACTGGTATTAATACAAATACTGTAGTTCTGGTTGGTACAGAACTGTTTGTTTGGATACGTTTTTGTCTTTTGGCTACAAGGGTTAGAGTGAGAGGTTTTATAGGTTTAATCCTGTTTCTTTCTTTTGTTTCAGTATTTTACCTCTAGCACCACCTTATCCGGGGCCCCTATCAATGTTACCCAGGCCGTATATGTAATTCGAAGGTGCTTATTTTTGTATACTATTATTACATTCTGTGACCATATATAATAGAAGGATAAGTTAAATAGGTCAGGACTCCAAGGTGACTTCTAATATACTTATAATTCAATTATAAAAGGTACATTATTTCTTATAACCATAGACCAGAACTGAACCCAACCACCAGCTATGCTAATTTTTGAGGCGAGCAATGTTTCTCATTTACAATGCTCAATGCACTTTTTATATTATTCCACTAGAGGGGGATCTTGCCACATCCCAGCTCTATAAGGTCCTTTATTTACACAATGATGATAATTATCTAAATTAACTGTAAAATATAAGTATATTAAAAGTTACCAAAGCATTTAAATATGACTAACGATCCTTTCGCAGTATTTCACAACCAGGTCTAAAGGTAATCTGCAGTCTTCAATGGATTGCAAGATGAATTGGGCAAAAATAGAAGAATTCACTGAGCATGTGTGACTGTTATTCTGGGTCATATTTATTTGGGGCCATTAATCCTTCTTTTTTAACAGGTAGATTTAATAGATTCTAGAACATTTATAAAAGGAGATATCTACTCAGCGATGGATGTTTGTGCGTTCTCCTTACGGTTAAGACGGTGAGATGTACGCGACTTGGTTTAGAACAAGGTAAAACCTGGAAGCTGCCAAGTGTTGCAATGAAAGGGCCCATTCATTGTTAATGGTGAATAAGAGAACCATAGAGGGTCTTTAGAGGGTCTTCAGGCATTTGGAATCAGAAAATATCCAGTTCAGAATGAAAACTGATTAACATTTCTTTGACGTTCGTTTTGCCTTCAGTATAAATTGCCATGACTGCCAGAAAGTGAACCCGACTCTCTGATCAAACAGATAAATTAACCCTTCAATAGAATGTGACCTTATAGTTCATCACAAGTTGGATCTAATGTTTTAATTTCATTCATTCCTTGTTTACATTTAACCATTGCAGACTAATATTCATAAGGACCTGCGCTTCTTTCTTTATATAGGAGCCAAATAAACCAATCCAGCTAGTATAGAAATGTTATATCTTAGACTGATGGGATTCAGTGCTTTTCAATTTAACAAAATTGACCTTAAAGTAAATGTACATTAGGAAATTATTTTTTTAATTGGCCATTACTGTAAACTACAATTCTTCTCAACTACCACTGTACCATTTATTTGTTGATCTGTATACTTTTGAATGAAAAGTATGATGTAATAGGTATAGCAGAAACGTGGTTGAACAGTTCTCATAACTGGGCTGTAAATTTAGAAGGATCACCTTGTTTAAGCAGGACAGAGAAAAAAAGGAAAGGGGGAGGAGTATGTGTTTATGTTAAAAAAGAATTGAAGCCAAATTTAAAAGAAGAGATAACTGGCGATATGGATGTTAAGGTGGAGTCAATATGGGTGGAATTAGGCAACAGGAAAGGGGGTAATGTCATTGTTGGTGTCTGCTATAAGCCGCCAAATGCTAGCAGGGAGGAGGTGAGTTTGGAGAATGGGCTTATTATGGGACATTGACATTGATTGGAACTGCCATCACAGAAAAGTTTCTGAATTTGCTGCAGGATAATTTTCTCTCACAGGTGGTTGAGGTTACTACTAGAAAAGGAGCTCTGTTGGATCTAGTAATATCTAACATTGTGGAGCGCATTATAGATATAAAGGTAACTGGAGGCTTAGGGAATAGTGACCATGAAATAGTGGCATTTGGACTTTGTTATCGAAAGGAAAAGTGCGCTGGGTTAACAAAGACATTTAATTTCAGGAAAGCAAATTTTCCCAGGTTAAAAGCAGCTCTTCAGAATGTCAACTGGGATAATGTATTATCAGGTAAATGTACTGAACAGAAGTGGACTGTGTTCAAGCGGATTTTAAGCCAGTTCACATCTAAATTTATACCCTTGGGAAATAAATGTAAAAAAAATAAATCTGCACCCATGTGGCTGAATTCTGATGTAAAGCGGCAAATGGAAAGGAAGAAAAAGGCATTTAAAACCTTTAAGGCAGAGGGAACGGAAAGGGCCTTTAGGGAGTATAAAAACTGTAACAAGGAGTGTAAGAAAGCAATCAAACTAGCTAAAATTAATAATAAAGTTAGGATAGCTGAACAAAGCATCACTAAGCCTACATTTTTTTAAAGTATATTAATAGTAAGAAGATGAGGACTGAGAATGTGGCACCATTGATTAATGGGGATAAGTTAGTTACGGAGGATGGCGATAAAGCAAATGTCTTGAATATTTTTTTTCCCTCTGTATACACTATAGAAGATCCAAGTACAGATATCATGGAGTATAGTAGCAATAAAGGTATACAAGATTCAAGTGCACTTTGGTTAACCGAGGATATGGTACAGAAAGAACTAAATAAGGTTAATATTAGTAAATCTCCTGGACCGGATAAAATACATCCTCGGGTACTTAGGGAGCTAAGTTCAGTTTTATCTAGGCCATTGTTTCTTATTTTTGCTGATTCCCTCATGTCCGGTGGTGTGCCTCTGGATTGGAAAAAGGCTGATGTTATTCCAATATTCAAAAAGGGTAGTCGTTCACAGCCGGGTAATTACAGGCCTGTAAGTTTAACTTCAGTGGTGGGGAAGATCCTGGAAAGTTTAATAAGGGAACATGTTCAAGGACTGACACTATAAGTAGTAACCAGCATGGATTTAGGAGGAATAGATCTTCACAAACTAACTTGCTTGGCTTTTATGAGGAAGTAAGTAGAAATTTAGACTCTGGTATAGCAGTAGATGTAGTTTACTTGGATTTTGCAAAGGCTTTTGATACAGTCCCCCATAGGAGACTAATGAATAAGCTAAGGTCTGTTGGTCTGGGGAGTCACATTTGTACATGGATAGAAAATTGGTTAATGAATAGGATGCAGAGAGTAGTTGTTAATGGGGCTTCATCATTATGGACTAAAGTGCTAAGTGGGGGCCACTTGGGGCCGCTTCTATTTAATCTATTTATTAATGATTTGGAAGTGGTTTCTGTGTTTGCTGACGACACAAAACTTTGTCGACCATTAAAAACTTCAGAGGATGTGCAATCGTTGCAGGGGGATCTAGATAGATTGTCACATTGGGCTGCTAAGTGGCAGATGAAATTCAATGTTGATAAATGGAAGGTGATGCATTTTGGACTTAAAAATTATTGTGCTACTTATACTATAAATGGCTCTGTGTTAAGTGAATCCCTGTTGGAAAGGGATCTTGGAGTTTTGGTGGATAACAAACTTAAAGGAAGCAAGCAGTGCCAGGCAGCAACAGCCAGTGCCAGCATGGTATTGTCTTGTATAAAGAGAGGTATGGATTCAAGGGAGGGAAATGTTATTCTCCCTCTTTACAAAGCATTGGTAAGGCCTCATTTGGAATATGCAGTGCAATTTTGGAATCCTGTGTACAAAAAGGACATCTTAGACATGGAAAGGGTTCAGAGAAGGGCAACTAAATTAATAAGGGGATTGGGGGAGCTTGAATATGAAGAGAGACTGGAAAAGTTACAATTATGTACGCTGGGGAAAAGGCGCTTGCGTGGGGATATGATTACTGTGTATAAATACATTAACGGGCCATACAATAAACTATCTGGGGCATTGTTCACCAATAGAACATGTCAGAGGACACGCGGACATCCCTTAAGACTTGAAGAAAAAAGGTTTAGGCTTCAAGTTGGGAAAGGGTTTGTCACTGTGAGAGCGGTAAAGCTATGGAACTGTCTTCCAGTGGACGTTGTTATGGCAGGTTCATTGGTCAGTTTAATAAAAAGCTGGATGAGTTTCTACAAACAAGGAATGTTACAAGTTACTGGGATTGATAAAAATTAGAGTTGGAAAGGGTTGTCACTGTGAGAACGGTAAAGCTATGGAACTGTCTTCCAGTGGACGTTGTTATGGCAGGTTTCATTGGTCAGTTTAATAAAAAGCTGGATGAGTTTTACAAACAAGAATGTTACAAGTTACTGATATTGATACATAAGTAGAGTTGGGAAAGGGTTTGTCACTGTGAGAACGGTAAAGCTATGGAACTGTCTTCCAGTGGACGTTGTTATGGCAGGTTCATGGTCGTTTAATAAAAAGCTGGATGAGTTTCTACAAACAAGGAATGTTACAAGTTACTGATATTGATACATAAAGTAGAGTTGGGAAAGGGTTGTCACTGTGAGAACGGTAAAGCTATGGAACTGTCTTCCAGTGGACGTTGTTATGCAGGTTCATTGGTCGTTAATAAAAAGTGGATGAGTTCTACAACAAGGAATGTTACAAAGTTACTGATATTGATACATAAAGTAGAGTTGGGAAAGGGTTTTCACTGTGAGAACGGTAAAGCTATGGACTGTCTTCCAGTGGACGTTGTTATGGCAGGTTCATTGGTCAGTTTAATAAAAAGCTGGATGAGTTTCTACAAACAAGGAATGTTACAAGTTACTGGTATTTGATACATAAAGTAAGTTGGGGAAAGGGTTTTCACTGTGAGAACGGTAAAGCTATGGAACTGGTCTTCCAGGACGTTGTTATGGCAGGTTCATTGGTCAGTTTATAAAAAGCTGGATGAGTTTCTACAAACAAGGAATGTTACAAGTTACTGGTATTGATACTAAAAGTAGAGTTGGGAAAGGGTTTGTCACTGTGAGAACGGTAAAGCTATGGAACTGGTTCCAGTGGACGTTGTTATGGCAGGTTTTGGTCAGTTTAATAAAAAGTGGATGAGTTTCTACAAACAAGGAATGTTACAAGTTTACTGGGATGATACATAAAGTAGAGTTGGGAAAGGGTTGTCACGTGAGAAAGGTAAAGTACTATGGACTGTCTTCCAGGACGTTGTTATGGCAGTTCATTGGTCAGTTTAATAAAAAGCTGGATGAGTTTCTACAAACAGGAATGTTACAAGTTACTGGTATTGATACATAAAGTAGAGTTGGGAAAGGGTTTGTCACTGTGAGAACGGTAAAGCTATGGAACTGTCTTCCAGTGGACGTTGTTTATGGCAGGTTCATTGGTCAGTTTAATATAAAGCTGGATGAGTTTCTACAAACAAGGAATGTTACAAGTTACTGGTATTGATACATAAAGTAGAGTGGGAAAGGGTTTTGTCACTGTGAGAACGGTAAGCTATGGAACTGTCTTCCAGTGGACATTTGTTATGGCAGGTTCATTGGTCAGTTTAATAATAAAGCTGGATGAGAGTTTCTACAAACAAGGAATGTTACAAGTTACTGGGATATGATACATAAAGTAGAGTTGGGAAAGGGTTTGTCACTGTGAGAACGGTAAAGCTATGGAACTGTCTTCCAGTGGACGTTGTTATGGCAGGTTCATTGGTCAGTTTAAATAAAAAGCTGGATGAGTTTCTACAAACAGATGTTACAAGTTACTGGTATTGATTACATAAAGTAGAGTTGGGAAAGGGTTTGTCACTGTGAGAACGGTAAGCTATGGAACTGTCTTCCAGTGGACGTTGTTATGGCAGGTTCATTGGTAGTTTATATAAAGCTGGATGAGTTTCTACAAACAGGGAATGTTACAAGTTACTGGTATTGATACATAAAGTAGAGTTGGGAAAGGGTTGTCACTTGGAACGGTAAAGCTATGGAACTGTCTTCCAGTGGATTGTTTGTATGGCAGGTTCATTGGTCAGTTTAATAAAGCTGGATGAGTTTTCTACAACAAGGAATGTTACAAGTTACTGGTATGATACATAAAGTAGAGTTGGGAAAGGGTTTGTCACTGTGAGAACGTAAAGCTATGGAATGTCTTCCAGTGGAGTTGTTGGCAGGTTCATTGGTCAGTTTAATATAAAGCTGATGAGTTTCTACAACCAGGAATGTACAAGTACTGGTATTGATACATAAGTAGAGTTGGGAAAGGGTTGTCACGTGAGAACGGTAAAGCTATGGAACTGTCTTCCAGTGGACGTTGTTATGGCAGGTTCATTGGTCAGTTAATAAAAGCTGGATGAGTTTTCTACAAACAAGGATGTTACAAGTTACTGGTATTGTAATAAAGAGAGTGGGAAGGTTTGTCCACTGTGAGAACGGTAAAGCTATGGAACTGTCTTCCAGTGGACGTTTGTTAGGCAGGTTCATTGGTCAGTTTAATAAAAAGCTGGATGAGTTTCTACAAACAAGGAATGTTACAAGTTACTGGGATTGATACATAAGTAGAGTGGAAAGGGTTTGTCACTGTGAGAACGGTAAAGCTATGGAACTGTCTTCAGTGGAACGTTGTTATGGCAGGTTCATTGGTCAGTTAATAAACAAGCTGGATGAGTTTCTACAAACAAGGAATGTTACAAGTTACTGGTATTGATACATAAAGTAGAGTTGGAAAGGGTTTGTCACTGTGAGAACGGTAAAGCTATGGAACTGTCTTCCAGTGGACGTTGTTATGGCAGGTTCATTGGTCAGTTTAATATAAAGCTGGATGAGTTTCTACAAACAAGGAATGTTACAAGTTACTGGTATTGATACATAAAGTAGAGTTGGGAAAGGGTTTGTCACTGTGAGAACGGTTAAAGCTATGGAACTGTCTTCCAGTGGACATTGTTTAGGCAGGTTCATTGGTCAGTTAATAAAAAGCGGATGAGTTTCTACAAAACAAGGAATGTTACAGTTACTGGTATTGATACATAAAGTAGAGTTGGAAAGGGTTTGTCACTGTGAGAACGGTAAGCTATGGAACTGTCTTCCAGTGGACGTTGTTATGGCAGGTTCATTGGTCGTTTAATATAAAGCTGGATGAGTTTCTACAAACAAGGAATGTTACAAGTTACTGGTATTGATACATAAAGTAGAGTGGGAAAGGGTTTGTCACTGTGAGAACGGTTAAAGCTATGGAACTGTCTTCCAGTGGACGTGTGTTATGGCAGGTTCATTTGGTCAGTTTAATAAAAAGCTGGATGAGTTTCTACAAACAAGGAATGTTACAAGTTACTGGTATTGATACATAAAGTAGAGTTGGGAAAGGGTTTGTCACTGTGAGAACGTAAAGCTATGGAACTGTCTTCCAGTGGACGTGGTTTATGGCAGGTTCATTGGTCATTTAATAAAAGACTGGATGAGTTTTTCAAACAAGGAGATGTTACAAGTAATGGGATTGATAATAAAGTAGAGTTGGGAAAGGGTTTGTCACTGTGAGAACGGTAAAGCTATGAACTGTCTTCCAGTGGACGTTGTTTGGCAGGTTCATTGTCAGCTTAATAAAAAGCTGGATGAGTTTTCTACAAACAAGGAATGTTACAGTTACAGTATTGATACATAAAGTAGAGTTGGGAAAGGGTTTGTCACTGTGAGAACGGTATAAGGCTATGGAACTGTCTTCCAGTGGATGTTGTTATGGCAGGTTCATGGTCAGTTTAATAAAAGCTGGAGATGAGTTTCTACAAACAATGAATGTTACAAGTTCTGGGATTGATACATAAAGTAGAGTTGGGAAAGGGTTTGTCACTGTGAGAACGGTAAGCTATGGACTCTTTCCAGTGACGTTGTTAGGCAGGTTCATTGGTCAGTTTAAAAAAGCTGGATGAGTTTCTACAAACAAGGATGACAAGTTACTGGTATTGATACATAAAGTAGAGTTGGGAAAGGGTTGTTGTCACTGGAGAACGGTAAAGCTATGGAACTGTCTTCCAGTGGACGTTGTTATGGCAGGTTCATTGGTCGTTAATAAAAAGCTGGATGAGTTTCTACAAACAAGGAATGTTACAGTTACTGGGATTGATACATAAAGTAAGTTGGGAAAGGGTTTGTCACTGTGAGAACGGTAAAGCATGGAACTGTCTTCAGTGGACGTTGTTATGGGCAGGTTCATTGGTCAGTTTAATAAAAAGCTGTGATGAGTTTCTACAAACAAGGAATGTTACAAGTTACTGGTATTGATACATAAAGTAGAGTTGGGAAAGGGTTTGTCACTGTGAGAACGGTAAAGCTATGGAACTGTCTTCCAGTGGACGTGTGTTATGGAGGTTCATTGGTCAGTTTAATAAAAAGCTGGATGGGTTTCTACAAACAAGGAATGTTACAAGTTACTGGTATTGATACATAAGTAGGTGGGGAAAGGGTTTGTCACTGTGGAACGGGTAAAAGCTATGGAACTGTCTTCCAGTGGGACGTTGTTATGGCAGGTTCATTGGTCAGTTTAATAAAAGCTGGATTGGGTTCTACAACAAGGAATGTTACAAGTTACTGGGATTGATCACATAAGTAGAGTTGGGAAAGGGTTTGTCACTGTGAGAACGGTAAAGCTATGGAACTGTCTTCCAGTGGATGTTGTTATGGCAGGTTCATTGGTCAGTTTAATAAAAAGCTGGATGGGTTTCTACAAACACGGAATGTTACAAGGTACTGGTATTGAAAAAAAGAGAGTTGGGAAAGGGTTTGTCACTGTGAGAACGGTAAGGCTATGGAACTGTCTTCCAGTGGACGTTGTTATGGCAGGTTCATTGGTCAGTTAATAAAAAGCTGGTGAGTTCTACAAACAAGGAATGTTACAAGTTACTGGTATTGATACATAAAGTAGAGTTGTGGAAAGGGTTTGTCACTGTGAGAACGGTAAAGCTATGGAACTGTCTTCCAGTGGACGTTGTTTATGGCAGGTTCATTGGTCAGTTAATAAAAGCTGGATGAGTTCTAAAACAAGGATGTTACAAGTTACTGGGATTGATACATAAAGTAGAGTTGGGAAAGGGTTTGTCACTGTGAGAATGTAAAGCTATGGAACTGTCTTCCAGTGGATGTGTTATGGCAGGTTCATTGGTCAGTTAAAAAAAGCTGGATGGGTTTCTACAAACAAGAATGTTACAAGTATACTGGTATTGATACATAAGTAGAGTTGGGAAAGGGTTGTCACTGTGAGAACGGTAAGGCTATGGAACTGTCTTCCAGTGGACGTTGTTATGGCAGGTTCATTGGTCAGTTTTATAAAAAGCTGGAGAGTTTCTACAAACAAGGAATGTTACAAGTTACTGGTATTGATACAAAAGTAGAGTTGGGAAGGGTTTGTCACTGTGAGAACGGTAAAGCTATGGAACTGTCTTCCAGTGGACGTTGTTATGGCAGGTTCATTGGTCAGTTAATAAAAAAGCTGGATGAGTTTCTACAAACAAGGAATGTTTACAAGTTACTGGGATTGATAATAAGTAGAGTTGGGAAAGGGTTTTTTTCACTGTGAACGGTAAAAGCTATGGAACTGTCTTCCAGTGGACGTTGTTATGGCAGGTTCATTGGTCAGTTTAATAAAAAGCTGGATGAGTTTCTACAACAAGAATGTACAAGTTACTGGGATTGATACATAAAGTAGAGTTGATCCAGGGAAATTCCCATTGCCACTTGGGTCAGGAAGGGATTTTTCCCCTTAATAAATTTGTGGTTTTTTTTGCCTTCCTCGAATCAACAATTAGGCAGGAAATGAGGATATTGCTAGATGGGTTGGACTGGATTGACATATGTCTTTATTCAACCTCAAAAATACTAAATAAATTACTTAACTTTCTGTCCCCTATTTCTTTAGATATCCAGTCTGAAACTCTTCTGTTATGTATAGTTTTGATGTAGCTGAAATGGTGACAGTTGGTACGTGAACTGCACGGTGAAGAAATTCCCTCTCCCAATGCTGCCTCATAGGGATTACTGAGCATGTTTGCCCTCACAGAAAGTCAGGGCTGTGCAAAACAGTACTAGATTGAAGTCTTGCCGCAACACAAAACATCAGATGCTATTTACATGAATTTAATTATAGATTGATATGATGCAAAATAATTTTTCAGTATCAAATTCCTTTAAAGGGCAACTGTGGTGTCCACACAAATGTCCTCTATTATACAAAAACCCACACTTCTACTTTAAAATTGCTAAATCTAAACTTACAGCAGTATAAATGATGGTGTTCCTGTAACACAGTGATCTTACTGCCGGGTCCCTGGTGGGGTTTCCAGAGCCGCTTAACTTAGCGGTTGCCGGGTCACGCTTAGCCTGTATTCAGAGCTCTTAAGGCGATCTTTTTTTTTTTTTTTTGCAGTTCGTTGCCTTGCAGTTTGCAAAGTTTTAAAAACAATGTCCTTTTTAGGGTCACAGTTAACTGGGCACTAGAATATAACATTTAGATAAACAATCGCAACGCGTTTCGCCAAACAGGTTCATCAGGCGAATATTAATATAACCATCAGATTTATATAGCTGGAACATCTCCTCCCCTTCACATGTCCCCTCCCCCTTAAATGTATATCCCTCCCTTATCATTAACATAGCCTTTAACCTCCTATTTCCTCATATCCTCATATCCTTAACTTACTATGATTAAAATAACTTGTATAGTTTACAGAAATCTAGTTTATAGTTAGTTTAATTACCTTCATTTATTTACCATTATTACCATGATTTGCATAACCCACCATACAATAGTCATAATAACCCTTATAATAACACTTTATCAGGGAGATTCAATAAAGTTCTTATCGTTAAAAATGGTGGTAATTTGCCCCAACCAATCAGAATTATTTACATTTGAAAGCTAACATCTGATTGGTTGGGCAAAATACCACCATTTTAACGATAAGAAACTGTTTATGATAACTCGGTGTGTTGCCCCTTCCTTCCCTTTACCTTTTGAGTTTCATGACTACTGGGAACGGAGCGGTAAGAAGGTGCGACCAACTAAAACCCCTACATGTCAGCAAAGCGTTGCACTTCACAGATATCTCCAAATCTCTAAATGTCTGCTCTCTATTTCCTCCTGGATGGCGCACCGTCCGCCTTAAACTCATACTACCAAAAGGAAGGAACCATCCCCCTAAACTGGGCAACCATGTGTATATATATTATATATATATATATATAGGGTCCATATATAACTGAGACATAAAAAGGGTCCATATATAATGTTTTTAATAAGAGTGTTTAACACTATGGAACGTTTTATTTATACCAATGTTTGGTCCCAGATTAATCGGGGAAAAGTAAAAAGTCTGTGGATGTTCGTATACAATAAAGGGTCCATATATACTGTAAAGGGTTAATTATAACTGTAAAGGGTCTATTTAAAAGGGTGATATATAAGGGACCATATGTATAGAGTCCGTACATTTATAAAGGGTCCATATATACTGTAAAGGGTCCGTTTAAAGGGGTATATATATAAAGGGTTCATATGTAAAGGGTCATATACTGTAAGGGTCCATTATTAAAAGGACCACATGTAAGTTCTATATAATGGGTCCATGTATAACTAGACCATATATATATATATAAGGGTCCATATATACTGTAAGGGCCGTTTTTATAAGGGGTATATATAAAGGGTTCATATGTAAAGGGTCATATACTGTAAAGGGTCCATTATATAAAGGACCACATGTAAAGTTTCTTATATAATGGTCCATGTTATAACTAGACCATATATATATATAAAGGTCCATATATACTGTAAAGGGTCGTTTTTAAGGGGTATATATATAAAGGGTTCATATGTAAAGGGTCATATATACTGTAAAGGGTCCATTAATAAAAGGACCATATGTAGAGTTCTTTATATAAGGGTCATGTATAACTAGACCATATATATAATAAAGGGGCCATATATACTGTTAAAGGGTCCGTTATAAAGGGGTACATATATAAAGGGTTTATATGTAAAGGGTCATATATACTGTAAAGGGTCCATTATATAAAAGGACCACATGTAGAGTCTTATATAATGGGTCCATGTATAACTAGACCTATATATTATATAAAGGGTCCATAATACTGTAAAGGGTCCGTTTATAAGGGGTACATATATAAAGGGTTCATATGTAAGGGTCCTATACTGTAAAGTGTCCATTATATAAAGGGACCATATGTAGAGTTCATATTAACGGGTTCATAGTAACAGGTCCCATATATAAAGGGTCCATATATAACGGAGACATATATAAAGGGTCCATTATATAATGTTATTTAAATTAGAGTGTTTAACACTATGGAACGTTCTTTTATAACCCACGCTTTGTGTCCCAGATAACTTTCATTTTCAGTATATTTTATATCGTATACGTCAGTCTCTGGTTTAAGTGACCTAATCCGTGCCAGGATTTCTCAAGGATTCCATCCGCATCTGCAGTCACTGTTTTCCGCGCCTTTGCAGCCCTGTCGAGTTTTGTTACTGCTAGGATGCAGATCAGGGCAATAATTAATGGTCCTGATCACAGCCCAGGATGTGGTTATGATTAACAAGTCACACTGCGTGGTAGGGGCTGAACAGGCAATTTACTCCACAACAGGCCCTGGGTCCTTCCAGAAACCCCGATGAGTACTATGATCAGATAGGTCCTGTTGCGTACGGAGAGACCTGGACGTTCACGTAATAGGGAAGCGCTGACCCCCTTGGCTCAGAAATGCGTTGTCCTTGCTCCATAAGGAAATCGCAGGGTCGTGACCTAGAGATGTAGAGTGGGGTGGGGTCATATGTGTGAATAAGAGGCAGGGGAACCCTGAGATGAATCACTGAACACCACATTTCCTGAGGAAAAGCTTGAAGGGCAGGTCCATTGTGATAGCTCAAGGTAACTAATAAACTGCCAGTGATCCGCCGTGTGACAGCGAAACATGTCACTTTAAAAGGGGAAGTTTACCTTCGGACTACTTTTGCTGTTTGTAACAATTTACTATTATAAACGAATGGAGTTGTCAGGTGGAATTTACTATACACAACAGGAGAGAATGTGAAGATTATAAGATTATTAACCTACCCCTGTAGTGGATTTCTATGGAGGAACTGTAGATTATAAGCCTTATAACTTACAGTTCCAGGAGAGAGGAAACCAGAAGCCACAAGGGGTAGATTATAATAAATAATGCACCCCGAACTGTAATTATAGGAATTAGAATCACCTTGGAGTTCCGTGCCCTTATAAAAAGGTACTCGGCCTGCGGCCTCGTACTTTTAATGTGGTCACTGAACTCTCGGTGACTTCAATCCTTATAATTTAGCGTTCGGGGTGCATTATCCACTATATAACTCACATGAACGTATTTATAATTAATTCAATATAAAGGAATCAGGCAGCATTTAGAAGTATTACGTATTAGTAATATAACTATAATGGTATTAGTAAATGTATTAGTCATAAATAATAATAATAATAGATAATAATAATAAAATAATAATAATAATAATAAATGTTTATAAGGATATATATTTGGATTTTGTGAGAAGCTTTTGATACTGTGCCACATAGGTGACTAATGTATAAACTGAGGACTGTTGCTTGAGAAAAACATTTGTTCATGATAGAGAACTGGTAGGGACCGCAAACAGAGGTTGGTAATGGAGCTACATCTATGTGGGCTAAAGTTCTAAGCGGAGTCACCTCAGGGTTCTGTACTGGGCCGCTTCTGTTAATTGTTTATAAATGATTTAGTAAGGGCATTGAGAGCAAGGTCTCTGTGTTTGCTGAGGGCACTAAATTATGCAGAGCTTTGAAACTCCATGATGTACAAGTGCTGAAGCAGACCTAGATAGATTATCACAATGGGCAGCAGAATGGCAGATGAGATTCAATGTTGATAAATGGGAAAGGTGATGCATGGGGTGTAATAATCCCTGTGCCACCTACACCATAAATAACTCTGTTTAAGTGCATCTGAAATGGAAAAAGATTTGGGGGTTACTGTATAAACAGACGGTTAGCTGTAGCAGAAACAATGCCAGGTAGCAACGGCTAGAGCTAGCAGATATTGTCTTGTATGAGAGTAGAGATGGCCAAAGTTACTGTAGGTTGGTTAGTTTCGCGAAGTTCGTAAAAAGTTCGGAAGTTCAGAAATGAACCCATTGAAGTCATGGGGAGATAATATTTAGAAAAGCTTACTGTTAAGGCTGTGGCACTGGGAATGGTTTGGGGAACATGTCACTATACCAACGAGCTGTTTTAAAACACTTCTTTCCTTCATACGACTCGGGCAATTGTTGGCTTTCCGCACGGTACATTCGACAGTTATGGCCAATTCGAGGGTTACAGAACAATACATTCGAGGGTTAAAAAATGATACATTCAAGGTTTTAACAAAATTGTCCACTACATTTGGGGGTTACCGAACGATATATTTGGGGGTTGCCAAAATTAAAGGTTACATTCGATGGTTACTGATTTTGACAATTCGATAAGTCTGCGAAACTAGTTCAAACTTCAATTAGTTCGGATAGTCCGAGTTTGTCCAAACTCATAAAGTTCATCCCGAATTCGGGTTCTGGTCCATCACTTATAAATAGGGGAATAGATTCAAGAGAGAAAAATATTATTCTTCCTTTTTACAAGGCACTGGTAAGGCCTCATTTGGAATATGATAACCTTATACAAATATATTAATGGGCCATACAATGAACTCTCTGGTGCATTGTTCACTAATAGGTCATATCAGAGGACACGTGGACATCCTTTAAGGTTGGAAGAGGATGTTTTCACCTTCAGGTTAGGAAAGGTTTTTTACAGTGAGACGGGACACTGTGGAACTGTCTACCAGCAAGTGTGGTAATGGCAAGTACATTAAATAGCTTTAAAAAAGGCCTGGATAAGTTCTAAAACTAATATATTGAGAATTACTGGTATTAATACATTACTTGTAGTTTCTGGTTGGTACAGAGATACTATATAATATTAAGAATTACTGGTATTATACATATACGTAGTTCTGGTTGGTACAGGATACTATATAATATTGAGAATTACTGGTATTAATACATATACTGTAGTTCTGGTTGGTACAGGAATACATATAATATTGAGAATTACTGGTATTAATACATTATACTGTAGTTCTGGTTGGTCAGAGGATTACTATATAATATTGAGTATTACTGGTACTAATAATATATAACCGTAGTTCTGGTTTGTACAGGATACTATATAATATTGAGAATACTGGTATTAATACATATACTGTAGTTCTGGTTGGTACGATGATACTATATAATACTGAGAATTACTGGTATTAATACATATACTGTAGTTCTGGTTGGTTACCGGGTATATATTAATATTGAGATACTGGTATTAATACATATACTGTAGTTCTGGTTGGTACGAGGATACTATATAATACTGAGAATTACTGGTATTAGTACATATACTCTAGTTCTGGTTGGTACAGGGATATTATATAATATTGAGAATTACTGGTATTAATACATATACTCTAGTTCTGGTTGGTACAGGGATATTATATAATATTGAGAATTACTGGTATTAATACTATAACTGTAGTTTGGTTGGTACGAGGATACTATATAATATTGAGAATTACTGGTATTAATACAGTATTAGCTGTAGTTCGTGGTACGAGTGATACTATATAATATTGAGAATTACTGGTATTAATACACAACTGTAGTATAATGTGAGTAAAATGTCTATTATACCATACGCGAGTCTACTTTATCGAAATCGCGAGTCGTTCATGGATAAATTATTGAATGTTCGACACGCGAGAGCTCGAAAGTAGTCGCACGTGAGAGTAAAATCGAGTTTTGGAAAGTCCTGATGTAATTGTGGACATGTTCCCAGCCAATTTCCAGGTCCCCACCAGCCATTTACATTAGTTACCATTGATATTTTAATTGTATTTCATTAGAAACTTTTTGAAACTATTTGACTCCCAATGACTTTAAGGTGGTCCGTTTACGGACCCCCATATAGTTTCCATATAGTTCGAAGTTCAAAAACGGAACGAACTTTTCAAAAGTGGCCATCTCTATAGTAACGTATAGTAATATAACATAATAGTTAAATAAAATAATTAGTAATAAAAACTATAATAGTATTATTAATACTATTAGTAATAACTACCTGATAGTTTAAATAAAAGTATTAGTAATAATAATATAATAGTATTAGTATAACATATTAGTATAACTTGATAGTTTAAATAAAAGTATTAGTAATAATAACTACAATCGATTATAAAATATTAGTAATAATAACTATAAAAGTATAAGTGAAGTATTAGTAATAATAACTATAATAGTATTAGAAACATATTATTACAAACCAGACATTGAGTATACGTATTAGGCAATAACTATAATAGTATAAGTATTAGTAATAATAACTAATAGTATTAGTAAAACATATTATTACAACCATGACAGTATTAGTTAAGCGTATTAGCAATAACTATAATAGTATAATATTAGTAATAATAACATAGTGTTAGCATTATTTAAGGGCAGTCCACCCTCATATAAAACTTTTGCAGCAATGCAGGGGATACCCTCCCACCCCCAACCGCTCTATTCATCAGTGTAAAAGCGCCTCCAGTCTCTACTTTACACCTCCTCCATCCTGCGCTGTTCTGGTCCAGCTCCCATGCCCGCCGGGAACTGCAAGCAGGGGGCCGGACCGGCAGCAGGGGCTTTGATTTACAGAGCGCTGCCAACACAGCCGCGGCTGCCTTCAGTGTAGAACAGCGCAGGAATGAGGAAATCCTCGTAATTTCAAAAATTTTAAAAACGCGGTTCGGAAAAGTTCTAAGCGGAAAACCGGAAAATCTGCGTATCCGCTGTTCGCCGACGATTGTAATCTGCGCCGGATTGCGTTTCGGATCCGCGAACTGGGAATCAACATGACAGCTGTTATCCTCAACTTTGGGTCGAGGCGACAGGAGAACCCCGAGGAGCAGGGGATGTAGTTAAGGATTGTGTTGTTACTGTGGGGCCATTATTAGTAAGATTTAGTTTGGGGGGGATCATAGCTTTAAAAGTATTAATAATAATAACTGATAATATAACTTAGTAAAATGATTAGTTAAAAATAACTAAAAATGTTATTAAAGTAGTACTAATACTATAAAAGTATGAGAGATGTATTAGTTAATACATAGCTGTAAAGTAAAAGTGTTAGTAAGAACAATAACTATAATAGTATGAGTAAAGTATTAGTACTAAATATCTATAATTAATAGTAGGTATATTAAGATAATCTATAATAAAATCAAATCTTAGTAAAACTATAATAGTGTGTCGTAAACATATTAGTAGTAACAAATAACTAATAATTTGAATTAATATCAACTAATATATCAATAATGAAGTAATAAACAAAGTTCTGTAAAACTCTAACACTATTAGGTGACATATGTAAATAATCACCTATAATACCTATTAGTAAGTATTTAGTAATAATAATATAATAGTACGTAGACTATATATATATCTTAGTAGAATAATAGACTATAATAGTATTAGTAACGCTTTTATAATAATAACTAATAGTATTAGTAAATGTATTAGTTATAATTCAACAGTATTGATAAACATAAATAGATATAACTATACTATGTATTATTAAACATATTGTTTAATAAGCAGTGACAGTATTGGTAAACATGATTAGGAATATTACTATAATAGTGTTAGTAAAGGTTTTATAATTAACTCGATAAGAGGGAAGATTTAAGTATAATTTGGCTTGAAAGGCCGCATTTGTTAGGGGATGTGTGTGTCTGTGCTTGCAAGATTTTAAAACTCAATAATGGCATGATGAGACATTGGTTGTGTTTACTTGTTTCCTTTCAAAATGTCTGGCCACATGGATTAAAGGTAGGTCCAGTTGTGTGTGGTACTTCCGGGTCAGGTTTGGGATAAAATATTTTTTGAGAATTGGTCAAAGGGGGGTGGGTTGTTTTTTTTTAACTTAGTTAATCCTTAACATAGGTTGTCCACATGAATGAAGATGTAGCCTCAGTTGGTGTGGTGAAAGTAGTCAGGTTGGGGTTTAAATAATATATATAATTAAATATGTCTGCCATGAAAATGGAGGGGTAGGTGTTGTAGGCGCTGTTATCTTGGTTCAGCGTTGTGAAAAGTCTTGAAAAAAGTTTTAAGAAATCATTTACTTTTTGAATTATTGATCAAAATGACTTTTGTTAAACTGTTTAGTAACCTTAAAAATATAGCTGTCCACCCAGTAATGGATAAGTGACTCACTAGGTGTGGTGTACCTGTGTCGGCTGGGTTTAAAACAAATAGTTTTTTTCGACTTATTATGTACCTCATATAGTATGGGCTGCCACAGTAATGGATAAAGTAGATCATATGGTTGTGTACTCTAGGGTCACACGGGAATTAAAAAAACAACCTTTTTTTGATTATGATACCAAAATATTTTTTTTTTACTTTTAGGTACCCTTGAGTATGGTGGCATAGCAGTAATGAAGGGTTAGGTCAGTAGGTTGTGGTTACTGTGTCAGGTTATGGGTTCTAAAAACCCAAACTTTCTTATGATTGGTCAAGAATTTGTTTTAGAGTACCCTTTAAGTATGGCTGCAACAGTATGGAGGGTTAGATCAGTGGTGCCGTGTACCTGTGTCATGTTGTAGGGGTTAAAAAACCCTTTTTGATTATTGATCAAATTGTTTTTTGATTTAGTATTTGCGCTTTAAGTATTGGCTGCGCACAGTAATGCAAGTAGATTCAAAAGGTGTGTGTACCTTGTCAGGTTGGGGTTACACAAAAACAAAACTTTGTTGAGTGTAGGTCACGAATTTGGTTCTTTGACTATAGTTGTTTTTACCCTTTATAATATGGCTGCCATGAAAATGGATTGTGTAGGTGAGTAGGATGTGTAAAACTGGATCAGGTTGGAAGGTTAAACACAACTCTTTTAAATTATTGATCAAAATGTGTTTTTTTACTTTAGTTACCGCCTTTTAAGTGAGGCTGACCAACAGTTAATGGATAAGTAGAGTCATGTAGGTGTGTGATCCTTCGCGTTGGGGTTTAAAAAACCGAACTTGTTGTAGGTCACGTAGGTGTAGGTACGCCTGGAATCAGGTAAAAAGTTAAAAAAAAACACACCTTTTTTTGATATTGACTCAGAATTAGTTTTTTACTTAAGTCCTCAGTATGCTGTCCACAGTAATGGTAAGTAAATCATGGGTTGTGTCTGTTTTGGGTTGGGGTTAAACCCCCTAACAAACTTTTTTTGATGATTGTCATTTAGTGTATCAAAATTTGTTGAAACATGCTGACCGGCGTGAGAGATAAGAGGTTTTATCATATAGGTACTTATATGGCTGCATGATTTGACAGTAGAGATGTAGCTGTGGGTTCAGTGTACGCGTGGGCTCGAAAAGAACCCAGTTTTTGAATCGATCCGAGGGTTTCGAAGTCGGCAGACAGAAACGTTTTCGGTATTCCGGGAATTTACGAAACCCCGAATTTTTCCGAGTTTTCGTGTTTTATCGAAAATATGCGATATAAATCGAAATCACAAGTTGAGATGAGTTTCGAAAAATTGAAACTCGAACTTTCAACTATCGAAATCCTGAATAATTCGAAATTATAAACGAAACGCACAGTTCGAACATCTCTATTGATAAGAGGAGCGGGGACACAATCGCTTCTATACCACACACATACGATTAGTCTTTTAGTGAACAGTTTTTTTTTTTTTTTAGTCTATGTCCAAGTGATAGTCCCTGCCCGCCCAGAGTCTACAATTAAGTTTAGTGGGGCTATGGTAGATTTTTTCAAAACGCAACAAAAAAACATAAAGATCCTGACCATTTAATTGTTAACAGATATATATGGTTATGAGGTTACTCTCTCACGGACATACAAAAGTGCTGTTATGGGCGAGGGCTGTGAGGTGGGTTGGGCGACTGCCGTAAAGCTCTTGTCTTCATATTAGGATTTAGCGATCCTGTGGTACCATCAGTACAATGGAAATCCCATTGGTCACGTGTATGTGTCTATAGGTCTCTATTGGCAGAGACTGGCAGACCTAGAGGGGGCATTCACTCTGCTTTACCAGGGCGAGACGTTCGCTAACTATATATTAGAAGGGAAGATATAGTCGGGGCACTCATATCTTCATTCAGGAGGTTTGTATTGCAGGTATGGTAGGTTTTTTTGTGTTTGTAGGGAATATATCACATTTTGTGGGAGGGTGTGGCACATGCCCTTAATTGTGCAAACTGCATTTTTAGTTTGTACGTCTGGGGTGTCATGCTACAAATCCCAGAAGCCGCTCTAGCAAAACCCCGCAATCCGATTCACCACATGTGGCTTACACATTGGCACACTTTATGGATATTGCGTATATCTTATATCTTCATATGTAACTATGTTATGGATTTTTCTGAGCACCCCCTTCTCTGTGGCTCGAATTGGGTTCATTATTTAAACCAAATCTAAGTAAAACATCAATCCTAGTCACCTGGAATGGATAATTAAGAAAGTCTAATAAGAATAACATAGGAACGAGGCATCCGCAGCATTTTATTAACGCTATAGTTTAAAGGACAAACTAAAAGCCTCTGAAAACCACTGAATTCAGACATTAGAGACCTTGATATAGAAAGCAGAAATCTGGGTCTATCTCTCATTTGATTTGGGTGTTGGGAAATTTACCTTTCTACATGTGTGTTTGTGTGTTATTTCCAGCATCCAGCATGCATGGAGTGGTCGATGACGTATTATGTTCTTTGCACATGCTCATCCTAAGCTAACTGTGAAGTAGGTCCAGCGTCCCACTGCTAGAAGCCGTCGAGCCATATTGTTTACAGCCTATATAGTCAGTGGACTCATGTTATGAGGCTCAGGAGGAGGTGGTCCAGTTATCTTACCCGTTTCTTCAGCGGTATACATGTTAGTTTAATGGCCATTGTAGTGATGAATGATTTAACTTAGAAATATAATTGCTTTTTTTTAATTATGCTTGAATATGAAGAGAGACTGGAAAAGTTACAATTATGTACGCTGGAGAAAAGGCGCTTGCGTGGGGATATGATTACTGTGTATAAATACATTAACGGGCCATACAATAAACTATCTGGGGCATTGTTCACCAATAGAACATGTCAGAGGACACGCGGACATCCCTTAAGACTTGAAGAAAAAAGGTTTAGGCTTCAAGTTGGGAAAGGGTTTGTCACTGTGAGAGCGGTAAAGCTATGGAACTGTCTTCCAGTGGACGTTGTTATGGCAGGTTCATTGGTCAGTTTAATAAAAAGCTGGATGAGTTTCTGCAAACAAGGAATGTTACAAGTTACTGGTATTGATATATAAAGTAGAGTTGGGAAAGGGTTTGTCACTGTGAGAACGGTAAAGCTATGGAACTGTCTTCCAGTGGACGTTGTTATGGCAGGTTCATTGGTCAGTTTAATAAAAAGCTGGATGAGTTTCTACAAACAAGGAATGTTACAAGTTACTGATATTGATACATAAAGTAGAGTTGGGAAAGGGTTTGTCACTGTGAGAAGAACGTAAAGCGATGGAACTGGTCTTTCCCAGTGGACGTTGTTATGGCAGGTTCATTGGTCAGGTTTTTAATATAAAGCTGGATGAGTTTCTACAAACAGGAATGTTACAAGTTACTGGTATTGATACAATAAGTAGAGTTGGGACAGGGTTTGTCACGGTGAGAACGGTAAAGCTATGGAACTGTCTTCCAGTGGACTTGTTATGGCAGGTTCATTGGTCAGTTTAATAAAAAGCTGGATGAGTTTCTACAAACAAGGAATGTTACAAGTTACTGGTATTGATACATAAAGTAGAGTTGGGAAAGGGTTTGTCACTGTGAGAACGGTAAAGCTATGGAACTGTCTTCAGTGACGTTGTTATGCAGGTTCATTGTCAGTTTATAAAAGCTGGATGAATTTCTACAACACAGGAATGTTACAAGTACTGGTATTGATACATAAAGTAGAGTTGGGAAAGGGTTTGTCACTGGAGAACGGTAAAGCTATGGAACGGTCTTCCAGTGGACGTTGTTATGGCAGTTTCATTGGTCAGTTTAATAAAAAAGCTGGATGAGTTTTCCAACAAGGAATGTTACAAGTTACCTGGTATTGAATACATAAGTAGAGTTGGGAAGGGTTTGTCACTGTGAGAACGGTAAAAGCTATGGAACTGTCTTCCAGTGGACGTGTTATCAGTTTCATTGGTCAGTTTAATAAAAAGCTGGATGAGTTTCTACAAACAAGGAATGTTACAAGTTACTGGGATTGATACATAAAGTAGAGTTGGAAAGGGTTTGTCACTGTGAGAACGGAAAGCTATGGAACTGTCTTCCAGTGGACGTTTTATGGCAGGTTCATTGGTCAGTTTTAATAAAAGCTGGATGAGTTCTACAAACAAGGAATGTTACAAGTTACTGGTATTGATACATAAAGTAGAGTTGGGAAAGGGTTTGTCACTGTGAGAACGGTAAAGCTATGGACCTGTCTCCAGTGGACGTTGTTATGGCAGTTCATTGGTCAGTTTAATAAAAGCTGGATGAGTTTCTACAAACAAGGAAGTTACAAGTTACTGGATTGATACATAAAGTAGAGTTGGGAAAGGGTTGTCACTGTGAGAACGGTAAAGCTATGGAACTGTCTTCCAGTGGACTTGTTATGGGCAGGTTCATTGGTCAGTTTAATAAAGCTGGATAGTTTCTACAACAAGGAATGTTACAGTTACTGGGATTGATACATAAAGTAGAGTTGGGAAGGGTTTGTCACTGTTAGAACGGTAAAGCATGTGAACTGTCTTCCAGTGGACGTTTTATGGCAGGTTCATTGGTCAGTTTAATAAAAGCTGGATGAGTTTCACAAACAAGGAATTTACAAGTTACTGGTATTGATACATAAAGTAGAGTTGGGAAAGGGTTGTCACTGTGAGAACGGTTTAAAAGCTATGGAACTGTCTTCCAGTGGACGTTGTTATGGCAGGTTCATTGGTCAGTTTTAATAAAAAGCTGGATGAGTTTCTACAAACAAGGAATGCTTCAAGTTACTGGTATGATACATAAAGTAGAGTTGGGAAAGGGTTTGTCACTGTGAGAACGGTAAAGCTATGAACTGTCTTCCAGTGGACGTTGTTATGGCAGGTTCATTGGTCAGTTTAATAAAAAGCTGGATGAGTTCTACAAACAAGAGATGTTACAAGTTACATGGATTGATACATAAAGTGAGTTGGGAAGGGTTTGTCACTGTGGAACGGTAAAGCTATGGACTGTCTTCCAGTGGACGTTGTTATGGCAGGTTCATTGGTCAGTTAATAAAAAGCTGGATGAGTTTCTCAAAACAAGGAATGTTACAAGTTACTGGTTTGATACATAAGTAGAGTTGGGAAAGGGTTTGTCACTGTGAGAACGGTAAAGCTATGGAACTGTCTTCCAGTGGAGTTGTTATGGCAGGTTCATTGTCAGTTTAATAAAAGCTGGATGAGTTTCTACAAACAAGGAATGTTACAAGTTACGGGATTGATACATAAAGTAGAGTTGGGAAAGGGTTGTCACTGTGAGAACGGTAAAGCTATGGAACTGGTCTTCCAGTGGACGTTGTTATGGCCAGGTTCATTGGTCAGTTTAATAAAAAGCTGGATGAGTTTCTACAAACAAGGAATGTTCAAGTTACTGGTATTGATACATAAAGTAGAGTTGGGAAAAGGGTTTTGTCACTGTGAGAACGGTTAAACTATGGAACTGTCTTCAGTGGACGTTGTTATGGGCAGGTTCATTGGTCATTTAATAAAAAAAGCTGGATGAGTTTCTACAAACAAGGAATGTTACAAGTTACTGGATTGATACATAAAGTGAGTTGGGAAAGGGTTGTCACTGTGAGAACGGTAAAGCTATGGAACTGTCTTCCGTGGACTTGTTTATGGGCAGGTTCCATTGGTCAGTTTATAAAAAGCTGGTGATGAGTTTCTACAAACAGGAATGTTACAAGTTACTGGTTTGATACTAAAGTAGAGTTGGGAAAGGGTTTGTCACTGTGAGAACGGTAAAGCTATGGAACTGTCTTCCAGTGGACGTTGTTATGGCGGTTCATTGGTCAGTTTAATAAAAGCTGGATGGGTTTCTACAAACAAGGAATGTTACAAGTTACTGGTATTGATACATAAAGTAGAGTTGGAAAGGGTTTTGTCACTGTGAGAACGGTAAAGCTATGGAACTGTCTTCCAGTGGACGTTGTTTTATGGCAGGTTCATTGGTCAGTTTAATAAAAGCTGGATGGTTTGTTTCTACAAACAAGGAATGTTACAAGTTACTGGATTGATACATAAAGTAGAGTTGGGAAAGGGTTTGTCACTGTGAGAACGGTAAAGCTATGGAACTGTCTTCCAGTGGAGTTGTTATGGCAGGTTCATGGTCAGTTTAATAAAAAGTGGATGAGTTTCTACAAACAAGGAATGTTACAAGTTACTGGTATTGATACATAAAGTAGAGTGGGAAAGGGTTGTCACTGTGAGAACGTTAAGCTATGGAACTGTCTTCCAGTGGACGTTGTTATGGCAGGTTCATTGGTCAGTTAATAAAAAGCTGGATGAGTTTCTACAAACAAGGAATGTTACAAGTTACTGGTATTGATACATAAAGTAGAGTTGGGAAAGGGTTTTCACTGTGAGAACGGTAAAGCTATGGACTGTCTTCCAGTGGACGTTGTTTATGGCAGGTCATTGGTCAGTTTAATAAAAAGCTGGAGTTTCTAACAACAAGGAATGTTACAAGTTACTGGATTGATACATAAAGTAGAGTTGGGAAAGGGTTTGTCACTGTGAGAACTGGTAAGGCTATGGAAGCTGTCTTCCAGTGGACTGTTGTTATGGCAGGTTCATTGGTCAGTTTTAAAAAAGCTGGATGAGTTTCTACAAACAAGGAATGTTACAAGTTACTGGTATTGATACATAAAGTAGAGTTGGGAAAGGGTTTTGTCACTGTGAGAACGGTAAAGCTATGGAACTGTCTTCCATGGACGTTGTTATGGCAGGTTCATTGGTCAGTTTTAAAAAAAGCTGGATGAGTTTCTACAAACAAGGAATGTTACAAGTTACTGGGATTGATACATAAAGTAGAGTTGGAAAGGGTTTTTCACTGTGAGAACGGTAAAAGCTATGGAACTGTCTTCCAGTGGACGTTGTTATGGCAGGTTCATTGGTCAGTTTAATAAAAAGCTGGATGAGTTTCTACAAACAAGGAATGTTACAAGTTACTGGGATTGATACTAAATTAGAGTTTGGGGAAGGTTTGTCCACTCGTCGAAAACGGTAAGCTATGAAGTCACTGTCTTCCGTGGACGTTGTTTTGAGGTTCATTGGCGTTTATAAAGCTGGATGAGTTCTTACAAACACGAAGTTACAAGTTACTGGGTTCCTTTCCTTATATAAAAAGGACATATGTAGAGTTCTTTATAATGGGTCCAGGTATAACTAGACCATATATATATATAAAGGGTCCATATATACTGTAAAGGCCGTTTATAAGGGGTGGACATATATAAAGGGTTTATATGTAAAGGGTCATATAGACTGTAAAGGTCATTATATAAAGGACCACATGTGGTAAGTTCTTATAAATGGGTCCATGTATAACTAGACCATATATATATATAAAGGGTCTACCATATATTACTGTAAGGGTCCGTGTATAAAGGCCGGTACATATATAAAGGGTTCATATGTAAAGGGTCATATACTGTAAAAGTGGTCCATATATAAAGGGCCCATATGTGAGTTCATAGTAACGGGCTGCATGTATAACAGGGTCCATATATAAAGGTCCATATATAACGGAGAATATATTAACAGGAGTCCATTAGATAATGTGATTTAAATTAGAGTGTTTAACACTATGGAACGGTTCGATGTATAACCAACGCTTGTTGTCCAGATAACTTTCATTTTAGCATATATTTATATCGTATACGTCAGCTCTGGTTTAAGAGTGACCTAATCCGTGCCCAGGATTTCTCAAGGATTTCCATCCGCATTGCAGTCACTAGTTTCACGATTGCCTTTGCAGCATGTCGAGTTTGTTACTGCCTTAGGATGCAGATCAGGCATATTAATGCGTCCTGCTAAAAGCACAGGATGGTTAATGATAACAAGTCACACTGCAGGTAGGGGCTGAACAGGCACATTTACTCCACAACAGGCCCTGGGTCCTTCCAGAAACCCCGATGACGTAACTATGGATCAGATAAGGTCCTGTTGGCGTACGGAGAGACCTGGACGTTCATCGTAATGGAAGCGTGACCCTTGGCAAAGAAATGCGGTTGTCCTTGCTCCATAAGGAATCGCAGGGTCTACTAGGAGATGTAGGTGGGGTGGGGTGATATTGTTGTGTGAATAAGGAAGGGCAGGAAACCCTGAAGAGGAATCACTGAAACACCAGATCCTGAGGAACGCTTGAAGGGGAGGTCCCATTGTGATAGCTCACAGGAACTAATAACTGCCAGTGATCGCGTGGTGACAGCGAAAACATGTCACTTAAAGGGGAAGTTACCTTCGGGACTTAAATTTTGCTGTTTTTGGAACCATTTACTTGATTAAAACTAATGGAGTTGTCAGGTGGAATTTACTATACCAACAGGGAGAGAAATTTGAAGATTATAAGTGATAAACTACCCTGTAGTGATTTTATGGAGGAACTGTAAGATATAGCCTTATAATCTTACAGTTCCAGGAGGAGAAGGAAACCGAGAAGCCACAAAAGGGGTAGATATAATAAAGAAGGCACCCCGAACGTAAATTATAAGGGATATTAGAAGTCACCTTGGAGTTCCGTGCCTTTATAAAAGGTACTCGGCCTGCGGCCCTCGTACTCTTTTATGTGTCACTGAACTCCTCGGTGCACTCAATAGCATTATAATTTACCGTTTGGGGTGCATTACCACTATATAAAACCTCCGATGCACGTTTTATTTATAATAATCATATATAAAGGAATCAGGGGCAGGCATTTTAGACGTTTAGTATTAGTAATTAATAAACTATAATGGTATTATTAGGAAATGTAATTAGTAATAAATAATAATAATAATCATAATAATAATAATCAATAATAATAATAATAATAATATGTTATAAGGATTATTATATTGGATTTTGTTAAAGGGCTTTTGTACTGTGCCACATAGGTGACTAATGTATAAACTGAGGCTGTTGGGCCTTGAAGAAAAAACATTTGTTCAGGATAGAGAACTGGTTATTGGACCGCAAACAGAGAGTGCGTGGTTAATGGAGCTACATCTATGTGGGCTAAAGTTTTTTTCTAAGCGGAGTTACCTCAGGGTTCTGTACGGGGCCGCTTATGTTTAATCTGTTATACATGAGTTTTTTAGAAGGCATTGAGAGCAAGGTCTCTGTGTTGCTGATGGCACTAAATTATGAAGAAGCTTGGAACTTCCCATGATGTACTACAAGTGCTGCAAAGCAGACTAGATAGGATTATCACAATGGCAGCAGAATGGGCAGATGAGATCAATGTGATAAATGGAAGGTGATGCATTTGGGATGTAATAATCACTGTGCCACCTACACCATTAAATAACTCTGTGTTAAGTGCATCTGAAATGGAAAAGATTGGGGGTTCGGTCGATTAAACAGACTTAGCTGTAGCAAACATGCAGGTAGAACGGCTAGAGCTAGAAGATATGTCTTGTATGAAGGTAAGAGATGGCCAAATTTACTGTAGGTTGGTAGTTTCCGAAGTTCAGAAAAGTTCGGTCGAGTTCAAGAAATGAACCCAATGAAGTCAATGGGGAGGTAATATTTAGGAAAAGCTTACTGTTAATGGCTGTGGCCACCTGGAAAATGGTTTTGGGGGAAAGTCAACTATCACCAAAACGTGAAAACACTTCTTTCCTCCGATCGGGCAATTGTTGGACCTTTACGCCACGGTACATGTAGACAGTTAGGGCCCAATTCGAGGAGTTACAGAACAATACATTCGAGGGTTTTAAAAAATGATACATCAAGGTTTAACAAAAGTCCCCCTACCATTGGGGGTTACCCGAACGATAAATTTGGGGAGTTGCCAAACTAAAGGTTACCATTCGAGGGTACTGATTTGACCATTCGATAAGTCTGCGAAACTAGAGTTCAACTTCCAATTAGTTCGGATAGTCCGAGTTTGTCCAACTCATAAGTTCATCCCGAATTCGGTTATGGTCCATCACTTATCAATAGGGGAATAGATTCAGAAGAGAAAAAATTAGTCTTCCGTTTAACAAGGCACTGGTGAAGGCCTTTTGGATATGATAACCTTATACAAATATATTAAGGGCCATACCATGAACCTCTCTGGTGCATTGTCATAATAGGTCATATCAGAGGACACGTGGACATCCTTAAGGTGGAATGGAAGAGAAGAGGTTTTAACTTCAGGTTAGGAAAGGTTTTCTTTCAGTGAGGAAAGGTGACACTGTGGAACTGTCTACAGAAGATGTGGTAATGCAAGTACATTAAATGCTTTAAAAAAAGGCCTTGGATAAGTTCTAAAACTAAATATATTGAGAATTACTGGTATTAATACATATACTGAGTTCTGGTTGGTACAGAGATACTATATAATATTAAGACTATGTATAATTACATATACTGTAGTTCTGGTGGGTACAGGGGATCACCTAATAATATGGAATTACTGGTACTTAATACATATACTGAGTTCGGGTTGGACAGGAATACTATATATATTGAGAATTACTGAGTATTAATAACATATACTGTAGTCTGGGTTGGTAACAGAGATACTATATAATATTGAGTATTACTGGTACTAATATATATACCGTAGTTCTGTTTTTGTACAGGGAGAACTATAAATATTGAGAAATTAACTGGTATAATTACATATACTGATGTTACTGGTTGGACGGAACTATATAATACTGAGAATTACTAGGTATTAATACAGTATACTGTGTTCGGTTGGTCACAGGGATACTTATATATTGAGAATTACTGGTTATTAATACATATACTGTAGTTCTGGTGGTCGAGGCTACTATATAATACTGAGAATACTGGTATTAGTTACATATACTCAGTCGTTGCGTACAGGGATATTATATAATATTGAGAATACTGGTATAATACATATACTCTAGTTCTGGTTGGTACAGGGATTTATATAATATGAGAATACTGGTATAATAATATAATGTGTCTGTTTTATTAATAGGATATGATAAATAGTGTAAAACTCACCCAGGTGAATTCTCTCTATTTTATTAATAGGATATGATAAATAGTGTAAAACTCACCCAGGTGAGTTTTACACTATTTATCATATCCTATAAATAAAATAGAGAAAGGGGGGGACCCTGAATTGGGATAAGAGGGACCCTGGATTTGGGACACAGGGGGGGGGCTGGATTTAGGACATTAGGGTCCTCGATTTGGGACAGAAGAGGTGACCATGGATTTGGGATAAAGGGGATCCAGGATTTTGGATAGAGGGGGGGCTGGATTTGGGATAGAGGGGGGGGCTGGATTTGGGGAAGAGGGGGCCCTGGATTTGGGACAGGGGGCTGTATTTGGGACACAGGCGGCGACCCTGGATTTGGGATAGAGGGGGGCTGGATTTGGGATGGGGGGCTGGATTTAGGACGGGGGTGTATTTGGGACAGAGGAGGGACCCTTGATTTGGGACAGGGGGACCCTGCATTTGAGACAGAGGGGGGGATCCTGGATTTGGGACAGAGAGGGGTCTAGATTTGGGATAAAGGGGGACTCTGGATTTGGGACAGAGGGGGACTTTGGAATTGGGACAGAGGGGGGACCCGGATTTGGGACAGAGGGGGGGACCTGGATTTGGGATAGAGGGGGGCTGGATTTGGGACAGGTGGTAACCCTGGATTTGGGATAGAGGGGGGCTGGATTTGGGATGGGGGGCTGGATTTAGGGTGGGGGTGTATTTGGGACAGAGGAGGGACCCTTGATTTGGGACAGTGGGACCCTGCATTTGAGCAGGGGGGGACCCTGGATTTGGGACAGAGGGGGTCTAGATTTGGGATAAAGGGGGACCTGGATTTGGGACAGAGAGGGGTCTAGATTGGGGATATGGGGGACCCTGGAATTTGGGGACAGAGTTGGGGAACCTAGATTTGGGACAGAGGGGGAACCCAAATTTGGGATAGAGGGGGGCTGGATTTGGGATAAAGGGGGACCCTGGATTTGGGACAGAGAGGGGTCTAGATTTGGGATAATGGGGGACCCTGGATTTGGGACAGAGTTGGGAACCTAGATTTGGGACAGAGGGGGAACCCAAATTTGGGATAGAGGGGGGCTGGATTTGGAGAGGGGGGACACTGAGAGGGGACTCTGGCCTTGGGACATTGAGGGGGGACTCTGGCCTTGGGACATGGAGGAGGGGGCTATGGCCTTTGGGACACTAAGGGGGCACTCTTGGATTCTAGCGCCCGTTATTGTAATGGGCTTAATGTCTAGTTTTTAGGTAAGTACGTGTGAGAGGGAGAACAATAGTGTTTAGTGTTATGAAGTTTCAACTTTATGCTTCTGGTATCTGCAGACATAGGAAACACTTCTAAGTAGTGAGTACAGCTAAGCCCCTCCTATAATTTATACTGTCAGTGTGCATTTTCTTTTGGACCAGGAGAACATCCTTAGAAAAAGTGGTCTGTACCCAGTGGGTGTTAAAAATAACAACAACACTGCTTTTCGTGCATCTCTTTTTAATGCATTTAAAGCAAGATCAGTCTGACGTATTCTGGCCACCTGGTATAGCTGTGCAGCACTTGAGTCTTTTTACTAAATCAGACAATGGAATATTTGCACCATCAAATTTAGAGATGCCAGTCAGTATGGCTCCCATAGGTATCATAGTGGCAGGTACAGGGTCACTACTAATAAATACAGGGTTCTCCAGTTTAGCAGATTAGTTAGAGTTCCTGCCGACTATACCAAAATATGTAACAGTGGCAAATAAGGAAAGATGTTTTTCTTGCAGATATGGATGTTATTAATTGTGTAACACAACAGTCTAATCATAAGCACAGGAAATATCCAACATTAGAGGGCTAGTTAAAGGAACAGTTCTCTGAGAAAGTAAACTATTCTTTAAATGCGTTAGATTAATTGAAGAATGGTAGATAAGGTATAGATACTTCACTTGTATCTTAGTAGAGGAATGTACAGCAGCTGCTCCTGACTGCTCTGGTCTTTATCTTTTATTTAGTTGAGGGTAAACCAGAGAGCTGGGCATGAACTGCCAGTAGCACATACTGAAAATATGGTAGTGAGCTATATATAGGGTTTCCAGATTTTGAAATCCAAAATAGAGGACACGTAAGGAAAGTGTGCACGGCATTTTTTGGCCACACGCACCCCCCAAGCCACGCCCACTTTTGAGACAACGCCCACTTTGATGTAAAACCAATTTTAAAGACCACTATTGCCATTTTACATTATTTAGCCGACTACACTGGCTAATTAAGTAGATAAACTGTGTGCTAGTTTAAAGTGCATGTTACCACTTAAAAATGGTGAATTGCCAGTTATCTGCCCCCAAATTTATTAACTGCATTACTAACCAGATATTCAATTATAATAATTATTCCCGTTCTGGCAGAGTAAGCTAGTCCCTCCCTCCAGTCAAGACTGACAATTGACATCACAGCCAATGATAGACTGCTGTTTCACCTGCTGCCTCCTGCACATGCTCAAGCTTATAAGCTCTGAGAAGAGGGAAAAGGCATAAAGAAATAGAACATATTAAATATCTGGTTAGAAATGCATATAATAAACGGGTAAAAATAGCAGTTGGGGTTGCTGGCAGATAAGACTACTCACCAGTTTTTTGCTTTAAAGCATGGGCATGCCTTTTAAAGGGCAACTATTGACATGACTCAATATATATCCCAGTATACACAGACTAAACAGGTAGGCTGCATATTGGGTAATTAACCCCAGTGGCATAGCTACAGACCTATAGGCCCTGAAGAAAATTTTGGACATGAGCAAACTTGTATGTGCCAGTCACACTCACTGTGGGAAAGACCATATATAGCAGTTACACTCAATGTGGGCAAACTTGTATGTGCCGGTCATACTCAATGTGGGCAAACATGTATGTGTCAGTTACACTTAATGTGCACAAACTTGTATTTACCAGTCACACTCACTGTGGGCAAACTTGTATGTGTCAGTCATACTAAATGTGGGCAAATTGTATGTGCCAGTTACACATACTGTGGGCAAACTTTTATGTACCAGTCATACTCAATGTACACAAACTTGTATATACTAGTCACACTCAATGTGGGCTAACCTGTATGTGTCAGTTATACTATGCAGAGCTTTGGAAACTTCAAATGATGTGCGATTGCTGCAAACAGACCTAGATAGATTATCACAATGGGCAGCAGAATGGCAGATGAGATTTAATCTTGATGAATGTAAGGTGATGCATTTGGGATTTAATAATCCCTGTGCCACCTACACCATAAATAACTCTGTGTTAAGTGAATCTGTAATGGAAAAAGATTTGGGGGTTCTGGTAGATAACAGACTTAGCTGTAACAAACAATGCTACATTCGGAATATGCAGTGCAGTTTTGGAATCCCATATACAAAAGGGGCATCTTGGAAATGGAAGCAGTTCAGAGAAGCACAACTAAAATAATTAAGGGAATAGAGGGGGTTGACTATGCAGGCAGATTAGACAAGTTAGGGCTGTTTACATTGGATATGCGGCGTTAGTGTTGGGATATGATCACTTTATACAAATTAATGGGCCATACTGTAAACTATCTGGGGCATTGTTCTCTAACATCCTTTAAGATTGGAAGAAAAGAAGTTTCATCTTCAGGTTAGGAAAGGTTTTGTTTACAGTGAGAATGGTGAAACTGTGGAACTGCCTTCCATATAAAATTGATTTTGATTACTGGTATTAATACATATACTGTAGTTCTGGTTGGAACGGGGATACTATATAATATTGAGAATTACTGGTATTAATACATATACTGTAGTTCTGGTTGGAACGGGGATACTATATAATATTGAGAATTACTGGTATTAATACATATACTGTAGTTTTGGTTGGTACGGGGATACTATATAATATTGAGAATTACTGGTATTAATATATATACTGTAGTTCTGGTTGGTACAGGGATAATATAAAGGACAAGCCCACTTGCATTTTTAAAAAGAATCCCCCATGCTCCACACATAGCATCAGAATAGTGGATTACATTTTGAAAAAGGGGGTGGCCCTTAAGTCTGAGGGTTTCTGCACTTGTTGATGGGACCTTTACTGTCTGTTCTCACTGTATGGGACCTTTACTGTCTGTTCTCACTGTATGGGACCTTTACTGTCTGGTCTCACTGTATGGGACCTTTACTTTCTGTTTTCTCTGTATGGGACCTTTACTGTCTGTTCTCACTGATTGCACTAGATTGCTCGACCAAACTTACTTTGCTGCAGATGTTATTTTTTCATATTTTCTTTAGTAAATTGTTAAAAAGGCATTTCATATAGCTAGATTAGATTTAGATTTGTTAGGTTAGGCTAGGTTAGACTAGTTAGGTAAGTTAGGGTGTTGTTAAAAGTCTACCTTGACATAGTGGCAGGCTTTTTTGGCCAAAATTATTTATTATTATGGAATTATGGTATGGATAAATTGTGGTACCCCTGACTGTGTATATTAATTTTAACTATACAGAATATATAAATAAGGAAGGGAGTAAAAGGAATAACATATAACTAATTATTTATATAAGCAATAAGTATATGTTTAAATAAAATGTGTAAACGAAAGGGGCTTTAAAACAAGATCCATTACTATCCTATTTAATGATATTTATTTGCAGTGGATCTGGTACCAAAACCCAATAATGTGAATATGTGTTGATTCTCCAGTGATATGATGTGTTTTGTGTCATGTGATTCTTATTAAATAAAATAATCAGTCAGTACCTGGGGATATCCATACAGACTTGTTATCTGGGCTATGGGGATTGTTGTCTCAGAGGTGAGATCCCCAATAAATCCAGCAATCTTTCTATTTCCCATACAGGAATAATTGGGAACTGGCTCCTTGGTACCGGATAATATCTGGAAAACGCTCCGCACAGCTTTCCCAGGATCCCCACAGGAATCGTATATATTGTATCCCAGGGTCAGGTTCGGAAACAGATTAGAACTTTTAGTATCTTCAATTAACAAATGAACCATCATAATGTGGGATTTTTGTTGATACCGTGAGCTGAGAAAATAAATAATGCAAAGAAATATTTCTACATGAATTTCTACAGTTACATTGATCAAAACAAACATCAAATAAAATCTATACCCAGGGGCACACCTGCCATGAAGCAAAGTGAAACATTTTCTCATGGTGCACTCCTGTGGCCAGATACAAAGGAGGCAGAGCAGGGATAGAAAAAAAACAAATCAATCACTGTGAAACTTATATACCAATCACTGTGTGAAACTTATATACCAATCACTGTAGGAAACTTATATTACCAATCACTGTAGGAAACTTATATACCAATCACTGTGGGAACTTATATACCAATCACTGTGGGAAACTATATACCAATCACTGTAGGAAAACTTATACCAATCACTGTGGGAAACTTATATACCAATCACTGTGGGAAACTTATATACCAATCACTGTGGGAAACTTATATACCAATCACTGTGGGAAACTTATATACCAATCACTGTGGGAAACTTATATACCAATCACTCTGGGGAAACTTATATACCAATCACTGTAGGAAACGTATATACCAATCACTGTAGGAAACTTATACACCAATCACTGTGGGAAACTTATATACCAATCACTGTAGGAAACTTATATACCAATCACTGTGGGAAACTTATATACCAATCAGTGTGGGAAACTTAAATACCAATCATTGTGGGAAACTATATACCAATCACTGGTTGGGGAAACTTATATACAATCATGTGGGGAAACTATATACCAATCACTGTGGGAAACTTATATACAATCACTGTGGGAAACTATATATCAATCACTGTGGGAAACTTATATACCAATCACTGGGAACTTAATATACCAATCACTGTGGGAAACTTATACACCAATCACTGTGGGAAACTTATATACCAATCACTGTTGGAAACTTATATACCAATAACTGTAGGAAACTTATATACCAATCACTGTGGGAAACTTATTTACCAATCATTGTGGGAAACTTATATACCAATCACTGTGGGAAACGTATATACCAATCACTGTGGGAAACGTATATACCAATCACTGTGGGGAAACGTATATACCAATCACTGTGGGAAACTTATATACCAATCACTGTGGGAAACTTATATACAATCACTGTGGGAAACTTATATACCAATCACTGTGGGAAACTTATACACCAATCACTGTGGGAAACTTATATACCAATCACTGTGGGAAACTTATATACCAATCACTGTAGGAAATTTATACAAATCACTGTGGGAAACTTATTTACCAATCATTGTGGGAAACATATATACCAATCACTGTGGGAAACTTATATACCAATCATGTGGGAACTTATATCCAATCACTGTGGGAAAAACTTATATACCAATCACTGTGGGAAACTTATATATCAATCACTGTAGGAAACTTATATACCAATCACTGTGGGAAACGTATTTACCAATCACTGTGGGAAACTTATATACCAATCACTGTAGGAAACTTATATACCAATCACTGTAGGAAACTTATATACCAATCACTGTGGGAAAAGTTATATAACAATCCTTGTGAGAATCTTAAGTAAGGCGATAGTGAAATGGGGGTACATAACTTGCTCCAGAGACTGTCAGCCTTACCCAAATTCTATGCATGAGACTTATTTATCAGGAGTGGCCCTCGCATATGTTAGAGGCAGGGTGTTGCTGAACTACCACTCTAGGTAGAATGCAATAAATGAGTGCCAGTGGTTCTTGAACTTAAACAGTATCTTATTTAATAAGGCTTGCAATTCGAACAATAGAGATGGCATTGCGTGGCACAGCTAACAAATACTGATAACCCAAAAGAATCAGCAACAGCACATACATTAATCAGCTTATTAATGCCACCCCAGCTCTCAGGTCACTGTAGTGGAATCTTCTACCCCTATATCTGGCACTATGTCCACATTCTTGGGTGGTATACCCAGGACTCTAGTCCTTACTAAATCTCCTTGTGGGAGCTCAGGGTGCTCACTAGCTACCCTATTCCTATCTATCACTCCTGGAGTAATCTATAACAGAATCTAATGTCTCATTTACTGGGCCTACCTGTTATCTATGTCTAAGGCTCTTCCTCTATACTCTGGGAAAACTCCAGGGAGTAGAAAAAGGCTGAGCACATGAGTGCTCTCAATTTTAGACTTTTAAATAGTGGCTCCTACTGGCCAAATCCAGAACAAGAAGACTAAATGGTAACCAGTTTATAGTTCCCTAAATTTTCACCCTGGTGAATCCTTTCATCCTGGGAAGGAACAATACATAAACATTCATTTACACATTAAATTTACACATTTAAATTTTAATTTTACACATTAAATTAACAATATAACTTCTTAGCTGATATCTGCCTTAACGAACCCTTTTACAATAACATGGCTGAAGAGGAAAATACATATACAATATCCTGCAAAGTAGAGATATGGTTAGTAACACAAATGCATCATATTAACAAGTCTAGCATGAGCATCAATTAGATTCATCAAAGCATAAGGTGGAGCAGAATAACAAGGCACAGCTTAACACGCCCTCCCCATAGTGTCTTACGTGAAGAAAGGGGGAGGTCCCCTAATACGATCACCCCTTCTCAAATCTCCAGGAGCAGGTATAGAAGGTCCATGACCAGAGTCAGCAGGAGTGCTTGGACTGTCAGCCATAACAGGGACAGGGGACAGTTCATTTTCTATCCTTGGCTGAAAGGGAGGGGTAGCAACATCTAATCCACCACTCTGAGGCAAACTACCACTTGCCACAGGTTGTAAACATTGTCCAGGGCTATCAAGTGGGGATGCAAACCAGTCATGGTCAGCAACTTGTCCATCATCCCAGTCTGTGGGAACATCATAAGCATCAGCTGTAGCATTAGGGTTCTCATCAACAGTGGGAACTTTGGGTACTGGGAGCAAATGATTCCTGTGCCAGACTGCATCCTTCCCTATGGATCATGGATTTGGTACACTGGAATATTAGGTAGCTTACCCACCACCTCAAACAACTCTTTCCCCCATCTGTTAGCCAACTTATTTTCAGCAGATGAACCCAAATTACAGAGAAGTCACCAAGCATCTGTTCTCGGTACCGTACCTTGGCATTAAAACATCTTTTGTTCCCAGCATTTATCTCTGCGGAATTCTCCTCTTCCAATCAGTAGGCCTTCTTAAAGCTTGCTCGGAGAAAGCCACATACTGAAAATGCTCTTGACATCCTACTCCAGTATCAGTGGATACACCCAACTGGATGTCAATTGGGAGTCGAGCTTCTCTACCAAACATGAGGAAATAGGAAGAAAACCCTGTTAAATCATGATGTGTACAATTATATCAATGAACCATTGAACCCACATGACAACTCCAAGATTGCTTAGCCATAGCTGAGAGAGTATCCAGCATATCCATGAGAGTGCAATTAAAGCATTCAGGAAGGATATCCCCCTCATGATGATATGGAGTAGTACAAATTTTTAGAACATTCAGCAGACTTAACAGTGACCTTAACCCAGGTCATTTGCACCAGCTCAGAGTGCTACCCACATCGTTTGGTATATATATATATATATAATATCTCCTTCCTTTATATAAAATTATTTTCCATTTTGTGGAGATTGCATTGAGTTTTTAGACTGTACTATGTAGGTGGGGGTCTCTCTCTCTCTCTCTCTCTCTCTCTGTCTCTTTCTCCTGTCCTGTTAGCAGCAGTGCTCACAATAATCAGCTTCCAGGTTAGTACTATTATTATAAATTGTCACATTACTGTAATAGTGGCCGACTGTATTCTAGCAGCCAATAGGAATACCCCATATTAAACAAGCACCAGGTTCCTCCTTACTGCCGCATGTGTGTAAACTACAGCATCTAACAAATCCCTTCCACATTGGTCGTAATCCAGGTAAAAGCCAATAGTGTTCCGTTTAACTGGGAGAGAAGGCATTGCCTATAGAAATGGTGGGCGATCCCTGCTGTTGCTAGGTATTGAGACACTGCCTGTTCCTGCTTGAGAGCCCTGGGGATTAGCTGGAGGAGGAGTTAATGTGTGTACAGTATTGTATGTATACAACTTGACAGCACCTGGTCTGTCTCTCTCTCCTATAGACGGAACTACCGGGAAGGGCTCCAAGTGCCGCGGGAAGCCCCGCGGAGCCTCCCAACACTCGCGGCGGGGCCTGGGAGCCTGGTTTTCAGCCGCGACCAGCCGCAAACTTCCCTTGGAAGACGGAACTACCGGGAAAGGCTCTAACTGCCGCGGGAAGTTATCATTAGGAAAAAACGTATCTTAAACATAATAATTACACTACAAAAATAACAGCATTATTACTTAAAATGTCATTCTTAGATAGGACTACCCTAATATGGAGGGCCTTGTAAGTGGCGGGTAGCTTACACTTATTATATATTAATATATTTTAATAAATATATGTAACTAACACTCCAGCAGATAAAACTAAATAAAAATAACACATAAAAAACCCACTGTGCACCAACGGGCACACTTTTGCTAGTACATATATATAATAAATATATAATACACAAGTCTCTGCACTTTCAATGGAGAGCTGCAGTGGCGAGAATCCTTATTAGAATCACTCAGTGATGTCACTAAGTGACTAGTTCAATTATTAGTGCCACTGCAGCTCTCCATTCCTAATATAACTAGAGATGTCCGAACTTCTCAAAATCCGGTCTGCTCGAGGCCGGCTTGAGCGGACTCATTAAAATGAAAAAATCCTCGAAAATACGAGAAATCCTCGTAATTTAGAAAATTTTCAAAAAATACGTATTTCACGCATTTTCGAAAATACGAGAAATCCTCGTAATTTCAAAAATTTTTGAAAATATGTATTTTCACACGTTTTCAAAATTACGAGAATTCCTCGTAATTTTAAAAATTTTTCGAAAATACGTATTTCGCGCATTTTCGAAAATACGAGAAATAATTTCGAAAATTTTCGAAAATACGTATTTTCACACATTTTCGAAATTACGAGAAATCCTCGAAAATTTCTGAAAACGCGGTTCGGAAAAGTTCGGAAGGAGCGCAGCCGGAGCAGCCGGGCGCGCACGCGCATTATGCAAACAAAAAAGAGGCGCGAACAAAATGGAATAAACCAAAATTAACAAACAGGGGTCAACATAAAGCCTATAAAACTAAAACAAGTGAAATAAACCTAAAACAAACATCTGATTCTGACTAAATTACTATTAACATTTGAACAATGAATGTTTAAACATATATCTAAGATAAAGATTTTAAATAGTTAAAATGTTTAACAATGTTTTTTTTAATGTTATGTTCCAAACTTTGGGGGGAAAAAAGTTAAATAAATTCTTTTCACCAGCTATTATCACTGTACTTATTTAAAATAAAAACTTGTGTATTATAAGAAATAATTCACCCCTTACAGTGTAACCTCGGAGTTTCCTGACCTCGTATTTTCGAGGTATAATAGCCTTATATTACACTGTAAGGGGCGCATTATCCCTTATATATTCCATACATATATATATTCCAATGTAACATTACTGTACCATGCTGTATAGTGCCTAGTGTATATATATAATAATAACATAGTAACATAGTAATTAAGGTTGAATAAAGACATACGTCCATCAAGTTCAACCTATTCACCCTATTTTTTTTTTAACCCTACCTAACAATTGATCCAGAGGAAGGCAAAAAAAACAGCTAAAAAGGGGGAAAAAATTCCTTCCTGTCTCCAAACGGTAATCGGAAAGTATCCCTGGATCAACCAGATCTATATGCATTAATACCAGTAATTCTGAATATTTTTAATTTTAGAAACTTATCCAAGCCTTTTTTAAAGCTATTCAATGAACTTGCCATTACCACATCTGCTGGAAGACAGTTGCACAGTTTCACCGTTCTCACTGTAAAGAAACCTCTCCTAACCTGAAGATGAAACTTCTTTTCTTCCAACCTAAAAGGATGTCCACGTGTCCTCTGATATGACCTATTAGTAAAGAATGCACCAGAGAGTTCATTGTATGGCCCATTAATATTTTTATATAAGGTTATCATGTCCCCACGCAAACGTCACTTCTCCAATGTAAACAGCCCTAACTTGTCTAATCTGCCTGCATATTCAAGCCCCTCCATTCCCCTTATTATTTTAGTTGCCCTTCTCTGAACTGGATCAGATTCCAAGATGTCCCTTTTGTATATGGGATTCCAAAACTGCACCCCATATTCCAAATGAGGCCTTACCAGTGCCTTATAAAGAGGGAGAATAATATTTTTCTCTCTTGAATCTATTCCCCTCTATATACAAGACAATATCTTGCTAGCTCTAGCTGTTGCTACCTGGCATTGTTTGCTATAGATAAGTCGTTATTATACCCGAACCCCCAAATCTTTTTCCATTACAGATGCACTTAACACAGAGTTATTTATGGTGTAGGTGGCACAGGGATTATTAAATCCCAAATGCATCACCTTACAATTATCTACATTGAATCTCATCTGCCATTCTGCTGCCCATTGTGATAATCTATCTAGGTCTGCTTGCAGCAATTGCACATTATTTGAAGTTTCCAAAGTTCTGCATAGTTTAGTGTCATCAGCAAACACAGAGTCCTTGCTCTCAATGCCCCTTCTAAGTCATTTATAAACAGATTAAACAAAAGCGGCCCCAGTACAGAACCCCGAGGCACTCCGCTTAGAAGTTTAGCCCACATAGATGTAGCTCCCTTAACCACCACTCTCTGTTTTGATCCAATAACCAGTTTTCTATCCATGAACAAATGTTTTCTTCAAGGCCAACAGTCCTCAGTTTATACATTAGTCGCCTATGTGGCACAGTATCAAAAGCTTTCACAAAATCCAAATATACCACATACCACATCCATTGCTGTGCCTGAATCTAACTTCTTACTCACTTCTTCATAAAAAACAATTAAATTTATCTGGCAGGATCTATTTCTCATAAATCCATTCTGACTACTACTAATAAGATGATCTCTGGAGACAATGTCAAGGATATGATCCAGTGAACAAGTTTCCATCACCTTCCCTACCACTGATGTTAGGCTTACAGGTCTATAGTTTCCAGGCTGTGAACGACTACCTTTTTTGAATATTGGTATTACATGGGCTTTTTTCCAATCCAGCGGCACATCCCCAGACCAAAGCGAATCTGAAAAGATGAGAAACAGTGGTCTAGATAGAACTGAACTAAGCTCTTTTAAAATCCGAGGATGCAATTCATCTGGTCCTGGGGCTTTATTGATATTAACGTTGTCTCATTGTTTCCATACCATATCCTCTGTTAGCCAATGTAAATACTCTTCATTTCTTCCCTGCATATTATTACAATCCCTGCTGTAAGGACAAGGATTCTCAACAGTAAAAACCAATGTAAAAAAAACTGTTTAGCAGATTAGCCTTTTCGGCATCCTCTACAACCACCTCAGCCCCATTATTTAATGGTCCCACATTCTCAGTCCTCATCTTTTTACCATTTATATACTTAAAAAACATTTTGGGGTTGGACTTGCTTTGTTCGGCAATCCGTATTTCCTTTTCTATTTTAGCTAGTTTAATTGCTTTCTTGCACTCTTTATTACAGCTTTTGTACTCCCTGTAAGTCTGTTCTGTGCCCTCTGTTTTCAAAATTTTAAAAACCTTTTTCTTTTTTTTCCCCTTTTTACCTGAGCATTAAGCCATGCAGGAGTGGACCTCATTTTTTTACACTTGTTCCTACAGGTACAGATTTAGAAATTAAATAGTTTAATATCCCTTTAAAAGTGGTCCACATCTGCTCAGTACCTTTACCTAGAAACAGTTCCCCCCAGTCTATGAGCAGGAGTGATTCCTTTAACAGCATAAAATTAGCTTTCCTAAAGTTAAAAGTTTTTGTTAACTCAGTGCACTTTAGTTCCATATAGTACAATGTGACATTACTGCACCATGCTGTATAGTGCCTAGTGTATTTCTATATATAATACATATATATAATAAACACATATTCCATTCAGTACAATGTGACATTACTGCACCATGCTCTATAGTGCCTAGTGTATTTCTATATATAATACATATATATAATAAATACATATTCCATACAGTACAATGTGACATTACTGTACCATGCTGTATAGTGTCTAGTGTATTTCTATATATAATACATATATATAATAAACACATATTCCATACTGTACAATGTGACATTACTGCACCAAGCTCTATAGTGCCTAGTGTATTTCTATATATAATACATATATATAATAAACACATATTCCATACAGTACAATGTGACATTACTGTACCATGCTGTATAGTGCCTAGTATATTTCTATATATAATACATATATATAATAAATACATATTCCATACAGTACAATGTGATATTACTGCACCATCCTCTATAGTGCCTAGTGTATTTCTATATATAATACCTATATATAATAAATATATATTCCATACAGTACAATGTGACATTACTGCACCATGCTCTATAATGCCTAGTGTATTTCTATATATAATACATATATATAATAAACACATATTCCATACAGTACAATGTGACATTACTGTACCATGCTGTATAGTGCCTAGTGTATTTCTATATATAATACATATATATAATAAACACATATTCTATACAGTACAATTTGTTATTACTGTACCATGCTCTATAATGCCTAGTGTATTTCTATATATAATACATAATTATATAAACATATATTCATACAGTACACAGGTGGAAATTACGGTCCATGTGTATAGTGCCTAGTGTATTTCTATATATAATACATATATATAATAAATACATATTCCATACAGTACAATGTAACATTACTGTACCACGCTGTATAGTGCCTAGTGTATTTCTATATATAATACATATATATAATAAACATATATTCCATACAGTACAATGTGACATTACTGTACCATGCTGTATAGTGCCTAGTGTATTTCTATATATAATACATATATATAATAAATATATATTCCATACAGTACAATGTGACATTACTGCACCATGCTCTATAATGCCTAGTGTATTTCTATATATAATACATATATATAATAAACATATATTCCATACAGTACAATGTGATATTACTTTACCATGCTGTATAGTGCCTAGTGTATTTCTATATATAATACATATATATAATACATAAGTGTGATATTTTATAGTAGGGGCTGCAGTGGTATATATCCTTATAAAAATCACTATGTCACTGACTCATTTCTTATATTTCTTATATACCACTATTCCGCCCATTTCAGTGTTCATGGCTGGACAATGACTCAGCGTTTTTTGCAGTGTTTAACTTCACTAACAGAACCTGCTGGAGCTGCTTCCTGTCACTTCATAACCAATGTCTCTCTCCTCCTCCACAAAGATTTATTTAACCCCATATATACTGGGCTGGGATGTTCCTTTCTACTGGGTTTAAGTTACAGAAGGTAGCTTGGAGTTTTAAGGTGGAAATAGGGACAAGGCTAGAATTTAAAATGTGAATGGGGTGAAGAAATCCGATACTCCGATGTATTATAAGAAATAATGCGCCCCTTCACCCCTACGGCCTCGTGCTTCTATATGGTCAGGGAACTCCTCGGTGGCGTAATATCCTTATATTACACTGTAAGGGGCGCATTATCCCTTATATAATAAATACATATTCCATACAGTACATATAATAAACATATTTTTATACAGTACAATGGGACATTACTGTACCACGCTGTATAGTGCCTAGTGTATTTCTATATATAATACATATATATAATAAACAAATATTCCATACAGTACAAGTACATTACTTACATGCTGTATAGTGCCTAGTATTCTATATAAATACATATATATAATAACACATATTCATACAGTACAATGTCTTATACTGTACCATGCTGTATAGTGCCTAGTGTATTTCTATATTAATATAATATAATAAAACATATTCATACAGTACAATGTGACATTACTGTACCATTGCGATAGTGCCTAGTGTATTTCTATTATATATACAATATATAATAAAAATATTCCATACGTACAATGGACATTACTGCCATGCGTATAGTGCCTAGTGTATTTCTATATAAATACATATATATAATAAACAATATTCCATACAGTACAATGTGACATTACTGTACCAGCTGTATAGTGCCTAGTGTATTTCTATATATAATACATATATATAATAAACACATATTCCATACAGTACAATGTGACATTAATGTACCACGTGTATAGTGCCTAGTGTATTTCTATATATAATATAATATAATAAATACATATTCCATACAGTACAATGTGACATTACTGTACCATGCTGTATAGTGCCTAGTGATTTATATATAATACAATATATATATATAATAAAACACATATCCATAAGTACAATGTGACATACTGTACATGCTGTAAGTGCCTAGGTGTATTTCTATATATGAAAATAGATATATAAAACACATATTCTATACAGTACAATTGTTATTACTGTACCACGCTGTATGTGCCTAGTGTATTCTATATATAATACATAATATAATAACACATATTCCATAAGTACAATGTGACATTACTGGACCTAGTGATAGTGCCTAGTGTATTTCTATATATATAATACATATATATATAAATCACATATTCATACAGTACAATGTGAATTACTGTACCATGCTGTATAGTGCCTAGTGTATTTCTATATATATACATATATTAATAAATACATATTCAATACAGTACAATATGACATTAATGTACCAGCTGTATAGTGCTAGTGATTTCTATATATAAACATATATAATAAAACACATATTCATACAGTACAATGGTGACATTACTGTAATGCTGTATAGTGCTAGTGTATCTATATATATACATATATATAATAACACATATTCCATACAGTACAATGTGACATTACTGTATCATGCTGTATATGTGCCTAGTGTATTTCTTATATAATAACATATATAAATAAACACATTCCATACAGTACAAGTGACATTACTGTACCACGCTGTATAGTGCCTAGTGCAAGTTCTATATAATACAATATATATAAATACATATCCTATAAGTACAATGTGACATTACTGCACCATGTGTATAGTGCCTAGTGTATTTCTATATATAATACAGATATATAATAAAACACATTCCATACAGTACAATGTACATTACTGGACCATGCTGTATAGTGCCTAGTGATTTATATATAATACATATATAATAAATAACATATCATACAGTACAATGTGAAATTACTGTACCAGCGTGTATAGTGCCTAGTTGCGTTCTATATATAACATATATATAAAAAACATATTCCATACAGTACAATTGACATTACTGACCAGCTGTATAGTGCTAGTGTATTTCATATATAATACATATATAATAAACACATATTCCATACAGTACAATGTACATTACTGGTCCATGCTGTAGTGCCTAGTGTATTTCTATATAATACATATATATAATAAACACATATTCACACAGTACAATGTGACATACTGTACCATGCTGTATAGTGCCTAGTGTATTCTATATATAATACATATATATAATAAACACATTCCATACGTACAATGTGATTACTGTACCATCGCTGTATAGTGCCTAGTGGTATTTCTATATATAATACATATATAATAAAACACATACCATACAGTACAATGTACATTACTGTACCAGCTGTATAGTGCCTAGTGTATTTCTATATATAATACATATATATAATAAACACATTCCATACAGTACAATGACATTACTGTACCATGCTGATAGTGCCTAGTGTATTTCTATATATATACATATATATAATAAACATATATCCAACAGTACAATGTGACATTACTGTACATGCGTATAGTGCCTAGTGTATTTCTATATAAATACATATATATAATAAACACTATTCCATACAGTACAATGTGACATTACTGTACCATCGCTGTATAGTGCCTAGTGTGTATTTCTATATATAATACATATATATAATAAACACATATTCCATACAGTACAATGTGACATTACTGTACCAGCTGTATAGTGCCTAGTGTATTTCTAATATAATACATAATATAATAATAAACACATATTCCAACAGTACAATGTGACATTACTGTACCCATGCTGTATAGGCCTAGTGTATTCTATATATATAATACATATATATATATAAATACATATTCCTACAGTACAATGTTGACATTACTGTACCATGCGGTATAGGCCTAGTGTATTCTATTATAATAAATATATAATAAAAATATTCCATACGAAGGTACCAATGTGACATTACTGTACCATGTGGATAGTGCCTAGTGTATTTCTATATATAATACATATATATAATAAACAAATATTCCATACAGTACAATGTAACATTACTGTACTACGCTGTATAGTGCCTAGTGTATTTCTATATACAATACATATATATAATAAACAAATATTCCATACAGTACAATGTCTTATTACTGTACCATGCTGTATAGTGCCTAGTGTATTTCTATATATAATACATAAATAATAAAATATATTCCATACAGTACAATGTGACATTACTGCACCATATGCTCTATAATGCCTAGTGTTTTCTATATACTAATACATATATAATAAACATATATCCATACAGTACAATGTGATATTACTTACCATGCTGTATAGTGCCTAGTGTATTTCTATATATAATACTATAATAATACATAAGTGTGATATTTTAAGTAGGGGCTGCAGTGGTATAGATCCTTATAAAAATCACTATGTCACTGACTCATTTCTTATATTTCTTATATACCACTATCCGCCCATTCAGTGTTCATGGTGGACAATGACTCAGCGTTTTTTGCAGTAGTGTTTAAACTTCACTAACAGAACCTGCGGAGCTGCTTCCGTCACTTCATAACCAATGTCTCTCTCCTCTCACAAAGATTTATTTAACCCATCATATACTGGGCTGGGATGTTCCTTTCTACTGGGTTTAGTTACAGAAGGTAGCTTGGAGTTTTAAGGTGGAAATAGGGACAAGGCTAGAATTTAAAATGTGAATGGGGTGAAGAAAAAATCCGATACTCCGATGTATTATAAGAAATAAGCGCCCCTCACCCTACGGCCGCCTGTGCTCTATATGGTCAGGGAAACTCCTCGGTGGCGTAATATCCTAATTACACTGTAAGGGGCGCATTATCCTTATATATAAAAATACATTCCATACAGTACATATAAATAAACATTTTTTATACAGTACAATGGGACATTACTGTACCACGCTGTATAGTGCCTAGTGGATTTTATATATTAATACATATATATAAACAAACAATATTCCACAGTACAATGTAACATTACTGAATACGCTGTATAGTGCCTAGTGATCGATATACAATACATATATATAATAAACAATATTCCCTACAGTACAATTGCTTATTACTGTACCATGCTGTATAGTGCCTAGTGTATTTCTATATATAATACATATTATAATAAACATATATTCATACAGTACAATGTGACATTACTGTACCAGCTGTATAGTGCCTAGGTATTTCTATATATAATAATATAATAATAAATATATATTCCATACAGTACAATGTGACTTACTGCACCATGTGCTATATGCCTAGGTATTTCTATAACAATACATATATATAATAAACATATATTTCATACAGTACAATGTGACATACTGTACCATGCTGTATAGTGCCTAGTATATTTCTATATATAATACATATATATAATAAACACAGTCCATACAGTACAATGTAAACATATACTGTACCACGCTGTATAGGTGCCTAGTGTATTATATTTAATAGAGATATATAATAAATACCTTTCATAAGAGTACAATGTGACATTACTGTACCATGCTGTATAGTGCCTAGGTATTTCTATATAAACACATATATATATATATAATAAACACATATTCCATAAAAGTACAATGTGACATATGTATCCATGCTGTATAGTGCCTAGTGTATTTCTATATATGATAAATCTATATAAACACATATTCTATACAGTACAATTTGTTATTACTCTACCAGCGTGTATGTGCCTAGTGTATTTCTAATAATAATACATATATAAATAAACACATATTCCAACTACAGTACAATGTGACATTACTGTACCTAGCTGTATAGTGCCTAGTGTATTTTCATATATTAATACATATAGTAATAAATACATATTCCATACAGTACAATGTGATATTACTGTACCATGCTGTATAGTGCCTAGCTATTTATATATAATACATATATATAATAAATACATATTTCATACAGTACAATGACATTACTGTACCATGCTGTATAGTGCCTAGTGTATTCTATATATAATACATATATTATAAACACATATTCCATACAGTACAATGTGACATTACTGTATCATGCTGTTAGTGGCTAGTGTATTTCTATATATAATACATATATATAATAAACACATATTCCATACAGTACAATGTGACATTACTGTATCATATGTATAGTGCCTATGTATTTCTTATATAATACATATATATAATAAACACATTCCATACAGTACAATGTGACATTACTGTACACGCTGTATAGTGCCTAGTGCAGTTCATATATAATACATATATATATAATAATACATATTCTATACAGTACAATGGACATTACTGCACCATGCTGTATAGTGCCTAGTGTATTTCTATATATAATACATATATATAATAAACACATTCCATACAGTACAATGTGACATTACTGACCACGCTGTAAGTGCCTAGTGCAGATTCTATATATAATACATATATAATAAATACATATTCTATACAGTACAATGTGACTTACTGTACCACGCTGTATAGTGCCTAGTGCAGTTCTAATATAATACTATATATAATAATACATATTATACAGTACAATGTGACATTAATGCCATGCGTATAGTGCCTAGTGTTTTTATATATAATAATATATATAATAAACACATATTCCATACAGTACAATGTGAACATTACTGTACATGCTGTATAGTGCCTAGTGTATTTCTATATAATACATATATATAATAAACCACTATTCCACACAGTACAATGTGACATTACTGTACCAGCTGTATAGTGGCCTAGTGTATTTCTATAATAATACATATATATAATAATAAAACTCATTCCAACAGTACAAGTGACATTACTGTACCACGCTGGATAGTGCCTAGGTGTATTTCTATATATAATACCTATATATAATAAACAACATATTCCATACAGTCAATGTAACATTACTGTACCATGCTGTATAGTGCCTGTGTATTTCTATATATAATACATATATATAATAAACACATATTCATACAGTACAATGTAACATTACTGTACCATGCTGTATAGTGCCTAGTGTATTTCTATATATATACATATATATAATAAACAATATTTCCACACAGTACAATGTGACATTACTGTATCATGCTATGTTAGGCCTAGTGTATTTCTATATATAATACATATATATAATAAACACATTCCATACAGTACAATGTGACATTACTGTACCATGCTGTATAGTGCCTAGTGTATTTCTATATATAATACAATATATAATAACACATTCCATACAGTACAATGTGGACATTACTGGATCATTGTATAGTGCCTAGTGTATTTTCTATATAATACATATATATAATAAACACATATCCCACACAGTACAATGTGACATTAATGTACCATGCTGTATAGTGCCTATGTGTATTCTATATATAATATACATATATATAAAACACATATTCCATACAGTACAATGTGACATTACTGTATCATGCTGTATAGTGCCTAGTGTATTTCTATATTAATACATATATATAATAAATACATATTCCATACAGTACAATGTGACATTACTGTACCATGCTGTATAGTGCCTAGTTAGTGTATTTCTATATATATACATATATATAATAAAACACATATTCCATACAGTACAATGCGATATTACTGTACCATGCTGTATAGTGCCTAGTGTATTTCTAATATATAATACATATAATAATAAATACATATTCCATACAGTACAATGTGACATTACTGTACCATGCTGTATAGTGCCTAGTGTATTTCTATATATAATACATACTATAATAAACATATATATCCATACAGTACAATGTGTAACATTATGTACCACGCTGTATAGTACCTAGTGTATTTCTATATATAATACATATATATAATAAACACATTCCAACAGTACAATGTGACATTACTGTACCATGCTGTATAGTTGCCTAGTGTATTTCATATATAATACATATATATAATAAACACATATTCCATACAGTACAATGTGACATTACTGTACCATGCTGTATAGTGCGATAGTGTATTTCTATATATAATACGTATATATATAAACACATATTCCATTCAGTACAATGTGACATTACTGTATCACGCTGTATAGTGCCTAGTGTATTTTTATATATAATCATATATATAATAAACACATATTCCATACAGTACAATGTGTTATTACTGTACTATGCTGTATAGTGCTAGTGTATTTCTATATATAATACATATATAATAAAACACATATTCCATACAGTACAATGTAACATTACTGTACACGCTTATAGTGTCTAGTGTTTTCATATATAATACATATATATAAAAACACATATTCCATACAGTACAATGTAACATTACTACACCATAAAAACAGGTGGGAAGGCTTACAGTTTCCTCTCTACCAACACTATCATTCAAACAGGTTAAACATTGGTTCATCTGAACCACAGCCAGTGGTTTGAACAAAACAAAAAGTCTTTACTTCCAGATATAGATAAGGTACAATAAAGTCCAGTGTTACTCACACAACCAGGTATTGGATAAAGTATTTCACGTGAGCACATTACTTTTAAGGATATGTCTTTTCCTCCAATACTGCTAGATGCAGGCTCATACCGCAGCCTGCAAGTTAGAGAGGAGAGAGATCCTTATCAACAGGTGAACCTATTACAAACTGGACAGTCAGTTGGAATCATGGGATGGCCTTGGAATTGGGAATAAGCCACATCCTTCCTAATCATTCCCAACACAACCAGCCCCAGTACACATCTACTAAAACCAGGAGAAACTTGTTTCCTCCATTCAAATTACTGGTTTCAGCTTACCAAGATAGGTAAGATACCTAGGGGAAATATACTGAACATCCACAACTTTTCCAAGTGCTTTCTCGCATAATAGATAATAAACACATATTCCATACAGTACAATGCGATATTACTGTACCATGCTGTATAGTGCCTAGTATATTTCTATATATAAACATATAATAATAAACACAATTCTACAGTACAATGCGATATTACTGTACCATGCTGTATAGTGCCTAGTGTATTTTCTATATTAATACTATATATAATAAAACAAATTCATACAGTACAATGTGACATTACTGTACCACGTGTATAGTGCCTGTGTATTCTATATATAATACATATATATAATAAATACATATTCCAACAGTACAATGTGACATTACTGTACCATGCTGTATAGTGCCTAGTGTATTTTATATATAATACATATATATAATAAACACATATTCCATACCGTACAATGTGACATTACTGTACTAGCTGTATAGTGCCTAGTGTATTTCTATATATAATACATATATATAAAAACACATTCCATACAGTACAATGTGACATTACTGTACCATGCTGTATAGTGGCCTAGTGTATTTCTATATATAATACATATATATAATAAATACATATTCCATCAGTACAATGTGACATTACTGTACCATGCTGTATAGTGCCTAGTGTATTTCTATAATAATATATATATAAAACACATATTCCATAAAGTACAATTGACATTACTGTACCACGCTGTATAGTGCCTAGTGTTTTTCTATATATAATACGTATATATAATAAACACATTCTATACAGTACAATTTGTTATTACTGTACCACGCTGTATAGTGCCTAGTGTATTTATAATATAATACGTATATATAATAAAACACTATTCTATACCGTACAATGTGTATTTACTGTACCATGCTGTATAGTGCCTAGTGTATTTCTATATATATAATATAGTAATAAATACCATTCCATACAGTACAATGTGACATTACTGTACCAGCTGTATAGTGCCTAGTGTATTTTCTATATATAATAAATATAAATAATAAACACATATTCCATAAAGTACAATGGTGACATTACTGTACCACGCTGTATAGTGCCTAGTGTATTTCTATATATAATACACTATATATAATAAACACTATTCTATACAGTACAATTGTTATTACTGTACATGCTGTATAGTGCCTAGTGTATTTCTATATAAATACATATATATAATAAACACAATATTCCATACAGTACAATGGACATTACTGTACCATGCTGTATAGTGCCTAGTGTATTTCTATATTAATACATATATATAATAAATACATATTCCATACAGTACAATGTAACATTACTGTACCACGCTGTATAGTGCCTAGTGTATTTCTATATATATACGTACATATAATTAAACACATATTCCATACAGTACAATGTGACATTACTGTGCCATGCTGTATAGTGCCTAGTGTATTTCTATATATAATACATATAATAATAAATACATATTCCATACAGTACAATGTAACATTACGTACCATGCTGTATAGTGCTAGGTATTTCTATATAAATACATATAATAATAAACACATATTTCATACAGACAATGTGACATTACTGTACATGCTGTATAGTGCCTATTTATTTCTATATATAATACATATATATAATAAACACATATTCCATACAGTACAATGTGACATTACTGTACCACGCTGTATAGTGCCTAGTGTATTTCTATATATATAATACAAAATATAATAAATACATATTCCATACAGTACAATAGACATTACTGTCCATGCTGTATAGTGCCTAGTGTATTTCTATATATAATACAATTTCTATATATAATACATATATATATAAAATACCATATTCCATACAGTACAATGTACATTACTGTAACACGCGGTATAGTGCCTAGTGTATTTCTATATATATACATATATATAATAAACACATATTCCATACAGTACAATGTGACATTACTGTACCATGCTGTATAGTGCCTAGTGTATTTCTATATTAATACATATATAATAAAACACATATTCCATACAGTACAATGTGACATTATGTACCACGCTGTATAGTGCCTAGTGTATTTCTATATATAATACATATATAATAAATACATATTCCATACAGTACCATATGACATTACTTGTAAAGCATGTATAGTGCCTAGAATATTTCTATATATAATACATATATATAATAAACACATATTCCATACAGTACAATGTGACATTACTGTACCACGCTGTATAGTGCCTAGTGTATTTCTATATATAATACATATATATAATAAACACATATTCCATACAGTACAATGTGACATTACTGTACCACGCTGTATAGTGCCTAGTGTATTTCTATATATAATACATATATATAATAAACACATATTCCATACAGTACAATGTGACATTACTGTACCACGCTGTATAGTACCTAGTGTATTTCTATATATAATACATATATATAATAAATACATATTCCATTCAGTACAATATGACATTACTGTACCATGCTGTATAGTGCCTAGTATATTTCTATATATAATACATATATATAATAAATACATATTCCATACAGTACAATGTGACATTACTGTACCATGCTGTATAGTGCCTAGTGTATTTCTATATATAAATAAACCAGGCAGAACAAACACAGCACAATGTTTTGGCCAAAGGGCGTTTCTCAAGTACTTACAGGGTATGATCATGGGTGGGGATATATACCAATTATGATAGTGCCTCTAGCGGTGAGGAATACAAACATAGTACCCCCTAGTGGTAGAGGTACATAAAATCAAACGTAATACCGTAATATCGGTAACTTACTTCTAAAGAAGCTGTGCATCTCTTGTCCTCCTCTTTCCCCTCCCTTCAGTACACTGCTACTTTCTCATACACTTTACTTGCTTGCAGTCTATTAGAAGGGAGGGGGCATGTACAGTTGGGCCAACATAATGTCAGCACTTCATTTCAAGGACTTTAAATTGAGCATGGCTTGACTTTCCATACAGCCATTTTTGTTTGGTGAATTAGACTGAGAGGGGAAGGAGACTACACAGCATGGTACAAACTTCTTCCAGTGGGAAGAAATAAAGCCACACAGCATAATGAAATTAAGGCAGGTTATGCTAATAATCTATACATTGTATATAGACAACGTGTTTTTTTACTATTGTAGGGAACTGGTAAACTAGTTTCCCTTTAGTCTTCTTGTTCTGCCAGGATTTGGCCAGTAGGGGGCACTGTGTAAAAGTATGAAACCACATGAGCTTTCTCTTTTTACTTCCTGGAGTTTCCCCAGAGGATAGGGGAGAGCCAGGGGATCTAGATAACAGTTAATGTGAGATTAGATTCTGTTATAGATCACTCCAGGAGTAATAAACAGGAGTAGGGTAGCTAGTGAGCAGCCTGAGCTCCAACAAGGAGATTTAGTAAGGATTAGAGTCCTGGGTATACCACCCAAGAATAGGGACATAGTGCCAGACATAGGGGTAGAAGATTCCACTACAGTGACCTGAGAGCTGGGGTGGCACTAACAAGCTGATTGTTATTTATACTGTTTCTGATCCCTCTGGTTTGTGAGTATTTATGTGATATCTGTGTCATGTTATGTCACCTCTATTGTGCTAATTACAATTCCTTATTAATATTGTTCTGTTAATAAATAAGATACTGTTTAAATTCAAGAACCACTGGCGCCCATTTATTACATTCTACCTAGAGTGGTAGTTCAGCAACACCCTGCCTCCAACATATGTGAGGGCCCACTCCTGATAAATAAGAGTCTTGTGCATAGAATTCAGATAAGGCTGACAGTCTCTGGAGCAAATTAAATATCCCCATTTTACTTTTGCCTTACATTTGGTGCCCAATGTGGGTCCTGAAAAGGGTAAAGAAGTCATTGGCAGGAATATTCATTGGTTCTTTGTTCCCGTACCACGTCTCTTCCAATAGTGACTGTATAATTGAGTTACCTTTGACACTGCAAATCTAATTAATCAAATATTATAAGTATCATCATCCCTCTGATACTACCAGTTGATGTATATTCATGGGCTATAGCAGAGTTTATTAACCCACAACATGCCTTTACTATTGATCATGTACCTGGGGATAGTTCTACAGAATTAGTTAATGAAACGCTAACCTACCACCCAAATTTTCTAGGCTCCCATTTTCTAGCTAAAAAAGATTCAGCAGTAACAGGATATTTCATGTTACTGTATAGCAATCCAGAGGGGCTGTATGATGATACGGGGCCCTGTACCATTTTTCCTGTGAACACTGTCCCAGTTGGCTGCCCCATTATCTATCCTCAACCACCTATACCTCCAAGAAGGGGGACTGACATTAAGACTGGAATTCAAACATTAACCTAGAAGACAGATGATGTGCAGCCTCTAGAATTACCTGCTAGTTCAGCCTCCCTAATGGTTTATCCTCCCCAGACACTAATAGTAAGGGGAACTAAATACCCAAAGCTAAAAGCATTGTCAGGACTTGCCCCTACACCCATAGAAGAACAAGAATTTGAGGAGTGACAGGATGCTATGCAGATGCTAGAGGATTGTCCTTGCTCTGAGCTGAAAAAAGGATTCGTTTAACTGAAAACCTGCTTCCTCCTACATGCCGAGTGGTAAAAATGTTCTCACAGACACCTCCTACTCTTCAGTTTCCTGGCATTGCAGGACAACCATAAGGAGCACAGGAGTAAGGTAAGGATTTTTTTTTAAAACTACACAGTGGGGTCAGTAGAGGATTAAATTTTAGTTTTGGGTGGACTTTTCTTTAAACGCAATTCTTGAGTTTTTCCAAGAAAGGAAAAGCACATTTCCTATAAAAACACAATCATGTTAATAACCATTTAATAAACAATAACATTTCTAAACTAGAAAGGGAAAGTTTAAGTATAAACTTTGAATTTGGCTTGAAAGACTGCATTTTGGAAGGGAATATGTGTGTTTGTGCTGCAGATTTTAAAACTCAATAATGTCAATGAAGAGGACATTGTTGTTTTTTTACTTACACTTTAAATATGTCATATGTATTAAAGGTAGGTCAGTTGGTGTGTGTGTATTCATATCAGGTTGGGGGATAAAATACTAACTTTTTTGATGATTGATTGGTCAAAATTTTTTTTTACTTTAGTTACCCTTTAAGTATGGCTGCCATAGTAATAGATAAGTAGATCAGTAGGTGTGTGTAACTGTGTTGGGTTGAGAGTTTAAAAAAAAAAAACTTTTTTGATGATTGGTCAAAATTAGTTTTTTTGACTTTAGTTACCCTTTAAGTATGGCTGCAACAGTAATGGAGGGGTAGGTAAGTAGCTGTGTATACCTGTATCACGTTGGGGTTTAAAAAAAACATTTTTTATTATTGATCAAAATTTGTTTTTTTGACTTTAGTTACCCTTTAAAGTATGGCTTACTTATGGATAAGTAGATCAGTAGGTGTGTGTACCTGGGTCTGGTTGAGGGGGTATGTCTTTTTTGTGTTTATAACCATAAAACTATTTTTTATTGAGGATAAACCTAAATTAGTTTTTTTTTACTTTAGTTACCCTTTAAATATGGCTGCCACTGTAATGGATAAGTAGATCAGTAGGTGTGTGTACCTGGGTCTGGTTGAGGGGGTATGTCTTTTTTGTGTTTATAATCATAAAACTATTTTTTATTGATAATAAATCTAAATTAGTTTTTTTTTACTTTAGTTACCCTTTAAGTATGGCTGCCACTGTAATGTATAAGTAGATTAGTAGGTGTATGTACCTGGGTCTGGTTGAGTGGGTATGTCTTTTTTGTGTTTACCACCATAAAACTATCTTTTATTGAGGATAAATCTAAATTAGTTTTTTTGTCTTTAGTTACCCTTTAAATATGGCTTCCATGGGAATGGAAAGATAGGTCAGTAGGTGGGTGTACCTGGGTCTGTGTGGGGGGTTGGGGGTATCACCATTTGTATTTATGACCGTGAAAAAAACTGTTTTGAAATATCCACATTTGAGGATTGTTACCATTATAGTCTATGGGAAAAATATCCAGAAATTCACCAATAACGCAGTAACGCTTACACGGATTCCTTAGCTAGAAGATAACACACTTCTTCTATATGACCCGCACGTCTGTACCGAATTTCATGTCTCTAGCTCAAAAACTGTGGGAGGAGATACAGTCCAAAAAAGCGGATAATGAAAAAGAAGAAGAAATAGAAAGAACAGTAATTTGGCTTTTTCAAGCCAAATTAATAATATATACCTTGTGGTAAGTAACAGTATTTTACCACCCTATATCATTCTAGAACATATCACTTTTATTCTTCATTCATTCTTTTCTATTCTTAACTTCTGCATTCAAATATTAAAAAAACTCTAACACTTGGATGAATCAGATTTTACATTTCAAACCATTCTGCTCAAAATTATTTATTAAAGGGTATCTATACTCTAAAAAATAGAATTCTCAAAAAATATACCATTAAATAAAGCATTAAATAAAACTATTGCAAAACTTTTTTTGGGGGGGGGGTTTAAAGGGTATCTCCACTCATATTTTCAAGATTTGGTAATCCAGTTCTATTGAAGAACGGGAGGAAAAGGAGCTGTGCCTTACCTTCCGTTCTTCAATAGAACAAACAGGAGACTGGTGAGATGTTAAGAAACTTACCCGCTCGCTCGCTCCCCTGGCGCTTAGTCTGACAGGTCCCGACGGACCTTGTCTTCTATGCGCATAGATCGCGCATTCGCATAGAAGACAAGGTCCGTTGGGACCTGTCAGACTAAAAGCCGAGGGAGCTAGCGAGCGGGTAAGTTTCTTAACTTCTCACCAGTCTCCTGTTTGTTCTATTGAAGAACGGAAGGTAAGACACAGCCTTACCTCCCGTTCTTCAATAGAACTGGATTACCAAATCTTGAAAATATGAGTGGAGATACCCTTTAAATCTGAGCTGTGTATTCTAAAAAACATAATTTGAAAACACAGCTTTACAGCATTTACAGGGAAAGACCTTTGACTCCAGAAGCAGAAATTATAATATGTGTGCTATCTCTGAATGGTTCCATTACAATCAGTTTTCAATGCTACATTCTCCTTTTCCCCAAATATTTTCTTAAACATGATTTTGTTTTATTCTTGCATCCTCTGACCAGGGGCATAACTACCAGTTAACAAGGGAAACAATCTCCAGGGCCTGTGGGTTAAGGATGCCCCATCTTTTTATTTTTCCTCTGACAGATATAGCCTCCTCCCAGAACACAAAGCATAGAAAGATGCCCCATGATAACTTTAAGTGGCTTTCAAACCTGAACTACCAAAGTTTCAAAAGTATTATAAGTCAGAACAGGCACAATGTATAGTTAAAAATAATAACAATTATATAATTTATTAAAAAACAATTCATTTTGAATGCTTGATTATTTCCATGCACAATACGAAGCACGCCACCATCATGTTAAAGTGGGTGTGGCTTTGTCCGTGGACATGGCTAAAAGTTTACATTTTTGAACGTCCTATCACACAGGTATTTACATAGTTCCTCAGACAGTCATTTAGCAATTATGTAAATTACTAGAAACAGATATTACATCCCTTTCTCAAACAGCCTGTGTTACCACTACCATATTGCTCCTTTCAGGTTTTTATTGATCAAATCAAAATAATGTATTTTATAGTCTGTGCTTAACATGTTGGTTCAACTGTTACAATACATAAGAAATACCAGACTTTCTGTAGTATTAAAAATTTTAGCCAAATGAATTGTAACTCCACCACCACATCAAGGTAGACTCTTCAACAGGGCCCTCACTAACCTAACTAGTCTAACCTAGCCTAACAAATTAACTAAAGCTAACCTACTGTTACTAGGGAAAAATATTTTTTTTCTTGACTGATCAAAATGTTTTTTCTACCACTGCTGCTTTTCTTCTTCAATGCAGGGGTGCCACCTGAGACAAATGTCTCATTCTGCCTCATTATAGATGTGGCCCTGGGACTGGGGGAAATATTATTAATATCTCTGATAATATGTGTCTGTGGCCAGTCATGTTTGATATTGATTGTTTGGATAAATCATGTGCAATAAGAATATCAGATTGTTGGGATATTACAATGTACAGATTTTGTGTTACAGGGGTCGGTGTAAATATAGAAGTAAAGGAAGGTTTGGGACGTATCGTAAAGTTGTACCCCCACCCTCATGCAAATGAGAGGGGGAAATTCTCCATGGATACCTTTTTAGATAGGAAACTTTCTAAGGTCTGGTGTCATTCTTTTGGTGTTCAACCTGGATGGGGTGTGTCCATTTTTTTTTTTTGCCTCTGGAACCCAGAATCCTGTAAGTTCTGTGCATTCTCTCATTTTTATTTTATAAAACTGTTTTGTACCTTTATTTTATATCTATATTTATACCATCATTTTCTATTATTTTGTAATATATGCACTGTCCACCTTTTGGAATATTAAATATAAAAAAAAATTCTTTGATGCTTTACAAAATCAAGTTAGCCTCTGATAAAGTTACATGTGTTTGGATGGTCTATTGCATACTTTCCTTGTGTAAAGGTTAATTAACTTTGTGACTGCTGGCAGGGAAGTATGGATGTGCCAAGTCGATTAACCCATTGGTTGCTGGGGTTAGTGGTGTAGGGATAACTATTTATTTGCCAGGACGGGTGTGCATAGTCAGTGAAAGTGAACATTAATTGTTGTGTCACCAAGGCCTTAAATATATGATAGCGGCAAATAACAGAATGTTGAAATCATGTGCCCAGTGAACTCATGTTTGTGACACCACTTGTCTTTCTCTCAGCTCAGCAAATATAAATGTATCTTGTAGATTTCTAATTGCAGTGTTAGTGCCCATTAAACTCATAGAATGTTAATATAAGTGAAACCCACAGACTTTCAAGTAATTGGTCCCAAACATATGGATTGATTCATCCAGAGTCACAGGTGCTCAGGATAAATCTCCCCAGAAGAGATTCACCAGAGTTTGTGTGATTCTGGGTAGATTTCCCCCCCACATAAGTATTTAACGCCAGCTATCAGCCATTAACTACCACAATTTGTGCCACTTTGTGTGTAACATATGGTATTACAAGAAGGAGGAAATAATTCCTGCTTTTATTTTAAAAGCAGGGGGGGGGGGAAATGTTGCACAATTCACAATAAAATGGCCTTAAAACCCACAACTTTGTAAAAGTAATCAACTTTTCTAATGCATGTTGCAGACTGCATTGGATTCAATGCAATTGATTAAAAGGCATGTCCAGCCTAAAATAAACTTTGCTTAGAAATATTTACCACCCCCAAACCTAGGTTTTGCATTATCCATAAGTTCTGAAGATTCCCCTGAAGTGACTTACCCTACCTGGCCCTTTGCTGCCTGGGTCGCTTAAACAAAAATAAGTTGCAGGGGGCTTCTGCACTGACAGCCTCTCTACTTCCTGGCCACAGCTGTCAGGCTATTGGGTTTGACTTCAAGCCTTAATTGAGAGCCACAACCAGGAAGTAAAGCAGCTATCAGTCACAGAACAAAGGAGGAGTGGCAAGGGACCGAGTTTGGTAAGACACTTCAGGGGCATCTTTGGAACTCATTGATTGGGGGGCTGGTTTGGGATGGTGGTAAACATTTCTAAACAAAGTTTATTTTAAACCGAAAACATGCCTTTAAATACAACTGAGAGGGATCTGCACAAACTGCATCTTTCAAAGGGGATATATATATATATATATATATATATATCCTTTAATTTATATAAATATATTTATATTTTCATAGGAGATTGCATTGAGTTTTTAGGAGCTACCAATAAGGTGGGGGGTATATGATATTATATATAGGGAAGATGTATATGTATGTATGTACTATCTCACTATTACCATTTAAATGACCATAAATAAATATATATAAAGTATTGCACTGGCTTATATTAGGTACAAGATCTACAACTTATACAAAATATATAAACTTACTTACAGAGCTGAGATTCCTATTTTAATATGGGATAGACAAAATGGGAGGTTAAACCACACCCCTGTGACTGCTAAGGGGTCTCCATATGGATACTGAAAGGAAGTGGTAATATCAGTATAATATCCAATGATTTGCTGCTTGTAAAACATGTCAGTCAGCCAATCAAAAAAAAAACTGTTACGCAGGAAGTGATGTGTATGTAGGAAAAAGGATATAAAGGATGATACTTTGCATGTCCCACCCGTTTTTTCTAGGAAATCTGGGAGAGTAAGAAATATGTGTTTATTTATTTGATTATTAGGGCAATGCTATTATAATAACATGAGTCTGTGAGGAACCTTATGTTATAAGAAGGCTCCATTTAATTTTATACTCTGTGGAGAGATTTTTGCTCCTTTAACCTCACCTCACTTTAACCTATAAAGCTAATCAGTATCCTGTGCTCCCAAATCCTAGCCTTATACCAACTATGAATCTAGAATTTGGATCCTGTTTAGGGTCTCAGGTGCCTAATGGTGCTGTGTAGTTTTAACAATACAGTAGGACAGGATTGCTTGGTATGTTCTCAGACCTGAAGGTTTAGTCTATTTGATTCCCCTGGATACTAATGACTGAGTAACAGTTTAAAATATACCCGTGTAAAGATTTTATATCCACTGTATCTACATATAGCAAAACATACACACACATAATTCCCACTGTGTACCAATGGGCATACTTTTGCTAGAAAGTATTTATATATAAATGTTATTTATTTTAACAAATCACTGCTGTTGGTTCATTTAATCGGTTTCAAAAGTGTTTAGAGGCCATATTTATAAATGCACAGTATCGCACAATACTGATACCAGTATATCAGTATATTACAATGGCAGCCATAAATGTAGATCCACGATAGTTTATTTATGCTGAACTTTCGTTAATTTACGAACATTCGGTTGTAGAATACCATGCAGTAGTAAACTACCCTAATGGTATTCTATGGGAATCGTAAATCCATGATCGTTATCGTAGATTTATGATAATTTTAAGAATTACGGAAATTATCGTAAATTAGCGATCATTTAGCGATTGCTATAAAGTAATACTGTGCTTTTATAAATATGGCCTTAGGTTTCAATGCACAATTTCTCAATTTAATGTTAATTATGTTAAAACATCAACCTTAAATGCATACCCCCAAATATATCCCTTTAATAGTTACACTTGTAGAAACACATACCCCCCAACATACTCCTTTAATAGTTACACTTATAGAAACACATACCCTACAACTTACCTCTTTAATAGTTACGGTACACTTACAGAAACACATACCCTCCAACATTACCCCTTTAATAGTTACAATTATAGAAACACATACCCTCTAACATTACCCCTTAAATAGTTACACTTATAGAAAACATACCCTCCAACATTACCCATTTAATAGTTACACTTATAGAAAATATATCCTCCAAAATTACCTCTTTAATAGTAATACTTATAGAAACATATCCTCCAATATTACCCCTTTAATAGTTATACTTATAGAAATATATGCCCTCCAATATACCCCTTTAATAGTTACACTTATAGAAACACATACCCTCCAATATACCCCTTTAATAGTTACACTTATAGAAACACATACCCTCCAATATACCCCTTTAATAGTTACACTTATAGAAACACATACCCTCCAACATTACCCCTTTAATAGTTACACTTATAGAAACACATACCCTCTAATTTTACCCCTTTAATGGTTACACTTATAGAAAACATACCCTCTAATTTTACCCTTTAATAGTTACACTAATAGAAGACATACGCTCCAATATTACCCTTTAATAGTTACACTTATAGAAAACATACCCTCCAACATTACCCCTTTAATATGTGATCTCAACATGAGGTTCCTATTTTTAAAATGAGCCATTAATAACCTCTCTATGTGCTGTACAGCCCAAGATATAAACAATATATGAATAAATAAACATTTATTTTATGATTGATCAAAACATTTTATTTGACTATAATTACCCTTGAAGTATGTCTGGGTCAGTAGGTATTGTTGGAGGGTATATTTTTGCATGCAAGACCATGAAACTTTTTTAATGATCAAAATTTAGTTTTTTGACTTTAGTTAACCTTTAAACATGGCTGGGTAGATCAGTGAGTGTATGTACCTGTGTCAGGTTGGGGGGGTATGTTTTGCATTTATGATCATAAACCAATTTTCCAATAATTTATTAACCTATATTATACAAGGAAAAACAGGAAACATTCTGAGAAAGGATAGAGCACTACCTGAAACATTGCCTGTTTTTTCTTGCATAATATGGATGAATAAATGTATACATTATACATTATTGTTGGGAATCTCAGTAATATTTCCCTGGTTATCTAATTCTTGTATATTTTATGTAAAGATAAAACCATATAGAAATAATATGTAACCCGTAGAGAATGCTCCTTAATTTGTATCATCTAAATTTTACATTTATCACCATAATGTTAATGGTTATAGGAAATGTAACTTACTAATAACACTTCTTTAGCATCTTATTATCATTTACAAATTCTATCTCAAGATTTCCTGTCATCACTCCTCCAATTATAATATCTCCATCCTGGAAATGATCGTATTCTACAAGCATTTTATTAATCTCCAGGTGACAGGCAGGGTTGATAGACTGATCCACGGATGTACAGGGTGTCACACATAGAATTATCATATAGATCAGCACATTTACATGATAAATATAACCCACAACTCCCAGCATTGCAGTGACAGAGAGAACAATAAATCTCAGTCTTGTGAAATTCAATACATCATTATCCCAGCAGTTATCAGTACAGAGAGTCACAGGGGATAGAGGGTTCAGCTTCATCTGTAGATCAGTGTAAGGGAACCAGCTAATCCAACCATCATTATATAGCGAATAGAGAATGAACATAGACACAAGCACTGGGGAAATGAGTTCAGAGTTTATTATGAAAATAAAATAAATAGATAAATAATTACTGACTAACCTCAACCATAAAATCCCACTGCAATTTACTGTATAACTGTGCACTGTTTTCTTTCAGAAATAATATACAGTAATGTTTGGGAAAACTCCTGTGTAATCTTTTCATGGCCTTTGAGTTTTGACACTGCTTAGACTTTCTGTGCTAAATGATATTGGCCAAAATATGTGTAAGCCTGTCACCACATCAAGGTAGACTCTTTTAGCAGGACCCTCACTAACCAAACTAGTCTAACCTAACCTAACAAACTAAAGCTAATCATATGAAATGCATTTTAACAGTATCTAGCACATTGATATTAGACATATATCTTTTTTATCCATTTACTGTCCTATACAGTGAGAACAGACAGTAAAGGTTCCATACAGTGTGAACAGACAGTAAAGGTTCCATACAGTGAGAACAGACAGTAAAGGTCCCATACAGTGAGAACAGACAGTAAAGGTTCCATACAGTGTGAACAGACAGTAAAGGTTCCATACAGTGAGAACAGATAGTAAAGGTCCCATACAGTGAGAACAGACAGTAAAGGTCCCATACAGAAAAAAAAAGAAAAGAAAAACAAGAAGAAGCAAAATATACCCAATGTTTGAAACAGCTCAATAATTGTTGAGAAACAATTGAAAAATCTGCTTCCCCCCACACAATGGATAGCCCTTTTGTCCCCCATTCCCTACCCACATACCCCCCCCCCATTAATGTATTAAGATTGATAGATACGAAATGTATAGGAATTTACAATTATACATGTAGGTATGTATTTATTACTTGAAACTAAAAACAAATAAACATTAATGTTAAAAAAAAATTCTCAATAATAATAGTATCCTGGACCAACCAGAACACAGTATATGTATTATACAGTAATCTCGATTTTATATAGTATATTTGTACCAACCAAAACTACAGTATATGTATTAATATCAGTAATTCTCAATATATATAGTATCACTGTACCAACTAGAACTACAGTATACTGTATGTATTAATACCCGTAATTCTCATATATAGGTCTCTGTACCAACCAGAACTACAGATATGTATAATACAGTAATTCTCAATATTATTAGATCTTGTATCAACCAGAACTACAGTATACGTATTAATCCCAGTATTCTCAATATTATATAATTACTATACCAACCAAAAATACAGTATATGTATAAAGACCCGTAATTTTCAATTATATATTATTCCTGAACCAGAACTACAGTATATGTATTAATACCAGTAATTCTCAATATTTTATAGTATATCTGTACCAACCAGAACTACAGTAATATAATACCATTAATTCTTAATATTATATAGATCCCTTTACCCACCAGAACACAGTATATGTATTAATACCAGTAATTATCAATATATGTAGTATCCCTGTACCAAACAGAACTACAGTATATGTATTAATACCAGTAATTCTCAATTATATATAGTATCCCCCTACCAACCAGAACATAGTATATGTATTAATACTAGTAATTCTCAATATTACATAGTATCCCCGCTACAACCAGAACTATAGTATATGTATTAATACCAGTAATATCAATATATATAGTATCCCTATACCAACCTGAACTACAGTATATGTTTAATACCAGTAATTCTCAATATTATGTAGTATCCCTGTACCAACCAGAACTAAGTATATGTTTTAATAACAGTAATATCTTCATATTATGTATTATCCCTTACCAACAAAATACAGTATATGTATTAATACACCAGTAATTTAGAATATATATAGTCCCTGTACCAACCAAAACTCACTTATATATATTAAAATAACAGTATTTCTCAATATTATATAGATTCCTGTACCAACCAGAACTACAGTATATGTATTAATAACAGTAATTCTCAATATTATATAGTATCCCCGTACCAACCAGAACTACAGTATATGTATATCAATACCAGTATTTTTTTATATTATATAGTTTCCCTGTACCAACCAGAACTACAGTATATGTATTAATACCAGTAATTCTCAATATTATGTAGTATCCCTGTACCAACCAGAACTACAGTATATGTATTAATACCAGTAATTCTCAATATTATGTAGTATCCCTGTACCAACCAGAACTACAGTATATGTATTAATACCAGTAATTCTCAATATTATGTAGTATCCTGTACCAACCAAAACTACAGTATATGTATAATACCAGTAATTCTCAATATTATGTAGTATCCTGTACCAACCAGAAACTATAGTAATGTATAATACCCAAAATTCTCAATATTATGTAGTATCCCTGTACCAACCAGAACTATAGTATATGTATTAATACAGTAATTCTCATATTATATAGTATCCCTGCACCATTTGAATTCTCATCAACAGTGGGAACTTTGGATACTGGGAGCAAATGATTTCTGTGCCAGACTTTGATCTTTCCCTCTGGATCATGAATTTAGTATTCAGGAATGTTTGGTAGTTTTCCTACTGAAACAAATTTCTCCATTTATCGGGCAACTTATGATTGGCAGTTAGACCCAAGTTGTGGAGAAGCACCTTATCACCAAGGCATCAGTCTGTGAACCATACTCTGGCATTGAAGCATTGTTTGTTCCAGCATTTATCTTTGCAGCATCTCCTCAGCAAATTGATAGGCCTTCTTTAGACTTGTCGTAGAAAGGCCACATACTGGTAGTGATCTTGTAATCCTACTCGATCAGTGGATACACCATCTGGATATCAATTGGAAGTCAAGCTTCACTCCCGAACATGAGGAAATAAGGCGAAAACCCGGTGGATTCATGATAGGTGCATTTATATACATGAACCATGCAACTACATGGCTACTCCAGGATTGCTTAGCCGAAGCAGAGAGGGTACCCAGCATATCTAGCAGAGTCTAGTTAAAATACTCAGGAAGGGCACCCCTCAGGATGGTAAGGAGTAGTGCGACTCTTGTCGATGCTCAGCAAATTTAACAGTTCCTTTATCAATCTGCTCTCAAAGTCTCACTTGATCAGAATGGATTCAGTTGGGAAGACCATGATGCACAAAGAACTTCTCCTATAATATTTTAGACACAGTGACAGCTTTTTGGTTTATTGTGGGATATGCCTGGGCATAATGTGTATAATGATCAGTCACAATCAAAACATTACCAATCCCACAAGTGTCATTGTCAATGCACAAGAAATCTAAGCACAATGTTCCATAGGAGCAGCTCTAGTAGGCAAAGTCTTTCTCTGCAAACAGGGTATACATCACCTGCAGTAATCTGCAACTGCTTCCCTCATCCGAGAACAATAGAAGTGATCCTGGACTAGGCTATGTTTTTCAGTTCCTAGATGCCCATGTTGATCATGCAAACTTCTCAAAACAGTCTTTAGTAAACTTGGGAAAGCACTAATTGTCTTCCCTGAATGATCATAAAATAGATGAACCTTATAATGGAGCCCATGGATAATTTTCAGTTTATCATGAAAATTAGGAAAAAGGTACTCTCTTGGGTAAAGTTTTTCTGTTAATAACAGCCTCTCTGACATGATAAATTATGGGATCACTGTTTTGAAAACGAATCTTATCTTGGGTTTTAGTTGGCATCCTAACATACCCTATATAGTAGGGTAGCAATAATGGCAGGAACACTGTCCTCTCCTCTCACAATAAGAGCAGCCACTGCTGGACCTGGGATTTCTTCCCACTCGCTCTCCTGCTTAGGGGGTAGACCAGGGCATCTTGAAAGGGCATCTGCCCCTATGTTCTTTTCGGCCTGGCTGTATTTTAAAGAAAACTGGTAATTAGATAAAGCAGCCAACCACTGATGCCCTGCAGCATTTAATTTGGCAGTGGTTAAAACATATGTTAAAGGATTATTATCAGTTCTTACCTCAAATGGGGCCCCATATAGTCATGTGCTTTTCCATGATAAAAAAGTAAAAAGTAAAAAGTTTGGGCTTGATGGACAGAGCAATATTAACTAGACTGAATTGACTATAAAATTTACATGTTTTTTTTTCGTGTCAATCCCACACAGCACTACATTACTTTCCCAAGCTCAGAGAGGAGACTAGGCTCACTGCTGCCAATTAACCATGAGCTGATATCACTGTATGTGACCTTTACTGTTGTTCTCTCAGTATGGGACTTTACACATGTATTCTCTATGTATGGGCCCGTACTGTCGTTCTCTTTGTATGGACCTTTACTGTGTGTTCTCACTGTATGGGACCTTTACTGTCTGTTATCATGTATGGGACCTTACTGTCTGTCTTACTGTATGGGACCTTTACGTCGTTCTCACTGTATGGATTTACTCTCTGTTCTTACTCTATGGGACCTTTACCTGTCTATTCTCACTATGAGGATATTTACTGTCTGTTCCCACTGTATGGGACCTTTACTGTCAGTTCTCACTGTATGGAACCTTTACTGTCTGTTCCCACTGTACGGGACATTACTGTCAGTTTTCACTGTATGGGACCTTTACTGTCAGTTCTCACTGTATGGAACCTTTACGTCTGTTCCTACTGTACGGGACCTTACTGTTCAGTTTTCGCGTATGGGACCTTTACTGTCAGTTTTCACTGTATGGGTCCTTTACTGTCGTTCTCACTGTATGGAACCTTTACGTCTGTTCCCACTGTATGGGACCTTTACTGTCAGTTCACACTGTGTGGGTCTTTTTACTGTCTGTTCTCACTGTATGGAACCTTTGTCTGTTCTCCACTGTAGGGACCTTTAGTTTGTTCTCACTGTTGGGACCTTTACTGTCTGTTCTCACTGTATGGACCTTATGGTCTGTCACTACTTGGGACCTTTACTGTCTCGTTCACTGTATGGAACCTTTACGTCTGTTCTCACGTATGGGACCTTACTGTCTGTACTCACTGTGTTGGATATTACTCTTTTCTCACTCTATGGGACCTTTACTGTCTATTCTCACTATTGTATGATATTAATGTCTGTTCCCACTGTATGGGACCTTTACTGTCAGTTCTCACTGTATGGAACCTTTACTGTCTGTTCCCACTGTATGGGACCTTTACTGTCAGTTTTCACTGTATGGGACCTTTACTGTCAGTTTTCACTGTATGGGTCCTTTACTGTCAGTTCTCACTGTATGGAACCTTTACTGTCTGTTCCCACTGTATGGGACCTTTACTGACAGTTTTCACTGTATTGGACCTTTACTGTCAGTTTTCACTGTATGGGTCCTTTACACTGCCTCTGTTCTCACGTTTCCAATAGCCCCCTTTAATAGTTACACTAGAAACACATACCCTCCACATTACCCCTTTAATAGTTACACTTATAGAACCATATACCCTCTAATTTTACCCCTTTAATGGTTACACTTATGAAAACTACCCTCTAATTTACCCTTTAATAGTTACACTATAGAAGACTACGCTCCAATATTACCCTTTAATAGTTACACTTATAGAAAACATACCCTCCAACATTACCCCTTTAATATGTGATCTCAACATGAGGTTCCTATTTTTAAAATGAGCCATTAATAACCTCTCATGTGCTGTACAGCCCAAGATATAAAACAATATATGAATAAATAAACATTTATTTATGATTGATCAAAACATTTTATTTGACTAAATTACCCTTGAAGTATGTCTGGGTCAGTAGTATTGTTGGAGGTATATTTTTGCATGCAAGACCATGAAACTTTTTTAATGATCAAAATTTAGTTTTTTGACTTTAGTTAACCTTTAAACATGGCTGGGTAGATCAGTGATGTATGTACCTGTGTCAGGTGGGGGGGGTATGTTTTGCATTTATGATCATAACCAATTTTCCAATATTTATTAACCTATATTATACAAGAAAAACAGGAAACATTCTGAGAAAGGATAGAGCACTACCTGAAACATTGCCTGTTTTTTCTTGCATAATATGGATGAATAAATGTATACATTATACATTATTGTTGGGAATTCAGTAATTTTCCCTGGTTTCTATTCTTGTATATTTATGTAAGAAAAACCATATAGAAATAATATGTAACCCGTAGAGATGCTCCTTAATTTGTATAATCTAAATTTTACATTTATCACCATAATGTTAATGGTTATAGAAATGTAACTTACTAATAACACTTCTTTAGCATCTTATTACATTTACAAATCTATCTCAAGATTCCTGTCATCACTCCACTCCTCCAATTATAATATCTCCATCCTGGAATGATCGTATTCTACAAGCATTTTATTATACTCCAGGTGACAGGCAGGGTTGATGACTGATCCACGGATGTACAGGTGTCACACATAGATTATCATATAGATCAGCACATTTACATGATAAATATAACCCCAAATCCCAGCATTGCAGTGACAGAGAGAACAATAAATCTCAGTCTTGTGAAATTCAATACATCATTATCCCAGCAGTTATCAGTACAGAGTCACAGGGGATAAGGGTTCAGCTTCATCTGTAGATCAGTGTAAGGGAACCAGCTAATCCAACCATCATTATATAGCGAATAGAGAATGAACTAGACACAAGCACTGGGGAAATGAGTTCAGAGTTTATTATGAAAATAAAATAATAGATAAATAATTACTGACTAACCTCAACCATAAAATCCCACTGCAATTACTGTAAACTGTGCACTGTTTTCTTTCAGAAATATATTACAGTAATGTTTGGGAAAACTCCTGTGTAATCTTTTCATGGCCTTTGAGTTTTGAACACTGCTTAGACTTTCTGTGCTAAATAATATTGGCCAAAAATGTGTAACCTCACCACATCAAGGTAGGAGACTCTTTTGCAGGACCCTCACTAACCAAACTGTCTAACCTAACCTAACAAAACTAAAGCAATCATATGAAATGCATTTTAACAGTATCTAGCACATTGTATTAGACATATATCTTTTTATCCATTTACTGTCCTATACAGTGAGAACAGACAGTAAAGGTCCATACAGTGTGACCAGACATAAAGGTTCCATACAGTGAGAACAGACAGTAAAGGTCCCATACGTGAGAACACAGTAAGGTTCCTAACAGTGTGAACAGACAGTAAGGTTCCATACAGTAGAACAGATAGTAAAGGTCCCTACGTAAACAGACAGTAAAGGCCCATACATTGAGAACAGACAGTAAAGGTCCCATACAGTGAGAACAGACAGTAAAGGTCCCACAGTGAGAACAAGACAGTAAAGGACCCATACAGTGAAAACTGACAGTAAAGGTCCAATAACGTGAAAACTGTCAGTAAGGTCCCATACAGTGGGAACAGACAGTAAAGGTTCCATACAGTGAGAACGACAGTAAAGGACCCTACAGTGAAAACTACAGTAAAGGTCCCATACAGTAAAACTGACATATAAGGTCCCATACAGTGGGAACAGACAGTAAAGGTTCCATACATGTGAGAACTGACAGTAAAGGTCCCATACAGTGGGAACAGACAGTAAATCTCCAACTAGTGAGAATAGACAGTAAAGGTCCCATAGAGTGAGAACAGAGAGTAAATATCCAACACAGTGAGTACAGACAGTAAAGGTCCCATACAGTGAGAACAGACAGTAAAGGTTCCATACAGTGCGAACAGACAGTAAAGGTCCCATACAGTGAGAACAGACAGTAAAGGTCCCATACAGTGAGAACAGACAGTAAAGGTCCCAAACAGTGAGAACAGACAGTAAAGGTCCCATACAGTGAGAACAGACAGTAAAGGTTCCATACAGTGAGAACAGACAGTAAAAGACCCACACAGTGAAAACTGACAGTAAAGGTCCCATACAGTGGGAACAGACAGTAAAGGTTCCATACATGAGAACTGACAGTAAAGGACCCATACAGTGAAAACTGACAGTAAAGGTCCCATACACGCAAATGACAGTAAAGGTCCCGTACAGTAGGAACAGACAGTAAAGGTTCCATACAGTGAGAACTGACAGTAAAGGTCCCATACAGTGAAAACTGACAGTAAATGTCCCGTACAGTGGGAACAGACAGTAAAGGTTCCATACAGTGAGAACTGACAGTAAAGGTCCCATACAGTGGGAACAGACAGTAAATATCCTACATAGTGAGAATAGACAGTAAAGGTCCCATAGAGTAAGAACAGAGAGTAAATATCCAATACAGTGAGAACAGACAGTAAAGGTCCCATACAGTAAGAACAGACAGTAAAGGTCCCATACAGTGATAACAGACAGTAAAGGTCCCATACAGTGAGAACACACAGTAAAGGTCCTATACAAAGAGAACAGACAGTACGGGCCCCATACATAGAGAATACATAGTAAAGGTCCCATACTGAGAGAACAGACAGTAAAGGTCACATACAGTGATATCAGCTCATGGTTAATTGGCAGCAGGTGAGCCTAGTCTCTCTCTCTGAGCTTGGGAAAGTAATGTAGTGCTGTGTGGGATTGACAACGAGAAAAAACATGTAAATTTATAGTCAATTCAGTCTAGTTAATATTGCTCTGTCCATCAAGACCAAACTTTTTACTTTTTACTTTTTTATCATGGAAAAGCTACATGACTATATGGGGCCCAATTTGAGGTAAGAACTGATAATAATCCTTTAACATATGTTTTAACCACTGCCAAATTAGATGCTGCAGGGCATCAGTGGTTGGCTGCTTTATCTAATTACCAGTTTTCTTTAAAATACAAGCCAGGCCGAAAAGAACATAGGGGCAGATGCCCTTTCAAGATGCCCTGGTCTACCCCCTAAGCAGGAGAGCGAGTGGGAAGAAATCCCAGGTCCAGCAGTGGCTGCTTATTGTGAGAGGAGAGGACAGTGTTCCTGCCATGTATTGCTACCCTACTATATAGGGTATGTAAGGATTGCCAACTAAAAACCCAAGATAAGATTCGTTTTCAAAACAGTGATCCCATAATTTATCATGTCAGAGAGGCTGTTATTAAACAAGAAAAATACTTTACCCAAAGAGAGTACCTTTTTCCTAATTTTTCATGGGATAAACTGAAAATTATCCATGGGCTCCATTATAAGGTTCATCTATTTTATGATCATTCAGGGAGAAGACAATTAGTGCTTTCCCAAGTTTACTAAAAGACTGTTTTGAGAAGTTTGCATGATCAACATGGGCATCTAGGAACTGAAAAAACATAGCCTAGTCCAGGATCACTTCTATTGTTCTCGGATGAGGGAAGCAGTTGCAGATTACTGCAGGTGATGTATACCCTGTTTGCAGAGAAAGACTTTGCCTACTAGAGCTGCTCCTATGGAACATTGTGCTTAGATTTCTTGTGCATTGACAATGACACTTGTGGGATTGGTAATGTTTTGATTGTGACTGATCATTATACACATTATGCCCAGGCATATCCCACAATAAACCAAAAAGCTGTCACTGTGTCTAAAATATTATAGGAGAAGTTCTTTGTGCATCATGGTCTTCCCAACTGAATCCATTCTGATCAAGGGTGAGACTTTGAGAGCAGATTGATAAAGGAACTGTTAAATTTGCTGAGCATCGACAAGAGTCGCACTACTCCTTACCATCCTGAGGGGGGTGCCCTTCCTGAGTATTTTAACTAGACTCTGCTAGATATGCTGGGTACCCTCTCTGCTTCGGCTAAGCAATCCTGGAGTAGCCATGTAGTTGCAATGGTTCATGTATATAAATGCACCTATCATGAATCCACCGGGTTTTCGCCTTATTTCCTCATGTTCGGGAGTGAAGCTTGACTTCCAATTGATATCCAGATGGGTGTATCCACTGATCGAGTAGGATTACAAGATCACTACCAGTATGTGGCCTTTCTACGAGCAAGTCTAAAGAAGGCCTATCAATTTGCTGAGGAGAATGCTGCAAAGATAAATGCTGGGAACAAACAATGCTTCAATGCCAGAGTATGGTTCACAGAGCTGATGCCTGGTGATAAGGTGCTTCTCCACAACTTGGGTCTAACTGCCAATCATAAGTTGCCCGATAAATGGAGGAAAGATTTGTTTCAGTAGGAAAACTACCAAACATTCCTGAATACTAAATTCATGATCCAGAGGGAAAGATCAAAGTCTGGCACAGAAATCATTTGCTCCCAGTATCCAAAGTTCCCACTGTTGATGAGAATTCAAATGGTGCAGGGATACTATATAATATTGAGAATTACTGGTATTAATACATATACTATAGTTCTGGTTGGTACAGGGATACTACATAATATTGAGAATTTGTGGTATTAATACATATACTATAGTTCTGGTTGGTACAGGGATACTACATAATATTGAGAATTACTGGTATTAATACATATACTGTAGTTTTGGTTGGTACAGGGATACTACATAATATTGAGAATTACTGGTATTAATACATATACTGTAGTTCTGGTTGGTACAGGGATACTACATAATATTAAGAATTACTGGTATTAATACATATACTGTAGTTCTGGTTGGTACAGGGAAACTATATAATATTAAAAAAATACTGGTATTGATACATATACTGTAGTTCTGGTTGGTACGGGGATACTATATAATATTGAGAATTACTGGTATTAATACATATACTGTAGTTCTGGTTGGTACAGGAATACTATATAATATTGAGAAATACTGTTATTAATACATATAATGTAGTTTTGGTTGGTACAGGGATACTATATAATATCTAGAATTACTGGTATTAATACATATACTGTAGTTTTGGTTGGTACAGGGATAATACATAATATTGAGAATTACTGGTATTAAAACATATACTGTAGTTCTGGTTGGTACAGGGATACTACATAATATTGAGAATTACTGGTATTAAAACATATACTGTAGTTCAGGTTGGTATAGGGATACTATATAATATTGATAATTACTGGTATTAATACATATACTATAGTTCTGGTTGGTACGGGGATACTATGTAATATTGAGAATTACTAGTATTAATACATATACTATAGTTCTGGTTGGTAGGGGGATACTATATAATATTGAGAATTACTGGTATTAATACATATACTGTAGTTCTGGTTGGTACAGGGATACTACATAATATTGATAATTACTGGTATTAATACATATACTGTAGTTCTGGTTGGTAAAGGGATGCTATATAATATTAAGAATTAATGGTATTATATATACTGTAGTTCTGGTTGGTACAGATATACTATAAAATATTGAGAATTACTGGTATTAATACATATACTGTAGTTCTGGTTCAGGAATAATATATAATATTGAGAATTACTGGTCTTTATACATATACTGTAGTTTTGGTTGGTATAGTAATATTATATAATATTGAGAATTACTGGGATTAATACGTATACTGTAGTTCTGGTTGATACAAGGATACTATATAATATTGAGAATTACTGGTATTAATACATATACTGTAGTTCTGGTTGGTACAGAGACACTATATAATGAGAATTACTGGTATTAATACATACAGTATACTGTAGTTCTAGTTGGTACAGTGATACTATATAATATTGAGAATTACTGATATTAATACATATACTGTAGTTTTGGTTGGTACAAATATACTATATAAAATCGAGAATTACTGGTATTAATACATATACTGTGGTTCTGGTTGGTACAGGGATACTATATATTATTGAGAATTTTTTTTTAACATTAATGTTTATTTGTTTTTAGTTTCAAGTAAATAAATACATACCTACATGTATAATTGTAAATTCCTATACATTTCGTATCTATCAATCTTAATACATTAATGGGGAGGGGGGTATGTGGGTAGGGAATGGGGGACAAAAGGGCTATCCATTGTGTGGGGGGGAAGCAGATTTTTCAATTGTTTCTCAACAATTATTGAGCTGTTTCAAACATTGGGTATATTTTGCTTCTTCTTGTTTTTCTTTTCTTCCTTCTTTTTCTTTTAGCAGTGTCTTCTTATTTTTCGGGTTTGGTTGTTAACTAAGTGATTGATCCGTATACCACCATTCCCATTTTTTATAGAATCCTTCAAAGTTGTTTTGTAAGATGTAAAATATTTTTTCGTAATGCATGTTTTTAGATAGTATAATTTGTGTTTCTTTTATTGTAGGTACTTTGGGTGTTTTCCATTTTTGGACTATTAGTGATTTTACTGCAGTGGGTATATGAAATATTATTGTTTTTTGGTTATGTGACAGTTCTGTTATTCCTATATTAAGTAATGCTAGTTGGGGTGTTAGCGTAAAGTTTATTTTGAATATGTTTGAAATCATATTTTGAATTTTGTTCCATGTTTATTTTATTTTGGGGCAGTTCCACCATATGTGGAAGAGTGTTCCTGTGTTTTTGCACAGTCTCCAGCATTCTGGGGATGTGTCTTGATACCATTTTGCTTTGAGGTATGGTGTTATGTGCCTTCGGTATAGTATTTTTCTGTTGAAAAATACAGTGGGTTGTGCATTTGGATAGTTTAAATGGAGTTATATATGCTGCTTCCCATTGGTTTTCCTCTATTGAGATTTGTAGGTCTTCTTGCCATTTTGATATGAAGTTAAATGTTTTATGGTCTTGTGATTCTGTTAGTATTTTATAAAATTTTGATATTCCTTTTTTTGTGTAAGTTGTTTTTGTAAAATATTCGCCTATTGGTAAAGGAGTTATTGTTTGGTATGTTTGGTTTTTGTTTATGAAGCTGTGTATTTGTAGATATTTATAGAATTCTGTTTTGGGTAGATGGTGTTCTCTTCTGAGCTCATTATATAGTATTGGTATTTTGTTCTTAAATAGGTAATCTAAGTTGAGTATTCCCCTGTTTTTCCAGTTTTGGAGTTTTAAGTCTGGGATGACTAGTTCTAAGCTTATTATATCTATATATTTTATTATAGATTGTCTTTTTTTGTTGTTGTGTTCCAGGTTTTGATTGTTTGTTGTATGATAATATTTTAGATTGATTGTTTTAGTGGTTTTAAGAGTATGGCTCCTAGTAGTTGTGATAGGGACTTGATTTCTGGATTTTGTTTTTGTATGATATTTAATTCTATTGTTGTCCATTTTTTGTTATGGTAATTTGTCCACCAATATTTTGTTTGTTCCAGTATTGATGCCATGTGGTATTTTTTAAAGATAGGGAGGGCCAGTCCTCCTTTTGCTTTGGGTTTTATTAGTGTTTCGTTTGCTATTCTAGTTCTTTTATTGTTCCATACAAATTTATTTATAATAGATTGTAGTTGAAGAATTGGTCGGGTATGTCAGTTATTATTGTTCTCATTAGGTATAGTATCCTAGGTAGGATATTCGTTTTTATAATCAATATTCTTGCATACCAAGTTAAGAAGTTGTTGGACCATTTGTTTAGCTCTTTTTAAATTGTATTTAATATTCCTAGGAAGTTGTTTTGATACAGTAATGAGGTCGGTTTCGTTAGTTCTATACCTAAGTATGTCATTGATGTGTCGGCCCATGTGTATGGATATCTTGCTTTTAGTAGTAATTTTAGTGTTAATGAGATGTTGTAGTCCAGTAGTATGGATTTTTGTTCATTGATTTTGTAGTATGAGAGTTTAGTAAAATGTTCCATTATTTTTTTTAATACTATCAATGATTTGATTGGGTTTGTTATAGTTAGTATAATATCATCTGCAAAGAGATTTAGTTTGTATTCCTGATTACTAATTTTTATTCCTGTTATATCTTTGTTTTCTCTAATTAATTGGGCCAGTGGTTCTATTATTAGTGCAAAAATTAAGGGTGATAATGGGCATCCCTGTCTTGTTCCATTTGTTATTTGGAAGGGTTTTGATTGTATGTTTGATATATATACTATTGTTGAGGGTTTTGAGTAAAGTGATAATATAGCTTTCAGGAATTGCTCTTTTATTCCATATTTTTTTTAGAGTTTTCTCCATGTATGTCCAATTGACTCTATCAAATGCCTTTTCGGCGTCTAATGTAAGGAATATTGAGGGTATATTGTTATTTTCCACCCAGTTTATAAGGTTTATTCTTCTTCTTGTGGCATCATATGGTTGGCGTTGTGGTATGAAACCTACTTGATCTGGGTCTATCAGGTCTGGTAGGAGTAGTGATAGTCTAATAGCTAAAGTTTTTTTTAGTCTTGAATAGCAATTGTGTGTTTTTGAATAGTATGTATAATCTTTTTCTAAAGGTTTGAGGCTTCTCCAGCTGTCGTATAGGTCTTCTATCAATAGGGTTTTGGCCAATGTATTGGTTTTTTGGGGGGGAGTGTTTGCTGTGTCTCTTTCTGGGTCAATTGTTTGGTTAAAGTCACCACATATTATTGTATTTGTGTTTGTGTGTCGTTTTGTTTTTGTTATTATTTTTTTAATGAATTTATTTTGTTTTTTATTTGGTGTGTATATATTTGCTATGGTTATTGGTTTGTTGTTTATGAGACCTGAAATTATAATGTATCTTCCATTGTTGTCTGTTGTTAGTGTTTTGAGTTGGAATGCTATTGTATCTCTTATTGCTATGATTATGCCTGCTTTCTTTTTTTCGTTCGATGAGGTAAATATGTGTGGGTAGTTTTTGTGTTTAAAGGAGGGACTTTTGCTTTTTGCAAAGTCTGTTTCCTGTTTGCATAAGATATCTATATTATTTATTTGGGCTTCTTTCCATATGGAATTTCTTTTGAATGGGGAGTTTAGTCCTCTAATATTATATGTCATGATTTTTATTGTCATTTTGTGGTTTGTTGTATTTGCTTATTGTTAGTTGTTTTTATGTTGTTTGAGTAGTTGTAGTTTTGTAAATGATGTTCTTTTTTTGTTGTTCCTCTGCTAGAACCTTTGGATGGGGTATGGGAGGGGGAGGGGTAATTGTGTGTTGTCGGGTTCATATGGTTTTGAGTTTTATTACTTCGTAAGTTCTTGGGTGTTCCCATTCCATGGGTTTCCTCTGAGCTATCTAGTGTTTAGGGGGTTTAGTAGTGGTCTTTAGTGGGTTTTTTAATGGCTGCTTTTTTTTTGAGGAAGTTTGTGTTTGTTGTGTTCGGAAATGTGTTTAGTATATACCTTTTATTTTTAATCATATCATATGTGTTGTATACATATATATTCAAACAAATAAAATTTTTATAACCATATATACATATTCAAAGGGAGAAACTATAAAAAAAATTGTATATATGACATCATCAACATATCAATTTAGTTTCGCCTGAGCAGCGCAGATGGGCCTCGTTTTTATTTCAAGTATTTTTATCTTATCCTATCTCATCTTTTTTCCTCTCCCCTCTTTTTTTTTTTTTTTCTCTTTCTTCCCATCCCCCCTCCTTTATGTTGGTTGTGAGCGGTGGTTCCCCACCCGCGCTGCCCCGCCGCCCATACAGTTGTTCTCTCATTATCATTCAGGAGTTATCAGCATATTATGTAATAACATAGGAATAACATAACATAAGAAAACAAAAAAAAACCAAATTTGTTCGATATTTTAAGCATATCATGACACATGAGACAAACAAAAAAAAACCCCACAATTTTGTTCGATATTTTAAGCATTTAAGACAGATATCATTAGTTATTTTTATCATGGCACTTAACATTGGAAAAGAAAAAGGCAGTTTTCCCATTCAAAATAATAATGATTTCATCTCCGTGTGTGTTGTATTCACACTATCACGGGGTTCACCTGAAGAGGAGTGAGCGATACGAGACAAGAAAACCCCACAGTACCATATCTGACACCTCCAACATATTATTTTAGTTTCGACTGAGCAGCGCAGATGAGGCCCCGGTTTTATTTCAAGTATTTTTATCTTATCTTATCTCATCCTTTTTCCCCTCCCCTCTTTTTTCTCAAGAGTTATAGCATTATTAAACAATAACATATTTGGTGAAGTATCAGTATTCATTTTTTAATTTATTTTTATTATTTGGTTTATTGCTTTTGTTAAGCAAACTTTACTTTTCCTTATCTCTCCTCCCTCTCTCTCTTTTACCTTTGTCCTTCCACCTGCCATGTTATTATCTCCGTGTGTGTTGTATTCACACTATCACGGGGTGCACATGAAGGGGAGTGAGTAACTTAAAAAAAAAGAAAAAAAAAAATTTCCGATTTCTCCCACTTAGAGATAATAACAATGTTCAATATTTTTGTCATATTAAGCTTTTTCGTTAAACGCTATATATCTACTTATATGGAGGCGGGGGGAGAGAAGAGAAGGGTCTTTCCCTCTCATTAGTACGTTGGTTAGATTTTTGCGTTAAGCATAACAGGAGCCACATCTGGGCAGTATTTATGGCTTTGGTTGGGTTTTGCTTTCCCTTTAAAGTTTTTGTTCCTGTGTAATTCCATATAATAGTCCATCCTGTTCTTTTCCTCTCCTTCCCCTCCCCTCTCCCCCTCCTCCTATTGTTTGTTTATTGTTTTTAGGTAAATATTATTTAGTTCTTTTTGTCCAAATGTATTTTTATGTCCATTTCCTTATAAAGTTCCTGATATTTAAAGTCAACTTACCGGTTTTCTTTCCACTCCGGTGTCATTTTGTTTGGGGAGACTGAGGTTGGCGAGGGGGTTCCTTGGTTTTTTTGTTGCTTTAATAGTTTCCATGATTTTAGCAGCTTTAGACCCTCCTCAGGTGTGTTGGTTGTGAAGTTATTGTCGTTTCTAATTATATGGAGTTTGGTTGGGAATCCCCATTTATATAGGATAAGGTTTTCTCTGAGTGTTTTTGTCATTTCCATATATGTTTTTCTCGCTGCCATTGTGGCTGGTGATAGGTCGTTGAATATCTGTATTGTTTTATTTCTGGGATTGGATCTATTTTTCTCATTGCAAATAATATTTTTTCTTTCATTGTGTCCCTTGGTGCATCCTTAATATTGTGTCCCTTGGTGCATCCTTAATATCGTGTCCCTTGGTGCATCCTTAATATTGTGTCCCTTGGTACATCCTTAATATTGTGTCCCTTGGTGCATCCTTAATATTGTGTCCCTTGGTACATCCTTAATATCGTGACGGGATTATTCAAGGATGCACAACCAAGGGACAACCAATATTTTACAGGAGCACCAAGGGACACAAATTAAGGATGCACCCCAGGCACCACAGAGGAAGGGAGGCGGGGCACCAAGGGACACAAGAGGAAGGAGGCACCGAGGGACACAGAGGATGGAAGGCGGGGGGGCACCAAGGGGAAACACACCACAAGAGGAAAAATCGACACCAAGGAACAAGAGGAAGAGGGGGTGGCGTCCCCTCCTTCTCTTCCGTCTGGGTTTGTTACGTTTGCCCCGTGTGCACCCATTTGAATTGACCCGTTTTCGCTTTTTGATTTTCCGCTTGCACCATTCCCTCCCCTCACAAGCACATTTTGACCATTTTACCCATCCCTCACACAGACTTTGTGCCCTGTTTATCTCCAACCATTCATTCCCTTTCACTCCACCCCCCCCCCCATCCCTTCCTCTTATTTGTTTGCCCCTTTTTTCCTCGCCGCGACCCCCACAAATAGTTAACCGGATGCACCAAGGGACACCAATATTAAGGATGCACCAAGGGACACAATATTAAGGATAGACCAAGGGACACAATATTAGGATGCACAAGGGACACAATATAAGGTGCACCAAGGGACCCAATATTAAGGATGCAACAAGGGACACAATATTAAGGATTGTACCAAGGGACACAAATGGATGCACAGAGGCACCAAGGGAACAATATAAGGATGCACCAAGGGACACAATATTAAGATGCACCAAGGGACACAATATTAGGAGGACCAAGGGACAAATTTAAGGATTGACCAAGGGACACAATATAAGGATGATCACCAAGGGACACAATATTAAGGATGCACCAAGGGACACATATTAAGGATGCACCAAGGGACACAATTATTAAAATGCACAAGGGACACAATATAAGGATGCACCAAGGGACACAATATTAAGGATGCACCAAGGGGACACGATATTAAGGATGCACCAAGGGACACAAATTAAGGGATGCACCAAGGGACAACAATATTAGGATCACCAAGGGACACAATATTAAGGATGAACCAAGGGACACAATATTAAGGATGCACCAAGGGACACAATATTAAGGATGTACCAAGGGACACAATATTAAGATGCACCAAGGGACACAATATTAAGGATGCACCAAGGGACACGAATTAAGGATGCACCAAGGGACACAATATTAAGGATGCACCAAGGGACACGATATTAAGGATGCACCAAGGGACACAATATTAAGGATGCACCAAGGGACACAATATTAAGGATGCACCAAGGGACACAATATTAAGGATGCACCAAGGGACACGATATTAAGGATTGTACCAAGGGACACAATATTACAGATGCACCAAGGGACACAATATTAAGGATGCACCAAGGGACACGATATTAAGGATTCACCAAGGGACACAATATTAAGGATGCACCAAGGGACACAATATTAAGGATGTACCAAGGGACACAATATTAAGGATGCACCAAGGACACGATATTAAGGATGTACCAAGGGACAACATATTACAGATGCACCAAGGGACACAATATAAGGATGCACCAAGGGACACGATATTAAGGATTCAAGGGACACAATTTAAGGATTGTACCAAGGAAACGATATTAAGGATTACAAGGGAACGATTAGGTGTCCAAGGGACACGATATTAAGGATTCACCAAGGGACACAATATTAAGGATGTACCAAGGAACACGATATTAAGGATTGTACAGGACACGTTAAGATGTACCAAGGACACATATTAAGGATTGCCCAAGGGACACGATATTAAGGATTCACCAAGGGACACAATATTAAGGATGTACCAAGGAACACGATATTAAGGATGTACCAAGGGACACGATATTAAGGATGCACCAAGGGACACGATATTAAGGATGCACCAAGGGACACAATATTAAGGGTGTACCAAGGGACACAATATTAAGGATGCACCAAGGGACACGATATTAAGGATGCACCAAGGGACACAATATTAAGGATGCACCAAGGGACACAATATTAAGGATGCACCAAGGGACACGATATTAAGGATGTACCAAGGGACATAATATTAAGGATGTACCAAGGGACACGATATTAAGGATGTACAAGAAGGAACACGAATTAAAGGATGCACAAGGGACACAATATTAGGATGTACCAAGGGACACGATATAAGGATGCACCAAGGGACAACAATATAGGATGCACCAAGGACACTATATTAAGGATGCACCAAGGGACACAATATTAAGGATGCACCAAGGGACACAATATTAAGGATGCACCAAGGGACACGATATTAAGGATGTACCAAGGGACACAATATTACAGATGCACCAAGGGACACAAATTAAGGATGCACCAAGGGACACAATATTAAGGATGTACCAAGGAACACGATATTAAGGATGCACCAAGGGACACAATATTAAGGATGTACCAAGGGACACGATATTAAGGATGCACCAAGGGACACGATATTAAGGATGTACCAAGGGACACGATATTAAGGATGCACCAAGGGACAACAATATTAAGGATGTACAAAGGGGACACATATACAGACACCAAGGGACACAATATTAAGGATGCACCAAGGGACACAATATTAAGGATGTACCAAGGGACACAATATTAAGGATGCACCAAGGGACACAATATTAAAGGATCATGTACCAAGGGACACGATATATTAAGGATGCCACCAGGGACACAATATTAAGGATGACACAAAGGGACACACAATATTAAGGATTGACCAAGGGACACAATATAAGGATGCACCAAGGGACACGTATTAAGGATGTCAAGGGACACGATATTAAGGATGCACCAAGGGACAATATTAAGGATGCACCAAGGGACACGATTATAGGAGGCACCAAGGAAAAGTATGGCATTCATTAAACACATAACATATTGGTGAGTATCATATTCATTTTTTTAAAGTTTATTTTTTATTATTTGGTTTATTGCTTTTTGTTAAGCAAAACTGTGACTTTCTCTTATCCTCTCCTCCCTCTCTCTCTTTACCTGTGTCCTTCACCGTTCCATTGTTATTATCTCACTGCGTGATGTGTGTGATTCACACTATCACGGGTGCACATGAAGGGGAGTGAGTAACGTTAAAAAAAAAGAAAAAAAAATAAAAATTTTCCGATTTCTCCCACTAGAGTATACTAAACAATGTTCAATATTTTTGTCATATTAACCTTTTTTTCGTTAACGCATAACACTATATTCTACGTATATGGACGGGGGGGGCAGAGAAGAGAAGGGTCTTTCCCCTCATAGTCGTTGGTTAGTTTTTGCGTGGTTAAGCATAACAGGAGCCACATCTGGGCAGTATTTATGGCTTTGGTTGGTTTTGCTTGCCTTTAAAGTGTTTTTCCTGTGTAATTCAATATAAAAATTTAGGTCCATCCTGTTCTTTTCCCCTCCTCCCCTCCCCTCTTCCCCCTCCTCCTATTGGTTTGTGTTATTGTTTTTTTAGGTAGGTAAATATTATTTAGTTCTTTTGGTCCCAATGTATTTTAATGTCCATTTCCTTATAAAGTTTCCGATTGATATTTAAAGTACAACTTAACCGGTTTTCTTTCTTCCACTCGGACTGTCCTGTCATTTTGGTTTGGGGAGACTGAGGTTGGGCAGAGGGTTGGTTCTTGGTTTTTTTGTGCTTTAATAGTTGCCAATGATTTTAGCGCTTTAGACCCTCCTCAGGTGTGTTGGTTGTGAAGTTATTGTGCCGTTTTTCTACATTATATGGAGTTTGGCTTTGGGAATCCCCATTTATATAGGATAAGGTTGTTCTCTGAGGGTGTTTTGTCATTCTTTCCATATATGTTTTTCCCTCGCTGCCATGGTGTGGTGTTGTAGGTCGTTGAATTCTGTATTGTTTTATTTCTGGGATTGGATCTATTTTTCTCATTGCAATAATATTTTTTCTTTCTTGTTTGTCCCTTGGTGCACCTTAATATTTTCCCTGGTGCATCCTATATCGTGTCCTTGGTGCATCTTAATATTGTGTCCCTTGGTAGCAATCCTTAATGATGTGTGTTCACCCTTGGTGCATCCTTATATTGTGTCCACTTGGTACTCGTTAATATCGTGTCCCTTGGGTGATGGTCCTTAAGTATTGTGTCCCTTGGTACATCCTAAGATCCGTGTCCTTTGGTGCATCCTTAATTATGGTGTCCCTTGGTACATCCTTAATATCGTGTCCCTTGGTGCATCCTTAATATCAGTGTCCCTTGGTACATCCTAATACGTGTCCCTTGGTGCATCCTAATATTGTGTACCTTGGTACGGTCCTTATATTGTGTTCCCTGGTGCATTTCCGTGTAATATTGGGTCCCTTGGTGCATCCTTAATACTTGTCCCTTGGTACATCCTTAATATTGTGTCCCTTGGTGCATACCTTAATATTGTTCCTTTGTACTCCTTAAATTGGTCCCTTGGTAATCCTTAATATTGTGTCCCTTGGTGCATCTGTTAATATGGTCCCTTGTACATCTTAATATTGTGTCCTTGTGCATCCTTAATATGTGTCCCTTGGTACTCCTTAATATCGTTTCCCTTGGTACTCCTTAATATCGTGTCCTTGGTACATCCTTAATATGTGTCCCTTGTGCATCCTTAATCGTGTTCCTTGGTACATCCTTAATATGTGTCCTTGGTGCATCCTTAATTTGTGTCCCTTGGTGCATCTGTAATATTGTGTCCCTTGGTACATCCTTAATTATCGTGTCCCTTGTGTGCATCCTTAAATTGTGTCCCTTGGTGCATCCTTAATATTGTGTCCCTTGGTGCATCCTTAATATAGTGTCCCTTGGTGCATCCTTAATATTGTGTCCCTTGGTGCATCCTAAATATCGTGTCCCTTGGTACATCCTTTAATATTGTGTCCCTTGGTGCATCCTTATATAGGGTTCCTTGGTTACCATCCTTCATATCGTGTCCCTTGGACATCCTTAATATTAGTCCCTTGGTACATCCTTAATACGTGTCCCTGGTGCATCCTAATATTGGTCCTTGTGCATCTTAATATTGTGTCCATTGCGGCATCTTAATATCGTGTCCCTTGGTGCATCCTTAATATTTGTGTCCCTTGGTACACCCTTAATATTGTGTCCCTTGGTGCATCCTTAAATGTGTTTCCCTTGGTGGCATCCTTAATATAGTGTCCTTGTCATCCTAATATCGTGTCTTGGTACATCCTTAATATTGTGTCTGGTGAATCCTTAATATCGTGTCCTGGTGCATCCTAATATGTTCCCTTGGTGCATCCTTAATATTGTGTCCCTTGGTACATTCCTTAATATCGTGTCCTTGGTCAATCCTTAATATCGTGTTCCTTGGACATCCTATTTTGTGGTGAATCCTTAATATCGTGTCCCTTGGTAAATCCTTATAATCGTGTCCCTTGGTACATCCTTATATCGTGTTCCTTGGTACATCACCTTAATATTGTGTCCCTTGGTGAATCCTTCATATCGTGTCCCCTTGGTGATCCTTAATATTGTGTCCTTGGGACTCTGTGTAATTATTGTGTCACTTGGTACAGCTCCTTATATCGTGTTGTCCCTTGGTGCATCCTTAATATTGTGTCCCTTGGTACATCACTTAATATTGTGTCCCTTGGTGCATCTTAATATTGTGTCCCTTGTGAATCTTAATATCGTGTCCCTTGGTGATCCTTATATTGTGTCCCTTGGTGCATCTTAATATTGTGTCCCTTGGTGCATCCTTAATAGTTGTGTCCTGGTTGCATCCTTAATTATGGTCCCTTGGTGCATCCTTAATATGTGCCCTTGGTGTCAGTCCTTGCATCCTTAATATCGTGTCCCTTGGTGCATCCTATATCGGTCCTTGGTGAATCCGTAATATGTTGTCCTTGGTGCATCCTTGGTATGGCATTGTAATTGTGTCCCTTGGTCATCCTTAATAATTGTGTCCCTTGGTGCATCCTTAATATTGTGTCCCTGGGTGAATCCTTAATATTGTGTCCCTTGGTGCAGATCCTTAATATGTGTCCCTTGGTGCATCCTAATAATGTGTCCCTTGGTGCATCCTTAATATCGTGGTCCTGGTGTCCCTTGTGCCCTTGGCATCCTTATATGTGTCCCTTGGTGCATTTAATATTGTGTCCCCTTGGTGCATCCTTAATACTGTGTCCCTTGGTGCCAATCCTTATATATTGGTCCCTTGGTGCATCCTTAATATTGTGTCTTGGTCATCTTATATAGGTCCTTGGTACATTAATATTGGTGTCCCTTGGTGCATTTGTAATATTGGTCCCTTGGTGCATCTTAATATGTGTCCCTTGGTGCTTATTGTGTCCCGTGTAATCCTAATTTGTGTCCCTTGGTGCATCTTATATTGTGTCCCTTGTGCATCCTTAATATTGTGTCCCTTGGTGGATCCTTAATATTGTGTCCCTTGGTACACCTAATATTGTGTCCCTTGGTGTCATCCTTAATATGGCGTTCCCTTGGTGCATCCTTAATATTGGGTCCCTTGGTTTGTATTTTAATATGGTGTCCCTTGGTGATCTAAGTTGTGCCCTTGGCTTATTTTAATATTGTGTACCCTTGTGCCTCTTATATTGTGTCCCTAGGTGCATCCTTAATATTGTGTCCCTTGGTGCATCCTTAATATTGTGTCCCTTGGTGCATCCTTATATTTCCCTGGTGCATCTTAATATTGTGTCCCTTGGTGCATACCTTAAATCTGTGTCCCTTGGTGCACCATCCTTAATATTGTGTCCCTTGGTGCATCCTTAATATGTGTCCCTTGGTGCATTTTAATATTGTGTCCCTTGGTGCATCCTTAATACTGTGTCCCTTGGTGCATCCTTAATATTGTGTCCCTTGGTACATCCTTAATATCGTGTCCCTTGGTACATCCTTAATATCGTGTCCCTTGGTGCATCCTTAATTGGTCTGGTGCATCCTTAATATTGTGTCCCTTGGTGCATCCTTAATATTGTGTCCCTTGGTGCATCCTTATATTGTGTCCCTTGGTGCATCCTTAATTGTGTCCCTGGTCATCCTTAATATGTGTCCTTGGTAAATCCTAAATGATGTCCCTTGGTACATCCTTAATATTGTGTCCCTTGGTACACCTTATATCGTGTGCCCTTGGTACATCCTTAAATTGTGTTCCCTTGGTACATCCTTAATATCGTGTCCCTTGGTGCCATCCCTGTAATATTGTGTCCCTTGGTGCATCCTTAATAATTGTGTCCCTTGGTGCATCCTTAATATTGCTGTCCTCTTGGTACATCTTAATATCGTGTCCCTTGTACATCCTTAAATTGTGTCCCTTGGTACATCCTTAATTCGGGTCCCTTGGTGCATCCCCTTAAATTGTGTCCCTTGGTGCATCCTTAATATCGTGGTCCCTTGGTGCATCCTTATATTGTGTCCCTTGGTGCATCCTTAATATTGTGTCCCTTGGTACATCCTTAATATTGTGTCCCTTGGTGTATTGTAATATTGTGTCCCTTGGTGCATCCTTAATATCGTGTCCCTTGGTGCATCCTTAATATCGTGTCCCTTGGTGCATCTTTAATATTGTGTCCCTTGGTGCATCCTTAATATTGTGTCCTTGGGTGCATACCTAATATCGTGTGCCCTTGGTGCATCCTTAATATTGTGTCCCTGGTGCATCCTTAATATGTGTGTCACCTTCCTTGGTACATCCTTAATATTCGTGTCCCTTGGGACCATCCTTAATTAGGTTGTCCCTTGGTAATCCCTTAATACGTCCTTAATATTGTGTCCCTTGGTGCATCCTTAATATCGTGTCCCTTGGTGCATCCTTAATATTGTGTCCCTTGGTGCATCCTTAATATCGTGTCCCTAGGTACATCCTTAAAGGACAATTATAGTCCAAAAAGTAACATAAAATAGAAATATACATCCTTACATGAGCTTACTAGAACACTGAAGATCATAGAAAATCCAGGTCTGTGTAATTAGAAATCACCATTCTCTTTCTCCGTTGATACAGGGTAATCCACCCCAACCTACTGTCAGTGACAGTAATTATCATATTGCAATTTCATTTGATAACAGACATCAGCATGGCACCGCCTACCTTGACCTCGCTCCCCTCCCACCTCTTCTTCTTCATTATGCGCGATAGCAGAACTTCGGCTAAGCGTTACGTTGCTAGGAGACGCTGACAGGCCAATATCGCGCAAAACAGCATGTTCGTATTTATTGGCGGCGGGACTCACAACCGCTAGTGTGGTAATAGCGAGCTGTGATGTAAGGACAACCTTTTGCTTTCTACCTGTGTGCCCCTTCCTTCGGATTATATTCAAATTTTCAGATTATGGCAGACATGTAAAAAATGTATACAGACAGTCAAAAAGTATTCAGCAGAGACAGACAATAATAGACAGAAGAAGATAGTAGCAGATAGATAGATAGTAGATAAGCAGGGTGATAATAGATAGATGATAGATGGAATATAGATAGATACGATGATAGATAGAAGATGATAGTAGATAGATAGATCAGATAGGTTATATAGATAGTAGGGTGTGTAGGGTCTATATAGATGAGTAATATAGATGGATATATGTGATGATGATAGCAGATAGATAGATAGATAGTAGCTAGTGGTTAGTGTAGATGCCAGGGTAGATAGATAGATAGTAGAAGATCGTAGTTGTTCGCTAGCTTGCTACGAATTGTTTCGCTAGCTCGCTCGCTCGTGATAGCGGCTCGCTGCTCGCTGCTCGCTGTCGTCGCTCGCTCGCTCGCTGTCGCTCTGCTCGCTCGCTCGCTCGCTCGCTATCGTCGCTCGCTCGATCGGTTACGCTAGCTAGCTAGCTGCTTGTGTTGCTCGCTAGCTCGTCGCTCGGTAGTCAGGGTAGATCGATAGCTTACAGCGGGTTGATCGGATAGATAGTAGAGCTAGATAGTAGCTAGATAGATAGATAGATAGATAGATAGCAGAGTAGATAGATAGCAGGGTAGATAGATAGCATGAGATAGATAGATAGCAGGGATAGACAGCTATAACAGACAGACAGAAGACAGATATTGCAGACAGACCGACAGACAGATATACAAGACGACAGACGACAGAGATACAGACAGCAGACGATATACAGATAGATGATAGATATACAGATAGATGATAGATATACAGATAGATAGCATGGTTAGATATACAGATAGATAGCCAGGTTAGATAGGAACATAGATAGATGATAGCATCAATATAGATAGATAGACGGTTAGATGATAGAGCAAGTATGGTAGCAGGGTAGATGAATAGCAGGTTAGATAGATAGCATAGAAGATAGATAGATAGATAAGAAGATAGATATGATAGATAGATAGATAGCAGGGTGAGTAGATAGATAGCGGTAAATAGATAGATGCGGGTTAGATAGATAGATAGATAGGGTTAGTAGTAGCATAGATAGATAGATAGCAGGGATAGACAGATATACAGACAGACAGAATACAGAAGATATGCAGACAGACAGACAGATATACAGATAGATAGATGATAGATATACAGATAGATAGCAGGGTTAGATATACAGATAGATAGCAGGGTTAGATAGATTAGCATACATAGATAGATAGATAACAGACAGACAGAAGTACTAGATAGACAGACAGACAGATAGATACATAGAAGATAGACAGACACATAGATACAAGACAGAAGATAAACAGACAGACAATAGATAGAACAGACAGACAGACAAATAGATAGACAGACAGACAGGTAGATAGACAGACAGGTAGATAGACAGACAGGTAGATAGACAGACAGGTAGATAGACCCACACAATCACACACACATACAATAATTCACACACACACACAATAATTCACACACACATACAATAATCACACACACACATCATTCACACACACATACAATCAATAAAACACACCCATTCACACACAAACACACACACAACCATACACACACATACATTAACACAAACAGACACATTCACACAAACTCTCACCACACATACCATCACACACACACAATCACACACACACACAACAACAACAACTACAGCACACACACCCACACACACAACACCATCACACACACACACACACACACAACACACACACACACTCACACACACACACATATACAATTCACACACACAACATATCACAATAATCACACACACCAGATACACACACACAACACACACACAAAATTCAACACACAAAACCACAACACACACAACACACACATACACACACACACACACACACACACAATCATTCACACACAAATACAATCTAAAACACACCATTCACACACAAATACACACAAAACACAACCATACACACAATCATTCACACACACACACCCACACACCCACACAATCAATCACACACACAGCCACAGACATACACCACACGACACACACAATCAATCACACACACAGCCATACACATACAATCACACACAGACACAACAACCATACACACAATCATTCACACAAACACACACACACACACACACTCAATCACACACACACAATCAATCACACACTAGCCACACACACACACAAGCACCACACACACAGCCAGTACACATACAATCGCACACACACACACACACAACCATACACACAACAATTACAAACACCACACACAACCACATCTCACACCAACAAAACTCATTACACATCACAAAAAAGAACACCCAAGCCACACACACACACACACCACAATGCACACCATACAATAATTCACACAAACCACACACAAAATCACACACACATACAATCAACAAACAACACCCATTCACACACAAAACACACACACACAACCAAAACACACCCAGTCACACACCACACACCACACAACACAAGCATCAAACACATCACACAGCCACAACACAAATCAAGCACACACACACAACACACACACGCAAAACACACACAGACCAACACAGCAACACAACACACACACACACACATACATCACACAAACACACATACCACACCACACAAGCACACACACACACAACGACAGACACACACACAAACCAAGCACACACACTAACCACACAGACACACATAAACCAGCACACAATCAACATCATAACATCACACAATCAACATCACACACACACACCCAGACACACACACAGAACACACATCATCACACACACAGCACACACACTCACAATAAATGCACACACAGGACATACAACACAAAACAACACAACACCCACACACACATATCACAAGACACAAAAACACCCACACAACAAAGACACAACACACACATAATCCCACCAGTACAACACAACACACACAACACACACACACCAACACACACCAGCAAGCCACAACTAAAACAACCCATCACACGACAACCACACACACACACCACACACACACACTCAATCACCACACTCCAACCACCACACAATCAATCACCACACACACAACAAGCACAACTCACAGCCATACACAACTAAACACACACACACACAAAGCACACACACCCACACTTCACAATCAGCACACACAACACACAATAATCACACACCCACCAACCAAATCACACACACAACAGAATCACACATCATCAGCACACACACAACACCATCACAGAATCACACCACACAACCAAACACACCAAGCACACACCTAAATCACACACACACACACCACACACACAATCAATCACACACAGACAATCATTAAAACACACCACACACACAAATACACACACACACAACCATACACACAACACCACACACACACATCAATCAAACACACACACACACATACAATCACACACACACACACACACTCAATCACACACACAGCCACACACATACAATCACACACACACACATCATCACACACACAAAACCCCAATACACATCACATCACACTACACATACAACACACAACACATACAAATAACAATGTTACACACAGCACACACCACACACACACACATCATACACCACAAGCTACAACTACAATCACACACACACAATCATGCACACACACACCACAGCACACGAGACACCAGACACACACAATCAAACACACAGAAGAGGCACGACACAATCACACACGACACCACCACACTCACACAAGCCACACACACAAAACAACTACACAACGTACAACACACACACACACACCACACAAAATCAGCAACACACACCATAATTCAATCTAGCACAACACACAACATTATAGCAGCACACAACAACCACAATCACTCACACAGCCAGGACAATCAGACAGCACACACACACAACACCCATCATCCGACCACACAACAACACACATCTTCACACAATCACTGCACATACTAATTATACACAGGTAGTACAACACACAGCCAACACATATATTTATTCTAACACAACACAATAAACAAAGCACTATGAATACAAACATTCCACAAACACACAACTCACACACACATACAATCAGACACACAACAACCATACACACAATCATTCACACACACACACACACACAATCATTCACACAAAACTGCAATACTAATAAACACTGTAGTACAATTATAGTCAACAATTATATTTTTATTTTAAAAAAACAACAAGAAAAAAACACTTAGAATAAATTATGATATCTGCACCTCCAAGATTCCTCCTACTAAGTATGTTGTTGACCTCCCCGCTTTTGTGCCTCACTGATTTTATGTGCGCCGGCTCCACTGACTACGTTGTCAGCACGTTGTCAGTAAACGCAGCGTGTGCTGACATGTTAAGTCTGGGAGGTCATGGGAGGACGGTAAATGCAAAACCACCTACGCTCGTTTGATTGATGTTCTTGCACTTTCAGAGAGGAGCTCACAAGCCAGCTTTTCAAGTAAGATTCATGGGTGAATTGATTTTTTTTACAAAATAAGGCAGGGAGGGTTGGGCACAGTGGAGAATAGTAAGCTACAGAAAAAAGTTTTACATTTTGGACTATAATTGTCCTTTAATATTGTGTCCCTTGGTGCATCCTTAATATTGTGTCCCTGGTGCATCTTAATATCGTGTCCTTGGTGCATCCTTAATATTGTGTCCCTTGGTGCATCCTTAATAGTGTGTCCCTTGGTGCATCCTTAATATCGTGTCCCTGGTGCATCCTAATATCGTGTCCCTTGGTGGCACTCCTTAATATCGTGTCCCTTGGTGCATCCTTAATATCCGTGTCCCTTGGTACATCCTTAATATCGTGTCCCTGGTACATCCTTAATATCGGTCCTTGGTGCATCCTTAATATTGTGTCCCTTGGTGCATCCTTAATATTGTGTCCCTTGGTGCATCCTTAATATTGTGTCCCTTGGTGATCCTTAATTGTGTCCCTTGGTGCATCCTTAATATTGTGTCCCTTGGTACATCCTTAATATTGTGTCCCCTTGGTACATCCTTAATATTGTGTCCCTTGGTGCATCCTTAAATCGTGTCCTGGTGCATCCTATTTGTGTCCCTTGTGCATCCTTAATATTGTGTCCCTTGGTGCATCCTTAATATCGTGTCCCTTGGTGCATTTTCGGGGGCTGATTTTGGCTTGTAGATTCGTGTGCTCTATCCATTAGTAATTCCTGTGGTGAGGCGTTGGGTACGCAGTTGGAATAGTTCTGTTAAGTAGTTGTTAGTTCGTTGGTTTTGACTGTTTCTGGGATGCCTCTTACTTTCAGATTATTTCTTTGCTTCTGTCTTCTAAATCAGCTGGTTTTAGCTTTAGTGTTGTAGTGTTTTGTCTAAGTCGTTGTGTGCATCCACCAGTGAGTTGAATGCGTCTGTAAATTCCTCCATCTTTTTTCAGTATGTGCTGTACGTAGTTCTAGTTCAACTACATCTTTTTTGATTGTGGAGAATATTTCTGTTATATCTGACATCATTGCCCTTTGCATTGTGATCAGCATTTCCTTTACAATGGAATCTGTTACTGGAATGTCTGATACTGGGACTTTTGCCATTATTTCAGTTAATGAAAGTTTTGGTTCTGTTTTTTCTTTGCTTTGTAGGGGGTGAGTTTGTAAAGTCATTTGGCTTTCTGTGTTTTCTTCTATTTTCATTTAGTGTACTTTCTGTGTAAGTTCTTTTTTGTTTTGTTTTGGTTTTGTTTAGTAATTTGTTTGTACCTTTTTTTTCCAGGTGATCTGTCTCCTGTCTGCTGCTGTGATCTGGAGATGAATCCAGAGTTGTGTCGGCGCCATCTTGGATTTTGTCACACATCTCAGTCTCTGCAGTGTAGAAGTCTGTAAGTTTGGCATTTTTGTTTTTTTTCTCCTTGCCTTTTGCCCATATTGTTGCCAGTATGTTCCGGTGGCCGGTGGTTTGCTTTGGAGTGTCCTCAGTAGTTTTTGTTGTGTTAAACCCTCAGTTTGTGGAGGAGCTCTTTCAGTGAGCTGCCATCTGCACCTGGGAGGTTAAGCCACGCCCCCCAAAATTACTAGTATTAATACATGTACTATAGTTCTAGTTGGTACCGGTAATACTATATATATTGAGAATTACTGGTATTAATACATATACTGTAGTTCTGGTTGGTACGGGGATACTTATAATATTGAGAATTACTGGATTAATACAAATACTGTATTCTGGTTGGTACAGATATACTATATAATATTGAGAATGACTGGTATTAATACATACAATATTGTTTCTGGTTGGTACAGTAATGCTAATAATATTGAGAATACTAGTATTAATACTATACTGTAGTTCTGGTTGGTACAGGGATACTATATAATATGTGAATTACTGGTATTAATACATATGCTGTAGTTCTGGTTGGTACAGCGATATATATAATATTGAGAATTACTGGTATTAATACATACAATATTGTTTCTGGTTGGTAACAGTAATGCTATATAATATTGAGAATTACTGGTATTAATACATATAACTGTTCTGGTTGATTCAGGGATACTATATAATATTGAGAATTACTGGTATTAATACATATACTGTATGTGTTCGGTTGATACAGGGATACTATACAAGATTGAGAATTACTGGTATTAATATATATACTGTAGATCTGGTTGGTAAGAGATATTATATAATTGAGAAATGCTGGATTAGTACATATACTGTAGTATAGTTCTGGTTGGTACAGTGATACTGTATAATATTGAGAACTACTGGTATTAATACATATACTGTAGTTCTGGTTGATACAGGGACACTATATAATATTGAGATTACTGGTATTAATACATATGCTATAGTTCTGGTTGATACAGCGATATGATATAATATTAAGAATTTCTGATTTAATACATATACTGTAGTTTCTGGTTGGTACAGGGACACTATATAATGAGAATTACTAGTATTAATACATACAGTATACTGTAGTTCTATTTGGTACAGTGATACAGTGATTGGTTGTGGGCAAAATTAGCACCATTTTTAACAATAGAACTTTTATTGAATAACCCTGATACTGTAGTTGTGGTTGGTACAGGGATACTATATAATATTGAGAATTACTGGTATTAATATAACTGTAGTTGTGGTTGATACAGGTGACACTATATAATATTGAGATTACTGGTATTAATACATATACTGTAGTTCTGGTTGATACAGGAGTACTATATATATTGAGAATTACTGGTATTACTACATATACTGTAGTTGGTATGGGGATACTATATATATTGAGAATTACTGGTATTAATACCGTATATACTCGAGTATAAGTTGGTCTGAGTATAAGTCGAGGTATCTATTTTTACATGAAAAATTATAAAAACAATTGACTCGAGTATAAGTCGAGGGTAGAAATTATCACCACTACTGCCTTATGATTCAGTATTGTTGTGTGGCTTAAGTTGCCCTTTAAATGGACAGCAGAATTCCCATACATGAATCCCATACAGTAATAGCCAAATCCAGTACCAGTAAACTCCAATTCCTTGGCACTCCAGATGTTTGGAAACTACAACTCCCAGCATGCTTTGTTGCGGGGAGTTGCAGTTTCTAAACATGTGGAGTGGCAAGGTCAGTAAACTTTTAATTAAGCTTACCATCATTTACAATTCTCCTGACCCCATATTGTAAGGGCCCTCTGACCACCATATAGTAAAGGGCCCTCTGACCACATATAGTAAAGGGCACTCTGCCCAATATAGTAAAGAGCCCTCTGACTCCCATATAGTAAAGGGCCCTCTGACCCCCATATATAAAGGATCTCTGACAAACATAAGTAAAGGCTCTCTGACCCCATATAGTAAAGGGCCCTCTGACCCCCTATAGTAAAGAACCCTCTGACCCCCATATAGTAAAGGGCCCTCTGGCCCCCATATGGTAAAGGGCACTCTGGCCCCATATAGTAGAGGGTCCTCTGGACCCCCATATAGTAAAGGGCCCTCTGACCCATATAGTAAAGGGCCCTCTGACCCCATATAGTAAAGGGCCCTCTGACCCCCATATAGTAAAGGCCCTCTGACTCCCATATAGTAAAGGGCCCTCTGACCCCATATAGTAAAGGACCTTCTGACCAACATATAGTAAAGGCACTCTGGCCCCATATAGTAAAGAGCCCTCTGGCCCCATATAGTAAAGGACTCTCTGATCCCCATATAGTAAAGGGCTCTCTGATCCACATATTGTAAAGGGCACTCTGGCCCCCATATTTTAAAGGGCCCTCTGACCCCCATATAGTAAAGGCCCTCTGACCCCATATAGTAAAGGGCTCTCTGACCCCCATATATTAAAGGGCCCTCTGACCCCTTATAGTAAAGGGCCCTCTGACCCCCATATAGTAAAGGGCCCTCAGACCCCCATATAGTAAAGGGCCCTCTGACCCACATATAGTAAAGGACTCTCTGGTCCCCATATAGTAAAGGGCCCTCTGACCCCATATAGTAAAGGGTCCTCTGATCCCCATATAGTAAAGTGCCCTCTGACCACATATAGTAAGGACCCTCTGATCCCAATAGTTAAACAGTCACCTGAGAGTTGGTTCAAGCTGTCATTTGCACTGAACTAGAAGCTGTTTTTTGTCCCACACTGAGGAGACCCATCAGATTTACATCATCCAGATGAGCAGTGACAGTGCTGAGTGAGTCCAGCAGCCAGACTACAGGAAGCAGAAAGTGTAAAGGCGATCAGCTCCTGTAACTTTCTATGCAGGTTAACACAGCGCCACCTACTGGTACTATGTGCAATTGCAGAATTCGGATCTAATTAGGACTTGACCCGAGTATAAGTCGAGGTTAGGTTTTCAGGCTAACTTTAAAGCCTGAAAATTTGACTTATACTCGGGTATATACGGTACATATACTGTAGTTCTGGTTGGTACGGGGATACTATATAATATTGAGAATTACTGGTATTAATACATATACTGTAGTTCTGGTTGTGTACAGGGATACTATATAATATTGAGAATTACTGGTATTAATACATATACTGTACGTTCTGGTTGGTACAGGAATACTATATAATATTGAGAATTACTGTTATTAATACATATAATGTAGTTCTGGTTGGTACAGGGATACATATAATATCTAGAATTACTGGTATTAATACATATACTGTAGTTCTGGTCGGTACAGGGATACTATATAATATTGAGAATTACTGGTATTAATACATATACTGTAGTTCTGGTCGGTACAGGACTATATAATTATTGGAATTACTGGGATTAATACATATCTGTAGTTCTGGTTGGTATGGGATGGTTTGCCACTGAGTGGGATGGATGATATTTTCTGCTGGGTCCTATTGCCTTCTGATCTCAAAGTAATGATCAGTCTGTTTAACAGAAAAATAAATGGGAATCTATATTTGTCCATATTAGAATAAAAAGAATTGTGTGACTGGCTAACACAGCCCTGACTTACGAAGTAATACTGGCCATACATTATGGAACATTTGGTAGATGTAAGGTGGCCATACATATATCCGTATATATTTATATTTATATTTTACTTACCACCGAGTGCTCCTGCAACATTCGATCGATCCTGCCAGAACCGCCTTCCACTTCTTCTATGTGACCAACATGTCAGTTCTGGCAGACTGGTCTAATGTCATGGGAGCACTCGGTTAAGTAAAATCCGATATATGTATGGCCACCTTAGGCTGGGTACACACGCTCGTAGCGAACGCTCAATAGGGACAAATGGTCCCCTTGTGTCTACCCAGCCTTAAGGTTTGTACACACGTGCGATTGTGTCCATTTGTATTGGAAGTGTGATTGACCTGTTCACTTGTGATGGTGACTGTGCCCAATATGGGAAGACCCTTTTGCCTAGAAAATCACAGAGCAGTGACATACAGCACTTGCATAGTGACTGTTACTATATATGGAGTACATCTTTGCTGTGTGTAAAGGTAGGCATACACTGCATCGATATTAATTGAATCTATCTGATTATTGAAGACACTTTTCCGGGTTTTAAATGAAAAAATCTTATCGGGAATTATGTAAAACTTTCCATTGACCCCATCTACCAAAATCCAACCTTCTGTGTTTTCAAGCTGAAAACTGTGGAGGATTTTCTGGCAAGGTTGGAACAATCTACCATCAATCTACCATCAATCCACCAACCAATCCACCATCACTTTTCACCATACATCGCTGTGCTAACCGCTCAAGCATATTTATAAAATGGTGAAAACTGTTTTATTGCGTTAAGTTCAGCATTCCAATTCGCCAAGTATGATGTGGTGAAAACGCATAAGTGGCCATTTATTTAGCCTGCCAATGGGTCCATGGAAGGTTTCAGTATTGTGGAGTGTTTCTCAATACCAATAAGTACTCAGGGGGGTGTTATACTATTACCAGCATTTACTGTAATATGATCTGAGATTTAAGTGGGGTCTGAGGGACTATTTATAAAGGGGCATTATTTTTGCTTATTTCCAGCCTTACACCATAATTTTTTAAACTTTCATCTTTTCCTTTCATCAAAGTTATTAAAAAGGTGAATTTTCATCACAGGCAAAAATATTACTAGAGAAAGTAACAGTAATGATGCTGAAAAAGTTCAGCACATATGACAGTAAATAGGTTATACTCCTTGGTGGTTTTTCAAAGTATAGTATTAAATTGTTTGACTTTTCTCTATTTTATTAATAAGATATGAATAAATAGTGTAAAACTCACCCAGGTGAATTCTCTATTTTTATTAATAGCGATATGATAAATAGTGTAAAACTCAACAGGTGAATTGTCTCTATTTTATTAATAGGATATGATAAATAATGTAAAACTCAAAAGGTGAATTTTCTCTATTTTATTAATAGGATATGATAAATAGTGTAAAACTCAAAAGGTGAATTTTCTCTATTTTATTAATAGGATATGATAAATAGTGTAAAACTCAAAAGGTGAATTTTCTCTATTTTATTAATAGGATATGATAAATAGTGTAAAACTCAAAAGGCGAATTTTCTCTATTTTATTAATAGGATATGATAAATAGTGTAAAACTCACCCAGGTGAATTTTCTCTATTTTATTAATATTATAATGATAAATAGTGTAAAACTCACCCGGTGAATTCTTCTCTATTTTATTAATAGGATATGATAAAAGTGTAAAACTCATCCAGGTGAATTTTCTCTATTTTTAATAGGATATGATAAATAGTGTAAAACTCCCCAGGTAATTTCTCTCTATTTTATTAATAGGATATGATAAATAGTGTAAACTCATCCATGTGATTTTTCTCTATTTTATTAATAGAATATGATAAATAGTGTAAAACTCAAAGGTGAATTTTCTCTATTTTATTATAGAGATTGATAAATAGTGTAAAACTCAACAGGTGAATTTCTCTATTTTATTAAATGGATATGATAATAGTGTAAAACTCAACAGGTGAATTTCTCTCTATTTTATTAATAGGATATGATAAAATAGTGTAACAACTCACAGGTGAATTTCTCTGTTTTTAATAGGATATGTAAATAGTGTAAACTCACCAGGGTGAATTTTCTCTATTTTATTAATAGGATATGATAAATAGTGTAAACTCAAAGGGAATTTTCTCTATTTATTAATAGATATGATAAATAGTGTAAAAACTCAAAAGGTGAATTTTCTCTATTTATTAATAGGATTGAATAAATATTGTAAAACTCAAACAGGGTGAATTTTCTCTATTTTATTAATAGGATATGATAAATAGTGTAAAACTCAAAAGGTGAATTTTCTCTATTTTTTTATTAATAGGATATGATATAGTGTAAAACTCAAAAGGTGAATTTTCTCTATTTAATTAATGGATATGATAAATAGTGTAAAACTCAAAGGTGAATTTTCTCTATTTTATTAATAGGATATGATAAATAGTTGTAAAACTCAATTCTCTCTATTTTATTAATAGGATATGATAATAGTGTAAACCATCCGGTGAATTTTTCTCTATTTTATTAATAAGATATGATAAATGTGTAACACCAAAAGGTGAATTTTCTCTATTTATTATAGGATATGATAAATAGTGTAAAACTCAAAGGTGAAGTTTCTCTATTTTATTAATAGGATATGATAAATAGTGTAAAACTCAAAAGGTGAATTTTCTCTATTTTATTAATAGATATGATAAATAGTGTAAACTCACGGGGAATTTTCTCTATTTTATTATAGGGTATGATATAAATAGTGTAAACCCCCTCAGGCAAATTTTCTCTATTTTATTAATAGGATATGATAAATAGTGTAAAACTCCCCAAAAATTTTCTCTATTTATTAATAGGATATGATAAATAGTGAAAACTCAAAAGGTGAATTTTCTCTATTTTATTAATAGGATATATAAATAGTGTAAAACTCACCCAGGGAATTCTCTATTTATAATAGGATATGATAAATAGTGTAAAACTCAACAGGTGAATTTTCTCTATTTTATTAATAGAATATGATAAAATAGTGTAAACTCAAAAGGTGAATTTTTCTCTATTTTTTAATAGGATATGATAAATAGTGTAAACACCAAAAGGTGAATTTTTTCTATTTTATTATGATAGATAATGTGTAAAACTCAAAGGTGAATTTTCTCTATTTTATTAATAGGATATGATAAACAGTGTAAGACTCACCCAGGTGAATTTTCTCTATTTTATTGATAGGATATGATAAATAGTGTAAAACTCACCCAGGGGATTTTCTCTATTTATTAATAGGATATGATAATAGTGTTAAACTCACCCAGGGAATTTTCTCTATTTAATTAATAAGATATATGATAAATAGTGTAAAACTCACCCAGGGGAATTTTCTCTATTTTATTATAAGAATATGATAATAGTGTAAAACTCAAAGGGGAATTTTTTCTATTTTATTAATAGGATATGATAAATAGTGTAAAACTCACCCAGTGAATTTTCTCTATTTTATTAGGAATGATAAATAGTGTAAAACTCACCCAGGTGAATTCTCTCTTTTTATTAATAGGATATGATAAATAGTGTAAACTCATCCAGGTGATATTTCTCTATTTATTAATAGTATGAATAAATAGTGTAAAACTCAAAAGGTGAATTTTCTTCTATTTTATTTATAGGATATGATAACTAGTGTAAAAACTCATCCATGTGAATTTTTCTCTATTTACATTAATAGGATATGATAAATATTGTAAAACTCAAAAGGTGAATTTTCTCCTATTTATTAAGGATATGATAAATTGTAAAACTCAAAGGTGATTTTCTCTATTTTTTAATAGGATATGATAATTGGTAAAACTCAATTCTCTCTATTTTATAAATAGGATATGATAAATAGTGTAAAACTCATCCAGGTGAATTTTCTCTATTTATTAATAAGATATGTAAATAGTGTAACCTCAAAAGGTGAATTTTCTCTTATTTTATTAATAGGATATGATAAATAGTGTAAAACTCAAAGGTGAATTTTCTCTATTTTAATTAATAGGATATGATAAATAGTGTAAAACTCAAAGAGGTAATTTTCTCTATTTTATTACTAGGATATGATAATAGGTGTAAGACTCACCCAGGGAATTTTCTCTATTTTTATTAATAGGGTATGATAAAAGTGTAAACTCACCCAGGAATTTTCTCTATTTTAGTTAAAGATATGATAATATGTAAAACTCCCCACGACAAATTGTCTCTATATTATTATAGGTATTATAAATATGTAAAACTCACCCAGGTGAATTTTCTCTATTTTATTAATAGGATATGATAAATAGTGTAAAACTTTACCAGGGAAATTTTCTCTATTTTTTAATAGATATGATAATAGTGTAAGACTCACCCAGGTTAATTTTTTCTATTTTATTATAGGATGATGATAAATATTGTAAGTAAACTTCCCCAGGTGAATTTCTCTCTATTTTATTAGGATATGAATAAATAGTGTAAAACTCCCCGAACAATTGTCTCTATATATTATAGGAATATTATAAATATGTGAGTAAAACTCACCCAGGTGAATTTTCTCTATTTTATTAATAGATGATAAATAGTGGTAAACTTACCCAGAAATTTTTCTCTATTTTATTAATAAGGATTGATAAATAGTGTAAGAGACTCACCCAGGTTAATTTTTTCTATTTTATTAATAGGATATGATAATATTGTAAAACTTCCCCAGGTGAATTTTCTCTATTTTTATTAATAGCAAATATGATAAAAGTGTAAAACTCACCCAGGTGATTTTCTCTATTTTATTAATATGAAGATAATGACAAATAGTGTAAGAACTCAACCCAGGGAATTTCTCTATTTTATTAATAGGTGTATGATAAATAGTGAAAACTCACCCGGGTGAATTTTCTCTATTTTATTAATAGGGTATGATAAATAGTGAAAGACCAACCGAGGTGAATTTTCTCTATTTTATTAATAGGATAATAAATAGTGTAAAACTCACCCTCATAACTCATATCCTATTAATAGGATATGATAAATAGTGTAAGACTCACCCAGGGGAATTTTCTCTATTTTATTAATAGGTTTATGATAAGTGTGAAATTTACCCAGGGGAATTTTCTCTATTTTATTAATAAAGGATAAGATAAATAGTGTAAACTCCCAGGGGAATGTTCTCCTATTTTATTATAGGATGTGATATAGTGTAAAACTCAAAAGGTGACTTTTCTCTATTTATTATAGGATATGATAATAGTGTAAACTCAAAGGTGGATTCTCCTCTATTTATTAATATGATATGAATAGTGTAAAACTCACCCAGGTGAATTTTCTCTATTTTATTAATAGGGAATGATAAATAGTGTGGAAAACTCACCCATGCAAACTTTCTCTATTTTATTAATAGGATATGATAAATAGTGTAAAACTCACCCAGGCGAATTTTCTCTATTTATTAATAGGATTGATAAATAGTGTAAAACTTATCCATGCAAATTTTCTCTATTTATTAATAGGATAGATAAATAGTGTAAAACTCCCCAGCATTGTCCTATTTATTAATAGAATATTAAATAGTGTAAAACTTACCAGGTGAATTTTTTTTCTATTTTATTAATAGGATAGAATAATAGTGTAGACTCACCCAGGGAATTTTCTCTTATTTATTAATAGGATATGATAATAGTGTAAAACTTACCCAGGGGAATTTTCTCTATTTTATTAATAGATAATGATAATAAGTGTAAACTCAGCCAGGCGAATTTCTCTATTATTATAGGATATGATAAATAGCGTAAACTCACCCGGGAATTTTTCTCTATTTTTATTAATAGGATATGATAATAGGTGTAAGAATCACCCAGGCGAATTTTCTCTATTTTATTAATAGGATATGATAAATAGTGTAAAACTCACCCAGGGAATTTTCTCTATTTATTAATAGATAGGATAAATAGTGTAAAACTCACCCAGGCGAATTTTCTCTATTTATTATAGGATATGATAAATAGTGTAAAACTCACCCAGGGAATCTCTCTATTTTTTATTAATAGATATGATAAATAGTGTAACACTCACCCAGGTGAATTTCTATTTTATTAATAGGATATGATATAGTGTAAAACTCACCCAGGTGAATTTTCTCTATTTTATTATTGATCATATAAATAGTGTACACTCCACCAGGTGATTTTTTCTCTATTTTATTAATAGGATATGATAAATGTGTAAAACTCACCCAGTGAATTTTCTATTTCATTAATAGGATATATAAATAGTGTAAGGCGCATATTTATAAACGTTCGTTACTTTTCACGGTCGTTATACCCGACATTTTGTAAAAATTTCGTTTTTAATGAATGTTAACTTTCATGCCTATCGGAACAGTTACCTCCACGTCCCTTCTATTTTATAAAGCAGCGTAACTGTTACGCATCCTAATCTCGGCTGTTTTAACTTCGCCACCTTGAAGGTCGCACCAACCCAGGGAGGACACGCCCACCTCGCCCGGACACCTGGCCCTCGTCCCCGCAGCGGCGGAGCAACCACCCGCTTCCCAGCAACCCCACTACCAACCCCATCCCGACTCACGGCGAACATATGGAACAGGAGGCTAGGAGGGGCTCTGCTGGAAGGGGCTGCAGCAGGTGGTCGTGACCACCCTCCATGCACCTCCTCCCCAGCAACCACGCCAAGCCCCCTGCCCTACCGCTGGCAGGAAGAGGAAGAGAAGGGCCCCCTGAGAAGGGCCTTTTGGGGCTTAAAGGACCCGCAGCTCGAACTGGGACCCCCCAGCTGCGCCCCTTCCCAGCACCTCTCCTATCCTCCTGTTCCATATGTTTCGCCATGAGCAGGGATGGGTTGGGAGGGGCTGCTGGAAAGGCGGGAAGGATTTTTAGTCCCTTTGCGGCGATATTGTGCTTAGAGCATTGCGCAGTATCACCGCAAAGGACTTACAATTACGCCGGAACATCGCGGCCCATCATACATATCACAAACTCACTCTACCGCGTCTCCATTGCCCTCTCGGCTGTACCATTGGCACTGGAGGTCTTGGTCGGTGCGGTGCGAACAATTTGTCCGTGCCTTTGAAAAACATTGCTGTAAGTCAGTAGTTATGTTTGTGAAAATTCTGTAAACTGCAAAAAATCAACAAAGGGAAAGAGAAAAAGATAAATTTCCCCTATTTAAAATACATAAAGGGTATTCCTTCTGAAACACTATTTATTATTAGAAGTGCCCCAAACTTTACTTACCTTACCTCTTGCCTCTCCGTCGACTGCCAGGCCTCTGCTTGCGAGAAATGCAAGCAGGGCGGGACCGGCAGTCGCATCTGTGATTAGCTGAGCGGCAGCCAATCACAGACGCGGCTGCCGGGAGTTCAGTGCAGCGGAGGAAAGAGGAAGGTAAGTAATTTTTGGGGCACTTTCTAATAAATAATAGAGTGGTTGGGGCTGGGGGACAGGGGGAATATAATATGGAAAGTATTTTATGGTAGGGGGAGGAATCCTAATCGATGAGGGAGAGGAGGGGGGGAGGGGGAAAGGGCTGCAGTACGCATGCCAAACTTCTCCCGGAGGCCAGGTAGGAGGCAGAGTCCTATATGGACTCTGCTATCCTCCTGGTGGTCAGTTTTTGGGCTTTGGGGGGACTACAGGAGAAACATATGGAGCTGGGAATGTGAGGTAAGTTAAACTACAACTACACAATGGGCCAGTAGTGGGGGGATTATAGTTTGGGGGTGGACAGCCCTTTAAATAAAAGTGACAAAGATAACTCTGAAATTACACTACAGATCAATTTCTCTTTTTGCAGTGATAACCACTTAACACAATGAATAAGGCGAAAACTATCTCCACACATCGCCTCAGCGATAACTTTTCCGCAAAGGTCAAAAACGATTCATGTCAAATAGTGACTATTTGTCATTGCGATGTCCTGCCATAGCAAAATGGTGAAAATAGCGATAGTTTATACATATGCCCTATGTCTTTTAATTTGAATTAAATATATCACTAATTTTAGTTTTTCTATTACATGTCCTGTCAGGTATAGGGTTGGCTTGAGACTTTTCCCTAGTTTAATAAATGTGTTCCCAGACTGGATCCAGGTGACTAACCAGATCCATCTCGATGATTAGCTGTATGTGGGATCCTATTACAGTTTTTATTTTCTGGTGATCCCTAATCTATAATAAAATTAGAATTTTGGGGAGTTTAAGGGTAGACCACACTAGGTTTTACGGTAATACACTGGAGAAGTTCCACCGGTTTCCCACATGTTACTATCCGATTGCGTTGTGATCTGCTTAATGTTGCGTTATCAAGCGCATGCATTCGCAGAACAATGGTTATCACATGTACTCGAAAAAGCGGATTGCAGTGCAGACCATTGGCCAACACTACTGTTTGATTTTTGAGCTTTTGATGGCATTGTTAAAACGTGCTAGTGTGCCAATCACAAAATCTCCACTACACTTGGACATTAGGTGCCAAAAAACCTATAGGTGAATTGGCACTGAGGTTTTTGAAAGGAGTAACTTATTAAACCCGTTCTGTATACTGAGTTGCACCTCCCTATATTTATCATTGGGGAATATTTTCTGACAGGGAAAGAATGGGGTTTCTTATGCCTCCTGGTGGATGACTGCTGCTATTACTAGTAAACATAGTAACATAGTACCATAGTAATTAAGGTTGAATAAAGACATTCGTCCATCAGTCCAACCTATTCATTTTTTTTTTTTTTTTTTAACCCTACCTAACGTTGATCCAGAGGAGGCAAAAACCCCAGCTAAAAAGGGGGGGAAAATTCCTTCCTGACTCCCAAACGGCAATCGGAAAGTATCCCTGGATCAACCAGATCTATATGTCATTAATCCCAGTAATTTCTCAATATTTTTTAGTTTTTGAAACTTATCCATGCCTTTTTTTAAAGTTATTCAATGAACTTTCCATTACCACCTCTGCTGGAAGACATTCCACAGTTTTCATTCACCGTTCTCACTGTAAGAAACCTCTCCTAACCTGAATGAAACTTCTTCTTCCACCTTAAGATGTCCACGTGTCCTCTGATATGACCTATTAGTGAACAATGCACCAGAGAGTTCACTGTATGGGCCATTATATATTTGTAAGGTATCATGTCCCATCACGCAACCGCCGCTTCTCCAATGTAAACACCCTAACTTGTCAATCTGCCTGCATATCTAAGCCCTCCATTCCCTTATTAATTTCGTTGCCCTTCTCTGAACTGCCTCAATTTCCAAGATGTCCCCTTTTGTATATGGGATTCCAAAACGCACCGCATATTCCAAATGTGCCTTACCAGTGCCTTGTAAGAGGGAGAAATTTTTTCTCTCTGATTCCATTCCCCTCTTTTACAAGACATATCTTGGTAGCTCTACTGTTGATACTGGCATTGTTTGAATAACGATTAAGTATGTTGTTAAAAAAGAACCGCTGGTGTCTTTTGGTGAGCAGCACTTTAACACTGATCTCTCTAGGGGACCTATCGCCGCAACACCGTTAACTTGATGGTTGTTTTTAATTTTTTACACATACTACTGATGTCTGTCTACATAAACTACTCATTCCGCGCGACCGTCTATAGTGTCCATCCACACCAACAGGGGGGGGAAATATGGAACACGTAGGTGCTCTCCTCGTCGACATCTCTTCCTCATAATCTATGTTGACCATTCTAATAGCTGCACAAAGGGAAATTCTGGGTGTCTATAGCCCGCCTCTTCTTGGGATTCTAAAAAATATACTGACTCATCTGGGGGTGATGGAACTAGGATGGAGGGAAAACTGGGTCAAGAGTAGAGATCAACGGTAAAGGGTTGTAGGTTCTGCTAACAGTGCACATCACTACTGTGGGAGTGGGTATAATAGAGGTGAGGGTAGAGAAAAAAAATGTAACACACAAATTGCTCACTCCGGGAGATAAGGGGGGTCTCAAGTACTCGGAAGTAGGGTAGTGTGAAAGGAATACGAAGTGTTGAAAAACCACAAACATGAACACACAGAGACCGCTATGAAAAGACATGAGATGAAAATGGACGAGAAAAACAATAACTCATAGCACCAATGTCGAAGGAAACTCTGTATAAACAGAAGTGATAATTTACAGGAAAAAAAAAGGATATAGAAAAGCAGCAAAAGGAATGAATATAGAAGGTAAATCAGTCCAACACAATGACAGTAAACATAGGAATTTGTGTATAATGGGCGAGATTTCATTAGAACAGAAAGATATAAGTGAGAATGGAAGAGTAATGGAAATAAAAGTAAAACTTACAAGGATGTGCACAAAAAAAGGATGTATAAGCCATAAAACAGTCAATTAAAAAAAAATGTATAAAAGGGTTGAAAAAGTGAGAGGAGAAAAAAGTAACACAGAAGATTGAGTTGTATGAGAAGAAGAAGAGAATGGGAAGCTATTTTTATAAAAGAGTAGATCAGGCGCGGAGCACTAAGTGCTGAACTCTCCCAGTGTACCTCAAAGGGTATTGATAAAGAAAATATTTAATAATAAAAACTAATACATATGTCTAAGGTTAGCAGTACACAGTTTGGAACGTATAAGTACATTAAAAGAATCTGGATATTAGTTCAGCGATATGAGAACAGAGTGTACAAGTTACACTTAGATACACAAAAACGGTGAAAAAGCGAACAAGAAAAGAGTAAAGCTGGTATCACTCAAAAAGTAAGATCACATTGTATAAGCAACAGTGCTGCAGGTGTACGCGGGATGTGAACGTTGTTATGTGGAAATATAATACCAACGAGGCGCTTGAAGCCACTAGATGTTCAGATGTGCTGGGTAGCCCACGCTATGGCACTCAAAGGGTAATATGGATTTATTTTCCAACAATAGGATTCTGTGTATGAATAGCATAAGAGTTTATAGAGTGTGTATACTATGTGCATTGTTAACCAAATAAGTCTATCATGTACACATGGTTGACAAGCACAGAATAAAGTTGCAAAACTTGACGACTTTGTAAGCACTAAGATCTGTTGCAGGAAAAGAACACGGGACAAAAGAAAAACCGGCAAAACAGAAGGGGCAACAAAACGCCAACCACAAGAAGCGAGTGGAACGACACAAGGAGAGAGAAGAGCAAAGACATAAAGAAAAAAAGACCCGCAATATTTGGTAAACAAGGTTGCATATGATATAAATCTCTTATAGTATTTTGTACAGTATTGCAGGTTTTCTGCATTTAATAATTTTTGAGGGATGGAAAGAAGCTGAACAACATGTTTAGCCATCTTTGAGTATAATAATTTCAACAAACGAAAGAAATAGAAACAGAAGAGAAGAAAAGGATGTTTTATTGTTTTAATAAACATTGAGTTTTACACTATTTATCATATCCTATTAATAAAATAGAGAAAATTTGCCTGGGTGAGTTTTACACTATTTATCATACCCTATTAATAAAATAGAGAAAATTCCCCTGGGTGAGTCTTACACTATTACACAATCCTTATTTTACACGGTGATCATTATTTTACACGGTGATCATTATTTTACACGGCAATCGTTATTTTACACGGTGATTGTTATTTTACACGGTGAACGTTATTTTACACGGTGATCGTTATTTTACACGCTGATCCTTATTTTACACGGTGATCATTATTTTAGAAGGTGATCATTATTTTACACGGTGATCGTTATTTTGCATGGCTGTTTTTAAACAGCTGATCACGTGTCCAGTTTGGTTCCAGTTTTTTAAACAGCTGATCGCACATATCTTTACTTCACACATTCCACCCAGGAGGGGGGTGTTTCAGGAGCTCTGTTACACCCCTGTGCATGCGCTCTGAAAAGCAGATCGCAGCAGACCAATTAACCAACACTAGCATGCAACGTGCAATATAATCGTGCAAACACTATAAGGGATAGGCCACACTAAATCCATGAGAAATAAGTAATTATTTACTTTCTACACTAACTTGTTTTCTTTTTTACCATAAAAACAACATGAACACTAATAAGGGAGCATAACTTATCTGAGTAAAATTAGCTTACTCCCACCTCTATAATGATATAGTTAAGGAGGAGTATGCAGGGAAATTCCCTTTTTTTAACCAGTTTTTAAAGAAAGGGCCAGTGGTTTTTTTTATAAATAAAGTTTTTTCCCTGCATGTATCTCATAAACCAGATAAAAAGTTAAGAGTAGGCTCAATTGTATCCACTCTTTGGGGGAGATTCAATATGGCCCAAATTCTTCTAAAACCCACGTTAACCTGAAGAAATTTTTCTTAGGGTTAAAGGTCATCTATAGTGGGAAAATTAACTTTTTTCCTTTCTTTCCATGTGTTCTATAATTCCCCACAACCCCCAGAGTGTCTTCACTTTTTTTCAGATTCCCTCTCTGTCCTGAGATACACCAGTTAGAAGAATATGTGATTGCATTCCCCTACTCTTACTTGGACTGTCAATCAAATCCCTGTGACGTGATCCCCCTCCCTGCTCTGTAATAAACATAAGATAAGAGCATTAGCAGGGAGAGAGAGGTAGTTTTGATGGTAGATATAAGGCTGCACTTGACCCCCCCTTCTTAATAGCTTTCACGGATGATGGGTCACAAAGTGAGAGATTGTAAACTGTACTGTTCTCCTTCTTCTTTCTGTCTCCAGGACAGCTTGCTTTCTATTGGCCACTGTGCGTGGGTGTGTTTTTCAGGATGTTGAACTTTTAACTCCTACTGCACATGATAAGCTTGTCGGTTAGCAGGAGTTGAGACATGGAGGAGGTAACAGAGGGGAGGGGGAAGGGGGGAGTGCTGCACAGAGATCTGACACCATGGTTAAACAGAGTTACTGATAGAGATAGGATTAAGGCAGCACATAGTACATGAATTTAACTTTGCAAAGGGGTAATGTGTTTTTCTCACTATAGATGCCCTTTAACATGGGTTTTAGATGGATTTTAGAGCACAGCACCATTTTCAAATGCTAACGATCCAAAACCCCTATCGTTAAGTTTTGCGTAGCGCGAAACTTAACGGGACGGGTTGTGGAGCGTTAAAGTCCCGCTTCTTACCTTAGCCCGATTCCGCGGTGCAATACCAGACGTAATCTCATTTTGTATCGTGGGATTAGGCTATGGTAAGTAGCGCGTTTCCTAGTATTGAATCTCCCATTTTGTGTTCTGTTTCTTTTACTTTGGAATTATTGTTGTTTTTAGGGTAAAATCACCTGGTTATTTTTCCAAATTACTGAAAGATTATAAGACTTTGCATTTTGTAGAGGCCCGTGACTACATACAACATTGATAACAAAATACCAGCAGTCGGGTAAGTAGGTTGTAGCATTGTGTTTAAATGTTTGTCTTTTTCAAAACTAGGACATTTTGTTATCTTGCAAACTCATGCATTTTGTAAGTCATGCAAACTTTTAAATAAACATTTATTCAAGTTACAAAATACTCTGTACATGTGACTGATAGGTCCTTAAGCTGTAGTTTTAGGTATGACAATTATTCTTTCATAGAGATTTTTCTCTTCCAGTTTGTTCGTTTCTACCTGTTATTTCAAGAACTACTTTTACAACTATTGGCATAAGCTTGAGACAGGACTCAGTATTCCATCCTGTAACCATTTTTGGTGTTTTCCTACTTAACAGGGTACACAAGAAGAAGTTTATTTTTCTCTGTGTCTTATTATATGTAATATTTCAAATACTTATATATTCATGAGAAGTTTAAATTGTCTATACGCCTAATAGTGCCTCATAATGATAGTGAACATGGAAAATCTTGGAAAGTATACCGGCAGATATATTTACTGGATAAATATGGACGCCAATAAAATATTATATTAAACAATTACCATGTCCCATCGTATCAGAGAGACCCACAACCATCGAAAATTAAAGTTGTAACTTCGGGATCAAACTTTAAAAATTCCAAGCGAAAAGTAGAAAATCAAAAAGTTGAAAAATTCCACTTCAATTGGATTCAAACAGGATTTTTTGGAATTTTCAGAATTATGAAACGAAAATCAATAGTTCATCTCTTGTAAGGTTGTTTGAACCTATATGTGGCTGTCGTGGCCTGGGGGGGGGTCCCAAGGGTGTGTCCTTGTTATTAATATTGATGGGGTGGGATGTCTGCATAAACCAGAAACTGCTCAGGTCCATTACATTTCAAAATGAATTTTTCTTTTTCTTTTCAGAAATTTTACCCATATTTATGATCCTGACTATGGAAATTGTTACATCTTTAACTGGGGACAAGAAGGTCAGGAGCTCATGAGGTCAGCAAACCCTGGAGCTGATTTTGGTAGGTGTGATCAATGGCTTCACTCTTTTAGGGCACGATTCCGTTGCGTTTGTGCATGTGACTTCTCCTTTTGAGAAACGAAATCGCATGCAATTGCGCACTAAAATGGTGATCGCATGCGCTGCCGCGATTGCGCAAACACAAAAAAAAGTGCAATAGTGTGGCCAAGCCCTTAGAAATAAAGCCAAAGGCACACGTGTAGTTCTTGCGAATTTACTAATTAAACAGGAAACTCCAACCCTGTGCTTTTGTAACTTTAATGATTTTATACGATGACAGATTCCATTGGTAAATTTAACATCTTCTTATTAGTGCTTGGGCTGTGTCTGTCAGAAAGGCGGAAGCATAGTCAATTTGAATTATTACTTTTTATCCCTGACTACTAAGGAAATGGAATGTTTATTTTCACACCAAGAATAACAAAGTGTATGTTAGGGTCATTTCTTTGGAACTGATTTTCCTGAAGTACAGGTTGTGGTGCGGTACTAATTAGGAATAAGAAGTAAGAGTTCTCATTAACTAGAAAACTAGGATTTAGAGAGCAACCAAACAGGCGGTTCCAGGGAATTTATTGAAATTCCGAAAAATTCCATTTAATTACAATTAATTTTCAAAAATTCCAAAAATTCTGCCCAACCCTGGGATTTTTTAAACCAGCAGTTTCAAATTGAAACTGAGTTTGTTTTGAAACCGGGACTCTGAAAGAGGACAGCAACCTGTATTGCTGCCTTAAAGGACAACAATATAAAAAAAAACAACATCACCCCCATGACATGTCCACACTTCCAGCAGCTGAAATCGCTTACTCACATTTGCAGCTGTGCTGCCCTCTCTTAGATATCACACAGCAAAGATGAGTGCTAAAAGCCTACCTCCTAGACGGCCCAGGGCCATGATTAACATATGACTTGTCATTGGCTGGTGGGAATGTCTGTTACAACCTATCTTCTACTTCTCTGCCAAGCTGATCAAGGGTGGGTGGAGGAGTGTTTTCTCACATGCTAGATTTGAATGACAGTTACAGGCAGACAGATTTGTTATACCCCCTTCACAGCATGGCTAATTGAAGGCAGAGAGAGGCTCGAAATCAGGGAGACAATGTATGGGGAGGGCTGCATACCTTTACTTTTTATAAAGCAATTGTAAAAAACAGGACAGATTTTTGAAAAATGACAGACAGGATCTGCAAGATCCTGTCTGTCATTTTTCAAAGATCAGGGAACACACAGTCCTGAGCGTTCTCCCTATGAACAGCACACGGCCAACTCCCCTATAGAGAGACTACCGACCTGAACGTTCAGCAGCTGCGCTCTCATTTGGGAAAGCCAGGTACACACAGTAACGATAAAGCCCTTGCCCTGTGTGTACCTGGCTTTAGTTTTTCAAAGTTTACATAGCAAACATCTTCTTCTTTAAAAATGCCATCAGTTCTGATTGGACAATCGAGTATGTGAATGTTCCAAGGTTTCCAATTGGCTAAGGGACAGAAGTACTGATCTCACCAACTCCTGTTTTTCAAGCCCAGTCCAGCTATTTAAAATCAGTTACCCATTGTATTTTAGCTCATAAATGAATGAAGAACAACTCAAGCTCTCACTAAAGATGAAAGTTTATGCTCTTATTTTAAGGCGAGGTGCCAATAAAACAAGTTGACTACAAAGCATTGTTTATACAATGACACACAATGAAGCCATTTAACTTCCTACAGTATTTGGGTGGTAATTGTCATGACACTGGAAAATAAACCCAGTAAAAAATAATGTCTTAGAATTAAATGCTGTCTGGAGAGGAGATACGGTAATATGGATTTATTTCGTTGTTTAAAGGTTCATGTCCACCCCCAAACTAAAATGTAACCCATTACTGGGATCAGAGCGCAGCAGAAGGGAAGGGCTGTAAGTACAGTTCTGAATCGTATTTTAGTAATCTGACACGGTGATTAGGGGTGGGCAGGGGTGCCCTACAAACAGAAAAATGTCTTTATTAGGGTGGACATGTCCTTTATGGAGAACTATAGAGCAATCACAGTTAAATGAAAACTACCTGGGGCAGGGAGGTAGGATTGGTACTTTTTACCTCCCAATATAGTTTCTATGAGGAACATCAGTCTTCCTGAAGATCTGCTTCAACACGATCCCTGGGAAGGCCCAGGGAACTTACCTGGAAGGTGAAAAGTGTATGTGCTGTATCTTTTCAATGAAACATTATTGGGAGGTAGGAACAATCAATCCTACCATTTTGCCTCAGGTAATTTTAATATTTTAAAAGTAATTTTCAACAAAGCCTATCAATTAAATACTGATGCGCTGTGGGATGACCTCTGAGACCTAAATATAAGTGGGCCTTTTTTTCCTTTTGCTTTTTTGATTATGCATGAGCTATTTTACACACAGGTGATTAAGGGTGTAAGGATTTACTTGTAACAAGTGGCATGTTAAATTATTCAGTATTACATCAGTGAGGTTCAGTTGGCATACCCCAGTTCAGCATGTTCCATTTTGCGACAATTGTCCTTTACTCAGTAAAGTTACTTAGATTTTTACTGCCATACGGATTCTGAACCTCTATACCTGGTGGTAGCTCCCACATTACACACAGTCAGCTGCTAAATTGGTAATAAAAAAAAATGAATGAAAAATGAATTATTGGGGATAACAGAAATTGCAGTTGCTTGCATAGAAATCTACTTGTGTATATAGATAGAGATATGTCTATCTTCATATAATAAAGTCCTTGGCCAACTGGAAGATGATTGGTGTGTGCCTCCTTTTTAATGGGCCAAGCTAAAATCCACAACTGGATAAATGAACAATCGCCCTCTTTTCAGCCAACCTTTAGCTTTGTGTCAGTACATCTTGGAATTAAATAAACATGTATCTTTTTTTTTTTTTAAATAAATAAATAAAAGGTTTAGTGCCTTGTTGGCTCAGTTTATTGACGGCTCTTTGGCTGTATCTTAAAAAAACGAGAATAAAATATCGCCACTGAAAGGCATCCAGAAATAGCTCTCCATAACAGGAACATGTTATCTGTCTTCTGTGAAAGTGTCCAGAACATCTCAATGTCTTACTGTCTCACTGTTTAATGGGCAGTAAACAGAATATCGTGTATCTTACAAAAAAAACAACGCTTGCAACTTCATTTTATTTTTTTGTACAAATCTTGCAATATATTTGTATGTTATAAAGGTATAACCTTGACTCTCTAGAGCTCTGCAAATCTTTGTCTGTGTTTTTAATTGGTCAAAAGCAATCGGATGCTTTGCTATTTACTAGGCAATTAAATAATTGCTGATTGGTTGGTACTGATTGATAAGACTGGCAAACCTTCTTATTACGGTAAATAAGCTCCATTACTTTTATCTGTCCCTAAAACTAGTAATGAGTAGAGATGGGATCCGGATCCAACACAGAAACCTTCGGTTTCGAAATCCGAATGTTCTGTTCAAAACTGGGTGGGTCGTTTGGATTTCGGGACTTTGGCCATCTCTAGTAATGAGTAGGACCTTCTGTTGCGCCTTTTGTGGGCTTGGAATTAGAAATAGCTGGGAAGGAAAATAATTACCAAAAATCCAACAGGCTAGTTGCCCATTGCAATTATATTTGTTGCACTATTACAGGTATTCAGGTACAAATGTCTGTCGGTTGTGGCAGTAGTGGCCGCAGGCGACAGTTCGCGCCACTGATTGTACGTGATTTTCTAATCATCCCGGATTGGACAAATAGGGGACTGAGCTTGGTCGTGGCCACCGCACACACACCATCAGACATTTCTGTCCGGCCGACCAACGTCACTATTATTCAGTCGCCCAGAAATATCTGATGGTATGTAGCCAGCCTTACATTAGCTAGGACAAACTATGACACCACAGCCCTTTTACATTTAGAATGAGAAGTGTCGTATGTTCTTACATTTTATGGAAAGCCCTTAAACAATGTTCACGCACAGTTGGTTACAAGGCACCAAGCCAAGGGACAATCAGATGAGCACAAGATGGTCAATAAAAACAACTAATTACTCATAGTTCTAGCACAGATCTCCAGTACAGTTAAGCAAGTCTTCCCACAAATCATCTGATTGAGAACACAACTTTGAAAAAATATTTTGGGCTGGTCAGACATCAGTTTCTATGGTTCTTCAGTACCTTATGTTTCCTTTTATAACATTGTGTAAATGACATGGTTATAGACAGTGTTTAGCTATGTCATAGTAATAAAATAATAAGAACATACCTCTCCATTTGAAAATATACTTTTAATAAAGTATATTAAGTCTCCTAGGCATTTAATTACTTGTATAAAACCATCCGGGCTTTGGCTTATAATTGGTCATTAAAGTTCATGGTGACTTCTAATATCTTTATATTTAACAATAGGGGTGCATTACAATCTATATATTGTAATCTTTCAGCACATGTGTGTTTATATGTATACACAATAATAAGTTGTTTGAGTGAGAAGAGGCCTAACTCCATCTGAACATTGGCCATACGATCTAGTAATTCCATTGTTATATAAATGTTCTGAACGTTCCCTCAAACTATGAAGAAATACTGAGACATTGCCATGCAGACTTTGCAGATTTCCTGGTAAAATATTTTTAAAATGTTCAGAATAAGCCAACAGTGATCTAAACCTTTTTCAAGCATTGGAACTTTCCAAACAAACGCAGGCTGGTAATGAACACTATAATTACAATGAATCACGGTACAACGATAACGTTCACAGTTATGAAATAACATAGGACTGCAAGTGCTGCATATTGAGGTTAATGAGGTAACATTAGAAGGTGCCATTCACTCCCTGTTAACCAGGCATGATGCTGTAGATACTATACACCCACATATTAATTAAAAGGAATGAACTCAAACTTTACATCAATGTTCAGGTTCATTTTGTGATTTTGTTTATTTGTTAAAACAGAAATGAACACATCATTATATCCAGGGGCGGAACCACCAGGGAGCAGGGGGAGCAACCGCGGGGGGGGGGGGGGGGCGGAAGCCAAGGGGGCCCCATATTCAATTTTTTCCTATGACAGAGCCTCCTCCCAGAAAACAACTGGGTATAAAGCATGGATAGGGGCCCCATCATAGTTTTGCAGGGAAGGCCCAGTGATTCCTATATTAGATTTAACCAAATATAAACAACCAGAAACTTGTGAACCAGAAGGGGAACTGCAGTTCCAGTTGAGTGGAATGTGAGTGTTTTCTTACCTACACTGACTGTGTTATCTCTAAGGAGTTGACTGTTTACTATCATCATTGTTGATTTGGCACCTGAATTGGCACTTTGCAGTATGTCGGGGCAGTGTTACAATCAGTAGACTTGTTTAATTGCCACTGCAAACCCTACACTTTTATTTGTGGTAAGATTCACTGCACAGTTTTTAATTATATTCACAACTGATGAGTTTTTATGTGCAGAGCTTTTTATGTAGTGCATGGACTTACCAAATACACCAAATGAGTGTTCCACCCAATGGACACAGTCAGGTCAAAAGACAGTTGGGGTTAGGTGGCCTGTGATGGAACATTTTTTAATATATTCCCAAGCAGGACATTTTAAAATTACCCAGAAGCCTTTTTACTCATAAGGCTTATTTACATATTTAGCTGGGAAATTGAAGCCATATCTCTTGCCTCTGCCTTTGTGAATACTGTACACCAGTAACCCAAGGAATGCCTGTTCTTGTTATTTCACAGGGTTAAAATTGGTTCTGGACATTGAGCAGGATGAATATATCCCATTTCTCCAAACCACAGCTGCGGCAAGGCTCATCCTACACCAACAAAGAAGCTTCCCCTTTGTGAAAGACTTGGGTATTTATGCCATGCCAGGCACAGAGACCTCCATTGCTGTCCTTGTGGTAAGTGTCTGGGAAAGTACACTTCCAACAAAGCTATCAGATGGGACGGCTGCCAACTCTTGACTTGGCTAGAACCGGGTAAATCTAAAATGGGAGCCGCTAAAGCTTTTCCAAGTGTTTTATGGCTGTTTCTTGTGACCAGAATCTGTTCTTTAAAGCTGATGTTATCTTTAGCCAATTTAATTATTTACCTTCTTCATACAGTGTTACGTTTTACCAGGAGACTGGACAAGATTCTTGTGCTCATTCGGCAGGGTGTACAGAACTGGAGTAATAGGATGTGTCACAGTGAGAGAACCTATAATTCCTTAGTGATAATGCCAGCCTTAATGCCCATTCTTAATACCCAATCAATGCGCTTCTTAATGTCTCACACAGGATTTCTGGGTACCTCTCTGCATACATTATCATCAGCCAGTTATGACCTAATTTCCTCCTGATAGTATTTAGTATATAACACCAGGATAGCGACCCCCTAATTGGAGGGCTTGACCGAGATGTCAGAAAGATTATTAAAGGGTATGTCCAAAAAAATTTGGTATATCATTCCCCCTGTCCCCCCAGCCCCAACCGCTCTATTTATTTTATTAGAAAGTGCCCCAAACTTTACTTAACTCCCCTCTTTCCTCCGCCGCACTGCCAGGTCCTCTGCTTGCGAGAAAATGCAAGCAGAGGGGCGGGACCGGCAGTCGCATTTGTGATCACGGACGCGGCTGCCGGGAGTTCATTGCAGCGGAGGAAAGAGGGAAGGTAAGTAATGTTTGGGACACTTTCTAATAAAATAAATAGAGCAGTTGGGGCTGGGGGGACAGGGGGAATATAATATGGAAAGTATTTTATGGTAGGGGGAGGGAATCCTAATCGGGAGGGGGAGGGAGGGGGAGAAGGGCTGCAGTACGCATGCCAAACTTCTCCCGGAGGCCAGGTAGGAGGCAGTGTCCTATATGGACTCTGCTATCCTCCTGGTGGGCAGTTTTTGGGACTTTGCGGGGGGACTACAGGAGAACCATATGGAGCTGGGATGTGAGGTAAGGATTAAACTACACTACATAATGGGGCCATTACTGGGGGGGATTATAGTTTTGGGGGTGGACATGCCCTTTAAAAAAATTTTAAAGCTTCAAATCCATCAACAGTAAGATTATAATTTCCATTGAGTAAGTAACACTAGGTCCTAAAAGGCTAAGTATGTTTCCTTGCTGCATTGTATCCAGTGTTCTTGTGAAGGGGACACACTCTGGACATCCTGCCACTTCACAGAGATTTGAGATATGTCCTAGCTTGTTGCTCTATGTGGGTAAAACCACACAAGCTGTAAAATTCCCCATTTTGTAACATCACAAAATGTCCTGTCCCCAAACATGTTGTAGAGGTGAACCTTGGTGACCATAAACTGTTACATGGTGCTGGAGTGTCAGTACCCCTTAAAGGGGGAGAATGGAGCTTAAGCAGAGGGAGGTGTAGAGGTATAGAAACAGAGAGATGCAATATCATCCGCAAAGAGGCAAACATTTATCAATCCCTGTGGGTTTAATCCCCTATTTGTGGGCCTGCAAAATTGTCTATTAAAGGCACAGGCACCTGATGCAAAAGAAGAAAAGGCTTGCTCTACGCAATGTCTCAGCCAATCACTGATGCGGATGCCGGTCCAGTCCCTTCTGCTTACTTCTGTGCACTGAAAAGACATGGGAGACAAGCAGAAGGCAGCGAGGGAATAAGGACGGGTAAGTCTGTATAGAAGCTGAATTGAACACTTTAAACCTAGTGAGGTCTAGGTTTTGGGGGATCTTATGTTAAAAACAATTCTATTTTAGGGGTTGGACATACCCTTTAATAGAAGAACATCTTTAAAACAGAGGTGAACCCTCCATGCTCCTTACATGCCATGTTCTTGTAATGTAACTCGCGCTAAGAGAAGAGGAGTGCGGAAGGAAGTATTACGTCCCCCTTAGTATATTAATAATCAGTTTTTGGTTTGGGATTAGAAAAGTTGTTTTGGAGAATTGTTTCATTTCTTCCCATATAGTATAAGTTTGAATTTAATTGTGATGGATATTATAGTTGTTTGCTATGTTATTTCCTTGTTACGTGTTTAAAAGGTCACGTGATCCATGAGCCTGACGAAAAGGGCAAATGGGCCTTGAAACGTTGCTTATTTGTACGGAATAAATATTTAATCTGTTTGTGTGATCCGAGTTCTTCCTTTGGTAGATGTGTTTGTTGATTTGGGAAATAGTACAGCCATATGCAATGAAGGCCAGATTATATTATTTTATATTTACAGTTTAAATTCAGATTATATATGATTGTTGGTGTGCATTTGTACAGACAGGATTCCATGTGAACCATCTGTACCAGGCCTAACTTTGTGATTCCGCTGACTTGTAGAAACATTTGCATTAATAAGGCCGGCAGAGTGAGGCTGAACACCAGCAGTGAAATGTCTATAGCCATTCATTTACTCCAATTATAGATTTAGGGCATATATAGTACATTTTGGGGTTTAGTGATAAGGATGCTAACAATACAATAAAGTAAAAGGATAACCGGACTATTTGCAATTTAAAGAGTAATCGTATCCCTTCAATGCCTTCATTTAAACAACCAGATTGCTGTAACCTTTTATGTTTTTATTTGACCTCAGGATCAGCTGGAACACATGGAGGCTCCATATTCTGCCTGCACAACAGACGGCTCTGATATTCCAGTGAAGAATCTGTATGCGCAGTATAACAGCTCCTACTCCATCCAGGTACTGAATGTGGGAACTTGCATTTCAGAAGGTTTTAAGCAGATTATCATTGTAAATGGTTAGGGGTGGTTAAAGACAAATAGGGACTCACACGTGTCCTATTGTGTGTGTGGGGTTGGGCTACTGGATACTTGATGGACAGCCACACTGCTTCTTCTTAACCTATTGCAAGTTGGAATGGAACAAAAGCTGGAGGGTTGCAAGGGGGGTGTATTTCCTTAAATTACTTTACTACCTGGACACATTTTCTTCTCCAGCCTTTTCCCATATTCAGTCTGCACCAGAAGTTGTTAACTGACAAAGCCAACTGACTTCTAGAAGATGAGCTAACCAATAGGATTACTCCACATATAAGCTGTAGGATCCAATGATATTTAGGCAAGATCCTTAAATACTGGAGGTGAAATCCTTCTGTCATCTAAAAAAAGCCTGTTCCAATCCGATATCTGATATGTATACTGTAAAGGTATACCCGATGTACTATTGTGTAAAAAAAAATCATATGTTGTGTTATATCAAGTGTGATGTCATTGTTTGTTTTTTTGTTAATTAATAATATAAGAGGGAACTGCCATGCTGCTTTTACACTGTGTAACCCCTGGTCACACATGGACATTTTACAATTTGCACCCTACTCACTTTTTTACAACCGGGGACCTCATATTATCATGAAGGGGCATTTCGTTCTCTCTTTCTCTCGGCCGCCCACCACATTAAAGATGAAATGAGTAACTAATTGTGTTGGCAGGTGGCAGATATAGATTTCATTTCAAGTAGAAAAGGGAAATCTCTATAGTTCCATTGAAACAATTACATTTAAAGGTACAGCGGTACAAAGCTAAAAAAAGAAATCTCCTGACAAATAAAAAGTGATTAAACCATGAAACCTAATCGGGATTGAACCTGATCTGTAATATCGTTTTACACCAAAGATACACAGCTCCATTGAATTTGGCACGGATTGCTCGCTAATATTACACAGAGCGTTTGACTGAGATAAACAGGTCAAAGCTGGAACTGGATAAAGCCATCTTGAATTTCCTATTTTATCTCCGGCATTGTACAAATAACACATCTTGCTGGCTTAATGAATGCCAGTCTCTTATTTCCATGCCAGTTTGTGCCCTGGTGCCGTTCTAATACCAACTGGAACTGGTACTGCTGAAATAAAACCTAATACTATATATATTTAAACAGAGGTAGAGGCCAAAGTTGAAGGAAGCCCAATGACTGCTCTTGCAATAATGGTCTCCAATAGTCAGTCAGTGTCAGTTATCCCTACTAGCATAACAACGTATTTAATGCAATAGAAACAAGTAGGCCTGGGTATTAATTGCATTTTTGCAAACATAATAATAATGTTTAACCAATTAACCGTAATACAGATAAGCAGAGTGTTGTAACATACTGATTACCAAACATTGTGGCAGAAATTGTGTCCAAATTTAAAGGTTCTGTATTCCCATTAAATCGACACTTTAGTTTCTGTCCCTTTAATCCATGTCTGATATATCCTTTCTCCTCCAGTCCTGTCTGAGATCCTGCTATCAAGAGCAGATGGTGCAAACCTGCCATTGTGCCTACTACCAGCTTCCACTACCAGATGGCTCAGAGTACTGCAATAACAAGGTCCATCCTGATTGGGGTATGGGCATTACTCAGTTTCCTAGATGTAAAGTTGTATTGGATTGGGAATTAGCTGGACATCCAGCTTTTTAATACCTTGAAATCATTCCCTGACATATATAGTAATAGCCCCTATATACTATGGCAGTAGGGTGGATTACTAAGTTTGTTTGGTCCATGCTTGAATTGGTTACAGTGGGTAGGGGCTATATATGTGGGTGCCTGGGGCCCATACTAGGGAAACAGACAAACACAATAAAGAAGACTAAAGACACAGATGGAGTAAAATAAACTAGGCAGTAGTGTAATCACCACTGTCCAATCACATTAGAGGAAAGAAGGAAGGGGTTGGCTAATACAAATCACTGTGTACTTGCCCATTTATCAGTTTGTTTCTAATTCGACACTTCAAACTGTGTGATACTAGAATGCTGTGTAGTAAAGCACAAATCATATGTTATTTAGGTAAATTTCCCAGCACCCATATCAAAATGAGAGGTAAGACACAGATTACTGGTTTTATATCAAGGTGTTCTGCCTTCTGGTTAAGTGTTGTTCTGTGACTTTAGTTGTCCTTTAAATCTGTATTTAGGATAGTTCTGTTAAAAATACCATGTAATAACTGGACTTTCATCTGTGTCCAGATAATCATTACATAACAACATCAAATGAATTCTAAATAAAAAAGAATCCTGGATGATGACAATTCTTTCTTTTTCAGTTCCCTGTTATTACAGTCTTCGGGATTCAGTTGCAGTCAGAGAAAATTGTATTAGTCTGTGTCATCCCCCATGCAAGTAAGTGACTTATTAGTAAAATGTCTATATTATTAATGTTGGTTTATTAGATTTGTAAAAATCAAATGTAAAAGAGACCCAGAATCCCATTGCAAAGCAAACTGGTCATGGAAAGAGTCTTGCTCCCTTCCCCATGGGATTTGTGTAAGACAAGACAATCATCATTTTCTACCAACATTTAGAAGAAACTGTATATACAGTAGGTTATACTGATCTCAAGCAAGGCCTATATACAGTAGATATACAGATCTCAAGAAAGGCCTATAGGAATCCGTTTCCATCTAGAAGGCAAGCACCAACTGATGCTATTTTTTTACATTTCCTTTAAGGCTCAAGTAGAAGCCCAAATGTTACCTTCAAAACCTTCTACTATCCTACAATGTCAAAATAACATAATATAAATACAGCAGCAGTGAGTAACTGGTCTCTGTGAAGATATAGCTGGGACTGTTTTAAATGGGAAAATTCTAGAACAGCTTCACCTCTGATTACAGGGGTTGTTTGAAGATTCCTGGTGATCCATTGAACAATGTAGTACAAAGTTAAAAGATGTAAGTGCTACTGATCTATTCCAAAATTCATGCAGTGTAGTAACTAAAAGGGGAGCAGATCCTGCAGACGAGCCAGGGGGGTTATCTTCTTATTTTGTCTATGGCAGAAAACCACTCCCAGAAAACCACTGTGGATGAAGCAGGGACGGATAGGGGCTCCATCATAGTATCACTGGGGGGCCCAGTGATTCCTAGTTAAGCCACAGAATTTATGTAAACAAAGAAAATGAGGCCCTGGAATGAAATGTAATTCATGCAGTCTGCTTACCCACATACATGGCAACATAGTACTGTATTGGATAGATCTAATATTAGGCCTTTTTTTTTTATACAAATACTAGACAACAATTTTTGCAAATGCATATAAACATAACTATATATAATGTCCCTGTCTTCCAGTGACTCAAATTACAAGATGGTTATCTCTATGGCAGACTGGCCTTCTGTAGGGGCAGAGGTAAGTGTCACATAAGCTCCAAAGAATGTATGTAGACTTCTATATACTATAGCGCGAATTGTCATTTTAGTTTGCTGTTGAAAGATCAAGTGGAACTTGTATTTTAGCCTTAGTGGGCACAACTGGTGCAGGGCATGACTTCATGTTATCATAAACGGGATGATGCATTATGTATGCAGAACACAATGTCACAAATTGGGTAGGGAAACTTTTGTAAAAGAGGCAGGATGATGAGCCAGTAATTTGTATCGCATTTTGAGCTGTGTGTGAAGGGTGGTGTACACAGTGCTTATAGATAAAGATAAACATATTGATCAAAAATATTTTGAGCTCCCAGCAATCTGTTTACCTACATATGATGTCATCAAAGACAAATCTTGTAATTTATGCCTTTTCCAGGTACCAGTTAGTGCTGCCTGTTTGATTTTTAAAACGTTTAACAACATGCTTTGCTCTTTTGATTGCTTTAGGATTGGATTTTTCATGTCCTTTCTTATGAGAAAAAATCCAGCCCAGACATCACTGTGAACAGGTAAAATGTCAGAATATTTATTTTTTTGTCCTTAAATAGGCCTCAAAAAAGAACAGACTTCTGGGTAATTTTCAGGTTTCCATGGCAGTTCATCAGTGAAAGCTGTCCCATTTGTTAGGTTTTGAAATGTTTATGGAAGCTGGGCACAACAAAGTGCTACCTGTAAGTTAGTTTTAAAGGGACACTATACTGAAAAAATGACTTTGCCTCATATTAATCTATAATTGAAAACATGCAAGTATCACTTACTCTGCGTGCTGCTGCATGCCTTCAATCCAGCACATGTTTTGCTCAGGAGCGGTATCCCCCCTCCCACTTCCATCCGACCTGACTTTTTCACACAAACCAACTGTCAAACCTGCACACAGCATTCCAACTGTCAAATCTCTGCCACCATTCCAGCTACAGCAAAACTGCTCAGAGAAAATTAGTTTTTGAGAACAAGGAACTTGATTGACAGCTGAAATGCAAGATGTTTTAGATTGGATATCTAAAGAAATAGGGGGCAGATCAACAAAAAAATATACAGTGGTGGTTGGGAAGAATTACAGTTTCCAGTTATGGTAAGTTTAAAATAACCTTTTTTTCGGTATAGATGCCCTTTAACTTGTCAGTACAGAATAGGCAGATCATATCTCACACTGCCACATATAAATGAACACAAAATATTAACCAAGAGATATGAGTACAGGTATGCTAAATCCACAATCCTTGGGTCTCATGGTTATAACAGTTCTACAAGCATGTGAGCTTAATTATCTTAACAAGCATAAAAAGTGATAAATGTAGCTATAACTTTTATTGCCTTTGTTATGTGTGAGATTTTCACTGTGTTATGTTCTGCACTGCTAATTGTGATTTCTTAATTTTCCCCACAAGAAATGGAATCATCCGATTAAACATCTACTTTCAGGAATTTAACTTTCGAAACATTGCAGAGTCGGCAGCTACCAATGTAAGTTTTCAGGGGAAAGAGGGCGTTCTAGTCAATTGCTAAATCTTTTAGTAAGAATAAATGTGTTTTTTTATTTTTTATGTCATAGTTTAGGTCTATTGCCAAGGGATCTTGAGCTAGGTACACACAGTACCGATAAAGCCCTGATACCGTTGGATCCGATGGTATCGGGGCTTTATCGGTACTTTGCTTTCTCGAACGAGCGTACGCTGACCATTCAAGTCGGCCTAGCGCTTGTTCGGGAAAGAGGAAAAATTTCCATTGGCCGCGGTAGATCCCCTATAGGGGAGTTTGCCGCAGCCGAGGGAACACAGAGTCCAAAGCGTTCTCCCTATGCTGTGTATACGGAGAACGCTCAATCTGTGTGTATCCTGATTTTTGAAAAATTACATCTTTAAAAATCTTTCCAGTGCATACCCAGCTTTACAAAATGGCGTTCATTACAGGAAGTTTCCAATTATATTGTATCTGTATCATATAGAACCACACCACTAGCAAGTCACAACCTGAAAATATATTAACTATACATGATGAGTTTCCTGTAAACAAAAAGGCAATTTGTAGTTAAGACTTTTTAAAGGGTAATATAGCCCAAGGCAGGAGTCTTACAATTGCATCTCTGTGGCCGACTTGCATATAAATTATGTGGAAATTACTAGAACATTTAAATACAATACTCTGCTGCCTCAATAAAAGCACAAAGCATTTCACCTATAATAGATTAGAAAATGAGGTCCCATAAAGATTTGTCTTCCAGTGCAGCTTCCTGGAGTCTGGTTTACAAGCCATTCAAATTAGAATTAACAGCCACTAGTTGCATCTCAGCAATAAGGAAAATTGAGCGATCTGCCTCAGGAGGCAAAATCTGTCACCATTTTAAATCTGGGAGGATGGAGAAGTGACAGTGGAGGTGGCACGCCCATAAAAATGCCCATGAGAGCTACTCACCTATGAATTATTATACAACTAGGGTCTTTATTGCTCTGAAAAAAAGTAAACCTTTTCTTGAAAAATTAGTATACTTGTAAATCATATTTTGTGATATGCAACACAGAAAATTGGCACCCCTGCCTTAGCCATTTTGTGAGGTCAAAACTTTATTTAAAAATATTGACATTTTTCTAGTCTTTCTGTCTCTATAACAGGCCACCCTACCTGCTTTACAGCTGTTATTCTGTGGGCTGTATCTGTGGAAGGAGTTAGGGACCCTCTTCGGTTGCAGGGGCTGCTTTACTTGTAAACTCTAACCAATAAGTTGTCTGCAAATCTCCAATTGGCTGGATCATGAGGGGTGTGGTTGGCCAAAACTATATTATTAAATAAACTGCTTAACTATTGTTTGTGTGGCTCAGGGAGGAGAAAGGTTTGTGGTGCTGGCGCAATAGCGCAAAGGAAAACAAGCAAAACTTTGCATTTTCAATGTAGTATACTACAAATAAAAAATAATTGTTAAGAGCCCAGATGAGAATAAAACAAAATGGTGTCTTTGTTGTCCAACTCCGTAACTACATATATAGTCTGCTAATTTCTAACTGGGAGATATTCCTTTAGACTTCACCAAGTTTTAATCATTTCAATCTCTGTATTCTGTAAAATTGCAGGTAGTCTGGCTACTGTCCAACTTGGGTGGTCAATTTGGATTCTGGATGGGGGGTTCTGTCCTATGCATAGTGGAGTTCGGAGAGATTTTGATAGATTGTATGTGGATCACCATACTCAAACTTCTAGCTTGGAACAAGGACAGAAAGCAAAGAAGGAGGCGACCTCAGTACACAGATGCTCCTCCCACAGTGTCTGAGCTTGTGGAGGCTCACACCAACTCTGGCTTTCAACATGAGGATTCAGATCCTGCAGGCATGGGTATACCAGGCACCCCCCCACCAAATTATGATTCTCTACGAGTGAATCCGGACGCCGTTAATGACATAGGCAGTGATGATGAGGAATTCTAAGGCTACAGTGTTTAATACATAAGACATGTACAACACATTTCCATTAACTATGTACTATAAGGGAAATAATAAAAATCTGCACTGAAAAAAAAACCCTCTGTTTGAGTTTTCGGTAGTGAATTGACAAAACTTATAGACATGATCTGTCACATGCTGGCATTACACTGACTTCACATTATAATTCAACATTCTATTCAATCAAATCAATAAATACTACGATCTTAAAATAACGCTCTTTGGCAATCTTTAAATAGCAATAAATAGTGACCTTTTAATAACAATGAGGGGTATATTTAAAGGATAGCTATAGCGAGGGTCCCTGGCCAACATAAAATGGTAACATTACCATTACAAACCTGTGGTACTGGTAATAAATGATATCAAAGGATATGTGTTCAGTCTTGGTATTTCCAGACTTGATTGCTTTATGCTAGTATTGAAGGATTTAGAGCTTGGTAAAGATCTCTGGATAAATACATTTATCTTGGGCCATTAAGAGGGAGATGCTTTAGGGGGTAAAATAGAGTTAACCTCATGCTTCTCGGTGTTATATCGGGTTTGTGTGGGGTCAACTCCATTTTTCCCGGGCCTGCGACATTTCCTCCTAATGGCACAGGCGCCCGATGCAAATCAAAAAACGCCTGTTTTTGCGCTTGTAGCATGAAAAGAAATGTGATTTCAAAGGTGCCCTTACCTCCGCACTCCTTACCTGCCTCTTTCACGTGATGCAGTAGCTCATAATAAGTGAGTACTGTATCGTGGTAACGTGGCAGGAAGATGAGCGTGGCAGGTAAGTATTACATCTCCCTGAAAGTGAGTGCAATACCCTCTGTTTTAAAGGAATTGTACACTGAAAAAATTACTCTCATTTCAATCTATAAATGAATACATGTAAGTCGCACTTACTCTGATGTGCTTGTGTTGCTGCATGATTTCAATCCAGTATTTTTTCTCAAGCTCAGTCCCTCAGTCACCCAGTCCTCTGCCAGACTATCTGACTCTCTGTGAGGGCAAGCATGCTCCGTAATCTATATGAGGAAGGTTTGGAAGAGGGCATTGCCCACCATGCAGTTCACTTACCAACGGTCACCATTCCAGCTACAGAAAACTTTACATAACAGATGAATTTATGACACTAAGGCACTTGATTGACAGCTAAAATGTAAGATGTTTCAGACTGGATATCTCCAATAGGGAACAGATCAAGAAAATGGCACAGGGATAGTTGGGAAGAATTAAAGTTTCCAGTAATGGACAATTTAAAAAAAAAACTAATTTCCCAGTGTCCATATCCTTTAAGAAGGCTCTACTGCACCAAAAATTTCAATCCCTTATTGGGAAAAAGTGATGACCGTGGCGATAAATACAGATACCACACGGTAATTTACTTCCTAAGCAGTATGGGCCCATTCATGGTCGCAGGGGTTATTTTACGTCCACAACGTAACAAAGATGCACCTGGTAAAAGGGTCAACAAAAATTAAGCTAAATTCATCAGCCACAGAAGGCCATAGATAACAAGAGTGGTAGCATTAATGAGTGGTTTGTTGTTTAAGGTTACAAATATAGATTAGGCCCCAGAAATGAGGAATCTTCTGAACTGTACTGTCAAGTCATGGTGGCGATGATGGCAATCGCAAATACAAATTTAGGCTCCAATGATTGATCTCGGTGAACAATTAAAGGTTCCAAAAATAGATTTCACTGTCAAATTAGAAGGTTCCTTGTTTCTAAACACCTGGATTGGCCAGAATTTTAGTTGGATCTAGTAGAGATTATGCTCCACTTCCATTTATATAGATTACACGTGTTTCCTTCATATCTGTGGTATTCAGTAAGTTCAATTGGACTTTAGACTTGAAAACGTTTTGCTAGTCATCCGATCCGACTGGCTGTCTCAATTCAGAATGACTTGTACAAGAATCTGTTGGCAATAAGCAAAATTACTTCAAGATCTAAAGTCCGGTGGAATACCACAGACATACCATGGATGAATGAGAACCTTAACAAGCACTAAGATCTCACGGTTGTTTCAAGAGATTGGTGTCATCTCTCAGGTGATCCATCTTTACAATCTTTGTTATAGATTCCATTTAGGTTTTTGTTTTTTATCCAAAAACATGTTAGAAATGCCATGTGTTTTAAAAACGGTTTATTCCTCTGTAAGATACATAGCAAAGTCAGTAATCAAGTATTTTACACATAAATTAAATAGGGTGAAAAGACAGGGATAAAGCTAGAACATGATGACACAAAAAAGGTTTATTGTCATGACCGAATCAAAAGTAATCAGATAATTTTTAAAAAGCGGTTATTCCCCTTGTGACGGCTGCTTATTCTCCGTGAACCTGGGATGGCCCATGTTCAGTTTTACCTTGCAGGACCCACCATGCTTTTAATTACACAAAACCTCCACATCCAGGTTAAATAAAACATTAATGTGTAAAAAACACAAACCAGGTCCCCATATTTTCTAGATTTAACCTCATTTACAGTCCGAGGGCCTTGGTCGGTTCCATTTGGCCAGTATCTTCATTTCCACCCATTCTATAGTATTTTAAGGATACTTAGTTCAGTTTGTAAATGAAACCATTCAGAATTCAATACTTCTTATGGCTGAGATAGTCAAGGAAAGTTTTCTGGGCAAGGTCTTAGCCACCTGTCTGTATTCGTCAGGTTTGGTCTTCAGAAGTGTACCAATGTGTTGCATAGTCTTGGTGGGTTGTAAGCCTAATGCATCCATGACGTTGATGAGATAATCTGGCAAACAAACAGGGCAAGATGGAGAACAGTAAAACTAGATAAACAGCATCAATATGGAGCATTACTAGACATAGGTTTACATTAAGCAGTTATATATATGGCACAAAGTATGCACTGTAATAACACTATAATACATAAGAGGCTCAAATTATAATGGGAGCAGCAGTGAATTGTTTTTTATAATATTCACTCAGCGATTACTGATTATTATAAGAAAATGTTCCACTGCAGCTCCCATACCCTTCTGGCCATCGGCCGTTCCAACCCCATAACGTTTATAAAAATGTTAAACTGTTGCTTTAAAGGTAGAAGAAACTAACCATGTTTTTTTTTTCTTTTTCCAACCTCAGGACAACCAGGATGAATCACCCGTAACTCAGTGATAGTTTTATTCACTTTTGAAATGACAGCATCGCATAACCATTTTTAAAGCTGTACATGTTTAATATTCTGGTAGAGGAGCCCCCCAAACCCCATTTTTTGTAATATTAAGGCTGAGGCCACACTGCAACGCACAAGAATCGCGGACAAAATTGTGTGCGCTTTTCTTGTGCGTTCGCGTTTTCGCGCTATGGAAACGCTGCGTTAACGCACCATGCGTTACCAAAACACGAACGGACGCGCAATCGCATGCGCATCGGAAATCACAGGAATTTTCGCATTCCCGTGATTTCCATTTTAGCGGAAATCACGGGCGCAAACGCGATCGCGAAACGCGTACGCAAACAACGCGCTAGTGTGGCCTAGCCCTAAGACATTTTAAAGATGCATTTAAAGATGACACGGTCCCTCGACGCCTGGGCGCTGCCCACTGCTTATGTATTATAAGAAAAAATGTGCTTCTTCAAGTCCGTTGACTTGGTCGCACACAACAAAGAAAATGTTTGCAGTTTAAATCTGCTGAAGGCTCTCACGCTACTTTCTTTCTTGCTATTGTGTCCTCTCATGCACTCAAGTGGGGCCGCAGCCTTAAAGAAGCCTGTTAGCACTTATCATCTACATGTACACTCATCCCCAGGTCTTCTAATCTTACCAGTGCTCTGTGTTTGTTTTCATCTCGACCCTCATGTTAGATCATGCTTTTAGTACAGGATAACTTAAAGATTAGTTGATTATAAGAAATCATATACCCCCTTCTGTAAATTATATAAAGATATAATCTTCCCAGTCATTAAATGGGTTTACCCATTTATACCATATATATATCCATGTATCTAGCTATTTCTTACCTATATCAGTTGCCAGCTGTTTTGTGGAGTGAGAGGTCAGCATTGGAATCTGTAAAATTACCTCACAATAGGTCTGCATGGTGGCCCGCGCAAGGGAACCCAACCAGTAATCTGCCATGTTATCAAGTTCTGGCGTTTCCTCTCCTGTAAGAAATTGCATGCCTCAAAATAATAAGCAGTTTCTATAGAGAGCCATATCATGCAGTAACATTTTAATTTCCACTTTGCTTTGTGGACAAAACATTCCAACCTCTTTCATGTGACTAAAATTATACCATTTATATAGATGTTGATATCTAGAAATATAAGCAATAATAGTATTTTACACAGTAGCTACACAAGGTCAGCTACCTATTACAACATTTCATATAAGAACCATAGAATTAATTGGTTTTGGTACTTACCTTGCTCAGGTGGGTATGGTAGTTTCCCAGCATGCAATGCTAGTTCTAAAGTTGAATCTTCTGGTGTGACAAAAGGCTCTAAATGCAGTGGGAGGGACATGAGGTACTGTCCAATCTGAAAGCAGCAAAATTACAAAGAACGGTGAGGGTTGCACGATATGCAGCTAAAATGCACTGGTTTGTCTTTCAGTCTATTACTTACATTGCTAATATATTCAAGGGGAGTTAGACTGAACGTAGGAAGATCTTCAGTCAGTGTCTCACCTGAACCATCACAACCCCAACTCTGATTGAAAAAAAACACATTTTTAGAGATTAGTATACACATATACCACTCAGGAACCATCACAAGTTATTTAATAATGTACAAAAGGGGCATTTTGTGCAAATTGTCAGCTTGGTCACTTTTTTTATGAGCCTGACAGTAATGTCAATATGTTGCAGTGATTTTAGCAAGCATGTCCAAGCAATACTCTATGGGGCTAATGCAATAAGAGGTGCAAAGCTTTGCCTGCAGCAAACATTTGATTTTTAGCACAGGCAAACTTTGCACCTTTTAATGCATAACCATATTATTGATCTGTAGGGGACCAACTATTCTAGTGCCCCTACAATAAATTGGCCCTCTCTGTGGTTGTAACTTTCTCTAAGCTATTTTCCCCTTTTATTTACAATATCACTTACAGAAAGGTAGAAGTTGTGTTAGGAATTTACCTCCAACTTGGGAACCAGAAGAAGTTGTTGCTTTATATGCAGAAAGACGGAATCGAACGCCAGCTGATGTGCCACCTGGTTCTGCCTTGTGAATGCGGATCGAGATGCAGCAAGAAGACTGGCACTGACAGCTCCCTTCTCCTGGAAATTGCAAACATGGGGGGTTAGAAGAGCTACAGGTAGGCGGGGACATTAATTTTCCTTAATAGAATGGATAGAAATTCCAGTCTCTTACTTCCTATCCTATCACAGATGTCAGGCTGCCGTTTACTAAAAGTTTTTTTAAGCAGCCCTGTCATCTGCCACTAGCGAAATGCTACATATAAGGTTCTGCTGGCTGCAAAACATCTGGGCAAAAAAAGGGGGGTGTGTGTGTGGAAGAGAAACTAACCACAACTTTAGGATTAGAGAAAGTCTAAACAAGAAATAAATCAAGTATTAAACCTGACATATACACTTGGGGCTAAAAGCTGAACCTGGAAGCCCGTTTTTTCATATACTTGTGATGTGCCTCACTTTTTCCATATAGGATTTTGACTGAAACTTCTGAGAAATGTATTTTTCTTAGACTAAAAGCTTCGTTTACATGGAACCCAGCTTTTGTTTACGTATCCAGGACAAGTTTCTTCCCTAGTATTACATACACAAGGACTGTGTGTTCCAATTAATGTTATGTCATATTTTCTATCTTATAATCCTTATCACAGACCTTACTCATCATTAATCCCTGCAATTAAAAAGCAGCAAGGAAAAACAATCCAGTTAAAAGTTTGCGTATCCCAATAAATAATCAAACACTTGGGGCCACAGTAGTTAAATACAATCACTACAATCAATATTTACTATATTACAAAATAGTTCAGACAAACACATTCTTGTGGGATACAAGTGTAAACCAAAAGTGAATTTCTCTGTTTTTTATAGGATAGAATAAATATGTAAAACTCACCCAGGGGGATTTTCTCTATGTTATTATTGGATAATGATAAATAGTGTAAACTCACCCAGGGGAATTTTTCTCTATTTTATTAATAAGATATGATAAAAGTGTAAAACTCAAAAGGTGAATTTTCTCTATTTTAATGGATATGATCAATAGTGTAAAACTCCACCAGGTGAATTTTCTCTATTTTATTAATAGATAGATAAATAGTGTAAAACTCAAAAGGTGAATTTTCTCTATTTTATTAATAGGATATGATAAATTGGTAAACTTAAAAGGTAATTTTCTCTATTATTAATAAAAGATATGTAAATAGTGTAAAACTCAGGTAATTTCTCTATTTTTTAATAGGATATGATAAATTACTCAATTCTCTCTATTTTATTAATAGGATATGATAAATAGTGTAAAACTCATCCAGGTGAATTTTCTCTATTTTATTAATAAGATATGATACATAGTGTAAAACTCAAAAGGGAATTTTCTTCTTATTTATTAATAGGATAGATAAATAGTGTAAAACCAAAAGTTGAATTTCTCTATTTTATTAATAGGATATGATAAATATTGTAAAACTCAAGGTGAATTTTCTCTCATTTTATTATAGGATATGATAAATAGTGTAAACTCACCAGGGTGAATTTTTCTCTATTTATTAATAGGATATGATAAATAGTGTAAAACTCAAAGGAATTTTCTCTATTTTATTAATAGGATTATATAAATAGTGTAAACTCCCCACAAATAATTTCTCTTTTTATGATATGGATAATAATAGTGTAAAACTCAAAAGGATGTTTTCTCTTTTTATTAATAGGATATGATAAATAGTAGTAAAACTCACCCAGGTGAATCTCTCTATTTTATTAATGGAGATGATAATAGTGTAAAACTCACCAGGTGAATTTTCTCTATTTTATTAATAAGATAGAATAGTGTAAAACTCAAAAGGTGAATTTCTCTATTTTTATTAATAGGATATGATAAATAGTGTAAAACCAAAAGGTGAATTTTTTCTATTTTATTAATAGATATGATAAATAGTGTAAAACTCAAAAGGTGAATTTTCTCTATTTTTAATTAATGGATATGATAAATAGTGTAAACTCACCCAAAGGTGATTTTCTCTATTTTTTATAGGATATGATAAATAGTGTAAAACTCACCCAGGGGATTTTTCTCTCTATTTTATTAATGGATATGATAAATGTGTAAACTCACCAGGGAATTTTCCCTATTTTATAATAAGATATATAAAAGGTGTAAAACTCACCAGGGGAATTTTCTCTATTTTATAATAATATGATAAATGTGTAAAACTCAAAAGGGATTTTTCTCTATTTTATTAATAGGATATGATAAATAGTGTAAAACTCACCAAAGGTGAATTTTCTCTATTTTATTAATAGGATATGATAATAGTGTAAAACTCACCCAGGTGACATTTCTCATTTTATTAATAGGATATGATAAATAGTGTAAAACTCATCCAGGTGAATTTTCTCTATTTTATTAATAGATATGATAAATAGTGTAAAACTCAAAACAGGTGATTTTCTCTCCTATTTATTATAGGATATGATAACTAGTGTAAAACTCAGTGAATTTTCTCTATTTTATTAATAGGATATGATAAATATGTTAAAACTCAAAAGGTGAATTTTTCTCTATTAATTAATAGGATATGATAAATAGTGTAAACTCAAAAGGTGAATTTCTCTATTTTATTAATAGGATATGATAATATGTAAAAAACTCAATGTCTCTCTATTTTATTATAGGATATGATAATAGTGTAAACACTCACCAGGTGAATTTTCTCTATTTTATTATAAGATATGATAAATAGTGTACAACTCAAAAGGTGATATTTTCTCTATTTTATTAATAGGATATGATAAATAGTGTAAACTCAACCAGGTTAATTTTCTCTATTTTTATTATAGGATATGATAAATAGTGTAAAACTCAAACCAGGGATTTTCTCTATTTATTAATAGGATATGATAATAGTGTAAGACTCACCCAAGGGGAATTTTCTCTATTTTATTATAGGTATGATCAAATAGTGTAAAAACTCAACAGGCAGAATTTTCTCTATTTTATTAATAGGATATGATAAATAGTGTAAAACTCCCCCAACAGGAATTTCTTCTATTTATTAATAGGATATTATAAATAGTGTAAACTCACCCAGGTGAATTTTCTCTATTTTATTATAGGATATGATAAATTAGTGTAAAACTTTACCGGCGTGAAATTTCTCTACTTTTTATAATAGGATATGATTGAATTGTGAGAACTCCCCAGGTTGAATTTTTTCTATTTTAGTGTCATAGGGGATTAGTGATAAATAGTTGTAAAACTTCCCCAGGTGTTTTCTCTATTTATTAATATGGATATGGTAAATAGTGTAAAACTCCCAAGGGGCAATTTCTCTATTTATTAATAGGTTGATATTATAATATGTAAAACTCACCAGGTGAATTTTCTCTATTTTTTTAATAGATATGATAAATAGTTGTAAACTACCCAGGAAATTTTCTCTATTTTATTAATAAGGATTGATAAATAGTGTAAACTCACCAGGTAATTTTTCTATTTTATTAATAGGATATGATATATTGTAAAACTTCCCCAGGTGAATTTTCTCTATTTTAATAGGATATGATAAAGAGTGTAAACTCACCCAGGTGAATTTCTCTTTTTATTATTAATAGGATTACAAATAGTGTAAGACCACCCAGGGAATTTCTCTATTTTATTAATAGGGTATGATAAATAGTGTAAACTCACCCGGGTGAATTTTCTCTATTTTATTAATAGGGTATGATAAATAGTGAAAGACAACCCGAGGTGGAATTTTTCTCTATTTTATTAATAGGATATAATAAATAGTGTAAACCTCACCCTCATAATCTCATATCTATTAATGGATATGATAACTAGTGTAAAGACTCACCCGGGGAATTTTTCTCTATTTTATTAATAGTATGATAAAGTGTGAATTTACCCAGGGAATTTTTCTCTATTTTTTAATAGATAATGAAAATAGTGTAAAACTCACCGCAGGGAATTTTCTCTCTATTTTATTATAGGATGTGATAAATAGTGTAAAACTCAAAAGGTGATTTTCTCTATTTTATTATAGGATAGATAATAGTGTAAACTCAAAAGGTGGATTTCTCTCTATTTATTAATATGATATATATAGTGGTAACACTCACCCAGTGAATTTTCTCTATTTTATTATAGGGTATGATAATAGTGTAAAACTCACCCAGGTGAACTTCTCTCTATTTTATAATAGGATATGATAAATAGTGTAAAACTCCCCAGGCAATTTTCTCTATTTATTAATGATGAGATGATAAATAGTGTAAAACTTATCAGGAAATTTTCTCTATTTTATTAATAGGATATGATAAATAGTGTAAACTCACCCAGTCAATTGTCCTATTTATTAATAGAATATTACAATAGTGTAAAACTTACCAGTGAATTTTTTTCTATTTTATTAATAGGATATGATAATAGTTAGAAACTCACCCGGGAATTTCTCTATTTATATAGGATATGATAAATAGTGTAAAAACCCAGGGGTAATTTTCTCTATTTTATTAATAGGATATGATAATAGGTGTAAACTCACAGGCATTTTTCTATTATTAATAGGATATGATAAATAGCGTAAACTCACCCCGGGAATTTTCTCTATTTTAATTAATAGGATATGATAAGTAGTGTAAGACCACCCGGCGAATTTTTCTCTATTTTATTAATAGGATATTATAAATAGTGTAAAACTCACCCAGGGGAATTTTCTCTATTTTATTAATAGGATATGATAATAGTGTAAAACTCACCCAGGAATTTCTCTATTTATTAGATAGGATATGATAAATAGTGTAAAACTCACCCAGGGAAATTCTCTATTTTATTAATAGAATGATAAATAGTGTAACAACTCACCCAGAGTGAATTTCTATTTTATTAATAGGATATAATAGTGTAAAACTCAACCCAGGTGAATTTTCTCTATTTTATTAATAGGATATGATAAATAGTGTAAACTCCACCGGTGATTTTTTTCTCTATTTATTTAATAGGATATGATAAATAGTGTACAAACTCACCCAGGGATTTTTTCGATTTCATTAAAGGATATGATAAATCGTGTAACGGCGCATATTTATAAACGTTCTGTTAACTTTTCACGGTCCCGTTATACCCGACATTTTGTAAAAAATTCGTTTTTAATGAATGTTAACTTTTCACATGCCTCTCGGACAGTACCTCCGCTTCTCATTTATATAAGTTCATCGTAACTGTTACCATCACTAATCTCGGCTGTGTTTACTTCGCCACCTTGACTGTCGCACCAACCAGGGAGTGCACGCCCACCTCTGCCCCACCACCTGGCCCTCGTCCCGCAGCGGCGGGGGGGGGGGGAGCAACCACCCCTTCCATCGAACCCCTAACCAACCCCATCCCCGACCTCCGGCGAACATTGGAAATGAGCTAGGAGGGCTGCTGGGAAGGGCCTGCAGCAGGGTCGTGACCACCCTCCTGCACCTCCTCCCCAGCAACCACACGCCAATCCCCCTGCCCCCCTGGCCAGGAAGAGAAGAGAAATGATGCCCCTGAAAGGGCACTTTTGGGGCTTAACATACGGACCCTCAAGCTCGACTGGGAGGCCCCCCAGCTGCGGCCCTTCCCAGTCAGCCTCTCCTATCCTCCTGTTCCATATGTCGCCATGAGCCGGGATGGGGTTGGGAGGGCTGCTGGAAAGGCGGCGGGAAGGATTTTAGTCCCTTTGCGCGATATTGTGGGCTTAGAGGCATTGGCGCAGTCTCACCGCAAAGGGACTTACATTACGCCGACATTCGCTGGCCTCATACATGATCACAACTGCAGCTATTTACCAAACCAGTTCCATTAATATGGACATACCATAGTTGTGTGGAAGACATAGTCATCGTTCAATGAACTTCTAGTAAGTCATGATGTTTGGTGAAATTCCTGGTAAACTGCAAAAATGCAACAAAGGGAGAAGGGAGAAAAAGTATGAAATTTCCCCTATTTATAAATACATAAGGGTATGTTCCATCTCTTGGAAAACACAGCTTCTATTTATTATTAGAAGATGCCCCAAACTTTACTTACCTTACCTCTTTCCCTGCGCAACTGCCAGGTCCTCTGCTTGCAGAGAATGCAAGGCCTAGAGGGCGGGACCAGCGCAGTCGATCTTATTACTGAGTGACCACCAATCACAACGCGCTGCCGGGATGTTCAGTGCAGCGAGGAAAGAGGGAAGGTAAGTCTTTTTGGGGCACTTTCTAATAAATAAATAGGTGGTTGGGGCTTGGGGACAGGGAATATAATATGGAAAGTATTTTTATGGTGGGGGAGGAATCCTAATCGAGAGGGAGATGGAGGGGGAGGGAAGGGAGAAAGGCTGCAGTACGCATCCAACGTCTCCCGTAGGCCAGGTAGGAGGCGAGTCCTATATGGACTCTGCTATCCTCCTGGTGGTCCAGTTTTTGGGCTTTTGGGGGACCTACAGGAAGAACATATGGAGCCTGGGAATTGAGAGTAATGACTTTACTACACTACACATGGGCCAGTAGTGGGGGGGATTATAGTTTGGGGGTGGACACGCCCTTTAAATAAAAAGTGCAACAGATAACTCTGAAATTACACTACAGATCAATTTCTTTTTTGCCAGTGATAACCACTTACACAATTAATAAGGCGAAAAACTAATCATCCACACATCGCCTCAGCGATAACTTTTGCCGGCAAAGGCAAAAACGATTATGATCAAATAGTGACATTTGTCTTGCATGTCCTGCCATAGCAAATGGTGAAATAGCGATCATTTTACATATCCCTCTATGTCTTTAAAGTTTGAATTATATATGCAACTAATTTTTAGTTTTTCTTATTACATGTCTCTGTCAGGTATAGGTTGGCTTAGACTTTTCCCTATTTAATAACTGGTGTTTCCAGCTGGATCCGAGTACTAAGCCAGGATCCATCCGATGATTTGCTTTTGTGGATCCTATTACAGCATTATTTATTTTCTGGTGATCCCTAATCTATATATACTTAATTTTGGGACTTTAAGGGTAGACACACTAGGTTGTATCGGTAATCAGCTGGAGAAGTTCCACCCGTTTCCCCACTGTTACTATAGGATTTGCGTTGGATCTGCTTAAGTGTCGTTATCAAAGCGCATGCAATCGCAGAACAATGTTATCCCATGTACTCGAAAAAGCGGATGCAAGTGCAACATTGGCAACACTACTGTTTGATTTTTGAGACTTTTGGGATTGCATGTTAAAACGTGCTAGTGTCCCAATCCAAAAATCCCACTACAACTTGGACATTAAGGTGCCAAAAAACCTATTGGTGCATTGGCACGAGGTTTTTGCAAGGGATAACTTATTAAACACGGTTCTGTAATACTGAGTGGCACCTCCCTATATTATCATTGGGGATCATATTTTCTGACAAGGGAAAGAATGGGGTTTCTTATTGCTCCTGGTGGATGACTGCTGCTATTACATAGTAAACATAGTAACATAAGTAACATAGTATTAAGGTTTTGAATAAAGACATTCGTCCATCAAGTCCAACCTATTTTTTCATTTTTTTTTTTTTTTTTTACCCTACCTAACTTGATCCAGAGGAGCAAAAACCCCCAGCTAAAAAGGGGGGGGGAAATTTCCTTCTGACTCCTACTCAAACGGCATCGGAAGTATCCCTGGATCACCAGATCTAAGCATTAATACCTAATTCTCTCATATTTTTAGTTTTAAAACTTATCCATGCCTTTTTTTTAAATTTTTCAATGAACTTGTCATTACTCACCTCTGCTGGAAGACAAGTTCCACAGTTTCACCACCAGTCTCACGTAAAAACCTCTCCTAACCTAAATGAGAACTTCTTTCTCCCCTTAAGGATGTCCACGGTGTCCTCTGATATGACCTTTAGTGAACAATCACCAGAGAGTTCACTGTATATGGGCCATAATATATTGTATAAGGTACATTCCCCCCACGCAACCGCCGCTTCTCCATGTAAACACCCTAATTGTCTAATTGCTGCATATTCAAGCCCCTCCATTGCCCTGTATTAATTTCGTTGCCCCTTCTCTGAACTGCCTCAATTTCCAAGATGTCCCCTTTTGTATTGGGATTCCAAAACTTGCACCGCATATTCCAAATGTGCCTTATACCAGTGCCTTGTAAAGAGGAGAGATAATATTTTTCTCTCTGATTCCATTCCCTCTTTTACAAGACATATCTTTGGCTAGCTCTAGCTGTTGATACTGGCATTTGTTTCTACAGCTAATCTGTTATCGTACCACAACCCCCAAATCTTTTCCATTTCAGATGCACTTAACACAGAGTTAGTTTATGGGTGTAGGTGGCACAGGGATGTATTATAATCCCAATGCATCACCTACCTTTTCAACATTGAATCTCATCTGGCCCATTCTGCTGCCCATTTTGATAATCTATCTAGTCTGCTTGCAGCCAACTTGCCACATCCATTGGAAGTTTCCAAAGCGCTGGCATCATTTAGTGTCATCAGCAAACACAGAACCTTGCTCTCAATGCCCCTTCTAGTCTTTTAACGATAAAACAAGCGGCCCCATACAGTACAGAACCCTGAGGACTCCGCTTAGAACTTTATGCCCACATATGGTAGCTCCATTGAACCACCCTTCTCTGTTTTGCGGTCCAATACCCATTCTCTCTCCAGAACAAATGTTTTCTTCAAGGCCAACAGTCCTCAGTTTTAACATTATGTCCGCTATGTGGCGCAGTATCAGAAGGCTGTTTGCAAATCCAATATACCCATCCACGCTGTGCCTAATCTAAACTTCTTCTTCACTCTTCATAAAAACCAATTAAATTGTCTGGCATGATCTATTTCTCATAAAATCCATGCTGACTACTCTAATAATGATGATCTCTGGATAACAAATTCAAGGATATGATCCCTTAACAAAGTTTCCCATCACTCCCTACCACGATGTAGGCTACAGGTCTATTTACCAGCTGTGACGACTACCTTTTTTGATATTGGTATTAAACATTGGCTTTTTTCGCATCCGCCGGAAACTACATCCCCAGACAAAGCATCTGAAAATCTGAAAGACCACAGTGGTCTTGCTAGAACTGAACTAAGCTCTTTTAAAATCCTAGGATGCAATCCATCTGGTCCTGGCGCTTTATGATATTAACTTTGTCTAATTTTGATTCCCGTACCATATCTCTCTGTTATCCAATGGTTGAAAACTCTTCATGTTCCTCCGCCCTCCGCACATTGTTACATCCCTAACTGAGATATGCTCAACAGTAAAACCCCGATGTAAAAAAAAAACGGTTAGCAGATTAGCCGTTTTGGCATCCTCTACAAACCACCTCAGCTCCTTAGTTAATGGTCCCACATTCTCAGCCTCATTTTTTTACCATTTCATATACTTACAAAAAACAGTCTATGGTAGGTGGACTTGCTTTGTTCGCGCACTCCGTATTTCATTTTCTATTTTAGCTAGTATTAATGTGCTTTCTTGACCTTATTACACTTTGAAGTCCCTGTAAGCCTGTTCTTGCCCTTCTGCTTTCCAAAATTTTAAAGCCCTTTTCTCCTTTTTTCCATTTCCCTTTTTACCTGAGCATTAATCCATGCGAGTGGACCTAAGTTTTTTACACATTGTTTCCTAAAGGTAACCCGTTTGAAATGTTATAGTTTAATACCCTTTAAAAAAGTGGTCACATCTGCTCAGTATCTTTACCTAGAAACAGTTCCCCCCAGTCTATGATGCAGGAGCGTTCTCTTAAAAAAAGCTAAAAATTAGTCTTCCGAAAGTTAAAAAGTTTTTGTTAAGCCAGTGCACTTTAGTTTTCTGAACTTTCGAACCTATATTAAATGACACTAATCACTGGTCACTATTCCCTAATCTTCCATTTACCTCATCTCCAAAATGAGCTTCTGGGTTCTATTAGATAAGTCGCAGATCCAACAACGCATTCTTTCTAGTAGGAACTTCTACCCATCTGTGACAGAAATGCTCATATAGGAATTTTAAGAACCTTTGAAATTAAAAACCTTTTGAGGTATGACCGGAAAAAGTTTTTCTTATTCCCTTAAGCTAATTACGGTGTGACAATTGTGAGCCAAATGAGCCAGCCGCTCGGCTTTTGGGGCGAGTCTCACAACCAAGCTTCCTCCCCCCATCTGTAGGCCGCACAATTGACAGGGCAGTAGAGTTAGTCCGGTTCAGCAAGTCAGACTAAAAGTTTTCTTTAGTCATCCAGGAGAGTGTGCCTAAAACATGGCAAACACGGTTGGTGTCGTATCTGATATTGACTCAACTATTTCCATGGTGGTGCAGCAGAGCATGTTGGGGGAAAAGATGAGGGACTGGCGCACTCTGAGTTTTACACGATATATATAGTGCTTGTCATGTACTTATAACTTAATTCGTTTTTTCTACTCCAGTTTTCTAAAGAATTAGTAGAGGCAGCAATCCTACTGGCAAGGGGTACTAACTTCTATGTAAGTTTAGGTGTGTCAGTAAGATGGGAGTAATGGATTTTCTCATTCAGGCTGTGCTGAAGTTAGAGAAAGATGCCATGGTTAAAACGGGTTAGGCATTCTATGCAATCTGCCAAGTTTTTGCTTTTTGCAAGGTTTTGCATTGGCTTATTTGGCGCTATGGTGGGCGGGGGAACTCGGTCCCTAAGTCAGGTTATCAGGATAGTTTTTGCTATCACAGTCCTTTGATCTAGTTAATTATTGCAGATTGGTGGTTGCCCAAACTAGGGAAGTCCTTTCCTAGGTTTTTCAGGTTAAAGAGGTGATGCATTAGGGTCGTGAAGTTGGTTTGCTATAGCATGATACTTCACCCCTTGATTTGGTTGTTGATTTTCTTTACAGCCTAAGCAGAATATCCGTCGGCTAGTGGATCTTTCGTACAATATTCTGGGCAGGAGCGAAAATTATCCACGGGGAGGGACAACATCTCGATATCCCCAGGTGGATGATTTTACCTTGAGAGGAATCAGGGGTTTTTGTTTTGGTGGCTAATCTGTTAGAACAGAGGTGGAACCACGTAGAATCAAACTGTGGCAGCTAATTAATAGTTATATGTTTGCTATAGTTATAGCAAGTGTAACAAATTTCCTGTTCTTCTCGAATGTTGAGCAGGGCAAGCACTGTTTTTGGGAACTGGTGTCGGTATAACTAGATAGCCACTCACCACTGGGCAGTTTGGCAAGGGTCACATAACCCTTCGCCATGATGAGTTTATATGCCCTCTCAGCATGCAGGCTGTCAAGATTTGTTTTGTGCTTTTAGTGGTTTGTAGTGGTAAGTGGGCATAGTGTGAGGCATATGCAGGTAGGGAGCTAATAGGAACCTTTTGAGACCAGATCGGGTCTTAATGCATTTGGTTGTGACAGTTGCTGTCAAGTTTGAAATTCAAGAGTCCCCATTACATGTCCCCTTGATAAAACAGAGGTAGGAATTGAGTTCGATCTTATTCAGGGAAATGAGAATTTAAGGTGGTAAGTTAAATTGGCAGGGTGTACACATTAATGTTATCCCAATATTTACAACATTGGTGAAAGTTAATCAACTGTACCAACCATCTATTCAAACGGAAAGAAAGTGGTTTCATCACAAATGGTTGTCTAATAACTTAATAAATTATTCTTCCCTGTCTTTGTAAAATGTCATATATTGGAAGATAAATAAGATATATTAAAGGAGACCTATAAACCCTTTATAAAACTATAAATGCAGAGTACATGTCATAGGGGGGTCATATATACTAATATTGACTAATACTAGCATGTGTAGTGAGCAGTTAAATCCCACTGTGCAACATGCTGATACTCCCATGTCCCTCCACCGACAAACCTATGTGGTCCTGCATGTCCTTATGGAGGGGGGTTGATGGGAATTGAACCCGGCACATGCCAGATAATCCATGCTGTTGAATTACACTAATTGAAGCTTTATTGCTTTTGTTCATGTTTTGGGGCTATTTATGGCCACAGACCCAGGGTTTTTATTATTATGTTAATCAGATTGCAAAAAATTGTCAGGGAGATGTATAACACTAGTATGAAAACTACAGTTTTTAGATTTCAGTTCATTAATGACAATTGATTATCATTGAAATCCCTCAGCGAGTTATAACCATGATATATTTCTCCTTCCATTTCTAACACTGTAAAGGGGCATATTTATAAAGGTTTGTTAACTTTTTCCGGCTGCCGTATTATTCCGCCACATTTTCGTCAAAATCACGTTTTCTCCCGCAATTTATAGTGGGAGGAAAAACAACTGTGAAAGTTACGAATCGTTAACTTTTCACGCCTATCGAACACGTTACCAAGATATTACAACTGCTGCTCGTATTTATAAGCGTCGTTAACTGTCAACGCATTGCTATCTCGGCCTTATTACTTCACCAACTTGAAGGGGCGAAACGGGGCGAGATTCCCCAACACCCCCTGGATTCGCGCCGGGTAACCTGGCGGGGAGGGGAAGAGAAGAGCCTTTTGGGCTTAAGGGTCCTCGCAGCTCGAACCTGAACCCCTTCCCCTGCCTATCAGGGCCTTGTGGCACTTAGCAAGTGCCCTTTGCGGTCCCTAAGCAATGGGCCTTTGGGGCTTAAGCGTCCCGGTTAGACTCTACACCGGGTACCCCCTCCCCTGCCCCTTGTAAGGGCCCTTGGGCACTGAGAAGTGCCTTTGGCGTGGGGTCCCACCGCCGTACCGGGGACCCCCAGGTCAACTCTTAAGAGTCCTTGGGTGGTGTCTCTTTCTCTTCCAGCCCCGGCGACAACAGTGTCTGCTGAAGGCCCGCCAACCCCACGGAGATACCCCTGCGCCTCAACGAGGCCCATGTTACCGATCTTGATCCGTCGCTTGTCTTCATGCTGGTGACACCAACCCCACTGAGTGTCACCGATTCCAGTCGAGCCACCGTGGCCAGTCCAGTGAGCCCGCTGGCACCCGCCGCCCTCAGCGGAGCCGCTGTTCCAGCCGCTTCTTCTTCAGCAGCATCTACTGTGATGGCATCTGAGGTTCCCTACGGAGTGGCACCTCTTTATAAATAAGGTTTTGCAAAAACCCGTAATCCGTTTCTGATGGTTCAATGTTTATGCTTGGTTTACATGCTTTACATTAACCAATCAGATTTTCGGAAAATCGCAGTAGATGGCTGAAGAAGAAGATGGAAAGGGTGGCCTCCCCCCTCCCATCGGGCCGCTTCCCTTCCTCTCTCTGCCAGCAGCGCACAGGGGGCTTGGAGGGGCTGCTGGGGGAAGTTGTGTGCGGCGGGTGGTCACAACCAGCCTGCTGGGAAGCAGGCCCAGCAGCCAGCTAGGCCCCTTCCCAGCAGCCCCTTACTTCCTGTTTCGCATATGTTTGCCACGAGTGGGATGGGGATTAGGAGTGGGCTGCTGGAGAGCGGCATCGGTGGGTGGGTCGCCACCCGCCGCGGGGGTCGAGGGCGGGGTGGTTATGTCCCCGCCCCTTAAAGCGGAGGTCGCCGTGAAGGGATTTTAAGCCCTTTGCGCAATACTGTACTAGCGCATTGCGCTAAGTGGCAGTATCGCCGGAAGGGACCGTAAAATTAAACCGCCGGACATCAGTGGCTCGCGATACATTTGTCGGTCACTGGCGTCTGTGCCGATTATAAATACGTTGATCGTCACTATTTCACAGGCCCGATGTTGCGGACGGTAATTTTTGGGCGCTATATTTGGACTGTTCATAAATATGCTCCTTAAGGTTTTTATCCAGTTTTCATATACACTGAGATATTTACGATAATTGTTGTGATTAAATCTCTAGGGTTTATTTGGCCCGATTAAATAAGACTTGTGTTCATTTCTATCGGTCTAGATAAATATGTAACATTTTGGATACATATACATCCTCAATAGTCCACGCACTTGAGGTCAATGGCAAAATAAAAAAAACCCCACACACAGTGTTTGTCCCTTTGGTGCGCAGATAGGGCCGGGGATCATTGTGATCCAAACACTGCAGAAGACAGCATGCTGCAAGTGATGTCTTGGCCTCATTAAAACTGTCCGGTACGGTCCGAGCTAAAATGCTAAAACAAACTAAACAGCTGCCCAGAACCCCATATAAACCACTAACGAGTAAAAGGCACTGCTGATCCCTCATTTGCCTGAATGATGATGTTCCAGGGTAAGTGTGAATGTCCATATCCTTATAGGGAGTCGAACTGGCCCACCTAATCATACAGATTAATTATTTGAATGAATGAACAGATAAGACTACAGAATTGGACGTTTGACTCCCACCCATTTCCTCCATGAGTCCCAGGCTTGGTGGCTTTGAATGCAATTTAAACCATTATAGTCTTGGCCAGGAGAGAAGAGACAGCTATGGAGCAGGTGATTCCAAAAGTGATTATACGTAACATGTCAGGTTATATCCACAGGTGCGCCGAGGAACAGAAACACCTGAGGAAGCTCACTTGATGGAGACCAGAGTAGGAGCCTGAGGTTCCTGTTATTGGCTCTGACAATGGGGTGTTCATAGGATTAATGAAAACAAATCATAACCAGCAGAGATGTAAGGGAAAAGGAAATGAAGAGAAAGGAAAGATCACAGAAATTCATTAGTATAGGATATATGATTCTTCTTTTTCTTGCTAGCGCACTGTTTCTCCCATTTGGGCCATTCCCATATTGGGGCAATCTAATGCAGTTTTGCACTGTCTCAAGTTTAAAAAGAAATAAATAAAGACACGAAAACAAGAAGTTCTAATCCTGGTTTTGAAATGTGACATAGATTCAGCCTCAATAAATGGTAGAGCCTAACCCACATATGGCACTCAAGGGAAGAACCAGTTTGTTGCATAAGCGAATAATGTGTCCCTTTTATCTTTTATTCACACCCATTAGCAGGTACTGCATCCTGCCTGCTGAGTTACAAATCTTAGTTGTCTATGATACTCACAAGTCCGAAGTTATTAATTGTAATTTTCTCTATTTTATTAATAGGATATGATAAATAGTGTAAAACTCCCCCAGACAAATTGTCTCTATATTATTAATAGGATATTATAAATAGTGTAAAACTCACCCAGGTGAATTTTCTCTATTTTATTAATAGGATATGATAAATAGTGTAAAACTTACCCAGGGAAATTTTCTCTATTTTATTAATAGGATATGATAAATAGTGTAAAACTTACCCAGGGAAATTTTCTCTATTTTATTAATAGGATATGATAAATAGTGTAAGACTCACCCAGGTTAATTTTTTCTATTTTATTAATAGGATATGATAAATATTGTAAAACTTCCCCAGGTGAATTTTCTCTATTTTATTAATAGGATATGATAAATAGTGTAAAACTCACCCAGGTGAATTTTCTCTATTTTATTAATAGGATATGACAAATAGTGTAAGACTCACCCAGGGGAATTTTCTCTATTTTATTAATAGGGTATGATAAATAGTGTAAAACTCACCCGGGTGAATTTTCTCTATTTTATTAATAGGGTATGATAAATAGTGAAAGACCAACCGAGGTGAATTTTCTCTATTTTATTAATAGGATATAATAAATAGTGTAAAACTCACCCTCATAACTCATATCCTATTAATAGGATATGATAAATAGTGTAAGACTCACCCAGGGGAATTTTCTCTATTTTATTAATAGGTTATGATAAAGTGTGAAATTTACCCAGGGGAATTTTCTCTATTTTATTAATAGGATAAGATAAATAGTGTAAAACTCACCCAGGGGAATTTTCTCTATTTTATTAATAGGATGTGATAAATAGTGTAAAACTCAAAAGGTGAATTTTCTCTATTTTATTAATAGGATATGATAAATAGTGTAAAACTCAAAAGGTGGATTCTCTCTATATTATTAATAGGATATGATAAATAGTGTAAAACTCACCCAGGTGAATTTTCTCTATTTTATTAATAGGGTATGATAAATAGTGTAAAACTCACCCATGCAAACTTTCTCTATTTTATTAATAGGATATGATAAATAGTGTAAAACTCACCCAGGCGAATTTTCTCTATTTATTAATAGGATATGATAAATAGTGTAAAACTTATCCAGGCAAATTTTCTCTATTTATTAATAGGATATGATAAATAGTGTAAAACTCCCCCAGGCAAATTGTCTCTATTTTATTAATAGAATATTACAAATAGTGTAAAACTTACCCAGGTGAATTTTTTTTCTATTTTATTAATAGGATATGATAAATAGTGTAAGACTCACCCAGGGGAATTTTCTCTATTTTATTAATAGGATATGATAAATAGTGTAAAACTTACCCAGGGGAATTTTCTCTATTTTATTAATAGGATATGATAAATAGTGTAAAACTCAGCCAGGCGAATTTTCTCTATTTATTAATAGGATATGATAAATAGCGTAAAACTCACCCAGGGGAATTTTCTCTATTTTATTAATAGGATTGATAATTATGTAACTCACCCCGGGAATTTTCTCTATTTTATTATAGGATATGATAAATAGTGTACACTCACCCAGGGGAATTTTCTCTATTTTATTAATAGGATTGATAAATAGTGTAAAACTCACCCAGGAATTTTCTCTATTTTATTAATAGGATATGATAATAGTGTAAAACTCACCCAGGGAATTTTCTCTATTTTATTAATAGGATAGATATAATAGTGTAAACTCACCCAGTGAATTTTCTCATTTTATAATGGATATGATAAATAGTGTAAAACTCACCCAGGTAATTTTCTCTATTTTATTATGGATAGATAAATAGTGTTAACACTCACCCAGGTGATTTTTCTCTATTTTATTAATAGGATATGATAAATAGTGTAAAACTCACCCAGGTGAATTTTTTCTATTTCATTAATAGGATATGATAAATAGTGTAAGGCGCATATTTATAAACGTTCGTTAACTTTTCACGGTCGTTATACCCGACATTTTTGTAAAAATTTCGTTTTTAATGAATGTTAACTTTTCATGCCTATCGGAACAGTTACCTCCGCTTCTATTTATAAAGCAGCGGTAACTGTTACGCATCACTAATCTCGGCTGTTTTACTTCGCCACCTTGAAGGTCGCACCAACCCAGGGAGGCACGCCCACCTCGCCCGGACCACCGGGCCCTCGTCCCCGCAGCGGCGGAGCAACCACCCGCTTCCCAGCAACCCCCTACCAACCCCATCCCGACTCACGGCGAACATATGGAACAGGAGGCTAGGAGGGGCTGCTGGGAAGGGGCTGCAGCAGGTGGTCGTGACCACCCTCCATGCACCTCCTCCCCAGCAACCACGCCAAGCCCCCTGCCCTACCGCTGGCAGGAAGAGGAAGAGAAGGGCCCCCTGAGAAGGGCCTTTTGGGGCTTAAAGGGACCCGCAGCTCGAACTGGGACCCCCCAGCTGCGGCCCCTTCCCAGCAGCCTCTCCTATCCTCCTGTTCCATATGTTCGCCATGAGCAGGGATGGGGTTGGGAGGGGCTGCTGGAAAGCGGCGGGAAGGGATTTTAGGTCCCTTTGCGGCGATATTGTGCTTAGAGCATTGCGCAGTATCACCGCAAAGGGACTTACAATTACCGCCGGACATCGCGGCCATCATACATATCAACAAACTGCAGCTAATTACCAAACCAGTTCCATTAATATGGGAACATACCATAGTGCTGTGTAAGAAATAGTCATGTTAATGGAACATTCTAGTAAGTAATGATGTTTGGTGAAAATTCTGGTAAAACTGCAAAAAATGCAACTACACAATCCTTATTTTACACGGTGATCATTATTTTACACGGTGATCATTATTTTACACGGCAATCGTTATTTTACACGGTGATTGTTATTTTACACGGTGAACGTTATTTTACACGGTGATCGTTATTTTACACGCTGATCCTTATTTTACACGGTGATCATTATTTTAGAAGGTGATCATTATTTTACACGGTGATCGTTATTTTGCATGGCTGTTTTTAAACAGCTGATCACGTGTCCAGTTTGGTTCCAGTTTTTTAAACAGCTGATCGCACATATCTTTACTTCACACATTCCACCCAGGAGGGGGGTGTTTCAGGAGCTCTGTTACACCCCTGTGCATGCGCTCTGAAAAGCAGATCGCAGCAGACCAATTAACCAACACTAGCATGCAACGTGCAATATAATCGTGCAAACACTATAAGGGATAGGCCACACTAAATCCATGAGAAATAAGTAATTATTTACTTTCTACACTAACTTGTTTTCTTTTTTACCATAAAAACAACATGAACACTAATAAGGGAGCATAACTTATCTGAGTAAAATTAGCTTACTCCCACCTCTATAATGATATAGTTAAGGAGGAGTATGCAGGGAAATTCCCTTTTTTTAACCAGTTTTTAAAGAAAGGGCCAGTGGTTTTTTTTATAAATAAAGTTTTTTCCCTGCATGTATCTCATAAACCAGATAAAAAGTTAAGAGTAGGCTCAATTGTATCCACTCTTTGGGGGAGATTCAATATGGCCCAAATTCTTCTAAAACCCACGTTAACCTGAAGAAATTTTTCTTAGGGTTAAAGGTCATCTATAGTGGGAAAATTAACTTTTTTCCTTTCTTTCCATGTGTTCTATAATTCCCCACAACCCCCAGAGTGTCTTCACTTTTTTTCAGATTCCCTCTCTGTCCTGAGATACACCAGTTAGAAGAATATGTGATTGCATTCCCCTACTCTTACTTGGACTGTCAATCAAATCCCTGTGACGTGATCCCCCTCCCTGCTCTGTAATAAACATAAGATAAGAGCATTAGCAGGGAGAGAGAGGTAGTTTTGATGGTAGATATAAGGCTGCACTTGACCCCCCCTTCTTAATAGCTTTCACGGATGATGGGTCACAAAGTGAGAGATTGTAAACTGTACTGTTCTCCTTCTTCTTTCTGTCTCCAGGACAGCTTGCTTTCTATTGGCCACTGTGCGTGGGTGTGTTTTTCAGGATGTTGAACTTTTAACTCCTACTGCACATGATAAGCTTGTCGGTTAGCAGGAGTTGAGACATGGAGGAGGTAACAGAGGGGAGGGGGAAGGGGGGAGTGCTGCACAGAGATCTGACACCATGGTTAAACAGAGTTACTGATAGAGATAGGATTAAGGCAGCACATAGTACATGAATTTAACTTTGCAAAGGGGTAATGTGTTTTTCTCACTATAGATGCCCTTTAACATGGGTTTTAGATGGATTTTAGAGCACAGCACCATTTTCAAATGCTAACGATCCAAAACCCCTATCGTTAAGTTTTGCGTAGCGCGAAACTTAACGGGACGGGTTGTGGAGCGTTAAAGTCCCGCTTCTTACCTTAGCCCGATTCCGCGGTGCAATACCAGACGTAATCTCATTTTGTATCGTGGGATTAGGCTATGGTAAGTAGCGCGTTTCCTAGTATTGAATCTCCCATTTTGTGTTCTGTTTCTTTTACTTTGGAATTATTGTTGTTTTTAGGGTAAAATCACCTGGTTATTTTTCCAAATTACTGAAAGATTATAAGACTTTGCATTTTGTAGAGGCCCGTGACTACATACAACATTGATAACAAAATACCAGCAGTCGGGTAAGTAGGTTGTAGCATTGTGTTTAAATGTTTGTCTTTTTCAAAACTAGGACATTTTGTTATCTTGCAAACTCATGCATTTTGTAAGTCATGCAAACTTTTAAATAAACATTTATTCAAGTTACAAAATACTCTGTACATGTGACTGATAGGTCCTTAAGCTGTAGTTTTAGGTATGACAATTATTCTTTCATAGAGATTTTTCTCTTCCAGTTTGTTCGTTTCTACCTGTTATTTCAAGAACTACTTTTACAACTATTGGCATAAGCTTGAGACAGGACTCAGTATTCCATCCTGTAACCATTTTTGGTGTTTTCCTACTTAACAGGGTACACAAGAAGAAGTTTATTTTTCTCTGTGTCTTATTATATGTAATATTTCAAATACTTATATATTCATGAGAAGTTTAAATTGTCTATACGCCTAATAGTGCCTCATAATGATAGTGAACATGGAAAATCTTGGAAAGTATACCGGCAGATATATTTACTGGATAAATATGGACGCCAATAAAATATTATATTAAACAATTACCATGTCCCATCGTATCAGAGAGACCCACAACCATCGAAAATTAAAGTTGTAACTTCGGGATCAAACTTTAAAAATTCCAAGCGAAAAGTAGAAAATCAAAAAGTTGAAAAATTCCACTTCAATTGGATTCAAACAGGATTTTTTGGAATTTTCAGAATTATGAAACGAAAATCAATAGTTCATCTCTTGTAAGGTTGTTTGAACCTATATGTGGCTGTCGTGGCCTGGGGGGGGGTCCCAAGGGTGTGTCCTTGTTATTAATATTGATGGGGTGGGATGTCTGCATAAACCAGAAACTGCTCAGGTCCATTACATTTCAAAATGAATTTTTCTTTTTCTTTTCAGAAATTTTACCCATATTTATGATCCTGACTATGGAAATTGTTACATCTTTAACTGGGGACAAGAAGGTCAGGAGCTCATGAGGTCAGCAAACCCTGGAGCTGATTTTGGTAGGTGTGATCAATGGCTTCACTCTTTTAGGGCACGATTCCGTTGCGTTTGTGCATGTGACTTCTCCTTTTGAGAAACGAAATCGCATGCAATTGCGCACTAAAATGGTGATCGCATGCGCTGCCGCGATTGCGCAAACACAAAAAAAAGTGCAATAGTGTGGCCAAGCCCTTAGAAATAAAGCCAAAGGCACACGTGTAGTTCTTGCGAATTTACTAATTAAACAGGAAACTCCAACCCTGTGCTTTTGTAACTTTAATGATTTTATACGATGACAGATTCCATTGGTAAATTTAACATCTTCTTATTAGTGCTTGGGCTGTGTCTGTCAGAAAGGCGGAAGCATAGTCAATTTGAATTATTACTTTTTATCCCTGACTACTAAGGAAATGGAATGTTTATTTTCACACCAAGAATAACAAAGTGTATGTTAGGGTCATTTCTTTGGAACTGATTTTCCTGAAGTACAGGTTGTGGTGCGGTACTAATTAGGAATAAGAAGTAAGAGTTCTCATTAACTAGAAAACTAGGATTTAGAGAGCAACCAAACAGGCGGTTCCAGGGAATTTATTGAAATTCCGAAAAATTCCATTTAATTACAATTAATTTTCAAAAATTCCAAAAATTCTGCCCAACCCTGGGATTTTTTAAACCAGCAGTTTCAAATTGAAACTGAGTTTGTTTTGAAACCGGGACTCTGAAAGAGGACAGCAACCTGTATTGCTGCCTTAAAGGACAACAATATAAAAAAAAACAACATCACCCCCATGACATGTCCACACTTCCAGCAGCTGAAATCGCTTACTCACATTTGCAGCTGTGCTGCCCTCTCTTAGATATCACACAGCAAAGATGAGTGCTAAAAGCCTACCTCCTAGACGGCCCAGGGCCATGATTAACATATGACTTGTCATTGGCTGGTGGGAATGTCTGTTACAACCTATCTTCTACTTCTCTGCCAAGCTGATCAAGGGTGGGTGGAGGAGTGTTTTCTCACATGCTAGATTTGAATGACAGTTACAGGCAGACAGATTTGTTATACCCCCTTCACAGCATGGCTAATTGAAGGCAGAGAGAGGCTCGAAATCAGGGAGACAATGTATGGGGAGGGCTGCATACCTTTACTTTTTATAAAGCAATTGTAAAAAACAGGACAGATTTTTGAAAAATGACAGACAGGATCTGCAAGATCCTGTCTGTCATTTTTCAAAGATCAGGGAACACACAGTCCTGAGCGTTCTCCCTATGAACAGCACACGGCCAACTCCCCTATAGAGAGACTACCGACCTGAACGTTCAGCAGCTGCGCTCTCATTTGGGAAAGCCAGGTACACACAGTAACGATAAAGCCCTTGCCCTGTGTGTACCTGGCTTTAGTTTTTCAAAGTTTACATAGCAAACATCTTCTTCTTTAAAAATGCCATCAGTTCTGATTGGACAATCGAGTATGTGAATGTTCCAAGGTTTCCAATTGGCTAAGGGACAGAAGTACTGATCTCACCAACTCCTGTTTTTCAAGCCCAGTCCAGCTATTTAAAATCAGTTACCCATTGTATTTTAGCTCATAAATGAATGAAGAACAACTCAAGCTCTCACTAAAGATGAAAGTTTATGCTCTTATTTTAAGGCGAGGTGCCAATAAAACAAGTTGACTACAAAGCATTGTTTATACAATGACACACAATGAAGCCATTTAACTTCCTACAGTATTTGGGTGGTAATTGTCATGACACTGGAAAATAAACCCAGTAAAAAATAATGTCTTAGAATTAAATGCTGTCTGGAGAGGAGATACGGTAATATGGATTTATTTCGTTGTTTAAAGGTTCATGTCCACCCCCAAACTAAAATGTAACCCATTACTGGGATCAGAGCGCAGCAGAAGGGAAGGGCTGTAAGTACAGTTCTGAATCGTATTTTAGTAATCTGACACGGTGATTAGGGGTGGGCAGGGGTGCCCTACAAACAGAAAAATGTCTTTATTAGGGTGGACATGTCCTTTATGGAGAACTATAGAGCAATCACAGTTAAATGAAAACTACCTGGGGCAGGGAGGTAGGATTGGTACTTTTTACCTCCCAATATAGTTTCTATGAGGAACATCAGTCTTCCTGAAGATCTGCTTCAACACGATCCCTGGGAAGGCCCAGGGAACTTACCTGGAAGGTGAAAAGTGTATGTGCTGTATCTTTTCAATGAAACATTATTGGGAGGTAGGAACAATCAATCCTACCATTTTGCCTCAGGTAATTTTAATATTTTAAAAGTAATTTTCAACAAAGCCTATCAATTAAATACTGATGCGCTGTGGGATGACCTCTGAGACCTAAATATAAGTGGGCCTTTTTTTCCTTTTGCTTTTTTGATTATGCATGAGCTATTTTACACACAGGTGATTAAGGGTGTAAGGATTTACTTGTAACAAGTGGCATGTTAAATTATTCAGTATTACATCAGTGAGGTTCAGTTGGCATACCCCAGTTCAGCATGTTCCATTTTGCGACAATTGTCCTTTACTCAGTAAAGTTACTTAGATTTTTACTGCCATACGGATTCTGAACCTCTATACCTGGTGGTAGCTCCCACATTACACACAGTCAGCTGCTAAATTGGTAATAAAAAAAAATGAATGAAAAATGAATTATTGGGGATAACAGAAATTGCAGTTGCTTGCATAGAAATCTACTTGTGTATATAGATAGAGATATGTCTATCTTCATATAATAAAGTCCTTGGCCAACTGGAAGATGATTGGTGTGTGCCTCCTTTTTAATGGGCCAAGCTAAAATCCACAACTGGATAAATGAACAATCGCCCTCTTTTCAGCCAACCTTTAGCTTTGTGTCAGTACATCTTGGAATTAAATAAACATGTATCTTTTTTTTTTTTTAAATAAATAAATAAAAGGTTTAGTGCCTTGTTGGCTCAGTTTATTGACGGCTCTTTGGCTGTATCTTAAAAAAACGAGAATAAAATATCGCCACTGAAAGGCATCCAGAAATAGCTCTCCATAACAGGAACATGTTATCTGTCTTCTGTGAAAGTGTCCAGAACATCTCAATGTCTTACTGTCTCACTGTTTAATGGGCAGTAAACAGAATATCGTGTATCTTACAAAAAAAACAACGCTTGCAACTTCATTTTATTTTTTTGTACAAATCTTGCAATATATTTGTATGTTATAAAGGTATAACCTTGACTCTCTAGAGCTCTGCAAATCTTTGTCTGTGTTTTTAATTGGTCAAAAGCAATCGGATGCTTTGCTATTTACTAGGCAATTAAATAATTGCTGATTGGTTGGTACTGATTGATAAGACTGGCAAACCTTCTTATTACGGTAAATAAGCTCCATTACTTTTATCTGTCCCTAAAACTAGTAATGAGTAGAGATGGGATCCGGATCCAACACAGAAACCTTCGGTTTCGAAATCCGAATGTTCTGTTCAAAACTGGGTGGGTCGTTTGGATTTCGGGACTTTGGCCATCTCTAGTAATGAGTAGGACCTTCTGTTGCGCCTTTTGTGGGCTTGGAATTAGAAATAGCTGGGAAGGAAAATAATTACCAAAAATCCAACAGGCTAGTTGCCCATTGCAATTATATTTGTTGCACTATTACAGGTATTCAGGTACAAATGTCTGTCGGTTGTGGCAGTAGTGGCCGCAGGCGACAGTTCGCGCCACTGATTGTACGTGATTTTCTAATCATCCCGGATTGGACAAATAGGGGACTGAGCTTGGTCGTGGCCACCGCACACACACCATCAGACATTTCTGTCCGGCCGACCAACGTCACTATTATTCAGTCGCCCAGAAATATCTGATGGTATGTAGCCAGCCTTACATTAGCTAGGACAAACTATGACACCACAGCCCTTTTACATTTAGAATGAGAAGTGTCGTATGTTCTTACATTTTATGGAAAGCCCTTAAACAATGTTCACGCACAGTTGGTTACAAGGCACCAAGCCAAGGGACAATCAGATGAGCACAAGATGGTCAATAAAAACAACTAATTACTCATAGTTCTAGCACAGATCTCCAGTACAGTTAAGCAAGTCTTCCCACAAATCATCTGATTGAGAACACAACTTTGAAAAAATATTTTGGGCTGGTCAGACATCAGTTTCTATGGTTCTTCAGTACCTTATGTTTCCTTTTATAACATTGTGTAAATGACATGGTTATAGACAGTGTTTAGCTATGTCATAGTAATAAAATAATAAGAACATACCTCTCCATTTGAAAATATACTTTTAATAAAGTATATTAAGTCTCCTAGGCATTTAATTACTTGTATAAAACCATCCGGGCTTTGGCTTATAATTGGTCATTAAAGTTCATGGTGACTTCTAATATCTTTATATTTAACAATAGGGGTGCATTACAATCTATATATTGTAATCTTTCAGCACATGTGTGTTTATATGTATACACAATAATAAGTTGTTTGAGTGAGAAGAGGCCTAACTCCATCTGAACATTGGCCATACGATCTAGTAATTCCATTGTTATATAAATGTTCTGAACGTTCCCTCAAACTATGAAGAAATACTGAGACATTGCCATGCAGACTTTGCAGATTTCCTGGTAAAATATTTTTAAAATGTTCAGAATAAGCCAACAGTGATCTAAACCTTTTTCAAGCATTGGAACTTTCCAAACAAACGCAGGCTGGTAATGAACACTATAATTACAATGAATCACGGTACAACGATAACGTTCACAGTTATGAAATAACATAGGACTGCAAGTGCTGCATATTGAGGTTAATGAGGTAACATTAGAAGGTGCCATTCACTCCCTGTTAACCAGGCATGATGCTGTAGATACTATACACCCACATATTAATTAAAAGGAATGAACTCAAACTTTACATCAATGTTCAGGTTCATTTTGTGATTTTGTTTATTTGTTAAAACAGAAATGAACACATCATTATATCCAGGGGCGGAACCACCAGGGAGCAGGGGGAGCAACCGCGGGGGGGGGGGGGGGGCGGAAGCCAAGGGGGCCCCATATTCAATTTTTTCCTATGACAGAGCCTCCTCCCAGAAAACAACTGGGTATAAAGCATGGATAGGGGCCCCATCATAGTTTTGCAGGGAAGGCCCAGTGATTCCTATATTAGATTTAACCAAATATAAACAACCAGAAACTTGTGAACCAGAAGGGGAACTGCAGTTCCAGTTGAGTGGAATGTGAGTGTTTTCTTACCTACACTGACTGTGTTATCTCTAAGGAGTTGACTGTTTACTATCATCATTGTTGATTTGGCACCTGAATTGGCACTTTGCAGTATGTCGGGGCAGTGTTACAATCAGTAGACTTGTTTAATTGCCACTGCAAACCCTACACTTTTATTTGTGGTAAGATTCACTGCACAGTTTTTAATTATATTCACAACTGATGAGTTTTTATGTGCAGAGCTTTTTATGTAGTGCATGGACTTACCAAATACACCAAATGAGTGTTCCACCCAATGGACACAGTCAGGTCAAAAGACAGTTGGGGTTAGGTGGCCTGTGATGGAACATTTTTTAATATATTCCCAAGCAGGACATTTTAAAATTACCCAGAAGCCTTTTTACTCATAAGGCTTATTTACATATTTAGCTGGGAAATTGAAGCCATATCTCTTGCCTCTGCCTTTGTGAATACTGTACACCAGTAACCCAAGGAATGCCTGTTCTTGTTATTTCACAGGGTTAAAATTGGTTCTGGACATTGAGCAGGATGAATATATCCCATTTCTCCAAACCACAGCTGCGGCAAGGCTCATCCTACACCAACAAAGAAGCTTCCCCTTTGTGAAAGACTTGGGTATTTATGCCATGCCAGGCACAGAGACCTCCATTGCTGTCCTTGTGGTAAGTGTCTGGGAAAGTACACTTCCAACAAAGCTATCAGATGGGACGGCTGCCAACTCTTGACTTGGCTAGAACCGGGTAAATCTAAAATGGGAGCCGCTAAAGCTTTTCCAAGTGTTTTATGGCTGTTTCTTGTGACCAGAATCTGTTCTTTAAAGCTGATGTTATCTTTAGCCAATTTAATTATTTACCTTCTTCATACAGTGTTACGTTTTACCAGGAGACTGGACAAGATTCTTGTGCTCATTCGGCAGGGTGTACAGAACTGGAGTAATAGGATGTGTCACAGTGAGAGAACCTATAATTCCTTAGTGATAATGCCAGCCTTAATGCCCATTCTTAATACCCAATCAATGCGCTTCTTAATGTCTCACACAGGATTTCTGGGTACCTCTCTGCATACATTATCATCAGCCAGTTATGACCTAATTTCCTCCTGATAGTATTTAGTATATAACACCAGGATAGCGACCCCCTAATTGGAGGGCTTGACCGAGATGTCAGAAAGATTATTAAAGGGTATGTCCAAAAAAATTTGGTATATCATTCCCCCTGTCCCCCCAGCCCCAACCGCTCTATTTATTTTATTAGAAAGTGCCCCAAACTTTACTTAACTCCCCTCTTTCCTCCGCCGCACTGCCAGGTCCTCTGCTTGCGAGAAAATGCAAGCAGAGGGGCGGGACCGGCAGTCGCATTTGTGATCACGGACGCGGCTGCCGGGAGTTCATTGCAGCGGAGGAAAGAGGGAAGGTAAGTAATGTTTGGGACACTTTCTAATAAAATAAATAGAGCAGTTGGGGCTGGGGGGACAGGGGGAATATAATATGGAAAGTATTTTATGGTAGGGGGAGGGAATCCTAATCGGGAGGGGGAGGGAGGGGGAGAAGGGCTGCAGTACGCATGCCAAACTTCTCCCGGAGGCCAGGTAGGAGGCAGTGTCCTATATGGACTCTGCTATCCTCCTGGTGGGCAGTTTTTGGGACTTTGCGGGGGGACTACAGGAGAACCATATGGAGCTGGGATGTGAGGTAAGGATTAAACTACACTACATAATGGGGCCATTACTGGGGGGGATTATAGTTTTGGGGGTGGACATGCCCTTTAAAAAAATTTTAAAGCTTCAAATCCATCAACAGTAAGATTATAATTTCCATTGAGTAAGTAACACTAGGTCCTAAAAGGCTAAGTATGTTTCCTTGCTGCATTGTATCCAGTGTTCTTGTGAAGGGGACACACTCTGGACATCCTGCCACTTCACAGAGATTTGAGATATGTCCTAGCTTGTTGCTCTATGTGGGTAAAACCACACAAGCTGTAAAATTCCCCATTTTGTAACATCACAAAATGTCCTGTCCCCAAACATGTTGTAGAGGTGAACCTTGGTGACCATAAACTGTTACATGGTGCTGGAGTGTCAGTACCCCTTAAAGGGGGAGAATGGAGCTTAAGCAGAGGGAGGTGTAGAGGTATAGAAACAGAGAGATGCAATATCATCCGCAAAGAGGCAAACATTTATCAATCCCTGTGGGTTTAATCCCCTATTTGTGGGCCTGCAAAATTGTCTATTAAAGGCACAGGCACCTGATGCAAAAGAAGAAAAGGCTTGCTCTACGCAATGTCTCAGCCAATCACTGATGCGGATGCCGGTCCAGTCCCTTCTGCTTACTTCTGTGCACTGAAAAGACATGGGAGACAAGCAGAAGGCAGCGAGGGAATAAGGACGGGTAAGTCTGTATAGAAGCTGAATTGAACACTTTAAACCTAGTGAGGTCTAGGTTTTGGGGGATCTTATGTTAAAAACAATTCTATTTTAGGGGTTGGACATACCCTTTAATAGAAGAACATCTTTAAAACAGAGGTGAACCCTCCATGCTCCTTACATGCCATGTTCTTGTAATGTAACTCGCGCTAAGAGAAGAGGAGTGCGGAAGGAAGTATTACGTCCCCCTTAGTATATTAATAATCAGTTTTTGGTTTGGGATTAGAAAAGTTGTTTTGGAGAATTGTTTCATTTCTTCCCATATAGTATAAGTTTGAATTTAATTGTGATGGATATTATAGTTGTTTGCTATGTTATTTCCTTGTTACGTGTTTAAAAGGTCACGTGATCCATGAGCCTGACGAAAAGGGCAAATGGGCCTTGAAACGTTGCTTATTTGTACGGAATAAATATTTAATCTGTTTGTGTGATCCGAGTTCTTCCTTTGGTAGATGTGTTTGTTGATTTGGGAAATAGTACAGCCATATGCAATGAAGGCCAGATTATATTATTTTATATTTACAGTTTAAATTCAGATTATATATGATTGTTGGTGTGCATTTGTACAGACAGGATTCCATGTGAACCATCTGTACCAGGCCTAACTTTGTGATTCCGCTGACTTGTAGAAACATTTGCATTAATAAGGCCGGCAGAGTGAGGCTGAACACCAGCAGTGAAATGTCTATAGCCATTCATTTACTCCAATTATAGATTTAGGGCATATATAGTACATTTTGGGGTTTAGTGATAAGGATGCTAACAATACAATAAAGTAAAAGGATAACCGGACTATTTGCAATTTAAAGAGTAATCGTATCCCTTCAATGCCTTCATTTAAACAACCAGATTGCTGTAACCTTTTATGTTTTTATTTGACCTCAGGATCAGCTGGAACACATGGAGGCTCCATATTCTGCCTGCACAACAGACGGCTCTGATATTCCAGTGAAGAATCTGTATGCGCAGTATAACAGCTCCTACTCCATCCAGGTACTGAATGTGGGAACTTGCATTTCAGAAGGTTTTAAGCAGATTATCATTGTAAATGGTTAGGGGTGGTTAAAGACAAATAGGGACTCACACGTGTCCTATTGTGTGTGTGGGGTTGGGCTACTGGATACTTGATGGACAGCCACACTGCTTCTTCTTAACCTATTGCAAGTTGGAATGGAACAAAAGCTGGAGGGTTGCAAGGGGGGTGTATTTCCTTAAATTACTTTACTACCTGGACACATTTTCTTCTCCAGCCTTTTCCCATATTCAGTCTGCACCAGAAGTTGTTAACTGACAAAGCCAACTGACTTCTAGAAGATGAGCTAACCAATAGGATTACTCCACATATAAGCTGTAGGATCCAATGATATTTAGGCAAGATCCTTAAATACTGGAGGTGAAATCCTTCTGTCATCTAAAAAAAGCCTGTTCCAATCCGATATCTGATATGTATACTGTAAAGGTATACCCGATGTACTATTGTGTAAAAAAAAATCATATGTTGTGTTATATCAAGTGTGATGTCATTGTTTGTTTTTTTGTTAATTAATAATATAAGAGGGAACTGCCATGCTGCTTTTACACTGTGTAACCCCTGGTCACACATGGACATTTTACAATTTGCACCCTACTCACTTTTTTACAACCGGGGACCTCATATTATCATGAAGGGGCATTTCGTTCTCTCTTTCTCTCGGCCGCCCACCACATTAAAGATGAAATGAGTAACTAATTGTGTTGGCAGGTGGCAGATATAGATTTCATTTCAAGTAGAAAAGGGAAATCTCTATAGTTCCATTGAAACAATTACATTTAAAGGTACAGCGGTACAAAGCTAAAAAAAGAAATCTCCTGACAAATAAAAAGTGATTAAACCATGAAACCTAATCGGGATTGAACCTGATCTGTAATATCGTTTTACACCAAAGATACACAGCTCCATTGAATTTGGCACGGATTGCTCGCTAATATTACACAGAGCGTTTGACTGAGATAAACAGGTCAAAGCTGGAACTGGATAAAGCCATCTTGAATTTCCTATTTTATCTCCGGCATTGTACAAATAACACATCTTGCTGGCTTAATGAATGCCAGTCTCTTATTTCCATGCCAGTTTGTGCCCTGGTGCCGTTCTAATACCAACTGGAACTGGTACTGCTGAAATAAAACCTAATACTATATATATTTAAACAGAGGTAGAGGCCAAAGTTGAAGGAAGCCCAATGACTGCTCTTGCAATAATGGTCTCCAATAGTCAGTCAGTGTCAGTTATCCCTACTAGCATAACAACGTATTTAATGCAATAGAAACAAGTAGGCCTGGGTATTAATTGCATTTTTGCAAACATAATAATAATGTTTAACCAATTAACCGTAATACAGATAAGCAGAGTGTTGTAACATACTGATTACCAAACATTGTGGCAGAAATTGTGTCCAAATTTAAAGGTTCTGTATTCCCATTAAATCGACACTTTAGTTTCTGTCCCTTTAATCCATGTCTGATATATCCTTTCTCCTCCAGTCCTGTCTGAGATCCTGCTATCAAGAGCAGATGGTGCAAACCTGCCATTGTGCCTACTACCAGCTTCCACTACCAGATGGCTCAGAGTACTGCAATAACAAGGTCCATCCTGATTGGGGTATGGGCATTACTCAGTTTCCTAGATGTAAAGTTGTATTGGATTGGGAATTAGCTGGACATCCAGCTTTTTAATACCTTGAAATCATTCCCTGACATATATAGTAATAGCCCCTATATACTATGGCAGTAGGGTGGATTACTAAGTTTGTTTGGTCCATGCTTGAATTGGTTACAGTGGGTAGGGGCTATATATGTGGGTGCCTGGGGCCCATACTAGGGAAACAGACAAACACAATAAAGAAGACTAAAGACACAGATGGAGTAAAATAAACTAGGCAGTAGTGTAATCACCACTGTCCAATCACATTAGAGGAAAGAAGGAAGGGGTTGGCTAATACAAATCACTGTGTACTTGCCCATTTATCAGTTTGTTTCTAATTCGACACTTCAAACTGTGTGATACTAGAATGCTGTGTAGTAAAGCACAAATCATATGTTATTTAGGTAAATTTCCCAGCACCCATATCAAAATGAGAGGTAAGACACAGATTACTGGTTTTATATCAAGGTGTTCTGCCTTCTGGTTAAGTGTTGTTCTGTGACTTTAGTTGTCCTTTAAATCTGTATTTAGGATAGTTCTGTTAAAAATACCATGTAATAACTGGACTTTCATCTGTGTCCAGATAATCATTACATAACAACATCAAATGAATTCTAAATAAAAAAGAATCCTGGATGATGACAATTCTTTCTTTTTCAGTTCCCTGTTATTACAGTCTTCGGGATTCAGTTGCAGTCAGAGAAAATTGTATTAGTCTGTGTCATCCCCCATGCAAGTAAGTGACTTATTAGTAAAATGTCTATATTATTAATGTTGGTTTATTAGATTTGTAAAAATCAAATGTAAAAGAGACCCAGAATCCCATTGCAAAGCAAACTGGTCATGGAAAGAGTCTTGCTCCCTTCCCCATGGGATTTGTGTAAGACAAGACAATCATCATTTTCTACCAACATTTAGAAGAAACTGTATATACAGTAGGTTATACTGATCTCAAGCAAGGCCTATATACAGTAGATATACAGATCTCAAGAAAGGCCTATAGGAATCCGTTTCCATCTAGAAGGCAAGCACCAACTGATGCTATTTTTTTACATTTCCTTTAAGGCTCAAGTAGAAGCCCAAATGTTACCTTCAAAACCTTCTACTATCCTACAATGTCAAAATAACATAATATAAATACAGCAGCAGTGAGTAACTGGTCTCTGTGAAGATATAGCTGGGACTGTTTTAAATGGGAAAATTCTAGAACAGCTTCACCTCTGATTACAGGGGTTGTTTGAAGATTCCTGGTGATCCATTGAACAATGTAGTACAAAGTTAAAAGATGTAAGTGCTACTGATCTATTCCAAAATTCATGCAGTGTAGTAACTAAAAGGGGAGCAGATCCTGCAGACGAGCCAGGGGGGTTATCTTCTTATTTTGTCTATGGCAGAAAACCACTCCCAGAAAACCACTGTGGATGAAGCAGGGACGGATAGGGGCTCCATCATAGTATCACTGGGGGGCCCAGTGATTCCTAGTTAAGCCACAGAATTTATGTAAACAAAGAAAATGAGGCCCTGGAATGAAATGTAATTCATGCAGTCTGCTTACCCACATACATGGCAACATAGTACTGTATTGGATAGATCTAATATTAGGCCTTTTTTTTTTATACAAATACTAGACAACAATTTTTGCAAATGCATATAAACATAACTATATATAATGTCCCTGTCTTCCAGTGACTCAAATTACAAGATGGTTATCTCTATGGCAGACTGGCCTTCTGTAGGGGCAGAGGTAAGTGTCACATAAGCTCCAAAGAATGTATGTAGACTTCTATATACTATAGCGCGAATTGTCATTTTAGTTTGCTGTTGAAAGATCAAGTGGAACTTGTATTTTAGCCTTAGTGGGCACAACTGGTGCAGGGCATGACTTCATGTTATCATAAACGGGATGATGCATTATGTATGCAGAACACAATGTCACAAATTGGGTAGGGAAACTTTTGTAAAAGAGGCAGGATGATGAGCCAGTAATTTGTATCGCATTTTGAGCTGTGTGTGAAGGGTGGTGTACACAGTGCTTATAGATAAAGATAAACATATTGATCAAAAATATTTTGAGCTCCCAGCAATCTGTTTACCTACATATGATGTCATCAAAGACAAATCTTGTAATTTATGCCTTTTCCAGGTACCAGTTAGTGCTGCCTGTTTGATTTTTAAAACGTTTAACAACATGCTTTGCTCTTTTGATTGCTTTAGGATTGGATTTTTCATGTCCTTTCTTATGAGAAAAAATCCAGCCCAGACATCACTGTGAACAGGTAAAATGTCAGAATATTTATTTTTTTGTCCTTAAATAGGCCTCAAAAAAGAACAGACTTCTGGGTAATTTTCAGGTTTCCATGGCAGTTCATCAGTGAAAGCTGTCCCATTTGTTAGGTTTTGAAATGTTTATGGAAGCTGGGCACAACAAAGTGCTACCTGTAAGTTAGTTTTAAAGGGACACTATACTGAAAAAATGACTTTGCCTCATATTAATCTATAATTGAAAACATGCAAGTATCACTTACTCTGCGTGCTGCTGCATGCCTTCAATCCAGCACATGTTTTGCTCAGGAGCGGTATCCCCCCTCCCACTTCCATCCGACCTGACTTTTTCACACAAACCAACTGTCAAACCTGCACACAGCATTCCAACTGTCAAATCTCTGCCACCATTCCAGCTACAGCAAAACTGCTCAGAGAAAATTAGTTTTTGAGAACAAGGAACTTGATTGACAGCTGAAATGCAAGATGTTTTAGATTGGATATCTAAAGAAATAGGGGGCAGATCAACAAAAAAATATACAGTGGTGGTTGGGAAGAATTACAGTTTCCAGTTATGGTAAGTTTAAAATAACCTTTTTTTCGGTATAGATGCCCTTTAACTTGTCAGTACAGAATAGGCAGATCATATCTCACACTGCCACATATAAATGAACACAAAATATTAACCAAGAGATATGAGTACAGGTATGCTAAATCCACAATCCTTGGGTCTCATGGTTATAACAGTTCTACAAGCATGTGAGCTTAATTATCTTAACAAGCATAAAAAGTGATAAATGTAGCTATAACTTTTATTGCCTTTGTTATGTGTGAGATTTTCACTGTGTTATGTTCTGCACTGCTAATTGTGATTTCTTAATTTTCCCCACAAGAAATGGAATCATCCGATTAAACATCTACTTTCAGGAATTTAACTTTCGAAACATTGCAGAGTCGGCAGCTACCAATGTAAGTTTTCAGGGGAAAGAGGGCGTTCTAGTCAATTGCTAAATCTTTTAGTAAGAATAAATGTGTTTTTTTATTTTTTATGTCATAGTTTAGGTCTATTGCCAAGGGATCTTGAGCTAGGTACACACAGTACCGATAAAGCCCTGATACCGTTGGATCCGATGGTATCGGGGCTTTATCGGTACTTTGCTTTCTCGAACGAGCGTACGCTGACCATTCAAGTCGGCCTAGCGCTTGTTCGGGAAAGAGGAAAAATTTCCATTGGCCGCGGTAGATCCCCTATAGGGGAGTTTGCCGCAGCCGAGGGAACACAGAGTCCAAAGCGTTCTCCCTATGCTGTGTATACGGAGAACGCTCAATCTGTGTGTATCCTGATTTTTGAAAAATTACATCTTTAAAAATCTTTCCAGTGCATACCCAGCTTTACAAAATGGCGTTCATTACAGGAAGTTTCCAATTATATTGTATCTGTATCATATAGAACCACACCACTAGCAAGTCACAACCTGAAAATATATTAACTATACATGATGAGTTTCCTGTAAACAAAAAGGCAATTTGTAGTTAAGACTTTTTAAAGGGTAATATAGCCCAAGGCAGGAGTCTTACAATTGCATCTCTGTGGCCGACTTGCATATAAATTATGTGGAAATTACTAGAACATTTAAATACAATACTCTGCTGCCTCAATAAAAGCACAAAGCATTTCACCTATAATAGATTAGAAAATGAGGTCCCATAAAGATTTGTCTTCCAGTGCAGCTTCCTGGAGTCTGGTTTACAAGCCATTCAAATTAGAATTAACAGCCACTAGTTGCATCTCAGCAATAAGGAAAATTGAGCGATCTGCCTCAGGAGGCAAAATCTGTCACCATTTTAAATCTGGGAGGATGGAGAAGTGACAGTGGAGGTGGCACGCCCATAAAAATGCCCATGAGAGCTACTCACCTATGAATTATTATACAACTAGGGTCTTTATTGCTCTGAAAAAAAGTAAACCTTTTCTTGAAAAATTAGTATACTTGTAAATCATATTTTGTGATATGCAACACAGAAAATTGGCACCCCTGCCTTAGCCATTTTGTGAGGTCAAAACTTTATTTAAAAATATTGACATTTTTCTAGTCTTTCTGTCTCTATAACAGGCCACCCTACCTGCTTTACAGCTGTTATTCTGTGGGCTGTATCTGTGGAAGGAGTTAGGGACCCTCTTCGGTTGCAGGGGCTGCTTTACTTGTAAACTCTAACCAATAAGTTGTCTGCAAATCTCCAATTGGCTGGATCATGAGGGGTGTGGTTGGCCAAAACTATATTATTAAATAAACTGCTTAACTATTGTTTGTGTGGCTCAGGGAGGAGAAAGGTTTGTGGTGCTGGCGCAATAGCGCAAAGGAAAACAAGCAAAACTTTGCATTTTCAATGTAGTATACTACAAATAAAAAATAATTGTTAAGAGCCCAGATGAGAATAAAACAAAATGGTGTCTTTGTTGTCCAACTCCGTAACTACATATATAGTCTGCTAATTTCTAACTGGGAGATATTCCTTTAGACTTCACCAAGTTTTAATCATTTCAATCTCTGTATTCTGTAAAATTGCAGGTAGTCTGGCTACTGTCCAACTTGGGTGGTCAATTTGGATTCTGGATGGGGGGTTCTGTCCTATGCATAGTGGAGTTCGGAGAGATTTTGATAGATTGTATGTGGATCACCATACTCAAACTTCTAGCTTGGAACAAGGACAGAAAGCAAAGAAGGAGGCGACCTCAGTACACAGATGCTCCTCCCACAGTGTCTGAGCTTGTGGAGGCTCACACCAACTCTGGCTTTCAACATGAGGATTCAGATCCTGCAGGCATGGGTATACCAGGCACCCCCCCACCAAATTATGATTCTCTACGAGTGAATCCGGACGCCGTTAATGACATAGGCAGTGATGATGAGGAATTCTAAGGCTACAGTGTTTAATACATAAGACATGTACAACACATTTCCATTAACTATGTACTATAAGGGAAATAATAAAAATCTGCACTGAAAAAAAAACCCTCTGTTTGAGTTTTCGGTAGTGAATTGACAAAACTTATAGACATGATCTGTCACATGCTGGCATTACACTGACTTCACATTATAATTCAACATTCTATTCAATCAAATCAATAAATACTACGATCTTAAAATAACGCTCTTTGGCAATCTTTAAATAGCAATAAATAGTGACCTTTTAATAACAATGAGGGGTATATTTAAAGGATAGCTATAGCGAGGGTCCCTGGCCAACATAAAATGGTAACATTACCATTACAAACCTGTGGTACTGGTAATAAATGATATCAAAGGATATGTGTTCAGTCTTGGTATTTCCAGACTTGATTGCTTTATGCTAGTATTGAAGGATTTAGAGCTTGGTAAAGATCTCTGGATAAATACATTTATCTTGGGCCATTAAGAGGGAGATGCTTTAGGGGGTAAAATAGAGTTAACCTCATGCTTCTCGGTGTTATATCGGGTTTGTGTGGGGTCAACTCCATTTTTCCCGGGCCTGCGACATTTCCTCCTAATGGCACAGGCGCCCGATGCAAATCAAAAAACGCCTGTTTTTGCGCTTGTAGCATGAAAAGAAATGTGATTTCAAAGGTGCCCTTACCTCCGCACTCCTTACCTGCCTCTTTCACGTGATGCAGTAGCTCATAATAAGTGAGTACTGTATCGTGGTAACGTGGCAGGAAGATGAGCGTGGCAGGTAAGTATTACATCTCCCTGAAAGTGAGTGCAATACCCTCTGTTTTAAAGGAATTGTACACTGAAAAAATTACTCTCATTTCAATCTATAAATGAATACATGTAAGTCGCACTTACTCTGATGTGCTTGTGTTGCTGCATGATTTCAATCCAGTATTTTTTCTCAAGCTCAGTCCCTCAGTCACCCAGTCCTCTGCCAGACTATCTGACTCTCTGTGAGGGCAAGCATGCTCCGTAATCTATATGAGGAAGGTTTGGAAGAGGGCATTGCCCACCATGCAGTTCACTTACCAACGGTCACCATTCCAGCTACAGAAAACTTTACATAACAGATGAATTTATGACACTAAGGCACTTGATTGACAGCTAAAATGTAAGATGTTTCAGACTGGATATCTCCAATAGGGAACAGATCAAGAAAATGGCACAGGGATAGTTGGGAAGAATTAAAGTTTCCAGTAATGGACAATTTAAAAAAAAAACTAATTTCCCAGTGTCCATATCCTTTAAGAAGGCTCTACTGCACCAAAAATTTCAATCCCTTATTGGGAAAAAGTGATGACCGTGGCGATAAATACAGATACCACACGGTAATTTACTTCCTAAGCAGTATGGGCCCATTCATGGTCGCAGGGGTTATTTTACGTCCACAACGTAACAAAGATGCACCTGGTAAAAGGGTCAACAAAAATTAAGCTAAATTCATCAGCCACAGAAGGCCATAGATAACAAGAGTGGTAGCATTAATGAGTGGTTTGTTGTTTAAGGTTACAAATATAGATTAGGCCCCAGAAATGAGGAATCTTCTGAACTGTACTGTCAAGTCATGGTGGCGATGATGGCAATCGCAAATACAAATTTAGGCTCCAATGATTGATCTCGGTGAACAATTAAAGGTTCCAAAAATAGATTTCACTGTCAAATTAGAAGGTTCCTTGTTTCTAAACACCTGGATTGGCCAGAATTTTAGTTGGATCTAGTAGAGATTATGCTCCACTTCCATTTATATAGATTACACGTGTTTCCTTCATATCTGTGGTATTCAGTAAGTTCAATTGGACTTTAGACTTGAAAACGTTTTGCTAGTCATCCGATCCGACTGGCTGTCTCAATTCAGAATGACTTGTACAAGAATCTGTTGGCAATAAGCAAAATTACTTCAAGATCTAAAGTCCGGTGGAATACCACAGACATACCATGGATGAATGAGAACCTTAACAAGCACTAAGATCTCACGGTTGTTTCAAGAGATTGGTGTCATCTCTCAGGTGATCCATCTTTACAATCTTTGTTATAGATTCCATTTAGGTTTTTGTTTTTTATCCAAAAACATGTTAGAAATGCCATGTGTTTTAAAAACGGTTTATTCCTCTGTAAGATACATAGCAAAGTCAGTAATCAAGTATTTTACACATAAATTAAATAGGGTGAAAAGACAGGGATAAAGCTAGAACATGATGACACAAAAAAGGTTTATTGTCATGACCGAATCAAAAGTAATCAGATAATTTTTAAAAAGCGGTTATTCCCCTTGTGACGGCTGCTTATTCTCCGTGAACCTGGGATGGCCCATGTTCAGTTTTACCTTGCAGGACCCACCATGCTTTTAATTACACAAAACCTCCACATCCAGGTTAAATAAAACATTAATGTGTAAAAAACACAAACCAGGTCCCCATATTTTCTAGATTTAACCTCATTTACAGTCCGAGGGCCTTGGTCGGTTCCATTTGGCCAGTATCTTCATTTCCACCCATTCTATAGTATTTTAAGGATACTTAGTTCAGTTTGTAAATGAAACCATTCAGAATTCAATACTTCTTATGGCTGAGATAGTCAAGGAAAGTTTTCTGGGCAAGGTCTTAGCCACCTGTCTGTATTCGTCAGGTTTGGTCTTCAGAAGTGTACCAATGTGTTGCATAGTCTTGGTGGGTTGTAAGCCTAATGCATCCATGACGTTGATGAGATAATCTGGCAAACAAACAGGGCAAGATGGAGAACAGTAAAACTAGATAAACAGCATCAATATGGAGCATTACTAGACATAGGTTTACATTAAGCAGTTATATATATGGCACAAAGTATGCACTGTAATAACACTATAATACATAAGAGGCTCAAATTATAATGGGAGCAGCAGTGAATTGTTTTTTATAATATTCACTCAGCGATTACTGATTATTATAAGAAAATGTTCCACTGCAGCTCCCATACCCTTCTGGCCATCGGCCGTTCCAACCCCATAACGTTTATAAAAATGTTAAACTGTTGCTTTAAAGGTAGAAGAAACTAACCATGTTTTTTTTTTCTTTTTCCAACCTCAGGACAACCAGGATGAATCACCCGTAACTCAGTGATAGTTTTATTCACTTTTGAAATGACAGCATCGCATAACCATTTTTAAAGCTGTACATGTTTAATATTCTGGTAGAGGAGCCCCCCAAACCCCATTTTTTGTAATATTAAGGCTGAGGCCACACTGCAACGCACAAGAATCGCGGACAAAATTGTGTGCGCTTTTCTTGTGCGTTCGCGTTTTCGCGCTATGGAAACGCTGCGTTAACGCACCATGCGTTACCAAAACACGAACGGACGCGCAATCGCATGCGCATCGGAAATCACAGGAATTTTCGCATTCCCGTGATTTCCATTTTAGCGGAAATCACGGGCGCAAACGCGATCGCGAAACGCGTACGCAAACAACGCGCTAGTGTGGCCTAGCCCTAAGACATTTTAAAGATGCATTTAAAGATGACACGGTCCCTCGACGCCTGGGCGCTGCCCACTGCTTATGTATTATAAGAAAAAATGTGCTTCTTCAAGTCCGTTGACTTGGTCGCACACAACAAAGAAAATGTTTGCAGTTTAAATCTGCTGAAGGCTCTCACGCTACTTTCTTTCTTGCTATTGTGTCCTCTCATGCACTCAAGTGGGGCCGCAGCCTTAAAGAAGCCTGTTAGCACTTATCATCTACATGTACACTCATCCCCAGGTCTTCTAATCTTACCAGTGCTCTGTGTTTGTTTTCATCTCGACCCTCATGTTAGATCATGCTTTTAGTACAGGATAACTTAAAGATTAGTTGATTATAAGAAATCATATACCCCCTTCTGTAAATTATATAAAGATATAATCTTCCCAGTCATTAAATGGGTTTACCCATTTATACCATATATATATCCATGTATCTAGCTATTTCTTACCTATATCAGTTGCCAGCTGTTTTGTGGAGTGAGAGGTCAGCATTGGAATCTGTAAAATTACCTCACAATAGGTCTGCATGGTGGCCCGCGCAAGGGAACCCAACCAGTAATCTGCCATGTTATCAAGTTCTGGCGTTTCCTCTCCTGTAAGAAATTGCATGCCTCAAAATAATAAGCAGTTTCTATAGAGAGCCATATCATGCAGTAACATTTTAATTTCCACTTTGCTTTGTGGACAAAACATTCCAACCTCTTTCATGTGACTAAAATTATACCATTTATATAGATGTTGATATCTAGAAATATAAGCAATAATAGTATTTTACACAGTAGCTACACAAGGTCAGCTACCTATTACAACATTTCATATAAGAACCATAGAATTAATTGGTTTTGGTACTTACCTTGCTCAGGTGGGTATGGTAGTTTCCCAGCATGCAATGCTAGTTCTAAAGTTGAATCTTCTGGTGTGACAAAAGGCTCTAAATGCAGTGGGAGGGACATGAGGTACTGTCCAATCTGAAAGCAGCAAAATTACAAAGAACGGTGAGGGTTGCACGATATGCAGCTAAAATGCACTGGTTTGTCTTTCAGTCTATTACTTACATTGCTAATATATTCAAGGGGAGTTAGACTGAACGTAGGAAGATCTTCAGTCAGTGTCTCACCTGAACCATCACAACCCCAACTCTGATTGAAAAAAAACACATTTTTAGAGATTAGTATACACATATACCACTCAGGAACCATCACAAGTTATTTAATAATGTACAAAAGGGGCATTTTGTGCAAATTGTCAGCTTGGTCACTTTTTTTATGAGCCTGACAGTAATGTCAATATGTTGCAGTGATTTTAGCAAGCATGTCCAAGCAATACTCTATGGGGCTAATGCAATAAGAGGTGCAAAGCTTTGCCTGCAGCAAACATTTGATTTTTAGCACAGGCAAACTTTGCACCTTTTAATGCATAACCATATTATTGATCTGTAGGGGACCAACTATTCTAGTGCCCCTACAATAAATTGGCCCTCTCTGTGGTTGTAACTTTCTCTAAGCTATTTTCCCCTTTTATTTACAATATCACTTACAGAAAGGTAGAAGTTGTGTTAGGAATTTACCTCCAACTTGGGAACCAGAAGAAGTTGTTGCTTTATATGCAGAAAGACGGAATCGAACGCCAGCTGATGTGCCACCTGGTTCTGCCTTGTGAATGCGGATCGAGATGCAGCAAGAAGACTGGCACTGACAGCTCCCTTCTCCTGGAAATTGCAAACATGGGGGGTTAGAAGAGCTACAGGTAGGCGGGGACATTAATTTTCCTTAATAGAATGGATAGAAATTCCAGTCTCTTACTTCCTATCCTATCACAGATGTCAGGCTGCCGTTTACTAAAAGTTTTTTTAAGCAGCCCTGTCATCTGCCACTAGCGAAATGCTACATATAAGGTTCTGCTGGCTGCAAAACATCTGGGCAAAAAAAGGGGGGTGTGTGTGTGGAAGAGAAACTAACCACAACTTTAGGATTAGAGAAAGTCTAAACAAGAAATAAATCAAGTATTAAACCTGACATATACACTTGGGGCTAAAAGCTGAACCTGGAAGCCCGTTTTTTCATATACTTGTGATGTGCCTCACTTTTTCCATATAGGATTTTGACTGAAACTTCTGAGAAATGTATTTTTCTTAGACTAAAAGCTTCGTTTACATGGAACCCAGCTTTTGTTTACGTATCCAGGACAAGTTTCTTCCCTAGTATTACATACACAAGGACTGTGTGTTCCAATTAATGTTATGTCATATTTTCTATCTTATAATCCTTATCACAGACCTTACTCATCATTAATCCCTGCAATTAAAAAGCAGCAAGGAAAAACAATCCAGTTAAAAGTTTGCGTATCCCAATAAATAATCAAACACTTGGGGCCACAGTAGTTAAATACAATCACTACAATCAATATTTACTATATTACAAAATAGTTCAGACAAACACATTCTTGTGGTGGGGGGGACTACAGGAGAACCATATGGAGCTGGGATGTGAGGTAAGGATTAAACTACACTACACAATGGGGCCAGTAGTGGGGGGGATTATAGTTTTGGGGGTGGACAAGCCCTTTAAATAAAAAAGTGACAAAGATAACTCTGAAATTACACTACAGATCAATTTCTCTTTTTGCAGTGATAACACACTTAACACAATGAATAAGGCGAAAACTATCTCCACACATCGCCTCAGCGATACTTTTCCGATAAGGCGAAAACTATCTCCACACATCGCCTCAGCGATACTTTTCCGCAAAGGCAAAAACGATTATGTCAAATAGTGACTATTTGTCATTGCGATGTCCTGCCATAGCAAAATGGTGAAAATAGCGATAGTTTATACATATGCCCCTATGTCTTTAAGTTTGAATTAAATATATCACTAATTTTAGTTTTTCTATTACATGTCCTGTCAGGTATAGGTGGCTTGAGACTTTTCCCTAGTTTAATAAATGGTGTTCCAGACTGGATCCAGGTGACTAACCAGGATCCATCTCGATGATTAGCTGTATGTGGGATCCTATTACAGTTATTTATTTTCTGGTGATCCCTAATCTATATATAATTAGAATTTTGGGGAGTTTAAGGGTAAGACCACACTAGGTTGTACGGTAATACACTGGAGAAGTTCCACCGGTTTCCCACATGTTACTATCCGATTGCGTTGTGATCTGCTTAATGTTGCGTTATCAAAGCGCATGCAATTCGCAGAACAATGGTTATCACATGTACTCGAAAAAGCGGATTGCAGTGCAGACCAATTGGCCAACACTACTGTTTGATTTTTGACTTTTGGATTGCATGTTAAAACGTGCTAGTGTGGCCAATCACAAAATCTCCACTACAACTTGGACATTAAGGTGCCAAAAAACCTATTAGGTGAATTGGGCACTGAGGGTTTTTGAAGGAGTAACTTATTAAACACGTCTGTATACTGAGTTGCACCTCCCTATATTTATCATTGGGGAATATTTTCTGACAGGGAAAGAATGGGGTTTCTTATGCCTCCTGGTGGATGACTGCTGCTATTACATAGTAACATAGTAACATAGTAACATAGTAATTAAGGTTGAATAAAGACATTCGTCCATCAAGTCCAACCTATTCAATTTTTTTTTTTTTTTTTTAACCCTACCTAACAGTTGATCCAGAGGAAGGCAAAAAACCCCAGCTAAAAAAGGGGGGGGGAAATTCCTTCCTGACTCCAAACGGCAATCGGAAAGTATCCCTGGATCACCAGATCTAATGCATTAATACAGTAATTCTCAATATTTTTAGTTTTAGAAACTTATCCAGGCCTTTTTTAAAGTTTATTCAATGAACTTGCCATTACCACCTCTGCTGGAAGACAGTTCCACAGTTTCACCGTTCTCACTGTAAAGAAACCTCTCCTAACCTGAAGATGAAACTTCTTTTCTTCCAACCTTAAAGGATGTCCACGTGTCCTCTGATATGACCTATTAGTGAACAATGCACCAGAGAGTTCACTGTATAGGCCATTAATATATTTGTATAAGGTTATCATGTCCCCACGCAACCGCCGCTTCTCCAATGTAAACAGCCCTAACTTGTCTAATCTGCCTGCATATTCAAGCCCCTCCATTCCCTATTAATTTCGTTGCCCTTCTCTGAACTGCCTCAATTTCCAAGATGTCCCTTTTGTATATGGGATTCCAAAACTGCACCGCATATTCCAAATGTGGCCTTACCAGTGCCTTGTAAAGAGGGAGATAATATTTTTCTCTCTGATTCCATTCCCCTCTTTTTACAAGACATATCTTGCTAGCTCTAGCTGTTGATACCTGGCATTGTTTGCTACAGCTAAGTCTGTTATCTACCAGAACCCCCAAATCTTTTTCCATTTCAGATGCACTTAACACAGAGTTATTTATGGTGTAGGTGGCACAGGGATTATTAAATCCCAAATGCATCACCTTACATTTATCAACATTGAATCTCATCTGCCATTCTGCTGCCCATTTTGATAATCTATCTAGGTCTGCTTGCAGCACTTGCACATCATTGGAAGTTTCCAAAGCTCTGCATAATTTAGTGTCATCAGCAAACACAGAGACCTTGCTCTCAATGCCCCCTTCTAAGTCATTTATAAACAGATTAAACAGAAGCGGCCCCAGTACAGAACCCTGAGGCACTCCGCTTAGAACTTTAGCCCACATAGATGTAGCTCCATTAACCACCACTCTCTGTTTGCGGTCCAATAACCAGTTCTCTATCCATGAACAAATGTTTTCTTCAAGGCCAACAGTCCTCAGTTTATACATTAGTCGCCTATGTGGCACAGTATCAAAGGCTTTTGCAAAATCCAAATATACCACATCCACAGCTGTGCCTGAATCTAACTTCTTACTCACTTCTTCATAAAAACCAATTAAATTTGTCTGGCATGATCTATTTCTCATAAATCCATGCTGACTACTACTAATAAGATGATCTCTGGAGACAAAGTCAAGGATATGATCCCTTAACAAAGTTTCCATCACCTTCCCTACCACTGATGTTAGGCTTACAGGTCTATAGTTACCAGGCTGTGAACGACTACCTTTTTTGAATATTGGTATTACATTGGCTTTTTTCCAATCCAGCGGCACATCCCCAGACAAAAGCGAATCTGAAAAGATGAGACACAGTGGTCTTGCTAGAACTGAACTAAGCTCTTTTAAAATCCTAGGATGCAATCCATCTGGTCCTGGCGCTTTATTGATATTAACTTTGTCTAATTGATTCCGTACCATATCCTCTGTTATCCAATGTGAAAACTCTTCATTTCCTCCCTGCACATTGTTACAATCCCTACTGTAAGGATTCTCAACAGTAAAAACCGATGTAAAAAAACGGTTTAGCAGATTAGCCTTTTCGGCATCCTCTACAACCACCTCAGCTCCATTATTTAATGGTCCCACATTCTCAGTCCTCATTTTTTTACCATTTATATACTTAAAAAACATCTTGGGGTTGGACTTGCTTTGTTCGGCAATCCGTATTTCATTTTCTATTTTAGCTAGTTTAATTGCTTTCTTGCACTCTTTATTACAACTTTTGAAGTCCCTGTAAGCCTGTTCTGTGCCTTCTGCTTTCAAAATTTTAAAAGCCCTTTTCTTTTTTTCCATTTCCCTTTTTACCTGAGCATTAAGCCATGCAGGAGTGGACCTAATTTTTTTACACTTGTTTCCTAAAGGTACCGATTTGGAAATGTTATAGTTTAATATCCCTTTAAAAGTGGTCCACATCTGCTCAGTATCTTTACCTAGAAACAGTTCCCCCCAGTCTATGAGCAGGAGCGATTCCTTTAAAAGCATAAAATTAGCTTTCCTAAAGTTAAAAGTTTTTGTTAAGCCAGTGCACTTTAGTTTTCTGCAACCTATATTAAATGACACTATATCATGGTCACTATTCCCTAAGCTTCCCATTACCTTCATCTCCAAAATGAGCTCTGGGTTATTAGATATCGCCAGATCCAACAACGCATTCTTTCTAGTAGGAACTTCTACCATCTGTGAAAGAAAATGCTCATATAGGAAATTTAAGAACCTTATACCTTTTGAGGTATGACAGGAAAAAAGTTTATCTTATTCCCTTAAGCTAATTAGGTGTGACATTGTGAGCCAAATGAGCCAAGCCGGCTCGGCTTTTGCGATCTCACAATCCAAGCTTCCCCCATCTGTAGGCCTCAATTGACAGGGCAGTAGAGTTAGTCCGGTCAGCTAAGTCAGACATAAAGTTTTCCTTTAGGCAATTCAGGAGAGTGGCCTAAAACATGGCAAAACAACGGTTGGTGTCGTAATCTGATATTACTCAAACTATTTCCCATGGTGGTGGCAGCAGAGCTGTTGGGGGAAAGAATGAGGGACTGGCGCATCTGAGTTTGTACAGATAATATAAGTGCAGTGTATGTAATTAATAACTTAATTCGTTTTTCTACTCCAGTTTCTAAAGAATTAGTAGAGCAGCAATCTATGGAAGGGGTAACTTTCTTATGTAAGTTATGTGGTCAGTAAGATGGGAGTAAGGATTTTCTCATTCAGGCTGTGCTGAAAGGTTAGAAGAAAGAGCACATGGTTAAAACGGGTTAGGCATTCTATGCAAGTCTGCCACAGAGTTTTTGCTTTTTTGCACAGGTTTTGCATTGGCATTATTTGGCGCTATGTGGGCGGGGGGACTCGTGTCCCTAAGTCAGGTTTATCAGGATAGTTTGCTATCACAGTCCTGTTGTCTAGTTAAATTATTGCAGATTGTGTTGGCTCCAAACCTAGGAAGTCCTTTCCTAGGTTTTTCAGGTAAAGAGGTGTAGCAATTAGGGCGTTGGAAGTTGGTTTGCTATACATGATACATTCACCCTGATTTGGTTGTTGATTTTCTTTACAGTCCTAAGCAGAATATCAGTCTGGCTAGTGGGACATTCGTACATATTCTGGGCAGGAGCGAATTATCCACGGGGAGGACAAGATCTCGATATCCAGGTGGAGGATTTACATTGGAGAGGAATCAGGGGTTTGTTTTGGTGGCTAATCCTGTTAGAAGAGGTGGAAACCAGTAGAATAAACTGTGGCCAGCTAATAATAGTTATATAGTTGCTATAGTTATAGCAATGTAACAATTTCCTGTTCTTCTCATGTTGATGAGGGCAGACTGTTTTGGGAACTGGTGGTGGTATAATCTGAGATAGCCACTCAGGCAGTTTGGCAAGGGGCACATAACCCTTCTGCCAGTGAGTGAGTTTATTGCCCTCTCAGCATGAGGCTGTCAAGATTTGTTTGTGCTTTGTAGTGGTTGTAGTGGTAAGTGGGCATAGTGGTGAGGCATATGCAGTTGGAGGGAGATAATAGGAACCTTTTGAGACCAGATAGGGTCTTAATGATATTGGTTTGGACAGTTGCCTGTCAAGGTTGAAATTCAAGAGCCACATTACATGTCCTTTGATAAAACAGAGGTAGGAATTGAAGTTCGATCTATGGTCAGGGAAAGAGAATTTAAGGTGGGAAGTTAAATTGCAGGGTGTACATTAATGTTATCCAATATTTACATTGGTGAAAGTTAATAAACCTGTGACCAACCATCTATTAAACGGAAAGAAATGGTTTCACACATGGTTATCTAATAAATTAATAAATTATTCTTCCCTGGTCTTGTATAAATGTAATATATTGGAAAGATAAAACTAATATATATTAAAGGGGAACTATACCCTTTATAAAACATTAAATGCAGAAGTACATTTCATAGGGGGGTAGCAATATATACTAATATTACTAATACTAGCATGTGTAGTGAGCAGTTAAAATTCCCACTTGCAACATGGCTGATAACTCACCATGTCCCTCCCACTGACAAACCTGATGTGGTCCTGCATGTGCCTTACATGGAGGAGGGGTTGATGGGAATTGAACCCGACATGCCAGATAATCCAATGCTGTGAATTACAATAGTGAAGCTTTATTGCTTTTGTTCATGTTTTGGGACTTTTATTGCCACAGACCAGGGTTTTTATTATTATGTTAATAAGATTGCAAAAAATTGTCAGGGAGATGTATAAACTAGTATGAAAACTACAGTTTTATATTTTACAGTCATTAATGACATTGATTACATTGAGAATCCCTCAGCGAGTTACTATAACATGGATATATTTCTCCTTCATTTCTAACACTAAGGGGCATATTTATAAAGGTTTGTTAACTTTTCGCGGCCGTTATTCCAGCCATTTTCGCAAAAATCACGTTTTCCGCAATTTATAAGTGGGAGGAAAACAACTGTGAAAAGTTAACGAATCGTTAACTTTTCACGCCTATCTGAACAGTTACCAATATATTACAACTGCTTCTATTTATAAAGCGTCGGTAACTGTCACGCATTGCTAATCTCGGCCTTATTACTTCACCAACTTGAAGGGGGCGAAAACGGGCGAGATTCCCCCCTGGATCGCGGCGGGTAACCTGGCGGGGAGGGGAAGAGAAGAGCCTTTTGGGGCTTAAGGGGTCTCGCAGCTCGAACCTGAACCCCCTTCCCCTGCCCTATCAGGGCCCTTGTGGCACTTACAAGTGCCCTTGCGGCCCTAAGAAGGGCCTTTGGGGCTTAAGGCGTCCCGGTTAGAGCTCTAACCGGGACCCCCCTCCCCTGCCCTTGTAAGGGCCCTTGAGGCACTGAGAAGTGCCTTTGGCGGGGGTCCCACAGCCCGTACCGGGACCCCCAGTAAGCAACTCTTAAGAGTCCTTGGGTGGTGTCTTCTTTCTTCCAGCCCCGGCGACAACAGGTTCTGCTGAGGCCGCCAACCCCCAGGAGATACCCCTGCGACCTCAACGAGGCCAATGTTACCGACGTCTTGATCCGTCGCGTTGTCTTCAGGCTGGTGACACCAACCCCACTGAGGTCACCGATGCCAGTCAGGCTCACCGTGGCCGCCAGTGAGCCCGCTGGCACCGCCGCCCTCAGCGGAGCCGATGTTGCCAGCCGCTTCTTTCTTCAGCCATCTACTGTGATGGCATCTGAGGTCCGCGACGGAGTGCACCTCTTTATATAGGTTTGCAGAAAACCCTAATCCGTTTCTGATAGGTCAATTTTTTAATGCTTGGTTTACATGCTTTACATTAACCAATCAGATTTCGGAAAATCGCAGTAGATGGCTGAAGAAAGAAGATGGAAAGGGTGCCTCCACCCCTCCCAGCGGGCCCTTCCCTTCCTCTCTCTGCCAGCAGCGGCACAGGGGGCTTGGAGGGGCTGCTGGGGAAGTTGTGTGCGGCGGGTGGTCACAACCACCTGCTGGGAAGCAGGCCCCAGCAGCCAGCTAGGCCCCTTCCCAGCAGCCCCTCCTAGCTTCCTGTTCCATATGTTTGCCACGAGTGGGATTGGGGATTAGGAGGGGCTGCTGGGAAGCGGCAGCGGTGGGTGGTCGCCACCGCCGCGGGGGTCGAGGGCGGGGTGGGCTTATGTCCCGCCCCTGAAGCGGAGGCGCCGGGAAGGGATTTTAAGCCCCTTTGCGGCAATATTGTACTTAGCGCATTGCGCTAAGTGCAGTATCGCCGGGAAGGGACTTAAAATTACCGCCGGACATCGTGGCCGCGATACATATTGCGGCAATGGCGCTGGCCATTATAAATACGTTGATAGCACTATTTTCACAGCCGCGATGTGCGGCGGTAATTTTTGGGCGCTATATTTGGACTGTTATAAATATGCCCCTAAGTTATCCCAGTTTTCCAATATACACTGAGATATTTACGATAATGTTGGTGAATATAAATCTCTAGGGTTTATTTGCCAGTAAATAAGACTTTGTGTTCATTTCTGGTCTGAATAAAATGATGTAACATTTTGGTATAAATATACATCCTAATAGTCCAGCACTTGAGGTCAATATGGCAAATATCTCCACACACACAGTGTTTTTCCCTTTGGTGCTCAGATAGGCCGGGATCATTGTGATCCAAACACTGCAGAAGACCAGCATGCTGAAAGTGATGTACTTGGCCTCATTAAAACTGTCCGGTAAGGTCCGAGCTAAAAATGCTAAAACAAAACTAACAGCTGCCAGAAGCCCCATATAACCAATAACTGAGTAAAAGGCAATAGCTGATCCCTCATTGCACTGAATGATGATTGTTCCAGGGTAAGTGTGAATGTCCATATCCTGATAGGGAGGAGAAATGGCCAACCAAGTCATACAGATTATTATTTGAATGAATGAACAGATCAAGACTACAGAATTGGACAGTTTGACTCCCACCCATTTCCTCCATGAGCTCCCAGGCTTGGTGGCTTTGAATGCAATGTAAACCATGATAGTCTTGGCCAGGAGAGAAGAGACAGCTATGGAGAAGGTGATTCCAAAAGTGATTATACGTAACATGCAGGTTATATCCACAGGGCGACCGAGGAACAGAAACACACTGAGGAAGCTCAGCTTGATGGAGACCAGGAGGAGGAAGCTGAGGTTCCTGTTATTGGCTCTGACAATGGGGGTGTCCATGGATTTAATGAAAACAAACATAACCAGCAGAGATGTAAGGGAAAAGAGAAATGAGAGAAAGGAAAAGATCACAGAAATATCATTAGTATAGGATAGGAATTCTTCTTTTCTTGCTATACACTGATTTCTTCCCATGTTGGGCCATTCCATATTGGGGCATCTAATGCAGTTTGCACTGTCTGCAAAGTTAAAAAGAAATAAATAAAGACACAGAAAGACAAGAAGATATCTAATCCTGGTTTGAATGTGATCAGAGATTCAGCCTCAATAAAATGGTAGAGCATAACACAACCATATGGCACTCACAGGGAAGAACCAGTTTTGTTGCATAAGCTGAAAATATGTTTCCCTTTTATCTTTTATTCACACCCATTAGCAGGTACTGCCTCTGCCTGTCTGAGTTACAAAGTCTAGTGTCTATGATAACTCACAAGTCCGAAGTTATTAATTTGTAGTTGAATCCCTAAAACTATTGAAATCAGTTTGTAAGGTGAAAACGTCTTGCACTGAACCCAGAGATCAAATTGGGCCCCGAGCCTGGTTGCTGTGTCTTACCTCCCGTTCTTCAGTAAAACCTTCAGGAGACAAGAATGAAGTTACAGAACTTACCTGGTCTCCATCTCTTATGCCACTTCTTTTGACAGGTCCCGACAGACTCTGTATTCTATGCGCATCACACTTGCGCATGCACATAGTCCCTCTGTTGGGACCTGTCAAAGGATGCAGCAAAGAAGCGAGAGACCAGGTAAGTTCTGTAACTTTATTCTTGTCTCCTGAAGTAGTGGGGGGGATTATAGTTTTGTGGGTGGACATGCCCTTTAATACAGAGATCCTTGTTACAAATACCATGATTCACATACACCTTCCAGATTTCAGTCTCTGTGTTGACAACGATGCAGAATCTGCAAAAAATGCTTGTGAAGGTTCTCATTCATCCAGGTCATGTATTCAGTTATATATATATATATATATATATATATATATATATTATTGCTAAAAGTTGTGGATGACTGTTTCTACACAAATTTGAAGCATGTATCTTAATTTCTAGAAGTATATATCTCATACCTCTCAACATTTCCAAAATGGGGTAAATATGTCATTGATAGGCCCATCGCTGCCCCATTTCATTGCCAGAACATACACGCCCCTTTAAAAATGTTTTCTTTAAAAATAAAAGAAAAAAATATAAACTGCAGTATATGCAGTTACCTTTCAGGTGTATTTAAAAGATATGTACACTTTAACTTCATCTTTATGTTTGATGATAGATTAGGCTATAAATGTAAAGTCTTTATGTGTTTTTTTAATTCTAACACCCTCCCATACCCTACCTTTCCTCTTTCAAACTTTCTTTCTTCCTCCTGCTGTGTGCTGGCATTTTTGGGCTCTGCCCCCATGGGATGGGCTATTCACATTTGCCAGGAAAGTTGTTTTTAGGATGTTCATGTGTGCTCCCGATGTCATTGTGCACGTGGTGTGACATCAGGTGCATGCAACGTGATGTCAGGCGCATGTGATGTCAGTGCGCACATGTGGTGCAGCAATGTTGCAGCGAGCGTGCTTGCAGTGGCATCATCTCACAGACAGGCACAAATATGCATACATACACAGATGCACACTTACAGGGGATAAACACAGATACAAAAAGACACACATGCTACAGAAGAGTAACTAAACTTAACAAATGTCTAAATTTCCCATCATTCTCCATTCCCACACTATAACCTAGGGCCCAGGCAGCTCATAAAATGGGCTCAATCCAGCCCCCCAGACAGTGTCTGTCAGCACCATGTGTTCAGTCCCAACTACTGCCAGTGTTGAGATAGTGTGGATAGAATTCTATGCCCTGTTAAATATATACAATACTCCTACAGTGTAATATAAGAATATTACGCCACAGAGGAGTTCCATGACGGTATATATCCATTTTTAGCTGTAGCCATCTCAAATTTGTCTCGGATAGGGCCAAGGTTGGTTATATCATTGCCTCACTTGAGGGAAATGCTCTTTCTTTGGCATCCCCTCCCCATCCCATAGTCAACAACATTACCTCTTTCCTGAACATGTTTCACAAGGTTTTTGACGCACCAGGTAGAACGACAGCTGCCTCTTCTCAGCTGATGCAACTCAGTAAAGGTTCTCAATCTGTAGGACAATATGCCATCCAATTTTGTACCCTAGCAGCAGAGACTTCTTGGAATAACAAAACACTGACTGCAGCCTTTCGGCAGGGACTCTCTGACCGCCTCAAGGATCATTTGATATCGAGAGAGTTATCTATCCAGAAGAACTTATCTCCTTCTAAATCCAGATAGATACCTGTTTCCGAGAACGGCAAGAATAAAAGTCCACAGCTCTCTTCAGCTTTCCTAATATTTCCTACCATATTGTCAGACCCTCTAAATCTGCCATTTCTTTTGTGAAGGAGCCTATGCAAATTGCCAGAACCCATCTGTCCCCCAAAGGAAAAGTCACATAGACGTACCAATGGACACTGTATTTATTATTCCAGACAAGGGAATTTTGACAAAAACTACATGAAGTCAGGAAACTACATGACCTAGAAGCAAATGTAGGAGCTCCTTCTACAGTAGATATCCTCAAGTCTCCTTCTAGATGTAAACTGCTCAAACCTTCCCTGCCTGCAACTATAACCATTAACTAAATCTTTTCTACCCAGGCCTTTGTTGATTCCGGGGCAGCAGGAAATTTCATTGATTGCAATTGTATTGCAATTGGGCTTCCCCTTTTACACCTGCATCAACCTCTTCAGGTTCTGCAATTGACAACACACTCTTAGCCTCAGAATTTATCTCTTAAGTCTACTTTTTAAGTGTTATTCCATGTTTGCATATTACATCAGGGACATTTATATTCTGTCTGCTCGGCTTACCCACAGTTACATCAGTTATCGGAAATGTACTGCAAGTAACCGACAAGTCAATAAAACAAAACGGACGAGGAACAAATATAGCTCATACTAAATATGTTATCCACACCTATTAATCTATACAGTTATTTATATATTCTAAACTATACTTCTTCAATAGTAGCGTAACTTCAGAGACAGAGGTTTGTTTTGGGATATCAGAAAAACAGAAAACTAAGTTAACTTACTGAACATAAGAGGTAATACACAGGTGAGAGTAGAATGGGATAAAAGAAAGAATACTTAGAGATAAATGGCATCTGAAAAGTCCATGAGCAGTCCAGGAAACTTGTAAATCCAACAATGGTAAAGAGTGAGTCCAAATTGAGAAAGATAATATTTTGAGTTTCTCAAGGAATATCATCACCTTCAAGGTATCTATGAATACAGATTTGATTCAAGTATAAACTGAGAATATTTACGAAAATAGGAAATAATTCTGTACCCTGAATTATTAAAGGGCATGTCCATCCCTTTTTATAACTTCTTTCTATAGTGTAGAGCTCCTTCCCCAACCCCAAACGCCATATTAGTTTCCTACAAACATAGTTTGTTGCATAGTTGTTCTTTTTCTTGGTCCTAAAACATCTGTATAACAAGACTCATCAAAATTGTCCCAGCCATTCAGTCATTTTTCTGGAACATACCTACATACATACATTGACTTTTATATATATATATAAAGATGCAAAATTCAGCACATAATGGCTTCAAACATTATATTAACTATTTACCCACCAGGCACACAATATTTATATCACAGTAAACCAGTTCTCATTTTACCACAGAAAGATACAGCTAATAGATATTTAATAGTGGCTCCTGGATAGCTGATTGGCTGTACTGATAGGAGGCACTAGAGACAGCAGATTGGCTGTTCAGAAGCCATGAGTGGAGGAGAGAACTAGCTAGCAAGAGTAGCCGTTCACTATTATCAACTGGCAGCTACTTCATTGTGGCAGTTTAGTGTCCCTTTAAATTCTAGGAGAAACTGTGTCTAGTGAGGTATAACTTGGGGCCTTGGCTATAGGTGAAGCTTCCAATGAGAATACTCAGAGAATTCTCTTACAGCACTCTAAAGTGTTAAATAAAGCCCTAATCATTGTATGAATTTCCCAAATAATATTGTATTTAAACTTCCGTAGTGCTTTACAATTACAACCCACATAAGCGCGGAGAGAACATATAAACTCCTTGCAGATGTGTCCAAGGGTGGAATCGAACTCGGGACTTCAGCGGTGCAAGGCATCAGTGCTAACCACAGCTCCCCCTATACAAGGACTTGAATGCAATACTGAAGATAGTTTCTAGGCTTATCAATAGACCAATCATTGATATTGATCGGTTTATCAAATAAATGAAGATCGGGCAAGACGTAGAATTTTGCATTGAACCTGACTGCTAGAAACCATCTTCTATAGATTTCAAGCTGAAATCTGAAGTTTGATCAGAAAGGTAATCAGAAAATAATCAGCTTATGTATATCTAGCTTAGCACAGATAATTACCCTTGGATATTCCCATTGTAATTATTAAGATTATTACCAGGTACATTAGAGATTTCTCCTTCTGGACATGGAACACAATCGTAACAGCAGCGATGTGGGCTCCCAATCCTAGGGGCCTTCCTGAATCCAGGGACACAGTTATCTGAGCACTGAGCTCTTGGCATCTAAAATATCACAATAGAACTATATTAAGGATTGTCAATGTCATCCTGCAGGATAGAGATTAATACAATGGGGATCAATGAACAAGGGGAATGAGGATTTCCATTGCCTGTGGTTAATATCCATGGGGTCTGTATTTCTATTAAATAGGTAAAGGATCTACCTGCCATTATAAAAATGCAAAATTATGCCTGTTGGTGCACAGAGGGAATTATTAATATGTTCAAATACACTAATGTATGTGAACCATTAAGGCCCTGAAGGTAGTTATTTCAACTTGTGTTTTATCACTAATTTAATATCCTGTTGTAGTTCATAGTTTTGCACTGTGTAATATATGGGACATTCCATAACTGGAGATGAACTGTGGGTTCTAATAGAACCCAGTTTCGAATCGAATCCGAGGGATTTGAAGTCCCGACGAAACTATATTGATAATTATTGATATTGAAGGTAGATGATTATCGAAATCGAAAGTAGAAGATTTTTGAAAATTGAAAGTAGATGATTATCGAAATTGAAAGTAGATGATTTTCACTTTAGAAAGGAGATATCCCATGGGCATGAATTCTTTATTTGATGTTAATGGTTACATTTGGTAAGCATCATTCTATAGCCAGTGTAACATTAACATTATTCTAATTTGCTATTTTACATGATTAGGACTCCATGGATCAGGGTCCATATATTAGTAATAATAATATACATGAATGTATGTGATCATCTAGTTATTATCAGTATAGTAGCATTATTATGAGTGGTTTTTTTATAGGTATTTGTTTATACTTATTCATATTTTTGATACATTGAATTTTTAAGGTACTTTGTAAATAGATGTAGCTCTGTATAGGAGAGATTCTATTTCAGTGTGATTCAGGTAGATACATATGATGCACCAATATGACTATGTTATCAGGATATGATACAATAATGCTGATTGTTTCATCAGTATTTTACTTTTACTGTGTATAGCTTTATAGGATCCTGTTCAGCTACTTAAGACATGTCGCTTGGTGTCATCAATAGGTTAATCCTGTAGCGAGATGGACTGGATGTTGGGAGCTCACAAGGACTTACCGTAGTGAAGATCACATGGGTGGAGCACTAGTGAGGGATTGGTGTATTTAAAGGGGTGTGTACATTGTAAAGATTGTGCCTATGATTAAGGACTGGAGGGTCCGAAACGCATCTAATAAACTTGATGTGTTCCGCCGTCAGGGTGCTGCGGAACCAACCACACACTCCGATACAGTGACCGAAAATAACTCCACACCACAACCAGATATATCGTCCAAAGTCCTTGAGGCGATTGCTACCTGCCAATCTACCCTGACCTCAAAGCTAGAGGAGGTCAAAACGGACATTTCCCTGTTACGCCAAGATTTTCAAAATCTCAGAGAGTCACAGAAACTGAAACCCGTATTAACTCACTGGAACAGGACGTACCCCCACTACAACAAAAACTAAATGACCACCAGGCCACAATCCAGTCCATTTTTGCCAAACAGGATGACCTAGAAAATAGACATCGTCGCAATAACCTTCGTTTTGTGGGACTCCCAGAAAAAGCTGAGGGCTCCAACCCCGCCATGTTCCTAGAAGAATTACTAATAACAACATATGGCAGAGATGAATTCTCCAACACTTTTGTGGTGGAACGAGCCCACCGGCTGTGCCACCCCGACCTTCTCCCCCGGGTGCCCACCCAATACCCTCATCGCCAGACTCCTCAACTTCAGGGACAGAGACACAGTACTTCGTTTTACCAGAGAAAAAGGGAATATCATCTTTCAAAATTCAACAATCTCAGTTTACCCAGACTTCTCCACGGAAATCCAAAGGCAAAGAACAAAATTTACCGAAGTAAAACGTCGACTACGCACAGACAACATCAAATACGCTATGCTATTTCCAGCCTCCGAATTATAGACCAAGACACAACTCTTTTCTTCACTACTCCAGCCGAGGCTTCCACGTGGCTGGATAACCATGGAAGATGGAATACAAACAGAACCTAAGCATCAGGGACAGTAACCGGACTTGACGCGTGGCACCCAGTAACCGGACTTGACGCGTGGCCTGGACTGCCATTTCACCATACAGATAAGTGCCTCAATGTATCTAAACAAACTGTTAATGTAATCTAAATAAGGTCCAAGTTAACACCCATACTTTCTCTCCTACTTTTTGAACATTTCCCTTACCGTATACAGACCCCAACCCGCCTCCCCGACCCACCATAGATGGCAAAACCAATCTACAACCCCCTATATAACGAACTTTGCTGGACTGTGTGGGGTCGCCCCCCTGCCCTCCTCCCCTGTCCCCCCCTTCCTTCCTCCCCATTTTTTCCATGTCAGGTGGACTAATGCTCATGAACATCCAAGAACTGTATTACCCAAGTTAAAATATTTCGACCATTGCTATCGGCCGAGTGTCAGCGGAAAATTCTCCGTGCCAATAGAACGAACATTTGCCTCTCGTAGACCAGCTCGGTCTAAATTGTTTATTCATTTATGCATTTATAGCCCACACTGATGGTCCAGTGTGGAGCCGGTTATATATATGTTCATAGTTCTGATCTGTCTATTAATAACCCACGTTTAAGCCCTATAGGCTTCTGTTATTTCACTGCTACCTCAATTCTGTGTATAATGTATTATAATGTATGTTTTGTTTATGTGGAAAACTCCCGGTCCAGTCTTAGTTGCCCCAATGCCAAATGATGACACCTAACCAATTTAGAACTCTGACGTGGAACGTCAGGGGACTCCAAAACAATGTAAAGCGCACAGCGGTTTTACAATATGTTAAAAAACAGCGGGCCGACATAACAGTCCTACTTGAAACCCATCTATACGGCCACCAACAACTAGCCCTCAAAAAACCTTGGGTCGGCTGGGCATACCACCGCAATTTATCTCCTCCTCTAGAGGAGTAGCAATACTTATGGCCAAGTCGCTGCAATTCGAATTGTTGGACCTGAGGCTGGCCGCCGGGGTACATACGTTTTATTATATGCTAAAATTCAATCTAAGCCATTAATTATTTTAGCCTCCTATGTTCCCCCACCCTTCACAATGTCTGCACTACACGCAGGTACACAGTTCCTGGCGGAACACCCCAACGTTCCGGCCATATGGATGGGGGACTTTAACATGGTAACAAACCTTACTCAAGATCGTCTGCACCCCCCAAATTGGGTCCCAACCCCTACTGCTATTACCCGATTTGGTAAATTTATGTAATCATTACACATGGTCGATGCCTGGCACAGCCAACACCCCAATACCCAAGCATACTCATGCTTCTCGGCAACCTACAATACTATTTCACGCATAGACATTATCTTCATTCATACCACTCTATTACCTAGGTTGCGAAACACTGGAATGACACCCAGAATTCTATCCGATCACGCACCTTGTTGGGCTGAAATAGACTGGACTGAAACACCCCCCCCCCACACGTTGGAGACTGAACCCCTTTTGGCTTGGATTAATATCCGAGGAATACGACCTCTCCGAGGAGTAGAAATTTTTTTTCACTAGAAACGAAGGCACAGCTGGTGCACAGTTTGTCTGGGATGCATTCAAAGCCCACGCCAGAATGTCTCTTAGCTCTGCCATTAATAAACTGAAACAAAAATCAGCACAACTGGAAAGAGCTGCTACTAATGCACTCCAAGCTGCCCAAACCGACTCTTGATACAGCAAACGCTTTAAAACTCCAGGCCAGAGAAACCGACAAGGTATATGAAAACAAAGCCAAAAAAACTCTCCACTTCAGCTCCCATTCCTATTTTCAACATGGGGAACGATGCGGTAGACTCCTGGCCTATATGGTAAACAACGAGCACAAGCCGCCAACAGTTATTACACTACGCACCCCCACAGGTCAAACAATTAACGAGCCCCATGAAGTCGTAAAACACCTGGCCAAATACTATGTTGACCTATACTCCTCCACCCTAGAACACACCCAGGAGGAAATCCAAAACTTTCTAAACAACAGCCCACTCCCAACTCTACCCCCTGAAGCATATAGAGAACTGGAAACTCCAATCACTGAGATAGAAATCCAGCAAACCATATCCGTATTAACCCATAAGAAAACCCCAGGTACCGATGGCCTCCCCTTGGAGTTTTACTCCACCTATTCTGAAACCCTATCGCCTAAGCTGTTAAATCTCTACAATTATATGTTCTCCACAAAAACTATACCTCCAACCATGCAAGAGGCCCTAATCATACTTATTCCCAAGCCTGGAAAGGATCCCTTATTCCCAGAGTCTTACAGACCCATTTCCCTTCTACAAACCGATGTTAAAATATTGGCAAAACTCTTATCACTCAGACTTAATAACTGCACTTATCCACTCAGACCAGACCGGATTCATACCCGGAAAAAACACCTCATTAAACACCCTCAGATTTTACATGAACCTGTCCACAAACCATAATAACACTGGGACAAGATGTATAGTGGCCCTTTCTTTGGCAAGTATTACGGGGCTTTGGATTTGGATCCAGTTTTATACGATGGCTCCAAGTCCTATACACACACCCTAAGGCGAAAATTTCACCTTACAGTGTAACCTCGCCGGCATTTCCACTAACTAGAGGCACCCGTCAGGGTTGTCCCCTCTCGCCTCTCCTCTACGCCCTAGTGGTGGAACCGCTGGCCATTCAACTTCGTAATCACACCAACATAAGAGGTCTTATTAAAAATAATCTGGAGGAGAGGGTAAGTCTCTATGCAGACGACATGTTACTTTACCTTGCCGACCAAAACACTTCTTTGGAAGCGGCATTGTTAACAATAACCGAATACAGGAAATTCTCAGGTCTTTCAATAAATTGGACAAAATCTCAAATATTACCGCTTGATAGTTTCCCCCCTGAAGCCCCAACAAACTCATCTCCTCTGGCCCGAGCATCAACAATCAAATACCTGGGAATACAACTCTCTAAACAACCAAAAGAATTTGTTGCCCTCAATATTGAGCCTCTTATAGAGCATATCAAATCCAAAATACAGATCTGGTCCAAATTGCCCCTAGGAGTGATGGGCCGGGCAAACCTAATTAAAATGGTTTTACTACCAAAAATACTATATATATTCTGGCACTCACCCATACTCCTGCAACTGAAATACTTTAAAATTTTAGAATCTCTCCTTAAATCATTTGTCTGGGGACCCCAACGACACAAACTCAACTGGGCAACCCTTAAGAACCCTCCAGAGCTGGGAGGCCTGGCTATCCCTGACCTTCAACGGTACTATATAGCCGCTCAAGTCTCTCATATATTCCACTGGACACATGAGGAATCCGACAGAATGTGCACACTACTCGATGTCCCCAATGCCAGACCACTCTACACCCCACTTGGCCTTATCGACAGGGGATATCGAGGCATAGTTCTGCCTGAAAACCCACACCCAGTACTTGTACAAGCACTAAAGAACTGGGATTTAACAAGCAAATCTTTGGGGGTATCCAAGATTAACAAATCTACACCGCTATGGTACAACAAACAATTACCAGAGTTTCTATCTATACCGCAACCAGAAATTTGGCTAAAATATAAAATCATCCAAATCTCCAACCTTTTAAAAGATAATGCACTTAAAACATTTGACCAACTACAGCAGGATTTCGAACTACCCAACAACATGTTCTTCAGATTTCTCCAGGTCAGACATGCATTCCAGACACAATTTAGCAATCACTCCCTAATTTTTGAGAAAAACCCCTTAATTGCACCCCTAAGTGCCACAACCTCTTCCGGGCTGATCTCAACAATCTACCGCTCCCTTCATCTCCCCTCTGCAAGATCCCTAGTATCCGCTAAAAAACAAACATGGGAAACTGATATTGGTCCAATGACTGGAGAGGAGTGGGAAGAAGCTTTGATAACCCACACCCTGATCTCCCCTAGAGTGTCAGATAGATTAACACAACTGTATATACTCCATAGAGCCTACCTGACCCCAGTACAGCTCTCACAATATAGAACAGAAAAAAGCCCAGACTGTCCCAAATGCTTGCTTGCCCCCGGTAATTTTTTCCATATGATTTTGGCCTGTCCAAAGATCCAGGGATTCTGGTACCAGATCACGAAGTTCCTGCACGACCATATGGGCTCCCCTGTCGGACTAGACCCCAGGGTGTGCCTCCTTGGGATCTCAGAAGAGTCAATCCCTGATCGGTATATGCGAATATTCCTTACTGAACCTGGATTCAAGCCACCCCACCATCCCTGACAGCATGGAAAGCGGCAATTAATGCAATACTTCCATATAAAAAACTAGCCTACACTCATCGAGGCTGTCCCACAAAATACACCAAGATCTGGGCCGGATGGGAAACATCCCCCTTCTCCTGCAATGACTAAAACAACTGAATAAATAGTAAGAATGACTAAGTGGCAGTGAACAGCTATAATTTACAAAAATATCGATATATTCAGAGACAGATTGTTGTAAAAGTTATATCTTTATATTTTTACTTTAATTTGAACTTTATTTCGGTTAAGAAGTATTGGATGACACGACATGTATTATATATATTATAATGTACCAAATCGCTTACTATGTAATACACTCAACAATCTTCTATTTTTAAAGTACTTAACCTAGCAATAACAGTAATAGTATGTGTATCCAGAACTCAATTAGTTTAATGACTGTTTAAAAACTGTTTTTTTTCCTGTTTTATTATTAATAAAGCTCCTCCAAATAGAGGGAATTTAAAAAAAAAATAAACTTGATGTATTGAAGATTCATGCAGCTTTGCCTTCCTTATCCCGGTGACTTCGGACAGTGCGAAAACCGTTCACTTACCTGATCTACTTTGGATACATGGGTCCTTGCGATGGACCTGGGGCCTCTAGCACCCAGGTCACATGGAGTGTGGTAAGCTTTAATTATGACTGATTTTTTTCTTCGATGCACAGCTGATTAGGCGACGGGTCCGGGGTGATACCCGGACCACTATCTAAGTAAGAATTGCTTGAATAGTCAGTTTATCTGTGTAACTACACATACAGATTTTAGTAAATATTTCAGGCTCTTTATTTTATATATCAGGTTATATTTGTACGATAACCTGTTTTTTATTAGTTACAATATATATTTATATACAGAGAAAGGGAGAGAGACAGAGAGAAAGATACAAGATTATCTGGTGAATGAAGGACCCAACTGTTATAAGCAGGGCTGTATTTATTACAGACTGGTTGGTTTTACACTGTAATTATTCACACTCAGCTTTGCTACATGTGTTTCTGATATCCCTTTAATTACCATGTCTCTCACTCTAGACTGGTTTGAAATCCAAATCCCTATGTTCTAACAGCCAAATACTGAGAACTAAACTGAGAGCCAACTGAACAAAAGGCTGTCCTTCAAGCTACCCAGTCAGAATCAATAAGCTGATTTCCCAGTACATGCCTTAGTACAAAGACATAACATTACAGATGAAATGCTAAACTGAAACTAGGACCACTTACTGAACATGCACTATTTGTAGTGTCTCTTAAACCCACCCCCAAAATCTGATTGGTCCAAGATCCAAGATCCAATCAGATTTAGGATTGTATCTAAACCAATCAGACATTAGAGGTGTGTTTGGGAAATACTATAAAAAGTGAGAGGTCTGAGTTACAGCTTAGTATAGGCTCAGCAGCTATACTGGCATGTCATGGAATTGTACTTAGATAAAAGCAATGCAAGCTGTTTGCTGTAAAACTAGTGTAGCTGGCTGGAAAAGCTCAATGAGCTGTCTTCAGCCATGGTGGCTTTCAGTTTGTTCTTGTTTATTGCACTGTTTTTGCTGACAAGCATCAATACAGGGTTAGTGTGAGATCTGGTTAAACCCTGAATACAGCATTAATATTCTCATTCCAACCTCTGGTTATTTGGAGGACCTATGGGAAGGCATTCAGTGAAAATAAGATATTTTTACACAGGTGAATAGGAATTGCATCAATATCAATCAATATAATGTTAAATTCGCTGAACTTGAATATGATTTTGATTCTCCTGGTCAAACACCTTACAACAGATTTGCCCAACACTACTGCAGATGTCATTGGACCACATTGGACCAGCATTTTCCTAGAAACACTCCCCCACCAGTAGAAGGAAATCAGAATGGATTGTGGGAGTTACTTATTAGAATAGAGAAAAAAAATCTTAGCAACTTTTTTTATAATAACCTGTAACATTACACAAGTCTCTCTATGTTCATGTTTAAACAAACACCATCCAGGTATCTGTAAACTTCATAAAGAATAATATTTACTAAGAGACCAAGTAAGTTAGGGAGAGTTTTCTCCACATCTCCCTTACTCATCATGCAAAGAAGAGACTTCTGGGTAATCTTCCAGCTGGTGGTTAAAAATGGGAGGGGTAAACAGCTAATTAGTACTAATGTGCCCACCGGGCACAATGGTGGGTGGAGTCCTAAGATATGCAGATTCAGCATGTACTTCAAAGAATTTAGAAATTTGCAAGGTGATTACAATGGTTGCCCTGTAAATTCAGACATAACAATCAGATCATTTTATAGCAAATTACGAGGCCTTTTACTCAAATGTTGTGTTTTGGGTGAAGATTTCCTTTAACAGCTATAGGCATAAGTGATAGGCAGATCCTGAACCACTTGCATGTTTGTGCACATAAACGTATCAAAAGGGTTACCCTATAAATATATATATATATATATATATATATATATACTAGCAAAAGTGTGCCTGTTGGTGCACAGTGGAAATTACGTGTGTATGTTTTGCTATGTGTACATGCAGTTCTCACAGGAACCATCAGGAAACATCCAGGGGAGCAATAATAAAATAAGTCTGAAGGTCCTAAAAAAAACAAGCAATTAACCCACACCTTAAATTATGTAATAATGTATAATATCCATAAATTCATTTTTTTTTTTTTTTTTTTTAGGGCTTTGAGAAAAACCGCATACTGTATGGATTTATGTTTTTTTAGGACGACAAAATAGGAAACCAATTCCATCTTGTCCGTAGAGCTTTTCCAGATCCCAAGGGCAGATATGTTGGATTTATGAGTGACAGAAATTATTAAGCGGAGATATGAACTTGATTAAATTGAATACATTTTAAAATATTTTTTTGGGGGGTTCTGGTTATATTTATAGTTCATAATGTTTTATAAGTTATGTAAAATAACTTATGTTAATTATTTGTTAATGTTTCATATTTTTAATAAATACAATATTTAAATATTAATAAAAAACTTTTTGCATTCATTTTTAATATTTATTTTATTTTTTTATAATAAAAAAAAGACATCTTATTTCGATGTATGTCTTTGGGTTTAAGTTAATGTTTGGTATCTGTAAGAATTATATAAATCTTATAAACTAATCTTTTACTAAACAACATTTTAACAATAAACTACACAATTGTAAATGAATAACTCACTTTTCAAAATTACACAACAAATCAAATTACAATTGTCTAAATAACCTACTCGAGAAAGATATTGATGTTCATGTAATTGCAACGGATCGTCATGTTTGTATAAGAAATTTTTTATGCACTGAATACCCTGAAATATTTGATGTCTGGAATTTAGCTAAAGGTGTATCAAAGAAAATTATAACAGCAAGTAAACAAAGGGATTACACTGATCTAAAATCTTGGGTTACACCAATTACTAACCATCTTTGGTGGTGTGCTCAAAGCTGTAATCAAAGCAAAGAACAAATAGTGGATGGTTGAAAATCTCTTATGTATCATGTTGCTAATAAACACACCTTTCCATCCATGAAAAACTACCCAATGTGTGGACACGGGGAATTAGAAGAGGAAAATACTATTTGTTGGATTGATTTAATTTTTTTTTCTAATGTAATTATTGGTTTCATGCAAGGTTTAGAATCTTTATATTGACAAGGAATCATATGCAATAGAACATCCAAATTTTCCTCAAATATCAAGAATTTGAATTGCTTAACTGGAGATTTTCTAGCGGTAAATGTTAATTCTTCAGAATCCTCCGAACTGATAACCTGTTCAAGTGGTTCCAATAAAGCTTGATTATCCTCAGGTTCATAAGTTGGGTCTTGAATCTCCCTTGGTTTATCACTGACAAAAGAAATATTAACATCAGAAATATTAGATGTAATAGTTTCCAAATTTTCAATATCTTCAAAACTTGAAGATATTAGTGATGTTGTTGGTAAATCCTTAATGGGAGTCGATATAATTGGTCCATAATCATGATCAAGCCTCACTTGTTCTAGATTGGAAACAGTCTGAATAAATTTATTGTTGGTCTTAATAACATCAGTTTGAATTTTAATTTCCCTATTTGAAATTTTTCTGTATTCATTGAGGCATCGCTGGTCCACCACTTAGATTCATTCTGAGTTCCAACAGTTACCAAATAACCTATTATACGAACAATTGTAGATGAGGTTGACGGTGTTTCTTCATCCACCCTTTTTATTTTAGGAGCAGGGACATTTACTTGTGGAATACCTTTCTTATGAATGGTGGGAAAAGGAAATATTGTAGGAACGGAGTTTGGTTTCAAGACTTCTTGTTCCCTTCATATAATATTGATCCTCTGCGAAATGTTTGGAGCACATTCTATGCACACATCCTTTTGCACCTTTAAGAATCTTTTCGACTGTTTCGTCAAAATTGTCCTTATTTTGACCTGTTTGACGTAACCAATTAATGATACGATTTTTATCGTTTGGAAAAGGATGTCGAGTAACATCTGGGTATAGATGTTTTTCTCCGCCATTATAAGGACATCTTTGACAAAACAGTGCACCATTTTGAGCTAATATAATTAAAAAAAAATGAATCATATTTGTTATTTTTTTAATAAAAAAATCATCAAAAATAAAAATAAATATTTTAGAAAAAAGTTCAGATTAATAATTTTTTTATAACTAAAATATATTAATAATAAAAATGTATAAATAATTCAATAAGTAAATATATATATATAAATGTATCAAATATTATATATTATTTCAATACCAAATATTATATATATTTTATATATATATATATATATATATATATTAACGGATAACTCCACCCTCTTATGAACATCTTTTAGAAAGAATGGCCTCTTTAAAATATGATAATATATCATACTTTGTCCTATAAATTCATTACTATATGCCTGCTATGCTTCTGGATGCCTCATGGAAACTGAGCAATTTAGAAACCTGAACTGAGACTTTACTGAGCCTGGGCATGCTCAGAAGAGGCAGATAGGGGATTAACATTCAGTCATTGGCTGTGATGTCAACTGTCAAATCCATAACTGACAGTTGAGTTGCTAACTGGAAGAACCAGGAAGCAGAAACAGGGGAAACAGGACATTGAGCATGAAGTCATGTTAGATTTCAACCTATTATATTACTGTTTAGGGTTTTGGGGAAGGATTTACCTCTACGTAAGTTTTCATTTTATGGCTGGACTTGCCCTTTAAGTGATATAGACAGCTAGATAAATTTCTCATATATATGTAAAAATATATATTTTTTAAATTATATTATGACAGGTGGTCACCCAGGGTCCCTGATATAGTTGATAATAATGTATAATTATGCCCTAATCAGATATATCAAAATAATAAGACTTCTGGAGTTTTTGGGCTAAGAGGTTCCAAGGCTATGATTTCAATCGGTGAGACTAATTGATAACATTCCAGGAGCACAATATGGAATAAAGGAAGTTTGGGAGTGCAGGGGTAGTCTGGGGAGATCTGGGAACTAAGGGTATTCTGGGGAAATCTGGATACAAGGAATATGGGAGTACAAGGCTGGAGTGAAGGGGTTAAAGTTATAGGTTCTACGTCTCCTTAATGAAAAACACATTTAGTGCTGGGAGGGGACACAATACCTCTTCTGATAGGTCTTTTTGTTACCATGAATGTACGCCCAACATATGTTATGGATTATGTAAACATTCCTTAGTGTGATGTCATTTTGCCTATATAAACCAGTGAGCAGGTCTCTGTAAGGGGGGCTAGTGACATACAAAGGATCTGTCAGTAGTCTCTGCATATGCAATAAAGGACCTCCTTCTTTTATCAATTGGTCTCTAGAAGTGATATCTCATAGCCAGGGTGACAAAACAGGTACCCTGTGTGGACTGACATTCAGATGGAGGCACGGCTGAGATATTTCCTCTCAAAGGGTACAGTCCAGCAAGGATCTGAGGGAGAGATGATGGAGTGATAGGTGGACAAATCTTCACAATGCATTGGTAAGACCATTTTTTTTGTGGTTTTATTTCGACTTTGTCTATCAAAATCAATCCCTATCGGTCTGAGAGCCTCTGCTGGAATGTCATCCTCAGTCAGGTGATGTCACTCTAGAGTTTATGTTGTAATTTTGTCTGTTTTAATACTAACAAAACTTGTGTGACGGAGTGTGAATTGTTTGTCTAGTATACTCATGTTTCATGTTTCATGCAATGGCCAATACTGAGAATAATTCTGTTAGATTAATTGTAATTGTCAACCTAAGACTGTGTTTTGTTTTGAAAGTCAGGAATATTATGGACAATGTTTGGTGTAGATTGTGTAGATGTTGAAGTCGTTGTTCGAAGGAAAGGGTTAATTTTTAAAAGTCTGAAGATAGAGCAGGAACCATAATTTGTTACAGCTGTGTAGCAGAATTCAAGATAACCTAATTGTATCCAGATGTGACAGTCTTTCATTCACAGATGAATGAGGGGAAAATAGTTCTATTTTCAATCTAATAACATTGCAAATTATTCAAACAAGGGGAAGACTTGTATTAGAATTTGTTATAATATTTGCTAGGGAAGCCATTGTATGCTCTATTATGCTATGGGAAAGTGTGTATTTGTTGTCTGTAATGCGTTAACATTCAGTGTACAGGGGGTTAACACAGCCACTGCTTAAATCATGCTACACCCATGTGAATAGAATCAAAACAAGTAAAATTATCTGTTACTTTGGGGTTTATTCTTCTAGTAACCTGCAATCTATTTCAAACACTCCCTTTCTAATGACTCTTATATTGTGACTGTGAGGGGAAATTCAAAATCACTGGCATCCTCAACATGAGCTTGTGGTGTTGAGAGACGTGCATAGGGTCTTTTCACCCGGAGATTTAAAAATGTACTGGCCAGTACAGAATTATTTTATTTATTTAGGGAAGAGTCCTTATATAAGAGCTCTTTCGAGAGAGGGTATATATGCTCTCTGGGATGGTAGGGGAAAGAGGCTGCACGTAGAGTGATACACAGAATAATTCTTTAAAGTCCACTTTAAGATGGGGAATATAGTTAGTAGTGTGATAAAGTGTAACCTACAGAAATACCAAGTGGAGTGAGATGACCAGTTGGCAGGTGAAACCCATATCCTATATTTCATATCATTACAGGGAACATTTCATTTGTTCAGATGGGTACACTAGACATAAATATATAGACTGTCACTAGAGACACACACAGTTACACAGAGCACTCTCCCTTTAGAATAAGAAAACACATTGCCATATGTTTGTTAAGCTAGAATGAAATCCTACACCACGTCAAATTGACGAAGCTATCGCTGTGATATACATTGTTGCTGTACTATTATGCTCGCAACATGGATGATTTAATGAAACAGTTAAATTTCAGTGGGATCATATCATTATTACAGAGGATAATAAGTGCACGATTCTCCCCGGTAATAAAAACCACAATAACCCCTTTAAAAGAACAAGGTTTGGAATGAGGGAACCAGATGGTTTTAGATAACAGCGTACATGCTTAGATCAAAGAACACAAGTAAATATGGGTTAGGTTAACAATGTAAAACTTATAATAGTCTAAATGAAGGTATTTGATTATCTGTAGGTTCTATTCTTCATTTCCCCTGGATTTAACAAGATTAGAAATAAATTATAGATTTTTGATGGAAGTAGAACAATCTAGTTGAATAGTGTGTGGTTAGAATGCAAGGATTGGACTCAAATGAGTTCCAGATGTTGTGGTTTGGGAAAAAAAAAAAAAAAAAGGATTTTTTTTGTTAGTGTCAGCAAAGCAGCTGATCTGTTTCTTTAATTAAACACCCTTGGTTCTACACGTGAATACAAAAATCATAAAATAATTTTAGAATGGGATGTAAATGGTTTTAGATGGAATCTGTGTTGTTAATGTAAAGATTGGAAATGTATATGAAAATGAAAAGTTTACAGAAAGTAATGTGTATCTATTTACATGAAGGAGGAACCTTGAAAAGAGAGTTATAATTAAAAGTATGTTGAACATGGAAAGTATGGATTTGTGTGGTGATAAATTATGTGTTTTTTTAACGTTGGAAACTGACTATGTTACATTTTATCTTCCCTTACCAGGGAGTAGAAAGTGCATTTTAGGTTTGGTCTGTGGTTAGACTGTGATGGACTTATAGAATAAAGCAGAATATGAATGTAAAACTAACTGACTCAACTAACCTTTCCAATTGTTTTGAGCTGTTTCAGGAAATACAGGGAACGGCATTCTTTTGCCAGGAGACCCCATCTGGGTGGACGAGTGGTGGCATATGAGAACTACACCTGGATCCAGTTTATTCAAGGAGCTCTCACCTGTGTTAAAGTGGTAGTGGCACAGCTCTCCTCACTGAAAGGTAGCAGTTATTCGCATAGGGTAACCACTAACTGTATATGCTTCACATGCGCAGGAATCATTCAATGTCGCAGACCACGGCACCTCTCCTCAGCACGCCTAGGCAGTATGAGTCTATCCTATTAGAGTCTGGGGAAATGAGGTTAAACGCTGCACAGTCCTCAATCCAGCACCTTCCCTCCTGCCAGAGGACGGTGATGCCAAGATAGTGTTAGGACCATGATTTCTACAACTGATGGAGGAAGAGACTAGCCAATTGTCTCCGTAAGTGGAGCCGCTGCAAGCCCCTGACCTTACTTTTATTATAGATGGTTCCAGGTATTATGTAGATGGAGCTCCAGCGCACCTCCTATGCCATCATATCGTTAACAGCGAAGGTTTCCCACATTAGATGCTGGCCGTTGCCACCTTCCACTCAGCACAGCAGGCGAATTGGTCACATTGGGTAGGCAGTGTACACGCTTCAGGTAAGACTGCTAACATTTACACTGACAGTATGTATCGCATATGGAATTGCACATGATTTTGGACCCATCTGGAAAAACAGAGGATTCAAAACCATGTAGGTTCCCACTCACAAACTGGGTAGAAGAAAACTTTTTCAAGAGGGTCTCCTTGCCAATAAAGGTGGCCATCTTTAAAGTTAAAGGCACCACAAGACTCAGTCCCTATGAGATACTTATTTGGCTACAAGCCATAGACAGGGTTATACTATCCTTATCAGATGGAGGCAATGCACTATGATCTGTGTTCTTATGTTATTACGTTATAGAAGGAGCTTACTACAGTGTATCTTCATGTACATGACAGTTTACGATTAGAGAACCACAACATCCTGTAAACAGGCACTGGGTGATGGTCAAATGTTCCATAAGCGTTCCCTGGCCCATGATTCGAAGGTCCATACCAAGTGCTACTTACAACTGCAGTGAACTAGAGGGAAAGCCAACATGGCTCCATGCCAGCCACTGCAAACAGCTCTTCATACAATACCCAAGATCCTGTGTACAACCTACCGTTATAATGCTAAGTTTATGCTTTTTATCATTTATCTTGTTTGCCTGTCAAGTTAGCCATGTGCAGGGTTGGTGAATCCGACCTGTACATCACTAATATATCTGTATACATCACTAATATATCTGTATACATCACTAATATTATCTGTATACATCACTAATATATCTGTTACATCACTAACATATACTGTATACATCACTATATCTGTATACATCACTAATATATCTGTATACATCACAATATATCTGTATAATCACTAATATATATCTTATAACCTCACTGTCAGAAGCTTCTGTCTTCCAAAAATAATAATGATCGAAACTAACACTATAAGGACGAATACATGTCTCTAAACACCATGTAATGTAACATTACAGACTTACACCACCCCATCACATAGAGGGAAGCATAATGAAATAGAAGATCAGCTTCCCCTTATCATGGGCAACAGGATCTTAGGGGTGAGAATACATACCAGGGAGATACATTACGGGAGAGACAATAGGGAGATAACATACAGAACCTGGGAGCGAATAAAAAAAGAATACATACAGGGAGAATACATATAGGGAGAATACATACAGGGACATGGAAGAATACATACAGGGAGAATACATACAGGGACATGGAAGTTTAAATACAATAGATTATGTACATATCTCCACAGTTAAATGAGACAAACATTCCATAAGGAAACTAATTTCTACAGAAGGGACATCTTTGCAGATAGCAGGATAGGCGTATGAACCATCAGTGTGTTTAAAATTCTCTCATGAGAATAGTCAACCCACACCAGAATATAATACAATACAGTACATACACTTCCACAGAAGGGTTAAATCATACAAATAAGCATGACATAGTGAAAAGGGAGCTCTCAGTGATGCAGATAATGCGTGGATGTGATTTCCACCATGGACAGGCTGGGGATAGAACTTGCTAACAGACTAAATAAATAAGCTGAAATAATGGATGGGATTGTTAATGAAACTACCAGTGCTATACGTGTTATTAATGATGAACTTTCACAGGTCAGAAAAGTAGCCTTGCAGAACAGAATGGCATTGGATTACATCTTAGCAGCCCAAGGAGGTGTGTGTGTCCTTATTGGTGTGGAATGTTGCACTTGGATTGAGGATTCCCATGACCCAGTACTACCTCACCTTGCTAAAGTGGACAGTTTACAACAAAAATTAAGAGACATTTCTAAAGAACTGATGGAATCCTTTCAAGTGGCTCGGCAACATTGGATCCTGGCTCCACAATGTTTTTGGCAATTTTGTGACTTTCTTACTGACCATTGTTATTGTGATTATTTTGATTGTCATAATGGCTAAAATACTTGTCAAATGCTGTATGAATATGGAGTCAAAGATGATCAACACACACCTACTATACACATTCTAACTGACAGTTTAAATCTAATAATGGAGTATATCTTTTAACCATGATAATTTCTTGACAGATAGATATACATAAAATTAACACATTCTATGCCTAAATATAAAGGCAAATAAATAAAATGGTACATATTATGGGTGGTACAGGGATACCATTAGGGACCCAATGTTCAATAGGAAGTGTTTATTATTTACTATGGTTACCTTGTACATAAAAGGTAACATCCCACCTCTTATAATCACTAATTAAGATAGGGACAAGACAGATAAATGTGAGGCAGGGAATGGAAGGTGATTTCCCCAATCCAGTTCCTTCCTGTCACATGTGCACCACAAGGGTGGTACATGTTACAAAGTACCTGCCAGGGGATCACAGTCATCTGAATAGGTAGGGTGATGGTTTGTGATCGTAAATCACGATCAAGAGGGGGGAGTGACAGGTGGTCACCCAGGGTCCCTGATATAGTTGATAATAATGTATAATTATGCCCTAATCAGATATATTAAAATAATAAGACTTCTGGAGTTTTTGGGCTAAGAGGTTCAAAGGCTATGATTTCAATCGGTGAGACTAATTGATAACATTCCAGGAGCACAATATGGAATAAAGGAAGTTTGGGAGTGCAGGGGTAGTCTGGGGAGATCTGGGAACTAAGGGTATTCTGGTGAGATCTGGATACAAGGAATATGGTAGTACAAGGCTGGAGTGAAGGGGTTAAAGTTATAGGTTCTACGTCTCCTTAATGAAAAACACATTTAGTGCTGGGAGGGGATACAATACCTCTTCTGATAGGTCTTTTTGTTACCATGAATGTACGCCCAACATATGTTATGGATTATGTAAACATTCCTTAGTGTGATGTCATTTTGCCTATATAAACCAGTGAGCAGGTCTCTGTAAGGGGGGCTAGTGACATACAAAGAATCTATCAGTAGTCTCTGCATATGCAATAAAGGACCTCCTTCTTTTATCAATTTGGTCTCTAGAAGTGATATCTCATAGCCAGGGTGACAAACAGGTACCCTGTGTGGACTGACATTCAGATGGAGGCACGGCTGAGATATTTCCTCTCAAAGGGTACAGTCCAGCAAAGGATCTGAGCGGAGAGATGATGGGAGTGATAGGTGGACAAATCTTCACAATGCATTGGTAAGACCATTTTTTTTGTGGTTTTATTTCGACTTTGTCTATCAAAATCAATCCCTATCGGTCTGAGAGCCTCTGCTGGAATGTCATCCTCAGTCAGGTGATGTCACTCTAGAGTTTATGTTGTAATTTTTGTCTGTCTTAATACTAACAAACTTGTGTGACTGGAGTGTGAATTGTTTGTCTAGTAATACTCATGTTTCATGTTTCATGCAATGGCCAATACTGAGAATAATTCTGTTAGATTTAATTGTAATTGTCAACCTAAGACTGTGTATTGTTTGAAATGTTCAGGAATATTATGACAATGTTTGTGTAGATTGTGTAGATGTTGAAGTCGTTGTTCGAAGGAAAGGGGTTAATTTTTAAAAGTCTGAAGATAGAGCAGGAACCATAATTTGTTACAGCTGTGTAGGCAGAATTCAAGATAACCTAATTGTATCCAGATGTGACAGTCATTTCATTCACAGATGAATGAGGGAAAATAGTTCTATTTTCAATCTAATAACATTGCAAATTATTCAAACAAGGGGAAGACTTGTATTAGAATTTGTTATAATACTTTGCTAGGGAAAGCCAATTGTATGCTCTATTATGCTATGGGGAAAGTGTATATTGTGTCTGTATAATGCTGTTAAACATTCAGTGTACAGGGGGTTAACACAGCCACTGCTTAAATCATGCTACACCCATGTGAATAGAATCAAAACAAGTAAAATTATCTGTTACTTTGGGGTTTATTCTTCTAGTAACCTGCAATCTATTTCAAACACTCCACTTTTCTAATGACTCTTATATTGTGACTGTGAGGGGAAAATTCAAAATCACTGGCATCCTCAACATGAGCTTGTGGTGTTGAGAGACGTGCATAGGGTCTTTTCACCCGGAGATTTAAAAATGTACTGGCCAGTACAGAATTTATTTTATTTTATTTAGGGAAGAGTCCTTTATATAAGAGCTCTTTCGAGAGAGGGTATATATGCTCTCTGGGATGGTAGGGGAAAAGAGCTGCACGTAGAGTGATACACAGAATAATTCTTTAAAGTCACACTTTAAGATGGGGAATATAGTTAGTAGTCGTGATAAATGTGTAACCTACAGAAATACCAAGTGGAGTGAGATGACCAGGTTGGCAGGTGAAACCCCATATCCTATATTTCATATCATTACAGGGAACATTTCATTTGTTCAGATGGGTACACTTAGACAGTAAATATATAGACTGTCAATAGAGACACACACAGTACACAGAGCACTCTCCCTTTAGAATAAGAAACACATTGCCATATGTTTTGTTAAGCTAGAATGAAATCCTACACCACGTCAAATTGACGAAGCTATCGCTGTGATATACAATTGTTGCTGTACTATTAATGCTCGCAACATGGATGATTTAATGAAACAGTTAAAATTTCAGTGGGATCATATCATTATTACAGAGGATAATAAGTGCACGATTCTCCCCGGTAATAAGAAACCACATAACCCCTTTAAAAAGAAACAAGGTTTGGAATGAGGGAACCAGATGGTTTAGATAACAGCCGTTACATGCTTAGATCAAAGAACACAAGTAAATATGGGTTAGGTTAACAATGTAAAATTATAATATGTCTAATGAAGGTATTTGACTTATCTGTAGGTTCTATCTTCATTTACCCCTGGATTTAACAAGATTAGAAATAAATTATAGATTTTTGATTGGAAATGTAGTAACAATCTAGTTGAATAGTGTGTGGTAGAATGCAAGGATTGGACTCAAATGAGTTCCAGATGTTGGTGTGTTTGGGAAAAAAAAGAAAAAAAAAAGGATTTTTTTTTGTTAGTGTCAGCAAAGCAGCTGATCTGTTTCTTTAATTAAACACCCTTGGTTCTACAAGTGAATACAAAATCATAAAAATAATTTTAGAATGGGATGTAAATGGTTTTAGATGGAATCTGTGTTGTTAATGTAGAAGTTGGAAAATGTATATGAAAATGAAAAGTTTACAGAAAGTAATGTGTATCTAATTTACATAGAAGGAGGAACCTTGAAAAGAGAGTTATAATTAAAAGTATGTTGAACATGGAAAGTATTGGATTTGTGTGGTGATAAATTATGTGTTTTTTTAACGTTGGAAAACTGATATGTTACATTTTATCTTCCCTTACAGGGAGTAGAAAGTGCATTTTAGGTTTGGTCTGTGGTTAGACTGTGATGGACTTATAGAATAAAGCAGAATATGTAATGTAAAACTAACTGACTCAACTAAACCTTTCCAATTGTTTTGAGCTGTTTCAGGAAATACAGGGAACGGCATTCTTTGCCAGGAGACCCCATCTGGGTGACGAGTGGTGGCATATGAGAACTACACCTGGATCCAGTTATTCAAGGAGCTCTCACCTGTGTTAAAGTGGTAGTGGCAGCAGCTCTCCTCACTGAAAAGGTAGCAGTTATTCGCATAGGGTAACCACTAACTGTATATGCTTCACATGCAGCAGGAATCATTCAATGTGCGCAGACACGGCACCTCTCCTCAGCACGCCTAGGCAAGTATGAGTCTATCCTATTAGAGTCTGGGGAAATAGAGGTTAAACGCTGCACAGTCCTCAATCCAGCCACCTTCCTCCTGCCAGAGGACGGTGATGCCAAGATAGTGTTAGAGGACCATGATTGTCTACAACTGATGGAGGAAGAGACTAGCCAATTGTCTCCGGTAAGTGAGGAGCCGCTGCAAGCCCCTGACCTTACTTTATTTATAGATGGTTCCAGGTTATATGTAGATGGAGCTCCACGCACCTCCTATGCCATCATATCGTTAACAGCTGAAGGTTTCCCTACATTAGATGCTGGCCGATTGCCACCTTCCTACTCAGCACAGCAGGCGGAATTGGTCACATTGGGTAAGGCATGTGTACACGCTTCAGGTAAGACTGCTAACATTTACACTGACAGTATGTATGCATATGGAATTGCACATGATTTTGGACCCATCTGGAAAAACAGAGGATTCAAAACCATGTAAGGTTCACCCATCAAAAACTGGGTAGAAGAAAAACTTTTTCAAGAGGGTCTCCTTGCCAATAAAGGTGGCCATCTTTAAAGTTAAAGGCACCACCAAGACTCAGTCCCTATGAGATCTTATTTGGCTACAAGCCATAGACAGGGTTATACTATCCTTATCAGATGGAGGCAATGCACTATGATCTGTGTTCTTATGTTATTACGTTATAGAAGGAGCTTACTACAGTGTATCTTCATGTACATGACAGTTTACCAGATGTAGAGAACCAACAACATCCTGTAAAGCCAGGCGACTGGGTGATGGTCAAAATGTTCCATAAGCGTTCCCTTGGCCCATGATTCGAAGGTCCATACCAAGTGCTACTTACAACTGCAGTGAAACTAGAGGGAAAGCCAACATGGCTCCATGCCAGCCACTGCAAACAGCGTCTTCAATACAATACCCAAGATCCTGTGTACAACCTACCGTTATAATGCTAAGTTTATGCTTTTTATCATTTATCTTGTTTGCCTGTCAAGTTAGCCATGTGCAGGGTGGTGAATCCGACCTGTACATCACTAATATATCTGTATACATCACTAATATATCTAATTATAAGTCACTCAAGTATATCTGTAGACATCACTAATATATCGTATACAATGTCGCACTTAATATATCTGTTTACATCACTTAATATATCTGATAAACGCACTGTCAGAAGGCTTCTGTCCTCCAAAAAATAAATGATCATGAAACTAACACAGTTAAAGGACGATACATCTCTAAATCACCTGCTAAACTTACACGTACAGACCGTTACACACCACACTCACATAGTAAGGGGAAGATATGAAAAGAAGATCCCGCTTTCCATTATCATGGGAACAGGGATCGTCTAGGGGGAATACATACAATGGGGAGAATACATACAGGGAGAATAACATTATCGGAGAATACATACTAGTGCACATGGGAGAATACATACAGAGTAGAATACATACAGGGAGAATACATTATAGGGAGAATACTACAGAGGACATGGAAGAAGAGTACATACAGAGAGAATGACATACAGGGACATGGAAGTTTAAATACAATAGATGAATGGACATACTCCACCGTTAAAGGAGACAAAACATTCCATACGGAAACTATGTATTTTCTACAGAAGGGACATCTTTGCAGGATGAGCAGGAGAGGCGATATTATGAACCATCGTGGGTGTTTAAAATATCGCCATGAGAAATAGTCAACCCACACTCAAAATATAATACAACAACAGTAATAGATCTCCCACAGAAGGTTTAGTTTGAAATCATACAAATAAGCAGACATGTGAAAAAGGGAGCCTCGTGATGCAGATTAAGCGTGGATGTGATTTCACCATGGACAGGCTGGGTATAGAACTTGCTAACAGACTAAATACAATAGCTGAAATAAGGATGGAAGATTGTTAATGAAATACCAGTGCTATACGTGTTATTAATGATGAAATGTCACAGGTCAGAAAAGTAGGCCTGCAGAACAGAATGGCAGTGGGATTACATCGTTTCAGCCACAAAGGAAGGTTGTGTGGTCCTTTTGGGTTGATGTTGCACTTAGGTATTGAGGGATTCCCCGACCCGTAATACTACCTCACCTTGCTAAAAGTGGACATTTACAACAAAAATTAAGAGACATTTTAAAGAAAACGAGGGAATCCTTCAAGTGGCTCGGCAACATTGGATTCCTAGGCTCCACAATGTTTTGGCAATTTTGTGACTTTCTTAGCTGACCATTGTTTTAATGTGATTATTATTGTCATAAGGGCTAAAAAATTGACGTGGTCCAAAGCTGAGTATGAATATGTAGTCCAAAGATGATAATCACAACGACCTATCTATTACACATTCTAACGCCTTGTTTCAATTAATAATGGAGTATACATTTAAGAACACATATAATTCTTGACAGATAGATTATACATAAATGAGTTTAACAATTCCTATTGCCTAAATATAAATGGACATAAAGAAAAATGTACATATTTATGGGTGGGATACAGGATACCATATAGGGAGGCCCAATGTTCAAAGGAAAGTGTTTTATATACTAGGTAATTATGTAAGAAAATATGAACATCCACCACTCTATTAATCACTATATGAAGATAGGGACAAGACAGTAAATGTGATGGAAATTGGAAGGGAAGGTGATTTACCCCAATCCAGTTCTTCCTGTCCACATGTGCACCAACAAGGGTCGGTACACGTTACAGTCCCTGCCGGGATGGATCACAGTTAGATCTGAATAAGTGGTTTAGGGTGATGGTTTGTTATCGTTAAATCACGATCAAGAGGGGGAAGTGCCAGGTGGTCCACAGGGCCCTATATAGTTGCTAATAATGTATAAATCTCTGCCCTAACTCACAGATATAGTAAAATAATAGACTTCTGGAGTTTTTGGGCAGAGGTCAAGGCTTGATGTCACTCGGTGAGACGTAATTGATAACATCTCAGGAGCCACAATATGGAAAAAGGAAGTTGGGAGTGGCGAAGGGGTAGGTCGGGGAGATCTGGGAAATAAGGGTATTCTGGTGATGAGGGATACAAGGAATATGGTAGTACAATGCTGGAGTGAAGGGTTAATGTGTTCGGTTTTTAAAGTTATGGTTTAGTCTCCTAATGAAGAAAAACACGATTAGTGACGCGGAGGGGTAATACAACGACCCTTCTGTAGGTAGCTTTTAGTATCCTATGAATGTACGCCCAACTGATGTGTATGATTATGTAACATCCTTGTGTGATGTACACATTTGTCTATATAAAAACCAGTGAGAGGGTTCTGTAAGGGGGGCTAGGAATAGTATATAGTAAAGAAATGCTAGCAGTAGTATAATGTATGGATTCCGCTCTGCATATTGCAATAAAGGACCTCCTCTGTTATCAATTAGTTTGGTCTCTATAAGTTGATTTATCTCATTAGACGAGGTGTTGGACAAAACAGGTTACCTGTGTGGACTGACATTCATATTATATATAATATATATATATTATAAATTAATTAATGGAAAATATACTATTAATATACTATAATTGTGCAGCGGAAGAAAGCAGAAAAACCACAGGTGAAAATCCTATGATACCGCCATCGCAAACAAGGTAAATCCGCTTTGGGCCATCACTATTGTTGATCAATAAATATAATATTAAACAAAATTTTATTAAAAATAATTTATATATATAGATCGTTATTAACCTGATAAATTAATAAGGACGGTATAAGCACAGAATATTTTAAACTAATCATTATAAGTAAAAGAGATTTGCCATCCCCTTACATTTTATGTAATTAGTAAATAAAAGTCTTTTTATTACTATTATAAAATATGGTATTTAATATTATGTTATAATATAGACTATAATAATTAAAATTTCAGCTTAATAAAATTATCAATTACTATTGCTTTTATAAATATAAATATTCTTTCAATTTATAGTAATAAAATATTTTTAGGAGCAAATACATTTTATAAGTATATTAATAATTAATATTATATACAGTAAACATGAGATTAAATTATATAAAAAAATTAACGCAAAAATAAAATAAAAAATATATAAAATATTAATCTATATCATCATTAAACGTTATACAGAGAATTTGACTTAACATCCGGTCACACAAATACAAATATTAGAAAGTGATTTTATAGGATCAGTAAGGATATGGCTATCTATATAGTTATTTCTATGTAGAATAACAAAGTACCAATCGTCATGAAACAAAAGTAAGATGGTTAAGCACAATAGCACAAATAAAAGAGACTTTTGTATCAGACCAGACTTGTGAAGGTTCTAATTCACAAGGTTAATGTATATTGTAATAGTGTCATCACCCGGTCACTGAGAGGGATATATGTAATATTCACCATCCAGGCATGGTTTTCTCTGTAATATTCACTTCATCCAGGTCCTGGAATCTGTAATATTCATCATACAGGTATAGGGTCATGGTTTATTATCTGTAAATTCATCCATCCAGTTATGGTATATTTGAAATTATTCATTTCATCCAGGATCATGGGTCTATCTGTAATATGCATTCAATCCATAGGTATGTAGATCGTGATAATGTATCTCATCCAGGTCCCGGGTATATTCGGTAAATTCATCCAATTCCAAGGTCATGGTATATCTGAATATTCATTCATCCAGGTCATGGTATATTGTATATTACATCCATCCAGTCAATGGTATATTGTAATATTCATCCATACCAGGGTCTGGTATATCGTAATACATTATCCAGGTCTGGTCTACGTAATATTCATTCTCCAGGTCATGGTAATCGTAATATTCATTCATCAGGTCCGCGTATATCTGTAATATTCATCCATACAGTAATGTATATCTGTAGATATTCATCCAGCCGGGTCATGGTATATCGTAATATTACCTCCATCGGATCATGTGGTATATATTCTGTAATAGTCAAAATTCATCCAGGTCACGGTATATATGTAATATCATCCATCCAGGTCACGGTCTATCTGTAATATTCATTAAATCATGGTCATGGTATAATCTGTAATATTCAGATCTGCCAGGTACGTATTTATATCTGTAATATATCCGATCGGGTCGGTCATGGATATGATTGACTGTAATAGTTGATGTCATCATGCCGGTCATGTATATCTGCTAATATGTATCATAAAGGCACGGTAATCTGTCATATCAATCCATCCAGGTCACAGGTTTGTTATCTGTTAATTATTTAGTAATCCAGGTCATTGGTATATCTGTAATATCATTCATCCAGGTTCATGTATATCTGTACTATCCTCCATCCAGGTTCATAGGGTATTAATCGGTAATATTCATTCATCCAGGTCAGGTATATCGAATTAGTCTTCATCGCGGTCATGTGGTAATCTGTAAAGTATTCATTCATCCAGGTCACGGTATATGCAGGTAATAGTCATCCATCAGGTTCATGGTATATCTGTAAATTCATCATCCAGGTCAAGCGGTTCATCTGTAATAGTATTCATCAGTATTGTAATCTGTAATATTCATTCATCCAGGATGGTCGATGGTTTGATCTCTGTAAATATTATCATCCAGGTATGGGGTATATCTATATTTATTCATCCAGTCATGGTATATCTGTAATATCATTCATCCATGTCATGGTATCTGTAATATTGCAGACATGACCCGGTCATTGGGTCTATCGTACTATTCATCCATCAGGTCAGGGTATATTCTGATATTTCATTATACAGGAAAGGGTAGAGTTCTGTAATAATCATTCCATCAAGGTCATGGATAAGTCTGTATAATAATTCATCATCAGGTCATGGTTATCTGTAATAGTAATGTTCATCCAGGTCATGGTATATCTGTAATATCATCCCCTCAAGTCACGGGTAATATCTGTAAGGATTGATACCATCCAGGGGTCATGGTATTCGTAATACTGTATTCCTCCAGTCATGGTAATCTTCCTAATCTAATCCATCCAGGGCATGGTAGATACGGTATTATTCATCCATCCAGGTCATGGTATATAGGTAATATTGTAATTCATCCAATGTCATGGATCTGAATAGTCATTATCCAGGTCTATGGTATATCGTAATATTCATTCATCCAGGTCATGGTATATCTGTAAGTATATTGATTCATCCAGGTTAAACGGTAGAGCTGTAGTTTCATTCATCAGGTCATGGTATATCGGAATATTCTGTCCTACAGGTCATGGCATATTGTACGATTCATTTCTTCCAGTGTTCATTGTTATATCTGACTATCCATCCATCCAGGTCATGGTATATCTGTAATATGTTATGTTCAGCACGGTCATGGTATATCGTAATTATTCATTTATCCAGGTCATTGTATATCTGTACTATTCAATCCATTTCAGGTCACGGTTATATCTGGGACCTTAATATCATTCACAAGGTCACTGGTTATATCTGTATTATTTCATTCATCAAGGTCATGGATTATCGTAATCAGTCATTATCCTAGGGGTCAGGGTATATCTGTATATTCATTCATCCGGTCATGGTATATCTGTAATATTCATCCATCACAGTCAGGACTTATATCTGCTAATCATTCATGCATCCAGGTATGGTATATCGGTAATATTCATTATCAGGTCAGGGTATTATCTGTAATATTCATCCATCCAGGTAATGGTATATCTGTAAATGATTCATCCATCAGGTCTGGTATATCTGTAATATTCATTAGTCCAGGTCACTGGTATCTGTAATAATCTCCATAAGCAGGTAGGGTATATCTGTAAGAAAATAATATCCAGGTCATGGATATCTGTAATAGCATATCACCAGGTTCATGGTATATCTGTGAATATCATCCAAGGTCATGAGTATATCATGCTAGATTATTCATCCATCAGTAATGGTATATTGTAATAGCATTCATCCAGGTCATGGTACTTGTTAATATTTCATCCATACCAGGTAATGGTTATCTGTCAATGATGCATCACCATCCAGGTCATGTATATCTTTGTAACTTCATTCATCCAGGTCAGGTTATATCTGTAATTAGTCATATTTAGTTCCACTCCAGGTCATGGTATATCCTGTAAATTCATTCATCCGGTCTGGTATATCTGAATATCATCCACCAGGTCTATGGTATCTGTGAATATCTTCATCCAGGTCATGGATATTGTATAGTCGTAATTTCCTTCATCCAGGTAATGGTATATCTGTAAATATCATCATCCAGGTTCACGGAATATCGTAAGTCATTCATCCATCCAGGGTCATGGGTGATATCGGTAATATACATCCTCAAGTTCATAGGTCTATCTGAATAATGTGACATTCACCAGGTCTGGTATAGGTTTGTACTATTCTTCATCCATTGTGTGTATGGTAATTTTGTAATATTCATCCATCCAGGTCATGGTTATCTGTAATTATTCATTAATCCAGTCATGGATATTATGTAATATCATTCATCACCTAGTGTGGAGGTCTTATATCTTGTATATTAATCATCCAGGTCATGGTATATCTTAAATATGCATCCATGACCAGGTCACGGGTATATCGTAAATATTCATTCATCAGGTCACGGTATATCGGAATAAATCCATCAGGTCATGGTATATCTGTAATAATATCATCCAGGTCAGGGTATATCTGGTACTAGTCATCATCCAGGTCATGGATATTGTATATTCATCCATCCAGGTCATGGTATATCTGTAATATTCATCCATCAAGGTCATGGGCTATGTAAATAGTCATTCATTCCAGGTCAGGTATATCTGTAATATTCATCCACCCAGGGCATGTAGAATCTGGTAATAGTCTCCTCCAGGTCAGCGTTATATCGTATATTCATTCATTCCAGGTCATGGTATATCGAATAGTTCCTTCATCGCAGGTCATGGTATATATGTAATATCATTCATCCAGGTCATGGTAATCTGTAATATTAATTCATCCAGGTCAGAATCGGTAATATCAGTCGATCCAGGTCTTGTAGGTAATATCTGTATATCAATATCATCCAGGTCCTGGTATATCTGTAATATTCATTCACCCAGGTCACGGTTATCTTGTAATATTAGCCATCCAATGGTCATGGTGTATATCTGTAATATTCATCCATCCAGGTCATGGTATATCTGAAATTCATTCATCCAGGTACACTGGGTATATCTGTAATTAACATCCATTCAGGTCATAAGGTATATCGGTAATTAATCATTTCGATCCAGATGTTATAGGTAGTTATCTGTAATAGTTCATTAGTAATCCGGTCATGGTATATCTGTAATATTCATCCCTCCAGGTCATGGTATATCGTAATATTCATCCACCAGCGTCTGGGATATCTGTAATAGTCAATGTCCTCCACTATGGTCATGGTATGATATGATCTGTGAATATTCATCCATTCAGGTCATGGTATACTGTAATAGTCATCCATCCAGGTCAAAGTCAGTATATCTGTCATCTTCATTAGAACCAGGTCATAGGGTGAGTACTGTATAGTCATTGTCATTAGTATAGGGTCATGGTAATCTGTAATATTCCATTCATCAAGGTCCTGGTGTATGTATCTGTAATAGTCATTCATCCAGTCACGGGATAGCTGTAATATTCATTCATCCAGGTCATGGTATATCGTAATTTTCATTCATACAGGTCATGGCAATCGATAATATTATTCCTCACGTTACAATGTTATATCTGTAAATCCCTCCATCCAGTAATGGATATCTGTAATATTAATTTCATCCAATGGTTCATATGTATATCTTGTAATAGCATTTACAAGGTAAGGATATTATATCTGTCTGTATTCATTCCATCCAGGTCACGGTATATCTGTTAATTATTCATTTCATCCAGGTCCGGTATATCTGTAATTTCATTATCAAGGTCATGGTATATCTGTAATATTCATTCATCCAGGTCATGGTATATCTGAGTAATATTTCATTCATCTCAGGTTCATGGTATTCTGTAATATTCATCATCCAGGTCAGGGTATATCATGGTAATATTCATTTCATCCAGATAGTCATGGTACATCGTACATTATTCATCATCCCAGGTCATGGTATAAGTTGCTGTAATAACAGGTTCCATCCAGTTCATGGTATATCTGTAATATCTCCATCCAGGGTCATGGTATATCTGAATATTACGATAGTATCAGGTCTTACGGTTATATCTGTAATAATTAATCATCCATCCAGGTCATGGTATTCTGTAATAATCATTCTCAAGGTCATGGTATAATCTTAGGTGTTAATAGTCATCATCCAGGTCAGGGATATCTGTAAATAGTCATCCATCCAGTCATGAGAGTATAATCTGTAATATCATTCATCCAGGTCATGGTAGATCTGTAATCGTCTTCATCCAGGTCATGGTATTTAGATCGTAATAATCATACCGAGAAATGGGTCATGGAAATCTGTAATATTCATCACAGGCCAGGTCAGATTGGTATATCTGTAATATATATTCATCCAGGTTCATGGTAGATCTGGAATAGTCATTCATCCGGTAATTGGAGATCGTAATATTATTCCTCCAGGTCATGTTATATCTGTAATATCACCATCCAGGTCACATGGATCTCTGTTAAGATTCATTCACCAGGTCATGGGTAGATCTGTAAGATATCATTCAGCTAGGTCAGGATAATCTGTAATATGCATTCATCCACGGTCACGGGTGTTATGATCTGTAGTATTCATCATCCAGGGCATGGTATATCTGTAATATTCATCACCAGGTTTCATGGTTGGTATATCGACTTATCATTCCTCCAGGTTCTGGAATGATCTGTAATATTTCATTCATCCAAGGTCCTTTAAGGGGTCATGAATACTAATCGTCATCCATAACAGGTACAGGGATTCATGGATGTATCATGTCTGTTAATTATTCTTCCTACTCAGGTCATGGTTATATCGTAATATTCATTCACAAGGGTCATGGTATATCTGTAATATTAATCTCAGGCATGGATATTCCGTAATATTCACCATACCACTGGTCACGGTATATCTGTAAAGTCATTCAACCAGGTCACGGATATAAATCTTAATAATTCAATCCATCAGGTCATTGGGATATCTTTGTAATAATCATTCAGCCAGGCGATGGTAATCGGTACTAGTCATTATCAGGGTCATGGTATATCGTACTATTAATCATCCAGGGTCATGGTAATCTGTAATATTCATCAATCCAGTTCATGGTAGTATCCTGATAGTCATCATCAGGTCATGGATACTCTGTAATATTATCCCTCCAGGGGTTCATGGAGATGTTCGGTAATATTCATCCATCCAGGTCATGGATATCTGTAATATCATTCATCCAGGTACATGATTCTTTACTTAGTCATTCATCCAGGTCATGGGATATCGTTATTCATTCATAGCCAGGTTCAGGTATATCGGAATATCATTCATCAAGGTCATAAGGTATATCTGTATATTTCTTCATCCGGTCATGGTATATCTGTAATATTCATCTACGGTCAGCATCATTAGTCTGTAAATATGGCATTCATCACGTCATGTTATATCTTAGAGATACCCTCCATGGTCCAGGTCATGGATCTGTAATATTCATCATCCAGTCATGGATATCTGTAATAGTAATTTATCCAGGTCATGGTAATCTGGTAATATTCAATCCATTCACAGGTCACCTAGTATATCGTGAATATTCATCATCCAGGTCACGGTATATTCTGTAAGATATTTCATCATCCAGGTCATGTAACTGTATATTATCATCCAGGTCATGCGTATATCTGTAAGATTATTCATCCAGGCATGGTATATTGTAATATTCAATCCATCAGGTAGGGTCTATCTGTAATATAATCATTCCAGGTAATTGATATCTGTGAATATCATTCATCCAGGTCATGGTAATTGTAATATTCATCCATCCAGGTCATGGATATCTGTAAATATCATTCCAATTCAGGTAGAATTGGTATATCTGTATATTCAATTCATCCAGGTCACGGTATATCTGTAATAATCATCCATCAAGGTCATGGTAGATCATGTAATAATCATTCATTCAGGTCAGGTAATATTTAATAGTCATGTATTCACAGGTTATGGTTATATCTTAAGATTCATCCATCCAGGTCATGGTTATCTGTAATATGCATCCATCCAGGTCATGTATATCGGATAATAGTATTCATCCAGGTCATGGTTATCTGTAATATGCATCCATCCAGGTCATGGTATCTCGTAATATTCATCATCCAGATCATGGATATATGTAATGTATTCAAATTCCTCCAGGTCATGGTATATCGGGTACTAGTCATTCATCCATGGTCTGGATACTGAATATTCTTCATCAGGTCATGCGTAAATTGTATTATTCATCCATCCAGGTCATGCGTAATAACTGAATATTATTCATCCAGCCATGGGTATTCTGTAATTTCATTCATCCAGGTCATGGTCTATCTGTAATATTCTTCATCCAAGGTGCACGCGTATATCAGTTAATATCATCCAATAGCAGGTCATGGTATATCTGTAATATTCATTCATCCAGGCAATGTATATCTGTTAATATTTATTCATCCAGGTCATGGATATCTCTGTAAGATATTGCAATCAGGTCATGATTATATCTGTAATATTCATCCATCCAGGTCCGTGGTATATCTGTAATATTCATTCATCCAGGATGCATGTATATCTGAATATAATTCCTCCAGTAATGGACTTCGTTAATATTCATCACCATCAGGTACAGGTATATCTGTAATATCATTCCATCCAGTCACGGTATATCGTAATATTCATAATTCCAGGTCCGTATTTATGGGTTTTATATCGGTAATAACATATCATCCAGTCCGGTCATGGTCATCTGTAATAATCATTCATCCAAGTCATGGTATATCTGTAATGCATTCATACAGGTCATGAATATCTGTAATGATTTCATCCACAGGCATATGGTTTAATCTGTAATATTCATCCATCCCAGGTCATTGGTAATCTGTAAATATATTCATACAGGTCATGGTATTATCTTTAATATAGCCATCCCAGGTCATGTATATCTGAATATTCATCAATCCAGGTCATGGTATATCTTAAATTCATTCTCAGGTCAGGGGTCATATCTGTAATAGTCATTCAATTTGCAAGGTTCACGTCTATCATTGTATAGTCATTCATCGGTCACGTGGATATATCTGTAATAATTCATTCATCAGGTCACGGTATATCTGTTAAATTCAGTGCATCCAGCATGGTAATAGCTGTAATATTCATTCAAACAGGTCATATGGGCATATCAGTTTAATTATTATTCATCAACGTCATGTTATATCTGTACTATCATCCATTCCAGGTCATGGTATATCTGGAGAAATATCTCATGCATCCAGGTCAAGGGTGTATTATCTGTAAGTAATTCATTTATCCAAGGTCAGAGTATATCTGTAAAATTCATCTCATCCCGGTCACGGTTGATATCTGTAATCTTCATTCATCAGGTCAGGTAGATCTGTAATATTCATCATCCAGGTCATGGTATTCATGTAACTATTCATTCATCCAGGGCACGGTTATACTTGGATATTCATCATCCAGGTCACGGTATATCTGAGATATTCATTCATAACAGGATAATGGCATATCTGTAAATTCATTTATCAGGTCATGGTTATAATCTGTAATATTCATCCACCAGGGTCACGTTAATCTGTAATATTCATTTATCTCAGGTTCATGGTATATCTGTAAATCATCCATCCAGGTCGGTATATCTGTCATATCATCATCAATGGTCATGGTATATCTGTAATATTAATTCATCCAGGTCATGTATATCCTGTAATATGCATAAGATCCGGTCATGAGTTTAATCTGTGATATACATTCCATCCAGGTCAGGGTATCTCGTAAATATGCATCCATGATCCAGGTACGGTATACTGTAATATTCATCCATCCAGGTCATGGTTATATCGTAAGATTCATCCACCAGGTCATGGTGATATCGTATATTCATTATCCAGTAATGGTATATTCTGGAATATCATGGCATCAGGTACTGGTATATCAAAGGGTAATATCTGTAATATTCATCATGCAGGGTAACAGTAGTGTATATCATTTGAATTATAATTATCCAGGTCATGGATATCGTAATATCATCCATCCAGGTAACGGTCATGTATATGTAATAGCATCATACAGGTCATGGTTATATCGTAAATTATTCATTCATCCAGGTCCTGGGTATTATCTGTAATATTCCATAATAAGTATGGGAAGATATCTGTAATATAACATTCCAGCCAGGTATGGTATATCTGTAATATTCATCCATCACAGGTAGGGTTATCTCTTTAATAAGTTCTATCTCAGCCAGTCACGGTATATCTTGTAATATTCATCATTCCGGAAGTCAGGGTAATATTTCTGGTAATATTAATCCAGAGTCATGGTATATCTTAATATTATCCATCACAGGTCTGGTATATCTGTTATGTAATATTCATATCCAAGGTCATGGATAATCTGTAATATATAATACATCCAGGGCATGGTGATATCTGAATAGTCATTCATCAAGGTGCATTGGTATATATATATACTATATTAAAATTCAGTTTCATCCAGGTCACGGGTTGGTTATATCGTGAATTATTCATACCGGATCCAGGTCATGGTATATCTGTAATATTCATTTATCCAGGTCACGGTATATCTGTAAATTCATTCATCCAGGTCACGGTTTATATCTATAATATTCATTTCATCCAGGTCACGGTATATCTTTAATATCATCCATCCAGTCAGGTATAATCTGTAATATCATTTCATCAGGTCATGGTATATCTATAATATTCATCCATCCAGGTCACGGTATATCTGTAGTATTTCATTCATCCAGGTCATGGTATATCTGTAATATTCATCATCCAGGTCACGGTATATCTGTAATATCATTCATCAGGTCATGGTATCTGTAATATCATCCATCCAGGTCACGGTATATCTGTAGTATTCATTCATCAGGTCAGGGTATATCTGTAATATCATCCATCTCAGGTCACGGTATATCTGTAGTATGCATTCATCCAGGTCATGGTATATCTGTAATATTCATCCATCCAGGTCATGGTATATCTGTAATATTCATTTATCCAGGTCATGGTATATCTGTAATATTCATCATCCAGGTCATGGTATATCTGTAATATATTTCATCCAGGTCACGGGTATCTGTAATATTCATCCATCCAGGTCACGGTATATCTGTATATTCATCCATCCAGGTCATGGTATATCTGTAATATCATCCATCCAGGTCATGTATATCTGTATATTCATCCACCAGGTCATGGATATATCTTAATATTCATTCATCCAGGTCATGGTATATCGTAATATTCATCCATCCAGGTCATGGTATATCTGTGTATCATTCATCCAGGTCATGGTATATCTGTAATATTCATCCATCCAGGTCATGGTTATATCTGTAATATATCATCATCCAGGTCATGGTATATCTGTAAATTCATTCATCCAGGTCATGGTAATCTGTAATTTCATCATCCAGGTCATGGTATATCTGTAATATTCATTCATCCAGGTCATGGTATATCTGTAATATTCATCCATCCAGGTCATGGTATATCTGTTGTATTCATTCATCCAGGTCATGGTATATCTGTAATATTCATCCATCCAGGTCATGGTATATCGTAATATTCATCATCCAGGTCATGGTATATCTGTAATATTCATCATCCAGGTCATGGTAATCTGTAATATTTCATCATCCAGGTCATGGTATATCTGTAATATTCATTCATCAGGTCATGGTATATCTGTAATATTCATCCATCCAGGTCATGGATATCTGTAATATTCATTCATCCAAGTCATGGTATATCTGTAATATCATTCATCCAGGTCACGGTATATCTGTTAATTCATTCATCCAGGTCATGGTATATCTGTAATATTCATCCATCCAGGTCAGGGTAATCTGTAATTTCATCATCCAGGTCATGGTATATCTGTAATATTCATTCATCCAGGTCATGGTAATCTGTAATATTCATTCATCCAGGTCTTGGTTGTTCTGTAATATTCATTCATCCAGGTCATGGTATATCTGTATAGTCATTCATCCAGGTCAAGATATATCTGTAATATTCATTCATCTAGGTCATGGTATATCTGTAATATCATTCATCCAGGTCATGGTATATCTGTAATAGTCATTCATCCAGGTCACGAGATATCTGTAATATTCATTCATCTAGGTCACTGGTATATCTGTAATATTCATCCTCCAGGTCAATGGTATATCTGTAATATTCAACATCCCGGTCATGGTATATCTGTAAATTCATCATCCAGGTCACGGTATACTGTAATATTCATACATCCAGGTCACGGTATATCTGTAATATCATCCATCCAGGTCATGGTATATCTGTAATATCATCCATCCAGGTCATGGTATATCTGTAATATTCATCCATCCAGGTCACGGTATATCTGTAAATCATTCATCCAGGTATGGTATATTCGTAATATTTCACCATCCAGGTCATGGTATATCTGTATTATTCATCCATCCAGGTCATGGTATATCTGTAATATTCATCCATCCAGGTCATGGTATATCTGTTGTATTCAATTAGATCAACTGGACTTGAAATGTAGTTCTTGAAGACGTTTCGCTAGTCATCGACTGGCTTTCTCAATTCAGAATGACTTGTACAAGAATCTGTGGCAATTATGTACCCTGGAAAATCCCAATTAGCATATCACAGCCAGGTGTAAGGGTGTGTGATTAGATAGTGGCTAAGAGGTGTTATAGGCACGCCCAGAGTAAGGTGTCAAAACAGCATTGTACATGGCAGACAGTTGGTGTCGAACCCCCCCACCTCTTTAGGCTTGGTTCTTTATTTTCACATAAATGGCCTCCTTAACACCTCTCTTGAACCAGTCATGTTCCTTCGCCATATGTTAACATTACAATCTTCAAAGGTATGTCCTTTATCCTTAAGATGCAGATACACGGCTGAGTCCTGACCGAGGAATTGGCTCTTCTGTGCTGGGCCATACGTTGATGCAGTTGCTGTTGGTCTCCCCCACATACAAATCAGAGCATTCTTCACTGCACTGCACTGCATTATGATGTCGCTTTTCTTGTGTTTAGGTATTGGGTCTTTCGGATGTACCAATTGCTGCCTCAGTGTGTTGTTTGGTTTAAAGCAGACAGGGATACGATGTTTTTTGAAAATTCTTCTTAATTTCTCGGAGACCCCTGCTACATATGGGATGACCATGTTCTTCCTCCTGTCTTGCTTTTCCCTTCACTGTTGGTATTTTGTCTTTTCTTTCCTTCCACTTCTTTTGACAAAGGCCCAGTCGGATATCCACAAGTTTTAAGGGCTCCTCTGAGATGTTTCATTTCTTTAGCCTTCGCCTCTGTGCTAGTGGGGATGTTCTCGGCTCTGTGTTGCAGGGTTCTGATGACACCCAGCTTGTGATCTAAAGGGTGGTGGGAGTCAAACATCAAATACTATCTGTGTGTGTTGGTTTTCTGTAAACCTCTACTTCCAGTTTACCATTTTCCTTAACTTCTACCAAGCAGTCCAAGAAAGCCAGTTTGTTGTTTAGTACCTCTTCCCTGTGAATTTAATGTTTTGGTCACCGCATATTATGTGTTCTGTGAAAGTTGTACTTCCTTCTGGTGGATTTTAACCCAGGTGTCATCAACATATCTGAACCAGTGGGGGGTGCTATGCCTTAAAGGTATTAAGCGCCTGTGTTTCTACCTCTCCATGTAAAGGTTGGCCACAATAGGTGAAACTGGAGATCCCATAGCACATCCAGTTTTTGCTTATAGAACTTATCCCTGTATTTGAAAAGGTGCTATTCAGGCACAAGTCCAACAAGGAACACACCTGTTCTGGGTTGAGATCAGTTCTGTGGTAAGAGTGCTGTCTTGGCCCAGCCGTTTTTCCACCATGTCAACAGCCTCCTTGGTGGGTATACAGGTGAAGAGAGATGTCACATCATAGGACACCATAGTTTTTCTACACCGAGTACTAATCTTCAATCTTGTTGGTGAAATCCTGAGAGTTCTGGATGTGATGCTTAGAACTTCCCACCAAAGGTCCTAAGATGTTAGCTAGATATTTTGCCACCTATTTTGCTAATTGGGATTTTCCAGGGTACATAATTGCCACAGATTCTTGTACAAGTCATTCTGAATTGAGAAAGCCAGTCGGATGACTAGCAAAACGTCTTCAAGAACTACATTTCATGTCCAGTTGATCTAATTGAATACAACAGATATACCATGACCTGGATGAATGAGAACCTTCACAAGCATACTAAATACTTCGTTAATAAGCTGTTCACAGAGCATCCAGACCTTTTGGACCTCAGGGCATTCCCACCAGCAATGCAATTGGTCTGCCCGGGCTCCGCAACCATGGAAACAAAGATCAGTGTGAGTTGGGTCTACCCTGTTCAAGAAGGCTGGGGTGACATACCAATTATACAGGATCTTATAGGATTTCTCTTTAATTATCATGTTAGATGTGCATTGAGCCAGTGCTCGATATATAGATAGCCACTGGTGCTCCTCTAGGGACTGCTGCAAACGTGTCTCCCATGCCAGAGCTGCTTTCATTTTTATAGGTTGTATCTCATGAAAAGGCAGAAGGTTGTGTGGATAGATATTTTGCGTGATCTTTTAAGCGTAACACGCTATTCTGGTATATGAGAACCAGAGATGGTGAGGTATTTTCAATTTGGCTTGAGCTTGATCCCATTGTAAAGGCGATCCCGTAGAATCTACTATATCAGAAATTCTGTTGATATTTAAATGTTGCCAGTCCTTTTCATCTATAATAGTGTTTCTGCCTCCAAAGTAAGGGGTAAAGAATAGGGGCATATGAATCGAGGGGAAGGGTATGTTTTATTGCATTGATCCCAGGTGTGGAGTGTTCCTTTGACAACATAATCGCTGGGTGGGAGACAGTTTGCAACTGTGAGGTGGGATCCATATTATTGATGAGATGTGGTACGGGGCTAAAGTAACATTCTCTTGATCCACCCACTTGGCTACTCCAGGGTCCTGCAACCATTGGAGCATTTGTGCCAGTCTAGCTGCTGTATAATATGTGTGAAGTAGTGGGAGTGTGAATCCACCTTTGTCTTTGTTTCTCGCTAATTAAACTTCTCTTATACGTGACCTTTTATTCTTCCAGATAAAAGAGTTTATTTCTCTCTGAAGTCCCACTAGGTCTGTTTTGGTTAAGCTAATGGGCAAAGCTCTAAATAAGTATAAAATCTTTGGCAGAAGTGTCATTTTTACCGTGTTTATTCTGCCCACTAGTGAGATTGGGTATTGTGACCATTGCTTAAGGAGACCAGGGAGGTGGGTTATGATTTTGGGGTAGTTGTGAGAGATTTTTTTGTTGCTGCTCAGCTGAATCCCCAGATATTTGAAAGAGTCCTTCTCCCATTTGAAGTGGTATTGGGAGTTCAGAGTCTGCTGTGTATCTAGCGGCAGGCCTATATTGTAGGCTGTCGTTTTTTGGTTGATTTATTTTGAAGTCCAAGATTTTGTTGAACTGATCTAGTACTTGGAAAGTTGTAAGCAGGGATAACTGAGGTTGTGAAAGGTATAATAGAGTGTCGTCTGCAAATAATGAGATTTTGGTTTCTATAGTTTTATTGTTTATTGCTAAGAGTTTGATAGACAAGGCAAATAGCAGGGGGGAGAGAGGGTACCACTGCCTCATTCCATTAGAGATTTGGATTGATTGTAAGGGGAAGCCCATATTGCATACTATTGCTCTAGGGTTTTGATATAAATTGAAAATTGCTTGTACAAAGATGTCTGGAAAGCCAAAAGACTCTAAGGTTTTCCTAAGATAATTCCAGTAAACTCTATCAAAGGCCTTTTCCACATCCAATGATAGAATCATTGTTGGACATTGTTGGACCTACTCTGAGCCAATTGCATAAGATTAAAGGGCATGTCCACCCGCAAAACTACAACTTAACCCACTACTAGCCCCACTATGTAGTGTAGAAAAATCCTTACCTCACATCCCAGCTCCAAATGGTTGTCCAGTAATCCCCCCTAAAGTCCAAAAAACTGCCCACCAGGAGCTCTGCAGAGTCCATATAGGACTCTGCCTCCTGTCTCTCCTCCGGGAGAATTTTGTCCTACTCAGTACAGAACTCACCCCCCTCTCTTTCCCTCCCATTTCTCTCTTCCTCCCCCTAGCACAAAACCCCTTTTCTGTAGTGTAGTGCTCCCTCCCCCAATCCCAAACGCCATAGTAGTTTCACACCAACCTCCCCGATCTGTACGTACATCACCTCTTTCCCCGGTTGATCTGTACAGCTGGAAGCTGCGTCCGCGATTGGCTGCCCCGATCTGTAAGAACAGATCGGGGGTGTTTTGTGTGAAACTAATATGGCGTTTGGGGTTGGGGGAGGGAGCCCTACACTACAGAAAGAAGTTATAAAAAGGGGTGGACATGCCCTTTATGTGCAGTTCGTATATCTGTCAGTTGGCGACTCATAACAAATCCAGCTTGATCATAGTGGATCAAACTAGAAGTATTAGTTTTTAGCCTGTTTGCTAGTATTTTGGCAAACAATTTTGTGTCTGAGTATCTCTATCTGCCTTCGGGATAACAACGATGTGTGCTTCCACCATTTCCGCAGAAAAAGTGTCAGTCCCTTGGAGCATAGCATTGAAAAAATTTGTGATATGGAATTAGGGTAGATTTGAATGTTTTATAATATAGTGTGGTGAAACCGTCTGGGCTCGGTGCTTTCCTTCCTTTGCTTTCCTTGAGAGTATCAGTTAATTCTTTCTGTGATATGGATTTGGTTAGAGAGAGGGCTTGCAATTGTGTGACCTGCGGAAGGTTGTGGCTATTGAGAAATGAATCTAGTATTTCTGCCGTGTTGGGGTTGTTTTGGGCTGTGTTGCCTTTATAAAGATCCTGGTAAAAGTTTGCAAACTGGTTAGAGATCCACTGCAGATCGTGGTGTAAAGACCCCGAATTGTCTCTTATTGGTAGATATCTATTGGCCGTAAGTTTCTGATTTAGTTTGTTCGCCAGCATAGTGTCCAGCTTATATTTACAATAACATTTCTGGTTAGTAAGTCTGAGAGACATTTCTGCTTTAGTGGAAAGTAGTGAGCATAATTCTTTTTTATACATTTCTAGTTGTTTTTTAGTGTCCTCTGACCAGTGTCTGCTAAGGGAATGTTCATGAATTTTTATATGGGATATAAGTTCTTCAATTTTATGCTTGTGAAGGTTCTCATTCATCCAGGTCATGGTATATCTGTTATATTCAATTAGATCAACTGGACTTGAAGTTTAGTTCTTTTCAAGTCCAGTTGATCTAATTGAATACAACAGATATACCATGACCTGGATGAATGAGAACCTTCACAAGCATATTTCTAATCATTTTGGGGAGAAAACCCTCAAACTTGTACGGCAATATGAAAAGACAGCAAGGAAATTGGCAGACTACAGAAACCACCTGCGATTTAACCTCCGATGCAGACAACAAAGGCTAGTACCATGCAGTATACGTCTGGATTCCACGGTTAAAGGCATCAGATCCAAACAGATACTGCAAAAGGCTCAAACACAGCTCCTAAGTGAACGGGTACGGCAGACACATTTTACAGTCGATGCTTTAATGCACAACATTAGTCAACTAGAACAGAACCTGGCCTCACAGCTACCTGTGTCCATCTGGGAAAGAGTGATGGAGTTCACCAAACAAGCACAGCTTTCTCAGCACTGTAAGGGCAAACAAAGGCAACAGAACAAGTTCTCTATTCTGTCATCCCAGAACAGCCCCAAAAGAGAACAACTACCTTGGATACAAAAGGAGGGAAGTGTCACTTCATCAAACAAGGAGGAATGGGTGAGAAACTTGTCTAACAGGACCCTGACCCAGCCAGAAATGGAAGTCCTTGGTAAGGGCTTGAATTTTGCCATCACCCCTAAAGCCATCCCTGTGGTGGATATTATAGCAGCCACAGAAGCCTCTATCCACAGTAATAAGGTACCACAGAGTGAGGCAGAACAACTTCGCCTTAAGGTATCTGAAGCCTTAGCCAGTGCTAAAACTCCTTCATCTAACCTGACTACACAGCTCCTTCTAGGTAACATTAAGTTCCTGCCAAATTTGAACCACTGAAACTTCTTTCTACCAGTACTATCACCTGTAATGGTAAAAACTTTTTCCTCCCCAGGCCTTTGTCGATTCTGGTGCCGCTGGAAATTCAGCATCGTCTACATATGCAGCACAATTGGGGCTTCCTCTCCTTCACTTGCACAACCCCTTCGAGTTCTGGCTATTGACAATAAAATTCGTTGGCTTCAGAATCTACATACGAGACCTATTCCGCCATTGACATATTTCACCAAGAACATTTATCTTTTCTTGTCATCCAAGCCCTTCGCTCCCCTAATTCTTGGACTTCCATGGCTCGACTACACAACCCTGTTATAGATTGGTCTAACAATGAACTCAAGTCTTGGAGCCCTTTCTGTTTCAAAAATTGCCTTTCACTCATTGCACTACCATTACATTGAGAATAATCTGAGAAAAACCTCCTGAATGTATCATGATTCACCATGTTCTGTAAAAAGCGAGCTGAAAAGTACCACCGCCACCGTTACGCTACAATTGCCCCATCGACCTCCCTCAGAAACTCTACCATGAAAGAGTACATTACGGACATTTGTCTAGGGGTTTCATACGGAATCTCCACTTCCCTGGAGTTGGGTTCTTTTTTGTTGAAAAAAAAGAGGAGGTTACGACCCTGCATCGACTACGGGGTTAAATAAAATCACTATAAAGAATCGGTATCCTCTCCCTCTCATCTCTGAGCTGTTTGACCAGATAAAGGGGCATAAATATTTACTAAAACTAGATCTTCGGGGGCATACAATCTGATCCGTATAGCCAAAGGTGACGAGTGGAAGACCGCCTTTAATACTAGGGACGGTCATCTAGAATATCTCGTAACCTTTGGCCTTTGTAATGCTCCAGCGGTTTCCAAGAATTCGTTCAAGACATTTTCCGGTATATGTTGGGTATCTCTGTAGTAGTGTATCTCGATGACATTGTTAATCTTTTTTCAAGATCTGCCCTCACACGCATCCATGTTAAACAGGTGTGCTACGTCTGAAGAGAGAATAGCCTATATGCCAACTGGAAAAGTGTCTGTTTAGGGTTCACAAGTACCTTCCAGGCTACATCGTATCTGCGCAAGGGTTCCAGATGGCTCCTGTGAAAGTTTCGGCCATCCAAGATGGTCTTCCCTATGGGAACCAAAGCGATTCAAAGTTCATTGGGTTTGCCAATTACTAAGACAATTCATTCAAGGGTTTCTTAATAATTTTCTCCGATTATAGCCCTCATCAGTAAAGGTGGTAAGCCCCATTCATGGACCCCTGCAGCCCTCGAAGCCTTCAAACGACTCAAAGAGGAATTTCAGCCGTCTCCGTTCTAGTACCTCCAGACTATTAGTCTATTCCCTTACATTGAAGTTGATGCCTCGGACGTTGGCGCTGGAGCCGTCCTTTCCCAAAGACAAGGCCCTAAAGGAACTCCATCCTGTGCTATGTCTCTAAGAGTTCTACCAATGAGCGAAACTATGATGTTGGAAATAGGGACTTCTTGCCATCAACTGGCCCCGAGGAGTGGCGTCATCTGTTGGAAGGAACATCGGGACCTATCACCATCCTTACCGACCATAAAAATCTCGAATACATCCAGAACCTCAAAAAGGTTAAATCCGTCAAGCACGGTGGGTCTTTATTCTTTCCCGATAACTTTGTTATCACTACCAACCTGGTTCTAAAAACAGAAAGCTGATGCCGTCCAGATCATTTGCTTGCTTCGACTGTATTAATGAAGATAAGGGCTCCATTATCCAACCACTAAAATTTTGGCCTCTATATCTCCTCAACTTTGTCCAAGATCCAAGCCGCACAAGACTCTGCTCCTGACACACCCTCTGGCAAATCTTTGTTCCTGTTTCACTTCGGAAAGCTTTCCTCTTCATACCACCTGTTCCAAGCAAGCCGGGCATCCCGGTATTAACTTTTAATAATCTTGCCGTTCCCTTTGGTGGCCACAATGAGAAAAATGTTAAGACTTGTTCAAGTGTGTACCAGCTGTGCTCAAACAAGTCTTCTAGAACCCTCCCCTGTGGTCTTCTTCAACCTCTCCCCTTCCAGCCATTGGACCCATCTATCCTGGACTATTGTTGAACTTCCCCTTCCAAGAAAACCGTTATGGGACAGTAGACCGCCTCCAGCAAACAGGCCATTTTGACCCTCCACCCCTCCCACTACCATCCTCAACGGAGTTGGCTCAACTATTTAGCCCATATCTTCCGCTTTCATGGACCTCCCTTCTGAAATTGTATCTGACAGAGGTTCCAATTTGTTTCCAAATTTTGGAGGGGCACTTTGTAAGTCCATGAACATTCAAGTTACATATTCTCTCGGCTTACACCCACAGTCCAATGGATCTACTGAATGCACTAACCAGTCTTTGGAACAATATCTCGTGTTACATTTCCATATACTCGGATGATTGGGCCGACCTTCTGCTTGGGCTGAGTTCGCCCATAACAATTCACTCATGCTTCTACTGGGAAATCTCCTTTTTATGTGTTTTGGGATGAATCCTAGATGGTTCCTCAGGATTTTCTTTTCACACAGTACTTGCTCCAATGACTCGGCGGCCCAGATGAATGCTATCTGGCATGCTACGGAAATCAGCCTTCAGAAATCTGCTTGGTACAAAAAACTGCAGAAGATAGGGACGTAGAGAACCCCCAGCTTATTCTGTTGGAGATAAAGTGTGGCTTCCTTGCTCATATTAAACTTCGGGTCCTTCCTCCAAACTGGGACCCAAATTTATTGGTCCTTTCCTATCCTGGAATTAGTCGGTCCAGTGGCTGTTTGCCTCCAACTCCTTCCAGCATGGGATTCCTAATGTGTTTCATATTCCCTCATCAAGCCAGTATGCTTCATCAGTATTCCACATCCTACTACCTCCGGTTCCAATTTCTGTTGATGGTCAACAGGAGTTTGAGGTCAAAAAAATCTTGGACTCTAGATTTGGAGGAGTCTCTTCAGTATTTGGTCCATGGAAAGGTTTCGGTTCGGAGAAAGAGCTTGGATAACATGCTGATGTGCACGCTCCTCGTCTAGTCAGAGCTTTCCATAAGAGTTTTCCAGGGAAACCTGGCCTGTTGGGACTTACCTGCCGCTCCGGTCCCGCGCGAGATTTGAAAAGCCGGTGTCCTCCTGGACCCGGCACCCGATAGTAGCGTTAGCTACCCTGGCTCTTACTCAACTCCTTGGATCCTGCTCCTGCTCCTTGTACTTCTTGCCTGTCACCAGTACCTACCTTGCTGTATACAGCATTCAGTACTTACCTTACCTGTCTCCAGTACCTACCTTGCCTGTATCCAGCATTCAGTACTTACCTTGCCTGTCTCCAGTACCTATGTTGCCTGTCCAGCATTCAGTACTTACCCACCTGTCTCCAGTACCTACCTTGCTGTATCCAGCATTCAGTACTTACCTTGCCTGTCTCCAGTACCTACCTTGCTGTATCCAGCATTCAGTACTTACCTTGTCGGTCTCCAGTGACTCCTTACCTATATCCAGTATCCAGCTTCAGTTCAGCAAGCACCTCGTTCCTGTTCCCAGCCTACAGTTTCCCAGCAGTACCTTGTTCCTGGTTCCAGCTACAGTCCCAGCAGCCTCTGTCCCGCACATTCCGGACTATCAGCCTCCTCCTAAAGCGTACTGTAAGTACCCGGCCGTCCAGCCATTTGTTACACCCTACAGAATTTACCCACTGCTGGATTTCAACGCCAGTATTAGAAACCAGCACAAAACGACATTGAATTGCGAGCACGGATGAGCAGGTGATTTTTGTGTAACCCACCGCATCCGTCACTAATATGGAGTTAAAGTCACGTTAAACTGGTAGCAAACTGTTTACTTGACTTTAACTCCATTAATTTACCCAGCGAGTCTGGTAAATCGGCCCCTTAGTCCAGTAAATTCTCAAGGAAGTTACAAAATTCTGTTATTGTTAAATACATTTACTGGGGGTTCTTACTTTAAATTTTATCCAAACCAATTAAAGCCAAAATCTTGAAAATTTTCTGACACAGAATACAGCAAAAGGGTTAATAATTAAACTTACTTTCTACATTGTGATCTTGTTTTCTTTATTGGTTCCATATCAGATTCCATGTACGTTTCCATGTTCTATTTAACAGTTACATGTTATATGACAATCCCTCAGTGTGAATACGGAAGTCATCGCTGGTTCTGTTTTGAGGGAAATGGAGATTTTTACTCTGGATATGACATTAAAAACTATATGATAAAAGAATGATTCAAACATTGAAAAAGTTGTAAAATCGTGCAGGGAATATCAGATGTGAATGTGAATATCAGTTCAGATTTATAAAGTGAAGAACAACCACGTAGGAACCTGTCATTTTCTTTTTATACGATCTATATGACCAATATGACCACGACATGACTATTTATATGGTGGTTGTGTTTCGTTCTGTTTTTGAATTTTCAAAAAAATGTGAAATCAGAAAACGGACCCAGAAAACTGTTCCTATCGATTTTGATTTACATAGTAGGTTACTGTTAATGACACAGGGACCTGGGGAATGGTCTGGGGAACACGTAAATATAACATAAAACCTATTTACAAACTAACTTTCCTCATGTTAGGCTGTTTTTGAGCTTCCGCATTTCATTTAAGAGGTTTACCAAAATTGATCACCAATTTAAGGGTTACCGATATCATGAATTTAAGGGTTACGAAATCGATGGCCAAAGTCGAGGGTTACCGTTATTTGAGAGTTACTGAAATCGATCAGCATTTTCGAGGGTTACTGATATCAAATGCTATTTTCGAAGGTTACCAACATTCTGAATTTGAGTATTACCGAAATCGATCACTGTATTCAAGGGTTAACGAAATTGGCCTTTCCCACTATATATGGATCTACTTTCAAGCCTCGATCATTCACCATGCCAATATGGAGTGGCAGAGGTTTATAGTGAGCTACCTCCATAGAAAAGGATAAAATGGGATGCCGGCTAATACCAGGAATGTAAAGTCCATAGTGGTGGTATTTACAGCAGAAGCTGGAAGCCTGCTTCCAAGTTAGTCAGACCATCTTCCAATTGCAGTGAGGGTGGTCTGACTTGAAGAGATAAAGGCTAAGTTATGTTTCAGACATACAAAAGTTGCAGAAGGCAGTACACTGTTTTAGCCTTATTTTACTTTGATTTTTATAAAAAAATATTATCACATTTATTTCACTTTTTGTAAACCACATAAATAAATGTGGAATGTAGAAGAGCTCGTGAATTTAACCCCCCTACAATCAGCACAAATAACAATTCTATGTTTTGGGTTTGTGCAGTTTGTTCACCAAAATTAAGATGTGCTGATTGTTTAGAAGTAATAGCATTTTTTTTATAAATACATAAGGACAAAAAACTGTTTGTGCTGCAAAAAAGAATGTCTAACTTGTCGTTTTTGAGAAATTAACCTTTTTTTATAAAAGTCAAAGGTTAGAAAGCCCCCCTACAATAGAATCTGGATACAAAACAGATTGGTTGGTTAGTGCTACATTTGTGCTGTTTGTGCTGTAAATATGAAGATTTGTGCCACTTTTGATTGGAAGATATTAATAGTTTATTACGTGTTGCCGAAGCAAAAGTCGCAATAAACACTTGCAGATTGAATTGCATATGAGTCCTCTTCCATTTTTTCCTCATAACTGTATACAAAACCAGGCTGGTTGGTTGTGTAGTGCTACATTTGTGATGTTTTGTGCTGCAAATATTAGCATTTGTGCATGCTTTCATTTGGAAGATAATTGTTTTTTTTTAAAGGTTAAAAGGGCACTAGCTCTCCTACAATAGAATCGGATAAGAAACCAGGCTGATTGGTTTGTGGTTTTGTGCTCCAAAAATTAAGATTTATGCTGCTTGGTTTGAAAGATATTACCATGTTTTTTTACAAAGGTTAAAAATATATAGTGGTGGGGGGGTACTTACAAGTTTTGAGGCTTTTTTTTTGAAAACATATAGACTGTTCAAATTTACAGAGCACGTTGATTTATTTTCTTGTAATTGCACTTGTGCATGCATCCCATTTGACCTGCAGGTGGTCACATTTCGTGTGCCACCCATGCATATGGCATTCCGTTTGATTCAGGGCATGGGGGAGATTGATTTTAGTGGGGGGTTTTTATTGTGGGGGACATTTCCAAGGTTTCCTTTGAAAAAGAGTATGTTGTTCAAATTACGAGAAGTTTGATTTTTTTCTTGTAATTGCATTTGTGCATGCATCCCATTGAGTTAGTTGGTGGCCATGTATCTGTTTGCACCCATACATTTGGCATACCTTTGATTCAGGATTGAGATTGACATTTAGCAGTTATTTTACTTGTCATGTGGGTTTAGGTAGGATTCAACCTTTGAATCGTCTTATTTTATTTTTCACAAATTCTCCTAAAACACAAATTTCTATAGATTACTGTGTCTGAAATTTCTCATTTATTTATTAAAGCATGGGAATGATTGGCACCGTAACGTAGCTAAAGGTGTGAAGATTCCAAAAATATATAGTTTGTGGGGGTATTTCTAAGTTTCGGGACTGTTTCCTTGGAAAAGTATAGGCTGTTCAAATTACTTTTTCAATTTCACTTGTGCATGCTTCCAATTTGAGTTAGTTTGTGGCCATGTGTCTGTGTGCACCCATGTATATGGCATACCATTGATTCAGAGTGATATTAGTAACATTTTTTACATTACTTGGGGTTTGTTACCTTTGAGATTTTTTTTGTTAAGTTTTATAAAAAATCTGCTAAACGGTAACATCAAATCTACTCCTATGATCCGGTGGCCCTAATAGCACCACTTGGAAGGCTGGAAAACAAACAATGCAGTCCGACTTCTTAAAAATTATAAACCTTTATTGACATATTTTAAAATGCTTCTTAGCGAACACAATAGGGTATAACATCATGGTCTGACGCGTTTTGGATCAGCGACCCTTACTCATAGACCCATATTAACATTGTAACGACAAAGTTTAAAAAGGCTCTCCGAGCCAATCAGTTCCAATTAACTCCTAAATCCACAGTTAACCCTTAATTGTTTAAATCCTTGCTCATTTTACAGGACAATTAGTGTTAATTTTAACCCTTATAGATATTTTAAACGACACATACCTATTACCACAAGACTTGTCTAGAATAGTAAGGAGGCTTAGCGCAGCTGGACACAAAGAGACAATAAGTACTTAAAGAAATTGAGACTTATTATTCTTTACTACATCCAAATTAACTATCTAAGATTCTATTAATTTATTTTTTTGATATAGTAGTACTTATTTAAACGTATTGTAAATAACCCATTCATATGAAATATATCAATTATATCAAATTGTTAAGCTTCAAAATCTGTGCTTGTTTAGAATAGATAATTATACTAAGTTTGTCATTAAAGTTATCTAATAAATCAAGCTGAACTTAGCCAATAGGGACTGCATATATATTTTATTTACTTATTATAAACATTATAAACATTAGTTACACTTTGTTAGTTCAATTGATTCATATCTTACCATCTCAGTAATCATACAAAGGATAACCAATTAATATGCCCTATATCGTATCTCATAAGAGAATTATTTCAAACTTCAACATTTTTAATTATAGGTTGTAGTAACACCTTTACGTTTATATCATATAATTAAGGGTCCTCATACAATGGAAGCTATGTCCAAGCGAGAGTTCAACCTAGAGGTTTACGCGTTTCTAATTTTAATATCCAAAATGCTTCTTTTTCTCCTCTATTCAGGCTTGGTTTCTTTATTTTCACTAACACCTGGCTGTGATATGCTAATTGGGATTTTCAGGGTACATAATTGCCACAGATTCTTGTAAAGTCATTCTGAATTGAGAGATCCAGTCGGATGACTACGGAAACGTCTTCAAGAACTATCTGTTGTATTCAATTAGATCAACTGGACTTGAAATGTAGTTCTTGAAGACGTTTCGCTAGTATCCGACTGCTTTCTCAATTCAGAATGACTTGTACAAGAATCTGTGGCAATTATGTACCCGGAAATCCCAATTAGCATATCAACAGCCAGGTGTTAAGGGTGTGACTAGATAGGTGGCTAAGAGGTGTTATAGGAACGCCAGCAGATAAGTGTGTTAAACAGCATTGTACATGGCAGACAGTTGTGGTGTCGAACCCCCCCACCTCTATTTAGGCTTGGTTTCTTATTTTCACATAAATGGCCTCCTAACACCTCTCTTGAAACCAGTCACGTTCTTGCCAGTATGTTAACATTACAATCTTCAAAGGTTAGTCCTTTATCCTTAAGATGCGATACACGGCTGAGTCCTGACCCGAGGAATTGTCTCTCTGTGCTGGGCCATACGTTGATGCAGTTGTGTTGGTCTCCCCCACATACAAATCAGAGCATTCTTCACTGCACTGCACTGCATATATGATGTCGCTTTTCTTGTGTTTTGGTATTGGGTCTTTCGAATGTACCAATTGCTGCTCAGTGTGTTGTTCGGTTTAAAGCAGACAGGGATACGATGTTTTTTTGAAAATTCTTCTAATTTCTCGGAGACCCCTGCTACATATGGGATGACCATGTTCTTCCTCCTGTCTTGCTTTTCCCCTTCACTGTTGGTATTCGTGTTCTTTTCTTTTCCTTCTACCTTTTGACAAAGGCCCAGTTGGATATCCACAAGTTTAAGGCTCCTCTGAGATGTTTAATTTCTTTAGCCTTCGCCTCTGTGCTAGTGGGGATGTCTCGGCTCTGTGTTGCAGGGTTGATGACCCCCAGCTTGTGATCTAAAGGGTGGTGGGAGTCAAACATCAAATACTGATCTGTGTGTGTTGGTTTTCTGTAAACTCTCACTTCCAGTTTACCATTTTCCTTAAACTTCTACCAAGCAGTCCAAGAAAGCCAGTTTGTTGTTTTGTACCTCTTCCCTTGTGAATTTAATGTTTTGGTCCACCGCATTAAGTGTGCTGTGAAAGCTGTACTTCCTTCGGTGGATTTTAACCCAGGTGTCATCAACATATCTGAACCAGTGGCGGGTGCTATGCCCTTAAAGGTATTTAGTGCTGTGTTTCTACCTCTCCATGTAAAGGTTGGCCACAATAGGTGAAACTGGAGATCCCATAGCACATCCATGTTTTTGCTTATAGAACTATCCCTGTATTGAAATAGGTGGTATTCAGGCACAAGTCCAAAAGGAACACACCTGTTCTGGGTTGAGATCAGTTCTGCTGGTAGAAGTGTGTCTTGGCCCAGCCGTTTTCTCACATGTCAACAGCTCCTTGGTGGGTATACAAGTGAAGAGAGATGTCACATCATAGGACACCATAGTTTCTTCTACACCGAGTACTATATCTTCAATCTTGTTGGTGAAATCCTGAGAGTTCTGGATGTGATGCTTAGAACTTCCCACCAAAGGTCCTAAGATGTTAGCTAGATATTTTGCCACCTTGTATTGTTACCGAGTTGATGCTGCTGACTATAGGTCTTAGTGGGGCCCCTTCCTTAGTATCTTTGGGAGTCCATATATGCATGGATGTGCCTCACCAGGGTAGAGGCGATGATACATTGCTGGTCAATGGCTTTATCCTTTTGAAGCTGTTGTAGTAAGTCTATGACTCTTTTCTTGTAACGGCTGGTGGGATCCTTGTAAAAGCCTCATATGTGTTGTTATCGGCCAGGAGCATGGTCACCTATCATGGTAGTCTGAGGTGTTGAGTACCACTGTGCATCTTCCCTGTTGCCGGTTAGAATGGTGATACTGGAATCTTTTTGAGGGATGTTAAGGCTCTTCTTTCCTTGCTAAACATTGTGTTACATTTGTTTTACGTTTTTGCCATTTAAAGGGTAACTGTGATCTTGAATTATTTTATAAAAAGCTTTCATGACCGTCAAGATTACCTAAATCCCATCTCTGCTAAAATTTGTGAGAAGTATTTAGGGAAAAGGTTCAGCAATATTACTTCCGCTTGAACACTTCGTATTTTTCAGCCATGTGACCAGCTTGTAGTCATGGACCAGCCCCGGCTGCATAATAGGCTACCCTTCTAAACTGTCATTTTCCCCCCCAACAAGTACTTCTGATTTCACAGCATTAAGTCTCAACTTGAGCTGCTTCTCCCTCGGGGCGGATGGGGTGGCAGAGGTACAGGTGATGTCCTAACCTATGAAGCGAAGTTTGAACATCACCTCAAGTAATTACTCCACAGGCTCCAGCCAGAGATGTGATTGTTGGCTCATGAGTAAAGGAAATACTGCAAAGCTTTCATTCAACCATTTTTTTGAGCCACAGTTGCCCTTTAAGTAAACAATTTAAGTTACCTATGTAAAGGTTCGTACAACACGCTCAATATGGTCCCGGCCCGCGATCCCCAATGCCTACACGCGACGAATGACTGGTACAGCCGAATCATCCATGTGTATGCGTTGGTCGAGGGTGGGTCGACCCCAACCAAAAGCATTAGCACCACGGACGCTTCTCGGCTGAAACGGCCATTCGTCGGCGTGTGGTAGCCGTCGGGGATATTAAGGGGGCGGTGGAGGAAAGAAGTTTAGAAATAGTTGCTTGTTTAAGAAGAGGAAGGTATAGACAGATTTAAGAAAAGGGAAAGCTGGGAGAAAAGGAGTTCCATCGTTATTATATGTAAACAGGTACATAATGAGTGACTTTTTCTATATTTTTATCCCAATTTCTGTCATCCATGGTTCCAACACAGCATAACATTTAAATTTGATCCCGTAATATAGTGGTTAGACCTATTAGTTTCGGTATATATTACATTACATGGTTGGGTAGCCGCACAAACCAATCTATGAGGTGTATGTGTATACGCCACTTTTTAAGGATATGGCCTCCAAATGATATGCTTCAACAATCACGGAAGGGAGGTGTATTGATATGGAAATTAAAAATAATTTAGGTATTTTGTAAAGAAAACCTATAAGCTATATTACTCCTTGATGGTTTAAATCCAAGATCAAACACATTAGAAAAAGGGAAATGTGTAATACCCCACCGGTTAAAACAATCACCTCACAGAGAGGATCTGCTGAACTGACTGAAATAAGAGTGCCACTGATTCCTCACCCTATGAAATTCAATCAGATGAAAGAGGATAAGTTATGTGAAAACACAAATAAACGTAAGTTGCACCAACAAGTTACAATATAGGTGATAGATTAAGCCGCAAATAAGGTAATTGGCTGCACTTATTTTCGTTTGGGGCTCAGGTGCTAGCCTTGAGCCGTTCGCATCAGCTAATATCTGATAGTAATGTGCCACACAACTTAGGATATTTACACATGGAAAACGGACTCACCGCCCCTTATGTTTGGTGGGGTGCTGTCCACCCTGAACCCCTCGCTAGCTTCCGTCAGGTAGGTATTCACAAAGAGGTATCGAGGCCACTGTGATGTAAACTCAATACTACTGCTACGCTTGAATAAAACAAGTCTTTATTCGGATTACATACACAGACTATACGGCTAGAAGTTACAACGCCTACACGTTCAGACCGGCAGGTCATTAATCAAGGCCGGTCCGAAATGCGTAAGGCGTTTTGTTGTGTGTAACTTCTGCCGTTACTTACTTACCCAATTTATGTGAAAAATTAATTAAAAATGGGAAAACATATTAGAAAGTTCAAAGTGCCCAGGATACACTTACCATGTTACCCAGCCCCAGACCAGAGAAGGACTCCTTTGATCTGGGGGAAAATCTTGGTAAATGTGTCCTGGGCGGTTAGAATTTCTTATAAGAGTAAGGAACTTTTGGGAACAAAAAAAAAAGACCAAAACCGGAAATGGCCTGCAAAATGTGCGGCTGATTGGTATCTCATGAATAAATATACCGGGAGTATGATTGAACCACCTTGCCACCATCTATCTTGAGCACATTCAGTGGATGGAATTGTCGGAAAATCAACAGGTCTGTCCATTTGTTTGACATGGACTGACCAATATTGCATATGGATGAAAGTATCAATCGTTCCAGCCAAAGACATAGAACCACGTAAAGGGCATGTCCTCCCGGTTACACAAAATTTTATTGTTCCAGTTTTATATGCACTTGTAACCAGAATATTTAAAGATAGTTCTATTCCTTTTGGCAAAGTATCTGCCTCCTCCTCTGCTTAAGAGCTTTTAAGTTGAGCTGTGCAGAGGAGGTAGCAGGGGAACAGAGTAAATTGTTGGTTGGATGTCAACAAACAACAGCCTTGATTGACTGAATGGAGGGAGGGCCAGTTACTCTGCCAGAATGACGACAATTATATTAATGCAGGTAATAAATGTGCAAAATTATCAGTTGGGGTTGGGGCAAGAACTGACAAACGGATCCCTTTTTTTTTTAAGGGGTTAACGGGCCCTGTAATGTTTACAATGAAATCCCTTTTTAAAAATAAATAAGAAATATATACAGGTCGGCCTATTGGTCGGGGGTGGGTCATATTTCTGCCAAAGCATGCGGGCAGGCTTCTTGCACCATTGATAAGGGAAACACGGTCCTTTTTAAAGGACACGAATGTTTTTTGAGCAAATTAAGAGATATTTGAAATATTGGACTGAGTGACATAATTGTAGTTACCCTTGATGTCTCCCCCTATATACCTCCATTCCTTCATTGGGAGGGGCTTATGGCTTTTAGAAAAGTCTTTTGCAGATCAGATTTATGATGATGAAACAAATTGTTTTTTTCGAAAAAATGTTTGGAATTAGATTGCATGATAATATTTTCTTTTGATGGTCGGTATTATTTACAGCTGAGAGGAACCGCTTATGGGGGTCCATGTGGCACCGTCGTATGCCAATGCCTTTATGGCTGGCATGGAGGAGGAGGTCGTCTAGGGTACCATCCTTCACGGAACACGTGGTGTCATGGTGAAGAACATAGGCGATGTCTTGATCTTGTGGCGGGGCCGCATTGGACCCTTGCTTGAGTGGCCATCAGGAGCTCAACAAATCACCCCAAACATCACTTTACCATCCATTACCGATAGAGAGTACAGTTTTTTGGATGTACGGATAATTATGAAGAAGATGGTAAATTAAAACATGAATTGTATGTAAAAAGATATTGATAGAATCAGTTGAGTGCAATATCAAAGTTTCATCCAGCACACACTTAGGAAAGCAATTCCGGTAGTCAATTCTACAGAGTCAAGAGAATAGTGACTGCCTGAGCAACAGGAATTGTCAGATGAAGGACAGTGTATATTAAATTTAAGGAGAGGGGTTTATCCCGATCACGTTCTACATATGGCACTAAAGAGAATTAGTGGTCACAGGGGAGAGAGAGAGCGAAGGACGGGAGAAGGATCCCATTGGTGAGGAATATGGGATAGGGAGCGCGCGGATTGGGCGAGTGATACACAAAAATTAGCATATTGTTAAGGGAGTTTATTCCAGAGTTCTGAATTCTGGAAACCACCAGTGGGTCCTATAGGAAGGGAGTTCCTTGGAAGCCAGTTGGTGGGAAGTACATTTTAAAGTAAGAGAAAATGCAGAGAACACGTTCCTTGGTCCAAAAGACTAGGAGTTCACTTGCCTTAAATGTGCACAGTGCAGCTTTGTAGAAAAAGGATCGTCTTCCGTCACCTACTACTTTACAGGAATTTCAGGTTATGAGGGACATTTCACAGGTGAACAAAGTTTGCAATATTGTGTTATGGTGTCCATGCAGCCCCTTATCTGGGAGAGACTACAAAAGAGTGTGGAATTCTCAAATTTCTCAGCACCGAGCGAGTACAAGGTTGAAGTATATTAAAGTCTTTTTTTCCTATTTTTTTTTTACCCAAACATATATGGAGGCGGCCATAAGGGATACTGATCTAAAGATAGGGTGCGGGAATGGTGGTGCTCCCACAACAGGAGGAGAGAGGGAACTGAGGGTTAAAACAAGAGAGGTGTGGGGGTGAAAAGGTTGATACCCTCACACCACATGGCTGAAAATAGGGATTGACCTCTATTTGTTTTTATAAAAGGTCTGCCTTCTTCTATTGATGTGGTTTGTTCCCATTGACTCTTTAGGAGTCTGTGAATTTTCCACTTTATATATATTGCCCCTTTAAAGGGACGTGCCCTATATTATTCCATGATATGGGTAAATGTGACCATGAAGTTGGTATTGGTAGGTAAAGGTTAATTTATTGGACTGAGTAAGCATGGTAATTTTTGGTGTTGTCAGTTCCTGCTGCGTGATATATATATAGTATATATATATATATATATATCATTTGTGGCTTAAGTCAGGCACCACTTTACTAATGTACTGCCGCGGTGCTACTGTGAAGCGATAAATTTATATAAGTGGTAGAATCCAGTGCACACAACCAGGTCGTTTCTTTTAACACATTTTTTCACACATATTTTTTGTGCATACAGCGACGTTTAAATAATATATATATATATATATTAATAATATATATATATACTATATATATATAAGTTAGTAACGACCTGATAGAACTCCACTACGAATGATCCAGAGCCCGGGTGACTAATCTTCAATAAAGTATATCCTCCCAAAAGAGCACTCAAGGGTTTATTTTCACAAAACGTACATCCTTATTGAATAAACGTCACGCATTAAACCGACCAAAAACCAACACCCCCCAAAGGTCGTCGTCAGGACGTCCTGACGACGACCTGGTGGGTGAAACGCGTAGACGGTTGATTCAATAAGGATTACTGTTTTGGAATAAGACCCGTTGAGTCTTGGAGGATATTATATTATAGCAAAAGTGTCCATTGTGCAAAATGGAAATTATGGGTGTATGTGTTTGCTTTCCCTCTCCGCGACCCTCTCTTTCTCCGCACTCTCCCCAGGACTTGCGATTACTTTCAGCATAAAGTCCATCCATGTGCAGATATCTGGTCCTAGGGATGAAACTCAGATTATGTTGCCCTCTTTTTTTTTTCCTCCCACGGATCTTTTGTCTGTGACCCATTCAGAAGTCCTAGCCTGCTTCTATCATGTCGGCCTATGACATGTCCTTTGATCCCATGCCTCTGCATACTGAAGCACTGTAATCATGCTAACCCTATACTCGCCTACAATTCAACTCCTTCCTTACATCTGGAATTTTCCCTACATCTTTAAGCCTGCCCATGTTAAGCCATACTAAAAAGCCTTGCTGGAACCTCTTGTTTAGCCAAATGACCAACCGGTCTCTCTCTTACCGATAGCCTCAAAATGCTAGAATGCTAGTCTTCTACCGTATCGCTAAACTACCTCATGATCAGAACCTATGGATCCTTTCAATCTGGATTCTGTCTGCGCATTCCACCGAGGACGGGCACTGTGTAAGGTTGTAAATGATCGGCAGGTTGCAAAGGCCAATGGTCACTTTTCTATTCTATCCTCTCCTTGCTTTCGACACAGTCAATCATCCCTCCTAATGCAGATACTTCACTCTTGGGCATTCGGAATTGAAAGTGGCATCCTGGTTTCTATTCGGGATCTATCTGACAAAAACTTACTCTGTATCTTATGCTAGCAATACCTCTTCTTCCAGTTCCTCTTGGTGTGGGGGTCCAGCGGGGTTCTGTTCTTGGACCCTTATTGTTCTCCTCTACACGATTTCTGGAGATGTTATTCCCTCGTTGGCTTCAAATATCATTTATATGCAGATGATACACAATCTACATGGTCCACCCCTACGCTACTCCTGAATCCAATCACGGTCTCTGATTGCTCCTTGCCATCTCCTCCTGGATGTTTCAACGCTACCTCAAATGAAATCTTCTCTAAAACTGAACTGATCGTTTTACTAAACCTGTGCCTGTTCATCTTCTCCATCTCTGTGACAATACCCGTATTTCCCTTATCCAATCGGCACGCTGCCTAGGGGTAATTATTGACTCCTCTCTCTCCTTTCAACCACATTAACCTGTTGCAAAACCTGCTGCGTCTTCCTTCACAAATATAGCCCAATCCGCAGTTACTTTCTCTTCCGACCACGCTATGCTTATTGCATGCTCCCATCTGTCGCGCTGGATTATTGCCACCTACTACGTGAGGGTCTTCTGCTTCCCACCTGCTCCCCCTTCAGTCTATTACTAACTCTGCCACACTATTGTTTCGCGCGCTAATAAACGGATCCCAAATATCTCATTTGCTACGGACAACAACGGGTCCCCGTTAAACAGCGCATTGTTCAAAATCCTTCTCCTAACATTTAAATCCCTTCAATCTGCGGCTCCTCCTTATATTCCTCTCTGTCTTCCCATATTTTATTCCTGTCTTACCCTCAGCTCACAACAGAAATATCTGTACAGAACCCCCACTCCTCTCGCCTTTCTTCTTGTAGCCCCATTCCTCTGGAATTCTATTCCCCTCTTCTCTACGTCAAGAAACCTTCATTAGAAGGTTGAAATCTGGCCTTACATCCTACCTATCTGTAACCAGCACAGTATTTTGATTGCTTTATTTGCACTGCAGACGCTCACTCCGGGCACTTATACCCATTCCATGTATATGGATGTTACCCACCTAACTAGATTGTAAGCTCTACGGGGCAGGAACCTCATTAAGTCTTGTGGCAACGCCTAGCCACTTATTTATGAAGTTATATAGTTATTGTACATGAACTATCTATGTATTTATTGAATTTAATACTGTACAGTGCTTGTCCCCAAGTGGCGCTATATACATAAACATATACATACATAAATATTTAGTAGATTATAGAATCTTTTCACAGGTATATTTTAAACAGTCACCAGCTTCCAGAGGATAATCCTGCAGGAGACCAGGTAATACTCAACACTGTGTGGTTGAAACTAAACATGCTAGGTTAATACTTATTAGTATTCAATCCGGTAATGTGATGGTACCTCATATATTATAACAGAAGGTAACCTCCAGCATCATGTGATATAATAGCACTGCCCCAATATAAGGTATAAAAAAATTTCTCATTCCCTGTTTACCTAAAGAAATGGATGTTCCTTTTATTACCGTATATACTAGAGTATAAACCGTCCCGAGTATTAAACCGAGGTACCTTATTTAGATAAAAAAGGAGGAAACACCACACGGACTCGAGTATAAACCGAGGGGTCGTATGCCACAAAGATGTTTGAAACATAACAACTCACCACAATAAAGCATGCTGGGAGTTGTAGTTTTCCAACAGTAAGTGGCAATACTTGCCAAAGGGGTAAACCTCCTATATTTGGGCACAGTTGCCACAAAATTAAGAAGTTTTACTCTATTTGTATGTATTGCCCTGTGTGTCCCTGTGCAAGTCCGTAAATGTTTCTCCTACCTTGTCCGGCGGCCGCGCAATCCGCATCCTAGGCTTCCACAGCCTTTGCCACATCCGGATGATGTCACTACTGGCGCCTCTCACTTGCAGCGCGGGTAGTGACAATACGGATGTGAAGAGGCTTGTGGAGCGAGGATGCAGTGCGCGGCAGCTCCGGACAAGGAAGGGAAACATTGAATCGAGTATAAACCGAGGGTAAGATTTTCAGGCTTTTTTTAAAGCCTGAAAACCCGGTTTATATCGAGTATATACGGTACTCTTTTTTACAGATCAAAAAGAAAAAAAATGCTTCAGAGCAATTTTTAATATCGGATAACTGCTTTTTATATCACAGTATAAAATAAAATCTTGGTATACCTGCCTGGGGGGCTTTACCATAAGCAATAAGGATAAGGATTGCAAGTAGCACTTTCATTCCAACCATGATAGCGGCTGCCCATATTCAAATTGTTCTAGCCGATCAGTCCACTCCCTGTTACCCCATCAAATGGATAGGTTTAAAAATAGGTTTGGCAATCGGGCCTGGTAGAGCTACGAGCTAATTGGTGGGCATTTCATCTGCAGGTACAAGAGGGACAGGATGATTTAAATCAATACTTTCATACAGCCTACTGTCTTAATAAAGGAACAAATATAGCAAAGAAAACAGTGATAATAAATGGGAATACCAGCACCACCCACCAATTTGTACCAGATTACTGCTTTATGGAAGGATTAGGCGGTAGAATGGCACACAGGGGGTACTTGGTGGTCTGGCACAAAGTGCATATAAAACAGGTTCCCCATTGTAAATATCCAGCAGTATTCCGGGGTGTCCCTGTCTAGGGAATATGACCCGGGGGGGGCCTGTATATTGTGTGTCCTTGAAAGTTGGTAACACATATCTGTTATCTTAGAAGTTTATATCCAATAAGGTAAATTGTCGTCAAGAATCTGTCCTCCCAACAGGTGGTAAAAGGAACTATACACAGGATCTTGTGTTGAATTCAATATCTATCCAAAGCACACACCACAATCTACTTTTAATTTCTCTTTTCCTCCTAGCCATAGAAAGCAGGATGCCTTGTCTTTATCATTCCAAACTGGGGGGGGACACCACCGCAGGCTGGAGGTGGTATATTAAGGAAGCTGTGTGGATATGTCCATTACAATTCAATCACACCTGGTAGCAGACAAACTTTTTTGGATTAGGACTTCCTTTCACATGGAGCAGACACAGGGGTGTGGGTTTAACCTCCCATTTTGACCAAAAAACCATGTCTCAAAATAGGGATCTCAGCTCTGTAAGTAAGCTATGTTTTGGAATTTTGTGTTGTACTAATCTTTAAATCAGTGGCTATACTTTTAAATGTTTATTTTGGCCTTTCCCCTATAATTCAAATGACTGCAATACCTTCCTGTTTTCTATGTGACTGGAGGGACGGTCTAATGTTGGGGATCATTCTAATGTATGGCTTGGTAGTGTATAGGTTTCAGGGTAGACATGAAGATGTAAGTCAAATGCTGGTAAGAGAATCTAGGGTACATTGGCCATAGCCCTGCCCAAACCTACTTCAACTGAGCAATACAACAAACAATACAACAATTAGAAAGTGAACCCCCAGAATACTACAGTTATTTTAGTTTACACCAAAAACTGTCAACATAAAAATTATTTAAGGGTAATTAAAACCAAAAGTAAAAATCATCCAAATTCAAACTGTATTGACGTTTCACTGAATTTTGAACAAAGAAAGGAAGAAGAATAAAGAAAGCAATGACACTCAGGACCTCCCCCCCCCCTACTTATTCAACTTTTACACACATTTTAACACACCAAAACCAAATCCTCCAACCGGACTTAAAGGGTCACTATACTACTGAAACAACTTTACATGTTATATCTGTTGTATTCATAGATCAACGGGACTTGAAATGTAGTTCTGAAGACGTTTCGTAGTCATCCGACTGGCTTTCTCAATTCAGAAGACTTGTACAAGAATCTGTGGCAATTATGTACCTGGAAAATCCAATTAGCATATCACAGCCAGGTGTTAAGGGCCGTGATTGATAGTGGCTAGAGGTGTTATAGGAACGCCCAGAGTAAGGTGTTAAAACAGCATTGTACATGGCAACAGTTGGTGTCGAACCCCCCACCTCTATTTAGGCTTGGTTTCTTTATTTTCACATAAATGGCCTCCTTAACACCTCTCTTGAACCAGTCACGTTCCTTCGCCAGTATGTTAACCATACAATCTTCAAAGGTATGTCCTTTATCCTTAGATGAGAGTACACGGCTGAGCCTGACCCGAGGAATTTGGCTCTTCTGTGCTGGGCCATACGTTGATGCAGTTGCTGTTTGGTCTTCCCCCACATACAAATCAAGCATTCTTCACTGCACTGCACTGCATATATGATGTCGCTTTTCTTGTGTTTTGGTATTGGGTCTTTCGGTGTACCATTGCTGCCTCAGTGTGTTGTTCGGTTAAAGCAGACAGGGAACGATGTTTTTTGGAAAATTCTCTTAATTCTCGGAGACCCCTGCTACATATGGATGACACATGTTCTTTCCCTGTCTTGCTTTTCCCCTTCACTGTTGGTATTCGTGTTCTTTCTTCCTTCTACATTCTTTTGCAACAGGCCCAGTCTGGATATCCACAAGTTTTAAGGGCTCCCTGAGATGTTTCATTTCTTTAGCCTTCGCCTCTGTGCTAGTGGGATGTTCTCGGTTCGTGTTGCAGGGGTTCTGATGACCCCAGCTTGTGATCTAAAGGGTGTGGGGAGTCAAACATCAAATATGATCTGCTGTGTGTTGGTTTTCTGTAAACCTCTTACTTCCAGTTACCATTTTCCTTAACTTCTACCAAGCAGTCCAAAAAGCCAGTTTTGTTTTGTACCTTCCCTTGTGAATTTAATGTTTTGGTCACGCATTAATGTGTTTGTGAAAGCTTGTACTTCTTCTGGGGATTTTAACCCAAGGTCATCAACATATCTGAACCAGTGGCTGGGTGCTATGCCCTTAAAGGTATAAGCGCCTGTGTTTCTACCTCTCCATGTAAAGGTTGGCCACAATAGGTTAAACTGGAGATCCCTAGCACATCCAGTTTTTGCTTATAGAACTTATCCCTGTATTTGAAATAGGTGGTATTCAGGCACAAGTCCAACAAGGAACACACCGTTCGGGTTGAGATCAGTTCTGCTGGTAAGAGTGCTGTCTTGGCCCAGCCGTTTTCTCACCATGTCAACAGCCTCTTGGTGGGTATACAAGGTGAAGAGAGATGTCACAATCATAGGAACCAAAGTTTCTTCTACACCGAGTATATTCTTCAATTTGTTGGTGAAATCCTGAGAAGTTCTGGATGTGATGCTTAGAACTTCCCACCAAAGGTCTACAGATGTTAGCTAGATATTTTGCCCACCTTGTATGTTACAGAGTTGATGCTGCTGACTATAGGTCTTAGTGGGGCCCCTCCTTATGTATCTTTGGGGTCCCACTGTCTGCCATGTACAATGCTGGGTTAACACCTTTACTCGGGGCGGTCCATAACACCTCTTAGCAACGATCTAATCACAACCCTAACACCTGGGGTGAGTGCTAATTGGGACGTTTTCCAGGTACATAGTGCCCAGTTCTGTACAAGTCATTCTTGAATTGAGAAAGCCAGGTCGGATGGACTAGCGAAACGTCTTCAAGAAAACATTTTCA